>ML685769.1:4484050-4564832 GCA_007922175.1 Pelusios castaneus | reverse complement strand
TCTCTCTCTCTCTCTCTCTCTCTCTCTCTCTCTCTCTCTCTGGTGCAAGAAATCAATGCTTGGAGACAATACAAATAACAGTTTCAGAGCAATAGACTTTGACCTTCTAGGTTACACTAAAGTTTACTTAAACAGATACAAAATTTACAATGTGGACATAAATATCATGGCATGGTTTCAATATCTAAATCTTTCATCTAGTACAATTTTCCCTAACACTTTTCCAGCTGCAAGATATTTTCACTGTTATGTTGCCCCCAGAGTAATGTGTTCAACTATCCACTGTCTTCAGGATGAAGAACTAGTATAATTTCCCCATCTTTATTATTTTACAAAGCACATTTTTAGGATTAGTTTGTTTACTTACATTTCTTATTAATACAACATCTCTCCTAAGTTAAAGGGATACAAACAACAAGTTTAGGCTCAGAGCTTGTTGTTTTTTAAAAATTTGTATGGAGAATATGCTCTAAATTCTAAATACCTTTCTAAATATAGTGCTGCAAGACATCAAAATTAAAGTTAGATACTTCAGAAAGTTTCAAATAGTCCAGAAAACAAAAACATTAGGTTATATGGGACCTACCTAAAAATAATTTGTTCTGCCATCCAGCAGCTAGACAAATGCTATTCCCACAGCTGTGCTAATATTATCAATGATGTTGTAAACATCAACAAGGGAGCAAACAGAAAAAAGCTATGTTAATTTCAAGCTTCATTAAAAACAGAGGAGAAAAAAATCAGTGTTTGCAGACTGGAAATAGACACAATCATAGCAGAAGAAATGTTATTTTTAAGCTTCTAAAACATTTCAAAGGCATAGTGCTGAATATCTTGACTTACACTGTATATGCTGCACTTGTATTTCAGCAAGGGCAGCTTAGAGAATGTATACAGTTTTGCCAATATCATGGGTGACATATCTGAGGAACCACAGTACTACACTTATATGTAATAAATTTAATTGCTAGGTAGCAATCAGGTTATTTTGCCAAACTTCCTTCTCCCCTATTGGCATCAGTACCATTCTATGGATCATCTGACTGGACATTTTGTTAGAGCTCATGTTTTTCAGCATTCCCCTGTCATCTGTGTGATGTAGTTAAGTTCCACTGACTGATATAGCAAGAACCTTCTGAGACCTCTTCTAAATCTGGTCAGTGCAGGCTGAAAGGTTCTCAGGTTGAATTTAAATAGAAACCTATGTATACCCTTTTCTATATTAAGGCCATGGCTAGTCAGTATAGATCAATGAATTTAAGGTCATTGGCTTAATAATAGGGATGGGTGACTCAGTCTGAATAAAGTGTCTAGATAAAATACCCTATCGAGAGATGATTTGCACTTAAAAGTTTTGCACTCTTGGATTTTTTTAAAGTAGCATTTGAATTGAGACATTACCCCGCTCACCAGTAGATGGAGATATAAGTCCAGCAATTTCTCTTGGAAGCAGCAATTTGGTGGTCTTTGCCATACTGTAACATTTGTAAGTATTATTTAACTATGAGGTTAGATTTCGTAACAATAATTATCATCATCATATGAGATCTATCTACTATTGATGCCCATCTACCATCTTACCTTGCACAATCATCCTTATGCATTAGTCAAGTATCAGAGCTTTACTCAAATAGTGCCAAGTTAAATAGGGGAAAGAAAAGGAGTTTTAAAAAACTTCACCTTACACTGTCAAATTTCTTAAACATGTGATCACTTTCCTGTTAACTTACAGAATTGTGATTAACTAAGGAATCACAGCAATATAGGATATATGACTCCGACTGTCCTCAGTACCAGTACCTTGACCAAGTTTCTGGTTCTATGGGTTCCAATCTCCCCTTTCTCTCTCTCTCTACTCCCCGCTCTCTCTGTGCCATTAGAGGAAATGGGTAAAATTTTCAAAAGTGCATAATTCACTTAGGCACCTGATTTTTGACTGCAAATGGGAAGCAGGTTTCTAAGGGACTTGGGTGATTTTGAAAATTTCACTTCCTGCCATCAATATGGTCTTAATGGTCCATTAAAATCTATTAAGCTATGAAAATGTTAATATTAGGATTAAGATATAAAAAAGTAGCGAATATAACGGTAATATTTTGCCTTTATTAACACCTTCAATTGGGAATCTCAAATCACTTTACAAAAGCTAATTAATTAAGCCTCCCAACATCCCTGTGTGGTAACTCGATATCGCTATTTAACAAACCCAGTGGTTATTAAAGGTGTAAAAGCAACGAGAGTCCTGTGGCACCTTAAAGACTAACAAATTTCTTTGGGCATAAGCTTTCATGGGCTGCAACCGATTGAGTCAGATGCATCTAACCAAGTGGGTTACAGCCCACAAAAGCTTATGTCCAAAGAAATTTGTTAGTCTTTAAGGTGCCATAGGTCTCTTGCTCTTTTTGCTGTGTACAAACATGGCTATGTCTCTGGAACTTCTAAAGGTGTGAATTTAAGCCAATGCAGTTTAACTGGTATAACACTCCATAAGGATGCTCTTATTCTGTAAAAAGGAGGACTTTTTGGTTCAGTCTGTAGTTTAAAAAGGGATTTAAGTGATTTATGATAGAATAAGAGCATTCTCATGGGAGATGACAGTGGCATAACGATGTTTGTATTAGCTTTCCTGTCTGGACAAGATTTTAATGACAAAGGACTATTCTTCTTCCCCTGAATATGCTTTGAAAATTTAAGTAAAACACAATAAAATTCACTTCAGACAGCTCTACCACTGATATCTATGTCCTCATCTGACTTTGCATGAGTTTTGTCTTACTTGCCTGCTTTTTCTGTCTTTTCCTTGGGTGCCCTGTAAAGCTGCTAAATGGTTCTTTATATATTCTAAATGATTCAAGTAGAAGAATGTAGACCACTAGTTAAAATCTCCCAGGTCTTCTGTTCTCCCCTTCTGTTGCTGGCTTATCATCGACCCTTCAGCCCATAACTCACTGCACATTCCCATGTGTTTGTATTCATGGGAAAACAACTGTTATTTGCACTTGCACAAAAGAGGCTGAGTGGTTCTGCAAAATCAGCTACACTTTCTGCAGTGGAGAGCCAAAAGAAAGGTGGATGACATGCTCTATTTGTTATTTGCTACCTCTATAGGTGAATTGACTTTGGTAATTAAAAACAAACAATGCCTTGCCAACATTGGAAGTAACAGTTAGAACAGTTAGACAATGAAAAACAACAAAGTTATTGATCTCCAAAATCATTCACATGAAGGAATGTTTATATTGTATATACCTTATATGTATGGAACCATACACTGTTTCCGTAGCGAGTCTGCATATTCTTAGAAAGGGCAGAACTGAAAGAGCAATCTGACTGGCCAAATAAAGATCACAGAACATGCAGTTTATGGAACAGTTACTGGCAAACTCTGTTTAGCCTTACTTTCCTTTGTCACTCAAAAGAGACAATTATACCATTTTGTAGATGAAATAACTCACTGCAGTGAATATGATAATTGGCATTTCACAGTTACTTGAGGCGCTTGGTATTTGATCTTTGCATCACAGTTCACCTGAAATGTGCAAATTATCTTAAAGCTATATAACTATCTTCAGAAACCTCGTCTAATACGAAGGAACACAAGCATCGTGGGGATTTCTACACTGCACATGAGGTCTTTGCATGGGCAACCATACTGCGTTGTAAACCTGGGTCTCACAGCCATGCTAACACATCCATACTACACCGTGTAGACTTTCTCACTCGGGTCTGTGTCGTGACCTGCAGCCACACTGCAGGAAGACAGGACTTGGACCTGAGTCACAGCAGAACGTGATATCTGATCTATCCTCTAAGTGGGTCTTAGGTGCCTGCTGATCTGAATCAGACTAATTTGTGTATGGACAGAAGGGGGACTTGGCTCAAACTTGAGTCACAGTCTGGGTTTAGTGTGCAATATAAACATACCCACAGTGTCTAGGGATACACGGTAAGGTGATCTTGTCTTCTTTTTTCTATGGTGCGTGTTACGTTGATATCAAAGTTCTCCAGATATTTTAACAAAGGATTTGAATAAACTCTTTTAATCATGGTACTGGGGATAGCTGCAGGGGATTAAATTGAAGGAGAGCCAGTGGGCATAGCTCTCCTTCTAATGCTAAAAGCAGATGGAGTGTTCTCCTTCCTCTCTCCTGGCTGGATAAAGAGCACCTCCCCACAGCTGTCCCTCCTTCACTAATGTGGTAAGAGCTTTCTCTTCTGCTGTTACCAATGAATACACATGCTTGTAGAATGAAGTAGTGAGACACTGTGGATTGGAATCTACAAACCATAGCTCAGACTCTCCCAAACCCCTTAACACACTGAAAACTTTCCACGCAAGATGCACACATGCATAAATGAAACACACTGTTGCACTAACAATGTGACTATTTTACCTCATCTATCAATAGCAATGCATTAGTCAGTCCCTTTGCCACTCACTCATCCTGTTTGATGTTATGTGTTTAGCCATTTATGTAAGCTACTGAGGCAGGGAACTTGTCTTCATCTCTGTCTCAAAAGTGCCGAGTACAAAAGAAATAACAATATGCATTCAAACACAACAACCAACCACATGGTTTATCTCAGTCATAGCTAAGAGAGAAGGCAATGCCACTTGGTAGTATTAAGCTGTAGTTTGCTGGAAATGTTTGCAGTTTTCCCCTGAATAATACACTGACAGCATGTGTGTATATAATAAACACATTATCTATCTAATCTATCTGCCCACCTGTGGAATTATATTGCACCCATCAACACTTAAAGTTTGATTTCTGGATACAGGATTTGGGAAGTATTTTAAAAATACCTGACTTTTGAATGGTAAAACATTTGTTGTTTAGAAATACAGTATGTTTATTAGTCATTTCTGGCTTGATCAGCTCTAAATTTATTTATAAACCATTGGAAGAAGGAGAGAGACAAGATGGGAAACAGCGTAAGCTTGGTTTTCTCACTAATAAATGTTGGTCAATAAAAGATATCACCTTGCCTACCTTGTCACTCTAATATCTTTGGACCAATTCAGCTACAACAGCACTACATATTAGAAGAAGTCGTCCATATGTGGTATATAGAAATGAACTCCCTCTGAGGTCACTCCAACACTTTCTTTTATTTTTTCATGTTCTTTTATTGTCTTCTTCACGTCCAGTAATGTGACTAACATTTGTAATGGGCGATTCATTCTGTCTGTCCACCCAAGAAAACTGTATGAGCAGGGTAGGATTTAGTTTTGGGGAAAACCCCCTGGATTTTTGGTTTGGGGTTTTTTTGGTATTATTTTAATTAATTCATTTATTTTAACCAATTGTGTGTTTCTGTTGGAGAAGACAAGGTTGAAGAAGTGTACCTTGTAGTTGGAGTGATTTGTGATGATCTTTGATTCCTAGGCAGTTCATTCATTCCATAGGTTTGGACTCGATTTCAGGAAGGCTCTGTCTCCTGCACAGATGAGTGTGATCCCTATTCTAGGAAATACCACTGTGCTACAGGACTGGAACTGTTTGATGCAGAATATGCAATTTGTTTGTTAGACTTGTAGTAAGTGGCTCATGCTTGTCCCTTCCAGCACATGACTGAGGTAAGCAAGATGTAAATCAGATATGTTATTAGCTCATAGTTCAGCTTTACAAAATAAAATGGTAATATTGCCAGAGAAGGGGCCTCTACATCCTATTTGTAGATATTGAAAGAAATGACTACTTTTTTGATATGTTGAAGGCTAGATTTACAAAGCACAGATGGATATTAATTTGCACCTTTAAAATTTGCTAAACAATCTGGTTTAGATGCTACATATGGCTTAGTGTGGGCTCTCTCTGACATTTGGTTACATCACTGCCCCTTTTGGGAGCTTCTACAGAACAAACATGGATGAGATGAAGATCTGTAAAGTGGTAATATTTTAAGAATGGCATTTTACCAGCATAGCTGGAATTTAATGCAGAAACTGCTCTCAGGCTCTTACACAGATAAACATTGTGAAAAGTGAGAGACCTGGATTGCGGTTCTCACATTATCCTATGACCCACAATATTGCTGACATTGAATTCTGGGCCAAAATTCTTGACAATGTCCCTTCAAAATATTTTAAGGGAATAACTAACTCTTTGAACTGATAGTAAATTTAATTTTCTTCACTGGGATTTGTTCATTTTTTTAAAAAATGAATTTTGAAAGCCCAATCATTAAAATCAATAGGCTATTGACAGACTCAAATGGTTAACCCTAAGGCAGTAAATAACCTATTCTTTTATTGATTTTTTTCTTTTGAAAGGAAATTAAGATCCTCAAGAATTTTGCTGTGGGTTTCTATGATTTAAATGTGTTTAAGATGGTTCAAGTACCCCATTCTACAAATAAGCTGCTGTGTGTAGGAGGGGTTGTGTATTATGGCACTTTGCAAATTAATTTAGTATTTGTGGGAGGTAGCAGGTTGACAGCTTTAGAAACTTGTGATTTCATTTGAGATATCCTTTTAAGTTTGTGTTGAAGCCCAAAACCCAAAGTGAAAGTGGCATTTGGAGAATATCAACTCCCACATATTGAAACTGTAAAAAATGTTTGCATAGCTTTAGTCATGAGACATGCTACAAAGTAGCTGTGAGTAAAGTTTGTTCAACACTGGTTTTGGAGGGATTTGAACTAATCATTAGTCTATGGTGATTATCTAGTGATTGGAAAACTATATCAAAATTGTAGGGCATCTCTTAAAATTTCAGTGATTTTTCCTGGTTCTGCTTATATACTAAAGGTTTCTGTAGTGAGAGATATGATCTGAGCCTACCAGCAATCAGTCAGTGCACAGCTGGACTAGAGCAAGGTGAGGATATGTCTTTGTGTTTTAAGGAGCAGCCATCTTCATCTATCTTTGTTTTGAGAGTCTTGTGTGTTACTCTGAATTCTAAAAAATAAAGTAGTGTAACTTAGAAACCTCCCAACAAAAGTATTTGATACTTTTACATAACTTCTCAGTGTATATGTCATGAAACATAATATAATTTTAAAATGTGATCATCCAATTCTTCTGGATGCTGGGGCCAAAATTATCTGCTGTGGTAACTCTAGAGTAGTCAGAGAAGTCACACCAAAAGAAGGCTCGGCTCTGAGCAATTAATATAGTAATCACTGAGAAGTAAATTACAAACACATGCATCTTTCTCTGAATCACTTGTTTTTGGTGAAAACTTTTTGGGTTATACAGAAACACTGTTCTGCACTTCCATAGGAGGTAGGGTCACATTAATAAGGGGAGGGAATATATTTTCAATCACCAAAGGTGACTAAAGAAACCCCTATGCATTTGTCAGTTTTTACATCTTTTGATTAAAAAAGTTTGTGATCTTCACAGCACCACGACAACACAAAAAAGTGGTTTAAAGTTATTACTGAGTAGATCTTTGGTCCTCTACCAACCACAACTAAACCAGGAAATCTGGCCATTAATCTATGCAAACTCACATGGAGACTTTCTTTCTGCAGTATACCAAGGAGTCCTGTGGCACTTTAAAAAATGTGTTAGTCTTTAAGATTCCTTGTTGTTTTGCTGAACTAGACTAGCACAGCTCTCCCTTTGGAACTTTTCTGCAGTAGTTACCCTGTGACATACCCAAACATGACATGGACTACACAGCAGAACTATACTCAGATAGAAAAAGAAATATTAGCAATTGTGCATGGCTGAAAGGGGCTTTATGAATATGTTTATGAGCAGAGACCGATCAAGCATAGAAGACATGGACTATAAAGCACCGGAAGCCACGGTACAGAAATCATTATCCAAAAGCATAGCCAAAACTCAGAACACGATCATAAACTTGCAAAAAAGCACTTGCCAAAATGTGAAATACAGGCTTGGTAAGAAGTTTCTTTGAGCTGACATGCTTTCAAGATTATATATAAATAGTGAAAGCAAGAAGCTGCAGGAAAAGGGTGTTGAAGTAAATATGACTTCATTTCTAAAATAACGTGTCAGGTACAGACAAGCCACTAACCTTACACCAGCTTGCAAGAGCAACTCTAGATGCAATTCAAACAGAAGGTAGCTGGGCAGATTGCCAGTCACCAGTTTTGCCATTCACACCAAGGTCATATGTCATAACCAACCTAAAGATCAGTCCCACAGGAGGAAAAGAAGACATCAAAACAAATCCAAGGAAGCCACTGGTTTCCTTTTCCTCTGCACAATCACAGTTTAACTGAAATTATCTATCTATAGATATGCTTCAATCCCTGCCCCCCCATAGTATCTGAGTGCCTCACAATTTTTAATGTATTTATCTTGATCATACCTCTGGGAGGTAGGGAAGTGTTAATATGATTATTATACAAATAGAGAACTGAGGCACATGGATGCTAAGTGACCTGCCCAAGGAAGTCTTGGTGGAGTAGGAAATGGGGGTTTGAGTCCCTGAGTCATAGACTAATGACTGAACCATTCCTTTTTTCTTTTGAGCTGACAAACACCACACATCCATGCTGTGCAGTGAAAAACTCCAAGAGAAACTAACAGGTTGAAGGTGCAGATCTGCTTCAGTTGAACAGGCCACTGCAGAAAGAACTACACGGAGGGCAAGAAGTAGCTGTAGGACCACACAGACACTGAGGCTATATACACACGACAGGATTGTCCTGCAAGAAGCTCCTTGTGCAATAAAAGACAGGTGACTTTTATTGTGGGGGAGAGTGTCCACACTGTGCTCCTTCTAACGGAGCACAGTGTCCACACTCTTTTTTCTTCTTGTGGGATAAAGAGCAGCGCATGGTGGGCACCTATCCCACCATGCACAGTAGCAGCCTGGGTTTCTGGAGCTGTCAACCAGAGTTGACAGCTGTGGAAACTGGGTGGCAGCAGGGCTCAAGCCATTGGCAGTGCCGGCACTCCTGGTGGCTAGGGCCCCGCTGCTGCAGGGGATTCCCTCTAGCCTCCTGGCTTGATTAAGCCGGGCGGCTAGAGGGAATCCTCAATGGTAGCGGGGCTCTAGCTGCCCGGAATGCCGGTGGCGGCTTGAGCCCCATTCCCCTGAGGATTCCCCCAGGACTTTCTGGCTCTTGGGTGGCAGCGGTTGTCGCCAGGAACCGGCAAGCATGGCAGCTTGGGCCTCGGTCTCATGGCCCGGGCTCAAGCTGCTGCCAGGGCTCAGCTGCCGCGGCAGCTTGAGCCCCGGTGCCGCAGGCAGCTCAAGCCCCGGCCTGAGGCTCAAGCCGCTGCGGCAGCTGAGCCCCCAGCCATGAGACTGGGGCTCGAGCTGCCTGTAGCACTGGGGCTCAGGGCTGGGCTCCAGGACAGCTGCCTCCCGGCGACAGCCCCTGCCACCCCCTCAAGTCCCGGCAGCAAGCGTGTAGCGGGGCTCGAGCCCCGCTATCACCATGTCAATTTCACTGCTTTGATAGAGCAGTGAAATTGACTTGTTTGACAGATCCAGTGTCCCAGAGTTACCTTGATCGGCACTCTGGGACATTTCCGGAGGCTGTCAAAAGTGGAAAAAGTGTACACACGAGCTCCACCGTGGAACAGCTGTTCCATGGTAAGCCTGACCACCCTCGATTTGGGTGGTTTACCTGTTGCGGGGCAAGAGGCTGTTGCCGTGCAAGAGGCAAAATGCTTGTGTGTACGTTGGGAGCCTTACCGCGTGATAGAGTGATCGTGTGTACATGGCCTGAGTTTCGCAGGTGGAAGTCACAGAATCATAGAACTTTACAAGGTCATCTAGTCCAACCCCCTGCTAAAAGCAGGACCACTCCCACTAAATCATCCCAGCCAGGGTATTATCTAAGTCAGCAGTTCAGAGATCATAGCTACTGACAAATGTCCACTACGGAAGAGAATTATCCTATCATCTGTCAAGATACTCAGATAATCTATTATTATTTATTATAATTTATTTGAATTCCAGTAGCATCTAGTACTCGGTTGTCCAACCCACAGCAGCCTGCAGGCCAGAGTCGAGCCTGCCACAAGCTGTTATCCAGACTGCAGGGGAGCAGCAATAGCTCCTCCGCTGCAGCCCAGAGGATGCAGGGCAGGTGCAGCAGGAGTCTCTCTCTTGTGGTCCTAGCTGGCTTGTGGGGAAAGCAGCCCTCCTCCCCCGCCCTCCAGCTCCAAGCGGGTAGGATAGGTGGAGTAGGAGACCCTCTCCTGCTGCCCTGTCCTGCTTGCGGAGAAGCAGCCCCCTCTCCTCAGACCTAAGCGACCCAGCATGAGGGGGGGTGCAGCCACCCCACCTCTCCAGTCCTGAGCCTTCCATGGTGGGGGGTACAGCCACTGCTCCCGTCCAGTCCCGAGCTTGGATCTTTCACCTTCCTCTGTAGCATGAGGCACGGCTCACTTGCTGGTGAATTCTCTGTACTGAGAGTCTTTAAACCATTATTTGAAGACTTTACTAACTCAGTCCTAGGTTAGAGTAGGGTCGGTAACCCCCAGAACACGTGCCAAATTTGGCACGTGCGCCTATCATGAGCGGCATGTGGTGCCACTCAGGCTCCCCCCATTGGTCCCCCCCTGCAGTGGGGCCTGAGGCCACAAGAGCAGGATGTGTGCTGTAGCTCCTGACCCCTGCTGGCCGCGCTCAGCCAGCAGGCAAAAGGAGCTGCGGCATGTGGGGCTCCTGGATCCTGCTGGCTGTGCACCGCCCCTCCCTACGCACTGGGGAGAGCAGCCAACAGGGAGTAGGAGTCCCTGGCCCTGCCCCCACACCTGATGCAGTTTATGTTTGGGTGCAGTTTTGTGGCCAGCATTGTGCAGGAGGTCAGACTTGATATTCATATTGGTCCCTTCTGACCTTACAGCAGTGGTGGGCAAACTATGGCCTCTAGACTGTATCCACGCCATAGGAGCCTTTAATCTGGCCTGCTAGCTGAGCCAGCTGGTGGCCCACAGTTGTCTCTCCCCCTCCTTGCTCTGCCCCCTCTCACCACGTGGACCCAGTGGAGGTCTGGGTGGAGCGAGGCGCCGTTCTCCCTCTGGGCTCCACACCCCTTCCCCTGCGCACTCTGGCCAGGGACCTCTAGTGCCGTGGAGCTCAGCTGATCAGTGCCGTGTCAGGCTCCACCTTTCCCCTCAACACTCCCACTACATGGATGGTGTGGTGGCCACTCCCCTTCCAAGCCCTGCCCCTGCCCCTTCCCCCACTGCCTGTGGCCCGCCATACCTTTGATATGGCCCTCAGGCCAAAAAGTTTGCCCAACCCTGCCTTAGAATCTATGACTCTATGAGAGTCTATGCTTTGCTGTTAAGCATCTTCACTGGCTTTTCTCTGCTATGTTCTGGTATAGTATCTTGATACTTATCAAAACAAAGATGGCAGATCCCACAATTAGAGGCAAGAAAAGAAAATTTGATTCTGAATGCTGAGCCTTCAAAGGGTCTTGGACCAATTATTTTTTGTTACTGAGAACAAGAGGGGCATATTTTGTCTGATATGTATAGAGAAGATAGGCGTTTTCAAGAAATACGGTGTCAAGCAGCATTACTGTATTAAACACACTAGCAAATTTGACAGCCTCAGGGGGCAAGTCCTGAGTGAACATGCTGAAACTTTATCTGGCAACAATCTCTCTCACTGGCTCCCCATCTTCAAAGCATCTGATGAAGTGGGATTTTCTCTCACGACAGCTTGTGTGATAAATAAATTTATTAGTCTTTACAAGTGCCACAGGACTCCTTAGTTTTTTTATTTTGATATAATAAAAAGAACCTGTCCTGAAAAGCTACCCTATCCTTCCTCCTATATTCCTCTTTATGCGTGTTTAATTAACAGGCTCTTTTAGTTTGGGATTGCTAACTGGTTGTTTTGAATTGATATTTTAATTTATGTGGATCCAATAAAAAAGTAAGTTGCAACAGGAGCCACAAGTATCAATAGTTACCAATGTCTGCCAGCTGCCAGGGGTATGAATATTTTATAACACTAATCAGTGTCATGTGACTGGTGCCAGGGAATAGTTTCTTCCCAGCACTCCTGTGTGTCAAAGATCTATTATACTTGGCAGACCTGTTTCTCTTAGCACAGAAGCATTGGGAAGTCTGCATAAATAATGTTAGGAATAGAAAATGATCCCTAAGGATCACCGTGTATATGTTACAGCTGATATTTTAAATTTCATTTGCTTTTTTGGCATATACTCAGGAGCTTTGATGGATGAATTTAGCTTTTGGGTTGAATCCTGGTTCAATGAAATCCATGGGAGTTTTGCACTGCATGGCTTCACATGCACAGTACCTGCACTGGCACCACAAAATTGATATAGTTTGAGGAATGGGCTGCTAGGTCACTTACACATTTCCATAGTCGTAACCTTTATGCAAGTTTGGTCTAGAGCCAATTTGTTATGAGCAAGTGGCCCTGGAAATGAAAGTGTGTGTGGGGGGGGCGGGGGGGGAGAGGGTGTGATCTAGAGCCTGAGCTATGCTACGTGCTGCAGCCCTGCTCCCAGTTCCACTGTGATTCAGAAGGAAGCTGATGCTTGAATGACAATGTGGATATATGTACAAGAAGATATACCCACACTTTTGTTTCAAATGTCTGAGTCCAGATTCTTTCCAATCCAATCCAAAAGTCGGGGTTTTTATACACTATGTCCAGTAGTACAATCAATGGCCAAACTGAATGACAGTTAAAAAGTATTTTAATTCCAAAGTCACCAGCTCAGCTAGCTATGCATTCAGGAAGCTGCCCGATACTGTCACAGCAAAAACCTATTTGAGAACAGTTCTGATTGTCAGTGTAGGGGCCACACACACTTGTACAATTTTCCCTGCTTGTGTCCACTGCAGTAATATTTTGATCGTGTGCAGACAGAATGCAAGTGCCTTGTTCAAATAATACAGTGGCTATGCTTTAGTCTTCAGCATTGTGGTCTGCTTTCAGATGTGCATCACATCTGAGTCTGGTGTAACCGTCTGTACTATGACACACACTGCCAGAATTTTCAATTGGGGCGGAGGAGAAACACAAAGAAAACCAAAAGAGAGAAAGAAAACAACTTCAACTCTGTTTTTGACTCACATACCCATTGACTGCTAATATTGCACTAAAAAGCTGGCAATTTCTCAGTTCATTTAGCATCTGCCCAGATCAGAAACGGTTGGCAAAAAGAAAAGCTATTAGAATATCAATCATAAAATATTAGTCTAACTAAAATAAAAATAAAATCCCTACTGCTTACAAAACAGTAACATGTTGTTTGAATCTGTCCCCAGTGTCAGTACATTCATAGCTAAAGGAAATAGTTCAACTTCTTCACTGCTACAAAAACTGTCTGGGTCAATTAACTTACTGAGAGCCGAGGCATGAGGTTTGTAATATTTACCTTATTTGTCATATGCTGTGTATTAAAAGCATCAGATATTTTTAAGCCTGTGGAAATAAGTGGAGTAGAAGCCATATTTTCCTCCTTGAAGAACAGCAGTACTGGCTTTGAAAGACAAAATAATAATCCCTAGCCAAAGCAAAACCACACAGCTTTTTAGCAATGCTTTGGTCCACTTTATTCTAGGAAAGAAAATACTTCAGATTGGACGGACTGACCTAACACAAACCACCAGGTGGTACTACCTGTAGTACCCAATGGAAGACCTTGTAACGTGATAAGCTTCAGTAGGTGGTGTCAGCCGCTAATTAGCCCTGATCAAAAGTTACCCTGCGTATAAGCAAAACAGAGCTGGTACTGACCAAGGACGTACCTTGCTCCCACTAAGCAGCAGACATAACTTGCAAGCTCTGTAAAACAATAAGATAAGATCGGGGCAAAGTAATGTTGTAAATAAGTGTGGAAAATAACCAGATGTGCATGCCATTCACCCACTTAGCAAGCAAGGGTATAAAAACCAATGGCTAAGCCCCCCCAGATTGGAACCTTGTCATCGGAGCAACTGTTATGTTCGCCACCACATGCTTCACACCCGCAGTCGTTTAACTGGAGTTCCTGTCTTTATCTTTTACCTTGTTTCCCGGTGTTGTGCCTACTGAACCAAATGAACCTTAGGACCTGAGCTACAGGTTGTAGGCAGGGTCCTATAACCTTCTTGTAACACCACCTATCTAGGTTTTCCCAGGATTGTTCTTTTTTTCTTTTTTTTTGAGGTAAGTAAAAAAATCTAGAAGTCTTCCCAGGACATTAAATCCCCATTTTTAATCAGTAGAGCCACCTCTGAAGATGTTATGGGGGGTGGGGGGGATCTCTTCTTCCTCCTACTTCTCCTCTCTGATGCTGCTGGTCACCCTCCCTCCTGGCTGCTCCACAGCTCTTCTGCAGGAACTATTAAGAAGCAGCTGTTTCCTACCTGACTAATAAGCTGATGAGGAAAGCAAAAAAGCTCTATTCTGCAGCTTCACAGCACCCTGCTCCTCCCCATATGGTGGTGTTTCTGCTCAGCAGGGCCTCCTCCATCTTCTAGACCCCACTTCCTGTTTCCCATTCCCCTCCTGTACTCCCCTTCCCCAGCCCAGAAAGTCCTCTACTTTGTACCTCAGAGGTGATAGCCCTATTGCTGCCTCGTATACTGCATTCTAGTTTGTGTAGTAGTTGTCCCAGGATCAGTACCATTTTATAGCTACTATCAGTCTGATCCAGTACCCAGGGAAATTAATGGAAAGACTCCTACTGCCTTCAGCGAGCACTGGATCACACCCTATATTTTCTATCGTAACCAAGAGATAACTCCAACCACATCAGAGATGCCTGATTCTATCCTTCCTTGCACCTTGTGTGGTTATTTAGACATGTGATGAATGAAGGCAGGGGGTATAAAATGCTACCATTCTGATTTGCACAGAGCTCTATAACTATACAAGGTGTAAACCTTATTTGCACTGTAAAGTTGTACCACTTTAACTATACTGGTATAGACATAATCCCTTAGTGTAAACACAGTTTTAGTGGATTGAAGGTGTTTATACTGGTATAGCTATTTCTGTATGGGAATTGGGAAGGGGAATATGTTGTACTGTTATAAGACACTTTGTACCCATATAACTGAGTCATAGAATCACAGAAAATTAGGGCTGGAAGGGACCTCATGAAGTCATCTAGTCCAACCCTTTGCTAAAAGCAGGACTACTCCTACTAAATCATCCAGCCAGGGTTTTGTCTAACCAGGCCTTAAAAGTCTCCAAAGATGGAGATTCCCTAGGTAACCCATTCCAGTGTTTCACCACCCTCCTACTCAGAAAATTTTTCCTAACATTCAACCTAGAACTCCCCAGCTGCAACTTGAAACCATTGCTCCTTGTTCTGTCCTCTGTCATGACTGAGAATAGTCTACCTCCCTTCTCTTTGGAGCACCCCTTCAAGAAGCTGAAGGTTACTATCAAATCCCCCTTTAATCTTCTCTTCTGCAGGCTAAATAAACCTAGTTCCTTCAGTCTCTCCTCATAAGTCATGTGCTCCAGCCCACTAATAATTTTTGTTGCCCTCCACTGGACTCTTTCTAATTTGTCCACATCCTTTCTATAGTGGGGAGCCCAAAACTGGACACAAAAGATTACAGATGTGGCCTCACCAGTGCCAAATACAGGGGAATAATCACATCCCTCGATCTGCTGGCAATGTTCCTACTGATGCAACCCAATATGCCATTGGCCTTTTTGGCAACAAGGGCACACTGTTGACTCATATCCAGCTTCCCGTCCACCATAACTCCCAGATCCTTTTCTACAGAGCTCCTATTTAGCCAATTGATACCCAGCCTGTAGCAGTACATGGGATTTATTCATTCTAAGTGCAGGACTTTGCACTTGTCTTTGTTGAACCTTATGAGATTTCTTTTGGTCCAAACCTCCAATTTGTCTAGGTCTCCCTGAATCTTGTCCCTGCCCTCCAGCATGTCTACCATATCCCGCAGCTTGGTGTCATCTGCCAACTTACTGAGCGTGCAACCTATTTCATCATCCAGATCATTAATGAAGATGTTGAACAAAACCCACCCCAGGACTGACCCCTGGGGCACTCCACTCGTTACTGGTTGCCAACTAGACATTGAGCCTTTGATCCCTACCCATTGGGCTCAATGATGATCTAGCCAGCTTTCTATCCCCCTTACTGTCCATTAATTCAACCCATACTTCCTTAACTTGCTGACAAGAATGCTGTGGGAAACTGTATCAAAAGTCCACACTAACGTGTGTACCAATATAATAATGTTGGCAAAATAAATAAATAAATAATCACGCCCACCCCCCAACCATCATGTCTGAGTGCAGCATGTAGAGTACAGACACTGACTGCTCCCTAGCACAACTATAAATAGTGTAGCTGGGGAGGCACTTCTTAGGCAAGCAAGATATACCTGAGCCCTAGGATATGTACCCTACATGGCTCTCTATATGCCCAAGCCATGCCTCCATGTCTATGTTGCTACTTTTAGCAGTATACTGTTTTGCTATATCCCCACAGACAGAGCCTTTACTTCCCACCGCAGTGAAAGGCCCTGGCAGATCTACAGATTACAGTCTCTGAAGAAGCTGGCTGTATAAAATATATATATAAATTATTGCATTTTAATTGTCTTGTCCCTTTTGACATTACTAGACTACATATGCCATGTATAGGTCCTTGTTTAGGATGCCTTTTATAAAAGACTGTATACAAAGGTAATATTTTTAAAGGGAGTGATTAAAAACAAGAATACACAGGGTGATAATCAAATATCTTTTAGTCTTAAATGCTTATACCATTTGTCATTCTCCAGTTACCAGATTTTGCCTTTGTTTTGGATAGAAACTTTTAAAATGCAAAACAAGAAAAGAATACATTCACTTTTGCAGAAGCAGATAGCATGTTGTTTAAATGGTATATTTAACCCTGGAGAACATATTCCTTAGCACAATATTGTAATCCATCCACGTGGAATCCAAATATAATGCAAAAGTTTATATAGGACATCGAGGTGCCGTTACCTGAAGGTTACATCACTATGCAATATTGTAGTGCTTATTTTTTACCATCTTATTGAGTAGAGAAAGACAGTGAAAATCTGCCTATAACTGGCTAATTTAAAAGATAGGGCTTCCTGGAGATGCATTAATTGTTTCTATGTTTTGAATGGAATACACAGATGTTAACACCCCTCCTTTTATTTCTCTCTTTTCTCCTCTGATAATTGAGCACTGCAAAACATAGAAAAATGGAAGTGTTACAAAAAAAAAAGCTCAGAGACTCAGAGCTGGAGGACTGCAACTGTTGGTAGTAGAAGCCCTATATAAATATGTGGGGCTTAAAAATGGAAATGAACTACCAGAAGTGTTAGCAAAACAAACAAGGAGTCTGGCGGCACTTTTAAAGACTAACAAATTTATTCATTGCATAAGCTTTCGTGGGAGGAAATCCGACTTCATCAGATGCTTGAAGATGGGGAACTTCCTCCTATTCTGTAAATTCCCCGTCTTCAAGTATCTGATGAAGTGAGATTTTCTCCCACAAAAGCTCATGTGATAAATAATTTTGTTATTCTTTAAAAGTGTCACCAGATTCCTTGTTTGTTTTGCTGAACTAGACTAACACAGCTACCCCTTCAGAAGTGTTAGGTAAGTTCTGGTCTGGAAGCAAGGAATAAATAGGTGGCAAGAAAAGATGTTTGCCCAAGGAGCACAGGAGGAATTGTGGGAAGGCACTGGAGGACTAGTGGCCCTCAAGCATTGTGTTGCTGCACGAGCCTGCATCCACATTACAGTGTGGTTGTTTTAGCAGCTAATAAATTGTGCTTGCTTTCTCATTGTTGCATATGAGTGAGGGGACTGCATGTATAGCTGGGCTCAAAAATAATAGGAACAGTCCCGCTATAACATGAGTTAACTTTGCAATGAAGACAAGACTAAGACCATCTTTTCCCCCAGGAACAGAACCTATTAAATTCATGAAATTGGAGCTGCTTTCTGCAAGAATCAGACCCATTTTTTTCACGCAGCGGTGGGCTTTGAGATCAGAGAAAGGGTTTATTTTTGCCATATTAAAACTGAAAATCTAAATGGAGGCTCTATACACAATGCTGAGTTTCAATAATGGACAATAAGGGCATCAAAATAAGTCTCACTGCCAGCCTGCTGGGATGTGAGTGGTGTGAGTGATTCTCAAAGCTTAATGAACTAAGCCATGTTTCTCTCCCCTTTCTCTTTGTTGAGAAGGATAAATCCCATGTTGTTCTTATATGACAAGGAAAATAAAATAATAAAAAATACAGATCCAGCTTTGTGGAGACTAGTAGATTATTACTGTGAATTCCCTGATCCATACAATACCAGGATCTGACACTGTCTTATCAGAGATTATTCACAACAGCTTGATACTGTTGTGTTTAAATTCTAGCATAAATATTAGCAATTCCTTCCATCATACATAGTGCATTTGCTAGCAGAATGTGGACCCAGCTATTGGTGCAGCCATTACATCAATCTTCAGCAAAGGAATCAAACTAAAGTCTGTTCAGAAAATCTCCAAGGAATAGTAAGAGAATAACTCTAGTCACATTTATTTCTTGTCCTCTCCCAACTCTTTCCTGTTAATCACAAGTATGTATTTCTGTCTTGGTTTCTCTCCTACATACCAAATTCTCCTCCCGGGCCCCTCCCACATCTATCCTGCAGAGATATGCCAAAGACCAGGTAAGCTCCCTGCACCCCAGCACAGTGTCTGCTATTTTATAACTTTTTACTTTGACCTTTTCCCACTGTTCTGCAGTTTGTGGCTGTTTGCTTTTATTACCTTTAATTAGAGCTAACTAGCCTAGGAAGTCCTGGGGTTGGTGTTTCTGTTATTACAGAATTCTTTGCTCTCTCTCTGTCTCTCCTTCCATCTCTTCCCCTCACTGCTACTTACTCAAAGGGGTCGCTGGGGTCAGACCTCTGGAGCTCTGGAGGAATTGGTATTCTTTTATAATACATTTCCCAGTCGAAGGCTCCTCGCATGGCGTCACCCGCCTGTGCCTCGTAACCAAAGTGATTGTGGTCAATGACATCGATCATGGGACACACAATGGTTTTGTGGTTTAGTGCAATCTGGTCTGAAAGATGAAAGCAGAAAAGAGGAAATGGCACATCTAGTCAAGCAATCTATCATATTACTGCAAAGTGAATCCCACAGGCTTTTTGAAATTCGAAGATTGCCTGCTTAGTTCCCTACGGCCCCCAAATCATTTCACTTTTCACATCTGCATCAGGCCTTTATCTAAAGTGGACTTAATGTAGTTGGGCAGTGATTAGAAGCAATTACAATTCTTTCAAGCAAGTCACATCCCAATGAGACCAAGAGAAGTCCAGTCATCTAAATCTCTGTCAGTTTGCTACTCAGAGCTGTCCCCAATCTGTCACCAAAGGAACCAGCCAGCAAGCAAAATATAAAAACACTACTGGTTTAGTGTGAAGTCTGTGCAGCAGGAACTTGGAGAGGAAATGCTCACCTATTTTATTTGTGTTTCAAGGTATGAATACTGGACTTTGCAGTCAGTCAGCACCTGCTGTTGTGCATTTTAGTGTGCATCAGCTTTTAATTCAAACACCAAAAATTAAAGGTGAACTCCAAAGCCAGAAAGAAAAAAATGTGCCAAAAAGTATTGCTCCTTTTTCTGAGGAAAGAAGAAGGCCCCAATGTATTCTTTTCTCTCCCTCCCTGAGACGTATCAGTGAGAGACTCAACTTCCCACCTTTCCTCATTTGAGGATTGGGAAAGGGGCAGAGTGAAATGGCTATTTCTGGAGGATTAGTGGTCTTTAGCAAAGCTTTTAAATGGTCACCCACAGTATTCTTCTCAGCAAATTACAGAAGTGTGGATTGGATTAACGGACTATAAAATGGATAGCAAACTGGCTAGATCATCAGCCTCAGGCATCGATGTCTGGTTGGCAGCCAGTATCAAGCGGAGTGCTTCAGGGGTCGATCCCGGGGCCAGTTTTGTTCAACATATACATTAATGATCTGGAAGATTACACGCTCAGCAAGTTTGCAGATGACGCTAAAATGAGGGGAGTGGTAGATCCATTGGAGGGTAAGGATAACATAGAGAGTGACCTAGACAAATTGGAAGATTGAGTTAAAGGAATTCTGATGAAGTTCAACAAGGACTAGTGCAGAGTTCTGCATTTAGGAATCCTATGCATTGCTCCAGACTGGGGATCAACTGGCTAAGCAGCAGTTCTGCAGAAAAGACCTGGGTTTTACAGTGGACTAGAAACCGGACATGAGTCAAGAGTGTGCCCTTGTTGCCAAGAAGGCTAACAGAACATTGAGCTGTATTAGTAAGACCATTGCTAGCAGATTGAGGGAAATGATTATTCCCCTGTATGCAGCACTGATGAGGCCATATTTGGAGCATTGTCCCAATTTTGGACCCCCCCTCACCACAGGAAGGATGTGAACAAATTGGAGTCAGTCCAGGAGAGGGCAATGAAAATGATTAGGGGGCTGGAGCACATGACTTTTGAGGAGACAGTGAGGAAACTGGGGTTTGTTCAATCTGCAGAAGAGAAGAGTGAGGGGGAATTTGACAGCCATCTTCAACTATCCGAAGGAAGGTTCCAGGGAGGAAGAGCTAGGCTGTTCCAGTGCTGGAAGATGACAGAACTAGGAGCAATGGTCTCAAGTTGCAGCAGGGAAAATCTAGGTTGGATATTAGGAAAAACCTTTTCACTAAGAGGGTTTAGTTGGGGTTGGTGCTGCTTTGAGTGTTAGACCAGATGAAGTCCTGAGGTCCCTTCCAACTCGAATAATCTATGATTCTATGACCTTGTCATTTTTAGTACTTACATTGACTAGTAGACCACGTAGTAGTATCCTTAGTTACGATCATCATGTCATTTCCAATACCATCTCTTTTCAATGGCAGTCCTGGCAACTACCATGAGATTCTGATACTCTGGCCCTGATGCTCTTCCCTAGTTCCACAGATGGAGGGAACCTAATGGGTATGGGTCTGAGGGTATTGGGCTAAAGATAGAGAAGTTGCTTCATAGCCTGAGTCTATCCCTTCTTGGGTACTGCAGAAGCCTCTCCCTGCAAACAGATACCAGGACTAGAGCCCTCTGAGTCAGAAAGAGACACAGAAAGGTATGGAGAGAATTGGCTTAGTCTGGTGCTCTCACTTTTCTTAGCATTATCTTCTTTCAAATCTGCAATACTGTCAATATTGCACTGATCTATAGAACACATTCTCCTCCTTCAAGGGCATTGTAATGGGGTATAATTCCCCTTTAAAGACCAGTGGCCTAATCCATATGAGTAGTCCTGCCTGCCACACCTGGGATGAGGTGTAGAATTTAATTAGTAGAACCAATTGGATAAGGAGGAGTTGATTCTCCTATAAAGTGGAACAGGAAATTTCAGAGAATTGGGAGGATAGAGAGAGAGAGTAAGGAAGAAACATTATAGAGATCACTAGGACCGAGTAGGTTCCAGCAGGAAATACCGAGTCTTCAGGAGAAAAGAATCCAGGGCAAAGGAGGCCTGAAAGAGTTCAGTGGGAAAGGCAGAGTAAATCAGAAAGTTGCAGAAGATTTGAGGACTTTTGTTTTCGGATTGATTTTGCAATGTTAATAAATTCAGCTTCAAGGCAGGGTGTGTTGCACCAGAGGAAAAATGTTTGTCTGGAAGTTTCAGGGACCCTGAGCTGAAAAAAAGTTGGGAAACCAAGGTAAAACTACTGCAGAGTGACTTCAAGCCACAACTGGGTGCTCAGGAGGCAGCCAGTCCATTTACAGGGATCTTTCAGGGCAGAAAACACATGGCAATATGGCTCTTGAGGGAATCATGTTATCATGTGTGTGAACAAGTACTGATGCTCTATTCAAATTCATCAACCTTCTGCTGATTGGCCAAGAGTAATTACATATTATCTCTTTCACACATTCATGCACGTACTGTAATGACTGCTGAGTTAAGGTTGAAATCCAGTATAACTCCCTGTCCAACTGTATAGCATATTCTCAAATTCCTTTTGGTCTAAAAAATTCTTACATTTTGCTAGTGGCCATTTCTTTTGGAAAGTTTCAGCAAAATTTGTTCATTTTTAACTTGTGCAGTTTTTTAACAGAACCAAACCCAAAAAGCGTTTGTGCCAATAATCAAAGGGCATTTCATTGTTGCTATCCTGCTGCTGTGGTGACAGATAAGGCCTGCTTGATATGAGTACACTGTGCTTCTTTAACTAAAGGTACAAGGTGGGTGAGCTAATATCTTTTATTGGACCAACTTTTGGTGGGGAGAAACAAGCTTTTGAGCCCCACAGAAGTCTTCCTCAGGTCAAAATAACTATGTGGCTTGAAACTGAAGTTGGTCCAATAAAAGATATTACCTCAACCTCCTTCTCTCTCATGTCCTGGGACTGACATGACTACCGATACATTGCATTAACTAAAGGTGTGACTTTGAACTGATCTGGTTAAACCTGAGCAAACAAACCCTGTGTAGACAATCATTTCAGTGTAAGAGTGGCTTATTTCTGATCATTGTGAATCAATTAGGAATCAGTTTACGCTCACCTCAGATAAGCCACTCATTTTCTATTAACAGCATCCATACATGGCTTCTTAAAACACAGTGTGAGTTAAACTGTTGCGACTTTCTCATGACAAAAAGATGAAACAATTATTCTTTTCTCAGCCCTAATATTTGAGAGGTCTCAACCAGAGAAAATGTTCAGAAAGAGGGGCAGGATGGCAAACACAGAAAGCCTCCACACTAGAACAGAACTGAGTTTGTCTCACTGTGAGGGCTTTTCAACATGCTTTGCAGATCTAATCAGACATAATAAGGGCAGCCTAGATTGCACTGTGGATGCAGCATCAGAGCAGTAAGTGCCAAATGTGCCATCTGCTTCAGCAGAGTTTCATCTAGTGTTATTCAATAAATGCAGCACATGTTGACAAAGCTCTGAGCTGGACCCTTTGGTAAGCTACTAAAGCCATTTAAGCCACTAAATTCTTTTCATTTTCCTCAAAGGGAGTTAGACTCGATCCAGAAATGCTTAATTCCTCCCTTTAGAAAGGCAGAGTGCTGGCGACCCTTGAAACATTTTGTTTTGTTCATCTTGGGTCTGCCCATTGCTTTATTTTGTGTTTCAAATTCCAGGTCTAATGGGTGGGTCTTGGACCTCAGTGTTTCTCAGTCTTAAATTTTAGAATGGTCTTTGCTGACCCACTGGATACTATTTCTATTGGACCTGACACCTCAGGAGAGGGGGACTGGATCCGAGGGCCTTGCTTCCTATTTCAGTTTACCTTAGAACGGAGCCAACTGTGACTAGAAGATGTCAGCTATCATCCCCCACCTGACTGTAACCCAGAGCTTTCATTTGTCTGTGTGTTTGCCTGAGGATTGTTTTCTTTAAGCTGAGATTGTTTTGAGGCTAACTCAGTTAAAAGCTTTTTTCTCCTCAGAGAAGGGTTATGAAGAAAAGCTGGGCTTGTAAAAGTTTCAATTTTCCAGCACATTGAAGTTAGCAAAATACGTTTACATCGCATCTGTGGTTATTAAAAACTGAAGAAAAAGACCTAAAGAGTTTTGCACTCTCTGAGGGTTGCATTGAGCAACATCCGATTAACCCTTCAACCCCAACAGCAGGCAGAAGACTCCCGCTGTGCTGTATACAGATGAGCACATCCAGTGGTTTCAGAAGTGACCCGACAGGATTGTTTTTGGCAGTCTACTGGTCTCTCTTGTCCTTCACATCACCAGTAACCTGGATTTTAAATGAAGATGGTGGCATTGTTTTAAAAGAAGTTAATGCTTATACTGTAAATAAGGAAAAATGATATCCAGGGAATAGACTGGGGGATCATTTGGGCACCCAGAGTCAGAAAGGACATGGGTTTAAATTTTGTAGATTATGTTGGTATTAATCTAACTGGCAGGGATATTTAGGTAGATTGGTTATTGGCCTTCTGGATTACATTACAAAAAGAAAAAGATTTTTTTTTGGTACTAGAGGAAGGAAATACTCATCTTTGTCAGGAGGGAGTAAGTAGTCAGATGTGTAGCGAAGGGAGCATTGTTTCTTGACTTTAAACCCTGGACTCCTTACAGTTGTTTCTTTCCAATGCCTTTGACTAATTTGACTTTCACTAGAACCCAGCTATTGCACAGCAGTCAGTAGCAAATCATAATTTCTGAGCTTCCTATTGTGAATGCAGTTGTTACTGGCTTTAATGCCAAAATCTGGGATATAGGTACAACGAAAGCTGATTTAGAGGAACGTGAAAAACTAAGGAGGGGTACAATAGCTGCAAACCAAATATTCCTTAATGCTTTCAAGTTTACAATACATTCTTTACCTACTACTGACTTAGAGGTCTCCTATTAAAAAAAGAAATGAAACGAGGGGAAAGCAGAATTATATTTTAGAGGTTATACTAGTCATCTGTGGAATAAGAACCTCAGATTTCTGTGTTTTTCCAGGCAAACAAGCTGTTTCTTATACTGACTTTCCAATTTCCAGGTAAACAGCATATCCATCTGTTAAATTATGCCAGAGAAATTCAGGGGTGTCTATGTAGGTCAACAAATCTTATGCTGTGCCTGGGATATCAGAATTGTCACAGGCCACCTGCAGTGCAATTGTAATTTTTTATTATAGTGCAATGATCTGCTTTATTTTGGAGCACAAGTTTAATTCTTGGAACTATAGTATGTGTTATGGTTTTAATGGTCAATTAATGTTCAAGCACTTACTAAGCAAGGGAGGCAGCCAATTCACGTTGACTTCACAATGGGAATCCAGGAATGTCAAGACTTCTCCTCTAGCCATCGAGGCCCCTAGCAGTCTGGTTCGAATTAGCCCTTCTCGTTTCTTTGTGCGCACAATCCTCACTTTGGCAAAACGGGCCATGTATTCCTCCAACTTCTCTTTCAAGTGTTCTGGAAAGCAGGGAAAAAAGGTGGAGGTGTCAGCCATTGAGGGTCTGTGAAAACATGCAAACAACAGATACCACTCTTGAAGCATTCAGTGCCCTTTTATTTCTTGTCATTTCAAAACCTTCCGTATCTCTTGCAAATCCTTTCTGGGATGGTTCATAAACTGCAAATGTTCTAACACAAAGAGAAAGCCACTTACATTCTAGACCTTTTACGGCTACATAACTGCTTCTGGCAAGCTGCCATCCACCATGTAATCATGGCCAAAACAACTGCAGGATATTCACCCATTCTCTGGTCTCTGAGGCCTAAGGCCAGATGATCATCGTAACATATGGTTTTACATATGATGCCCTTTCCAAGGGGGTTTCCTACTTCTATTAATTACACAACAAGATGCAAAGAAAGCAATTTTAAAAAATTAAGTGTAAAATCAGCAGGACTAAGTTGTTTTTATGAGCATAGGACGGCAAACTTGCAAGTGGCAACTGGCTAGCGGCTTGAAGCAAATGGATAGCTAATCTGGAAATAAAATTAAGATGTAAAAGCATAGCAGTTGATAGATCCTGTACTATTCTGTCTGTTTAATTTGATTGTGTGCGCATCACAGAACAGTGAATTTGGAACATATTTTCTTCTAATTAAAAAACAAACAATAGTGAAATCATGTCCTACAAGTTTGTCTCAGCCTAATAAATTACTGAAAATCCTACATTAGGAAAAAAAAATCCACTGCCTGTGATGAAACACTTCATTTAGTCAGGTTCAAAATTCAGTAACTATTTGGCAGGGGAAAGCTTGGTCTCTGATATTTAGGAATTTATAACATTCTGTATTTACTGATGCTAGTGAATACAAACCAATAATTATCCAAAATGACTCTATAAGGTTATGATTTTCCTTCTCTGTTATTCCATGCAATTTGCACTTCCTTTGGAATGTTGTTGTTGTGCCCAATAGACTTAATGGGCTTTGGATCAGACCCTGTATTATTACGATTATAGGAAATTTGTCATCAAATAGGATTTTCTTTGTTTTGGCCTTATGCAGATATTAAAGATCTGCTATTTAGCAGTGACCTCTAAATCTGAGGATACTTCCCACTCTTTGAAGAAGTCAACATTGCCATGTGCAGGCTGGGTAACTGCATTCACAAAGCGGCACTTTGATGCACAGTTATCTTCTTTGAGCTCCAATAGTATTGTTAGAGATAGTGTATAGATCTCTTTTAAGTAATTTGTCACCAGTCTTCAATAACAGAAGGTCTATGGATATTTCCAGTCTCAACCATTTTTGAGGGGTTTATAATATAGTCATTATAGTTTGTTTTGGGCATATAGGATTTTAATCTGAAGAATAGATACTTTACCAAATGTGGCATTATACAGTTTCCTTTTTTAATTCATTATGCTCTGTGTGAAAAAAAACAGGGACTTCTGAAAAAATGATTTTTTCTTCAGGTGTCTCTTTTCCTTTGAATCTCTGTGTTTTTGATAACTAGAGCAGCTGAATTAACATTGGAATATCAGCTACAAGTCTTGATCTTTTATTATACTATTTTTTATAGTGGAGAATGCCCTTAGCATTTGGCATTACTATCTCAATTTGGTACCTATACAGCATTCAATGACCATTTTCAGCAAGTGCTGGTTTGCAGGACAGTAACAGCGAGAATAGAAGCATTAATTGCAAAAGCATCCACTGAGCTTGGATCTAATATGGACATCATTCCTGGCTTTTAACACTGAACTCCATCAAAATTGTCACAATTCAGTGTGGAAAAGGTATAGTGAACCTTGTACCACGAGGAGATTCCTGGTGGACTCTGGAGGTTTGCAATATATCTTACTACTCCAGAGTCCTTCCTGCACAGACATAAGAGAGAGTGCAGGAGATAAGCTGTGTGGTGGAGCTAGCCCCACTGAAGCAGAGTAAACTGCAGTTTGCACATGTTCCCTGCTCCTCTGTTTCCAGTTTTTAAGACTCACAAGTTGTAGGTGGGGACTTTTGAATCTCAGTGCCCATAAGGATGAGTTGTCTAACCTAGAGGGGTAGAAATAGGGGTGTATGCATTCTGAGCTTGAGACTAGTCAGTGTTGAGGAGGTAGTTCTGAACGATGAAGAGGACAGACAGGAAAAGGAGAGTTCATAGTCTGGAGATACTGGTTTGTAGATGTTTCTGAGCAGATGGAGGTTGAGTTGAAGAGTGCTCAACTGGTGCTGAACTCAGAGGACAATAGGTTTGATTGCAGGAGCTAAGAGTCAAATAGTGAATGAGGCTGTGGGCAAGCTGATTGTATTTAGGGGGGGAAGCAGTGGAGAGATGGTGTGATAAGATATAGATTAAAAGGAGTGGAGGCTGGTGCTACAAGAGGATAATAAATGGGCTGGAAGAGGGATACAAACTGTTTTCTTCCAACCCTTCCTTGATTTTAAAGTGCCTCTGATTTTCATTCTAAAAGGAAAGTGTCCTATCCTCTCCTCTCACTTTGTCACCCCACTTCCTATACACCTACTAAAATGTTTCCCTGTGAAGAGCCTTAGACACACTATTCCATTTAATTAAACCACTCTATGGTGTGGATTTTTCACACTTCTGAGCAACAGAGTTATGCTGATCTAATTTTCTTAAATTTAAAAATTTTTAAATTACATTTTAAATTTAAATTTTCTTAATTTTCTTAAATACCAGGCCTAGGTCGACAGAATTCTTCTGACAACCTAACACTGGCTAAACCAGGGCTAAGTTGGCACAGCTATGTCTCTCAGTCCACACCCTTGAGAGACGTAGCTATGACAATATAAGTTCCCAGTGTAGACAAGTTCGATGGGTACATCCACACTGGAGCTTTAAGTCGACTTAAGGAAGGTTAAGTCGACCTACAGACACTTGCGTCCACACTGAGCTTTTATTGAGTCAACTTAAGCGCTTCCTTAAGTTGACTTAATAACATCACCTCTTAAGGTCACCCTAAGGCTTAAGTCGACCGTCTTAAGCCGACTTAAGCCAGTGTAGACAGGGGATAGCCCTTAAGTCAATCTAATTGGCCTCCAGGCCCCCTTGCAGAGTTCCTGGCCACTCCTCCGTCAACCTAGCACTTGCCGGTGTGGATGCAGGGCTGTGGAGTCTCTAAGTTGAATTAACAAGGTTGACTTTAAGTTGACTTGAAGTCAACCTTGGTTATGTTGACTTAACAGAGCCTCCAGTATAGACATACCCCATGAGATGTTGCCTATCTGCTCCTTGAGTTTGCTAAGCAGTGAAAATGTTGATATTTATAGTATCTTCACTGACATCAGAGCTAGCACCCATTGGAATGAATAGGGCAATTCATAACTCAAGGCTACTGTTTCAGGTTCCCTATAAACACAATCTAGCATCTTTGGATTGTACTCTTCATATTTTGAAGGTTTTTTTTCACTACAGTAACAGACAGAGACAAAGTGAAAGCTGAGACTTGAAAGACTTTGACAGAGGCATTTTCATTGTTTCAACTAGTTCTTCATGCCTACAAGGGGGGCACATTCCACACTTTGGGAAACACTGAGTAAAATAATTTAGCAAACTATAAATGTCAGGATTTAGTTTCCTTAAGTTAGTTTTATCCTTTTGAATCAGCCCATTTCTTGCCCTGTGACTGAATGATTTTTTTTTAGGGTTTTAGCATGGTTCAAGGAACACAAAAGAGCCAACTATACAAACAAATTTTATACTATTCACAAAGCATTCTAAAAGTATAGTTTCACTCATATTTGTACATATGAAGTAACCCTACTTACTCAGACAGCAGAAATACTAAATGTCAGGGAATACTCATTTTTAAAGAGATCAGTGTGACTGATGCCATCAAAACCCTGGAGCCCTTAAAAAACTGAGAAAATTATACTAATTACTAAAGACATGTAAAATGTCTAGACCAGTGGTTTTCAACCTTTTTTTATTTGCAGACCCCTACAAATTTTCAAATTGATTTGCAGACTCCTTTGGAAGTCTTAGTCTGCTGACCCCCAAGATTCCACAGGTTGAAAACTACTGATCTAGACTGATTAACCCCAAGCAAATTGGGAAATTAAATCCACAATAAGCAATATTCTAATAATAAATATTGACACAGAAGAAAGTATCAGCAATAACATCTAATATGTCTCTAATCTTGATGCATGGGATTAATAAATCTGTTAGTCTTTAAAAGTGCCACAAGACTCTTTTGTCTTTCTACAATAGACTAACACGGCTACCCCTTTGGAATATTTAACATGTAATTCATAATTACTTTATTACAAAAGCTACATGTAGAACCAGGTTTCAACAATCTACTGTTATACGGTTTAGAAAGATTTCTCAAAACAAAAAAAATCAGGGTCTACAGATGATGATCCTTCTCAAGTTATATCAATATGAAAGTGCTTCCATACTGCATTTCCATTTCAAACATATGTCTTGGGACACACAGTTCCATTCCTGCCAATCTCCAGCACATAATGAGACCTAACACAACCGATGGTCCTTCTGGGCAACTGCCCCAATATTTTCTAAGGTTATATAAATGCTAAAAATAAACACTTGACAGTCATTCACCAACATATAAGCAACGAATACACTTCTCAAAGTGTTGGCATTACTGTGAATGAAAACCCTTGAGAAATCATGGTATTGTTTTTGCAAGAGCAGCATGTTGTGGTTTGTTTTCAAGAGTTGACCCCCACATAAAGCATACCACAACCTAGATGTCATGAAGGTCAGTAAAGGCAAAACCATGAAAGTCCCCTTGCTTAAGATTCAGTAAAAACTAGAGAGGACAAGCATTTGAGGCTATGCTGTGGGGAATAACTCTGTCCTAGCAAGATCTAATAGGTATTTTCCTGTTAATAATTTCTATGACCTTTGGCTTTTAACCTGACATTTCTCCATAATATCAAACTAGACTTCCTCTTTATCACAAAACTCCAGTTTCAGTTTCCCTTCATAGAGAGAGAGTGTGTGTGTGTGTTCGTGGGGGGAGGGGGGGAATGTATCTGATTTTACCACACACAGCTCAATTTAATTTTTATCTCCAGCCTGATGATTATTCTATTGCTTCAGATATCTTCTGAGAAAACTTCCTGAATGCACATGACCTCTGCATTTCTAATATATGTTGAGAAGCCAGTAAGCTGCATCTCCAAATACACACCCATCCTTCAGTGTGAAAGTGAAACCATAATTTCAGGAGAAATTCTCTAAAGAAATTACAGTGTGATGTGCAAAATAGAAAACAAAATGAAATGAAAGTCTTTTAAATCTCCTGGAGCCAACACATTCAGACCATTTATTGCCAGTGGAATCAGTTCAAGCAAGCTTGCCATGACAATAAAACATTGAGATAGGATGGCTTCATTTATATGCAGTGATATTACATAAATTTCACTTTCAGAGGCAGGCACGAAGCTAGTATTTAAATTCTTCACCAAACAATAAGCAGGGCACACTCAGATGTAAAAACGTCAGCACTCCTGTCACTAAGAATAGGAGGAAGATGCCTAATTAGGTAATTTAAAAAGAAAAGATATCATTCTTTCTTTCACACTGTTGATTAAATGAGGTAATAAATCATATGTCTGATACTTGCCAGGCATCTGCCAGGGCAGAAGCTGGCACAGGAGGTGACAAATAAAGAATCATGCAGGAGCAAAAGTTTTATAGGCTGTCACTGGACTGACAAGTGATGATAAAGGGCAGCATTATGTCTCTACTGCTGATAGTCTATAAACAAATTTTCTATTGTAATTCTTTTGTGTGGCCTCTTTATCTTCATTTAAAGCCTGGAGGAGTTTTTCTAAAAGAGCAGCGAAGAGAAAATTGTTTTGTCCTAGTAATTAAAGGTCTGCTCAAGCAGAATACCCAATTGCTAATTCTGTGTCCAAAAGTATACACTCTGAATTCATAGGGATGACAGACAAGGAACTTTTTTTTTTTTTTTTTTTTTAAGTGAATAGTTCTTTCCTCTTTTTTTGTGTGGCTAAAAAGTGTATGTTTTCTACTGATGCCTCCTGCTGGCAAATTTGCTAGGTGAATAGAACCTTCTTTATCAAGACACCCTACATTTCTGGGAAATACATGGAGAGATTTTAAAGAGGACACCAGCCATAAATCTTACAGAGCACATTCTTCTTTGGGACTGGTGGAGCTACAGGGGCTGAGAAAATTAAAGGTACTAGAGAGATATCTGGGAAATTAAGCTCCCAAACTCTGCAGATTCTGCCAGTCATAGAGTCATGTCTTGTCTGTGATCTACTCAGCTTCTCCCCTCACCAAACCTCTCTCCAAGATAATATATATATACCACCTGTTCTCTGCAATACAAAGAAGCATTTTGGAGGACACACAAGAACATGATTGAATGTGTGGTGCACTGTTTTGGGGTCAGAAAAATAATCTCTAGGGCTATGTCTACACTTGTTAATTTAAGTCGATTTAGCATGTCCACACTTAAATTTTAAGTCAACTTTCAGGGGACCCTACAAAGTCGACCTAGAGCATCCACACTGGATGCCTAGGTCGACTTGTAGGGGCTAGGTGGACCTAGGACTGGTCCATGGTGGCAGGGGGGCACCCCTTGTAAAGTGCCAGGGGGATCAGCCTTTGCCCCATTGTACCTGGGTACAATGGGGCAAAGGGGACAGGGACCCTGGCAGGGCATAAGGGCAGGGTGGGCAGGGCAGAGCCCTGTGGGGGGGCATGCCAGGCTCTCCTTGTTCCACCCCCCTCCCGGCAGGGAGGGCAGTGGGGAAGTCCTGGAGAGCCCTAAGTCGACTTAGAGCTACTCCACATCTACACTGGCTTAAGTTGACTTTAGAAAGTTGACTTAAGCAGAAAGTCGACTTAAAAGTAGGTTTAACAAAGTCAACTTAATTTTTCCTTAAGTCGACTTAAGCACCTGCTTAAGTTGACTTAAGGAAAGTGTAGTATAGATGCAGAGTAAATTAAGTCGACTTAAGCAAGCTTAAGTCGACATAATTTACTAGTGTACACGCATCCGAGGGGACTTTTCCAGTAGATGTAAGTCATCTAACTTGAACTGAGGACTGGTTCAGCTCCTGGCCAGCCCTAGGATCTGGAAAGGCAGAAAGGTGCCTTGGAGCCATCTTTTCCTCCTCCATCAACTGCAGGGACTGTGAGTGCAGTGCAATTAAAGAGGGTGTTCAATACACATAGCAAGGAGCTCCCAATGGTGAAAACGGAACTGGAATCCATAAAAGAGCTAACATCTGATTTCACAAGCCATGGTGAGATATAGAAATCAACAAATGTTCATTACATTTTATACCCTTCTAGAAAAGGTTACACACCGTTCTTCACTGCAAGCTTATATAATGCCTTCCCTCTAATGAGAAACCTTGTTATTTTTTACTACCCATTTCTGCTCAATTGTGCTGACTGGCAGTCTTGTTTCACTGGTGTTCATGATTGACAGTAAAGTATGTCCCCAAAGACACAGTGATGGGAAGAGAAATACTTGGAAAAATTGATTTAGCTTGCTCTTTGTTACAGTAACTTAGCAACTTCCAGGCATATTATCCTTTAATATATACCCTTAGCTGGGTTTGTGTCTATGCTTAGGAAATGTCTGAGAGTGCCTGGGAAAATCCTCTCACCTTCTTTCCTTTAAGCTTGCCTCTACCTTTCTCTGTATGTTTCCTGTTGTACAGTTTGTCATACAAGCTGTCTTTCTAAAGAAGGATAGTATATAAATATAAAATACTCATAGCTCTGTTCATCCAGGAAGATCCAAAATGCCTTGCAAACCACTGGTACACAGAGAAATCAATTTTCTCTCCATAGCAATGGTAAATTGTGAAATGCAGCCACCTTCTGCACAGAAGAGCCACACTGCAAAATCATTTAAAACAGGAAGTTAAGAATAAACTAACTGACAATTTTCTTTGCTGTTAAGCATAACAAGTACTTTACTTAGAATATGGACAGGAGATCAGGTTTATCCAGCGGTTAAAGCAGATTAGGGCAGGATAGGGTGTTCTCAGCCAGCAACTCAGAGGGAAAGAATAATGGTGCTCCAATCTGTTCCCCTCCATATTTTAACCTCTAGGGCTAATATTGCCTATGATACAAGCAGAAGAGGTGTCAGCTCTGGCCAGAACTGTAGGACTCAGCTGAACATTGACAAATTCATAGCTGGAAGCCAGACCAGCTCATCCGTTTATTAGCATAGCTCAAAATAGGTCTTAGACTTTTACGACTGTATTTATACTCTATAAAATGTTGTAACTTGCTGTATGCATTAATCTTATTTGTAATGTCTATATCCCGTGCTAGAAAGATAACATGAAAGCCTTGCATTATAGTTGTAAAAATACCTACTCTGAAGTTGTGAACTCAGACAGGAGGAGTGGTTCCCCCGCCCATCAAAAGGGCTATCAAAACTGAATGTGCCATTGTAGGACAAAAACTTTATTAATGGCCCCCCACCAGCTATGTGCAGGGGTTTGAACCCTGTGGGAAGGACATACAAATTTGCTCACAGGAAAATATGGGTCTCTCTTTGCTGTCTGGACTTTTACAAGGGCTGGGGTAAAGAAGTAAAGCCGAGATCCCCAGGGTCAGCCCTAAAAGACATTCTATAGACAGATCACTATGTCTTTGTCACCTTTTAGAATCTAGGACTAATTCATTTGTGCACAGATGTTGCCTGTTTTAACCTGTAAATAACTCTCTCATTTCTTTTTTTTTTTAACAAATCCTTCATTAGTTTACTATAGGATTGGCTGCCAGCATTATGTTTGGCATGAGATCTAAAGTAGAAATTAATATGGGGTATGTGACTGGCCTCTTGGGATTGGGAGTAACCTGAATATTTTGTGATCTTTGGTGTAAGTAACCATTCATCACTAAATCCAGCTTTCCTGGATGGCAAAATAGTCTAGTGCCCATGGGGACTGTCTGTGACTCCACGGTAAGACTATTACAGTATTTCATGTAGTTCACATTTGTTACTGAGTTGATGAAATCTAATTCTAAAACATACCTGCTGCCCTGCCCTGCTTTTATTGACAGTCTGTCCTGAGGTTGCATTCAGAGAGCATGATACCCCCAACAAGCGGAGGAAGAGGACTGAAGACAAATATATGGAAGCCCATTCAGCAATTCTGAGTCTGCTGTATGTGGCTAGTCCTGATTTAAATTAGAACAGCCTAATTTAAAATAGCTGGTTCAGCAACATTTATGGAAACTTTGGGCATTTGCTTTTCCCCACAGCCATGATCCTTCTGCCCCCACGAGAACCATGGTGGAATAGAAGGCATTACATTGGCTGTGTTACTAGAGAATTTCCCTGTACAGGAAATCATTCTATGGCAGGCTGCACTGGTTTAGGACTTCCTTACACTGGTAGTGCCACAAAAATGTGGCCCTAAGTCAGTGGAGCATCTGAGCTAGTATATAGTTACGAGGAACTATAAGTATATTAAGTATGTGGTAACAAAGAAATCTAAGGCCATGTAAACGTGACAGTTTTATCGTGTGGTAACGCTCCTTACCGTGCGATAACTGCAAAAGCGTATACACATAAATCCAGGTTGTTGCATGGGAACAGCCCTCTTCCCGTGCAGCATGAAAACCACTGTGCCCAATCTGTGCCCCACAAAATGGCCACCACCTCCCACATAGTAGAGACCCTGATATGTATGTTTAATAGGGATTTCCCCCTCAGTTCAGCCATATGTCCATTACCCACTGGCTGGTGAACACCCACTGCTTAATTTGGAACCCCACTTTATTCCCTACCTGGGTTTCCTAGGGGTGGGTTAACCCTCTCGCCCACTGTGTAGGTGGACCAGCAGGGCATGTATGTGTACATGCCACATGGCTGCCCATGCTTCCCCCCCCACAAGGGTGCGTAGAGGGCTCTAGCCCAGAACCTGGAGAGCCAGTAGAAGTTGCCACATGCCCAAAAAAGGACAAGGGGACCAGGCAGCACTTTACCCCCTTCCTACTGCGGCAAAATTGGGCCAATTGCAGACCAACACGACCCCTGCAGGAAACGGCCTAGGCAATAAAACCACCTTTGCCACACGGAACGAACGAGAGTCCCCACGTGTCAACTGCCAGGCCTGATCAACCTGCCAGTAGGAGGCCCTCCCGAAAAGTGCCGGCCCGTGTCGAGTTAACCCCCCCATCCCCCTCGTCCCAAAACTCATCATGCTGTTGCTGGTCACCTGCTTGATGGTTCTGGTATGTATGTAAACTCGTGTTCCCTCTATCAGTTAACTTCCCTTTAGAGATAAGTTGTAATGTATAATGAGTCTAGCCTTACCTCTGTTTAACTCAGGGAATAACCATTGAAATAGCCTTAGGTATTGCTGTTACTATTATTGTATTGTGTATTGGATTTTGTCTGTTTATATTTTGTTTGTGAGCCATTAAGAGGATTCAAGAAGATGGATCATTTTAAATATTAGGTTCTGTGTAGCTTAATGTGAGTTCAGGCTGTCAGCTCTCCACTGCAGAAACCGTCATTTGTGGTTTCCTGTGTCCTGTCTGAAACCAATTTCCAGACTAAGCTCAGCTAGCAGCTTGGGTGTCCACTCTGTCTTGTAATTGGGAAATACACCAATAAAGCTTGTTCCTTTATTATCCATTTGAGATTCCAGAAACCCTCCTTCTCCAATCCTTTACCTGTTGCTGTCAACCACCTGGACGAGAGTGGTAGCGGTTATCATGGAACAGCTGTTCTGTGTTACCATGCGTGTGTACGCTCACCGTGCAATAATCGGCCCCCAGAAATGTCCAAGCATTCAAATCCCATCCTTTCTGGTCTTCCGCCTGCACTTTGTGGGCCTGACGTAACTGTCCCCACCCTGCTGTGAGTCACGAGATTTTTAAATTGTTCCCCTGTTGTCACTTACTGTTCTGTCGGCGTGGAGTGCAGCTGTTTTCTCAACAAGCAATGGTGGCTCAACGTGGCAGACGCACTCCCGTCTGGACCACAGCCGAGGTGCTGAACCTGATCAGCATCTGGGGTGAGTCTGCTGTGCAGGCACAGCTACGTGGCAGCAGGTGAAATTTTGACATCTATGGCCAGATTTCTTGGGCCGTGGCAGAGAGAGGGTAATAGAGACACTCTGCAATGCAGATCGAAGGTGAAGGAGGTCAGGGTGAGCTACCACAGAGCCAGGGAGGCAAACCAGCAGTTGGGGTTGGCACCGGTTACATGCAGATATTACAAGAAGGTAGAAGCCATCCTCAGCGGGGATCCCACAACCACTCCGAAGAGTCCTGTGGACACATCGGCGCCCCATCACCCAATGAATGCCGGAGCAGAGTGGGATGAGGATGTGATTGATGAGGAAGTGGAGATGGAGGATAACCTGGAGGCTGAAAGTGTTGCCGCGAGGACTCAGGAGCTGTTCTCCACTCCCTCCTCCCCCCTGAGACATGCAGCCAAGATATCAACTGCAGTGTGTCTTCTGAGGCAGCAGAGGAGGGTTCTGGTAAGTTTCTCTTTCTTGGAGCTATGCCTTCTGTCTGAATGAGGAGCACTTGTTGGGAGGGGTGGGGGGAATTGTTTTGCTGAAGTTGAATTTCTCTCCCCACTGTGCAGGGCATCTACTGTACATTCATTAGAAGTGCATCAACACAAGCAGTAATTGTCAAATAATCCTCTGCGTTGAGCTCACTAAAGGTTTCCTCGATGTACCTCCAGAGCCTCCTAGAAACATTGGAGGGAGACCTAGCGTGTTTACGCTCCCATAGAAGGACACTCGCCCTCGCCAGCTGCAAAGCACAGTAATGGGAACCATGGCTGCACACAAGGCTGCAGCGTACGGGCCTGGCTTGTATCTGGTCGCATGGAGGATATGTATTCTAGCTGGCTGGGGCACTCTAAGGAGAGAGATATCAGGTTCCATCTCCGTGTCCTGTACAGAATGTTACCCCACAGTTATGATAGTATTTGGAGTGCTCTGCAGTAATTTTGCCCTCCAGACAACCCTTCCCCAAATCCCTTTCATAAAAGGGGTCTTCACAGTACCCTTGAAAAACCTCATATATCTTGTTGGGTTCAATCAGTAAAGGAGCCAAAGGATGCAGAGTGCCCTGACCACAGTGGAATGTAGTGCTCGAAGCTAACATTGGTTCATTAAACATTGTGATAACAATAGCTCTACTCATTATGTTTCTTTTTTACTAGACTCGACCTTCAGCAGGCCGGTGTCTGCACCAGCTGAATGAATTAGACAGATAAGGAGACGTGGCCATAGAAGCAGGGAGGATACGTTTCAAGCGCTCCTGCAATCTACGGAGGCAGCCGTGAGGGAGACTAGAGCATGGAGAGAGGAATCCCAGCAGAGGAGGCAGAAACATAGGGATGAACTCATAAGCATTATGAAGGAACAAAGAGACCTGCTTAAGACCATGACTGCTTTGCAGACACAGGCGCATCATGCTCGCCCTCCCCTTCAGACACTTCAGCAGTGTATGCTCACACACACACCCCGCACTCCTACAAAGCATTTCTTCGAAGGTCATGCACCCTCCTGGTAGAGTGTAACATCCACTCCTTCACAGGGCTATGTGGTTGAGCCCCGCACCTACACACACCTGTAACACCTTCCATAGTTCCTCCATTTAATGCGTATAGAATGTTAACCCACACCCCTTCTTGTTCTTAAGAAAAGTCAAGCAAAAATTGTGCAGAGTGGCTTTATTTGTACATATCAAATATTTGTTAGCTCAGGTACTGTCTTGCTTCATTTGAACAGCACAAATCACCCCTCCCATTGTTCCTGTGCCCTGCGGGTTTCCACCCTCACTGTGTCCAAGTTCCATAAGATGCACTATGGGTCGGCATTATTGAAATGCTCCCAGAGTGCCTCCCTTATGCGAGCAGCTCCCTGCTGTGCCCCCCTTATGCTCCTAGGCTATGTCTACACTGGCAAGTTAGTTCAAATTGAGGAAGCTTAATTCGAACTAACTAAAGCCATGGCTACACTAGGCTTTAATTAGTTCGAATTAAGGGGTTCCTTAATTCAAACTAATAAATTAGAATAGGCTATTCGAAGTAAGTAAGTAAGGGTTAATTTGAAGTAAGGGTTAATTCGAACTGAATTATTTACCTCCTTAAATCATGATTTAAGGACTTTAAGATACATAGAATTCACTGGCAGGTGAGCCATGCCCTGTGCTACAGAGGAAGGCGAAAAACCCCTAGAGCCCAGGCCAATCAGCCCTGGGGGAAAATTCCTTCCCGACCCCAAACATGGCAATCAGTTAAACCCTGAGCACGTGGGCAAGACTCAACAGCCAGTTACCCAAGAAACAATTCTCTGTAATAACTCAGAACCCACCCCATGTACTCTCCCCTCTTAGGCCACTTGTATATCCACCACACGTAGCCAAATCAGTCAATTTCCAAAATAGGGTAATCATACCATCCCCTCCATAAATTTATCAAGCTCAGTTTTGAAAGCAGTTATGGTTTTTGCCCCCACAACTCCCCTTGGAAGGCTATTCCAGAACTTTACTCTTCTATTGGTTAGAAACCTGCGTCTAATTTCAAGCCTAAATTTCTCGATGGACAGTTTATAACCATTTGTTCTGGTGTCCACATTGGTGGTGTACTCAAATAATTCCTCTCCATCCCTGATATTAATCCCTCTGATGTATTTATAGAGAGCAATCATATCTCCCCTCAACCTTCTTTTGGTTAGGCTAAACAAGCCAAGCTTCTTGGCTATATCTACACTGGCAAGTTAGTTCGAATTAAGGAGGCTTAATTCGAACTAACTAAAGCCATGGCTACACTAGGCTTTAGTTCAGGGGTCGGCAACCCCCGGCTCGCATGCCAAACTTGGCACACAGGCCAATCCTGAGCGGCCTGGGGCCACAAGAGCTGCATGCTGCAGCTTCAGGTTCCCTGGCCGCATTTCCCCACTGCGCCCTGTCGGGGGCGGAAGCTCTAGTCCCCGGGACCCTGACTCCACAGCAACAGAAGTGCTGTGGGGTGGGGGTGGAGCCTCCGGTCAGGAGCTCAGCTCGGTGGTGGTCTGGGGACCAGCTCAGGGGCAGGCACGGGCTCAGGGACCAGTGCGGCCGGTGCGGGGCTCGGGGGCTGGTGCGGGGGACAGAGGGACCGGTGCGGGCCAGTGCATCCCGGCTCAGGGCTCAGGGGGCCGGCGAGTCCCAGCTCAAGGCTCGGGGGGCCAGGGCGGCATGGCTCTGGGGCTGGCATTGCCCAGCTTTTGGGCCGGCTCTGGGGCCTGGTCAGCCCAACACAGGGGCCGGCATGGGGTTCGGGGAGCCTGAATTGGCCCCATTCTGGGGCCAGCTCGGGGGTCTGGCCAGCCCAGCCCAGCCTGGCACGGGGGCTGGCTTGGGGCTCGAGGGAGGGGGGTTGGCACAGACCAGCACGGGGGCCTGGCCAGTCCGGCTTGGGGCTCAGGGGCCAGCATGGCCCGGCCTGGGGACCCCGCCACCCCCCCATAAAGAGTCCCTGGCCCCACTCCCTTTTGGCCCCATCCCTGGCACCTTCTGAGGGTGTGGGGGGGCGGGGCTGGCACAGGGGCCAGCAAAGGTTGCTGACCCCTGCTTTAGTTAGTTTGAATTAAGGGCTTCCTTAATTCGAACTAAGAAGTTTGAATAGGGTATACGAACTAAAGAGTTAATTCGAACTAACTAGTTCGAATTAACCAATGTGCCCATGTTAATTCAAACTAATTTCTTAGTTCGAACTAACCGGCCATTGAAAGGAATGGGGGTCACTAATTCCAACTAAGCAAGTGCCATGAATGGCACTTGCTTAGTTTGAACTAAGTTTTCCTAGTTTGAATTAAGCGAATTCAAACTAACAAAAATTAGTTCGAATTTGTTAGTTCGAACTAACTGATTTTAACTAATTTTAGCAAGTGTAGACATAGCCCTTGAGTCTCCATTCATAGGGCAGGTTTTCCACTCCACAGACCATCCTTGTAACCCTTCTCTGCACCTGTTCCAATTTGAATTCATCCTTTTTAAACATGGGGGACCAGAACTGCACACAATATTCCAGACGGGGTCTCACCAGTGCCTTGTACAGTGGCACTAACACCTCCCTGTCTCTACTTGAAATACCTCTCCTGATACATCCTAGAACCACATTAGCTTTTTTCACGGCCACATCATATTGGCGGCTCATAGTCATCCTATCATCAACCAGTACTCCCAGATTCTTCTCCTCCTCAGTACGTTCCAACTGATGCACCCCCAACTTATAGGAAAAATGCTTCTTATTTGTTCCTAAATGCATGACTTTGCACTTCCCGTTATTAAATTTCATCCTGTTCCTGATACTCCAGTTTACAAGGTCATCCAGATCTTTCTGTATGGTATCCCGATCCTTCTCTGTATTGGCAATACCTCCCAACTTGGTGTCATCCGCAAACTTTATTAGCACATTACCGCTTTTTATGCCAAGATCAGTAACAAAAAGGTTGAACAAGATCAGTCCCAAGACAGATCCCTGAGGGACTCCACTGGTAACCTTCCTCCAGCTTGACAGTTCACCCTTCAGTATGACCAGCTGGAGTCTCCCTTTTAACCTGTTCCTTATCCACCTTACTATATTCATATTAATCCCCATCTTCTGTAATTTAACTAATAACTCCCTATGTGGAACTGTATCAAATGCCTTGCTGAAATCTAAGTAAATTAGGTCCACCACATTCCCTTTATCTAAAAATCTGTTATCCTTTCAAAAAAGGAGATCAAGTTTGTCTGGTACGATCTCACTTTTGTAAAACCATGTTGTACCTTATCACAGTTACCATTATCCTCTATAGACTTAAGTACTTTCTCCTTCAAAATTTTCTCCAAGACCTTGCATACTACCGAGGTCAAACTAACAGGCCTGTAGTTACCTGGATCATTTTTATTCTCTTTCTTGAAAATAGGAACTACTTTAGCGATTCTCCAGTCATACGGTACAACCCCCGAGTTTACAGATTGATTAAAAATCCTCGTTAAAGGGCTGGCAATTTCATGAGCCAGTTCCTTTAGTATCCTCGGATGGAGATTGTCCGGGCCTCCCGATTTAGTCGCATCCAGCAACTCAAGTTTGGCTTCTACCTCAGGTATGGTAATTTCCACTTTCATTACCTCGTTCCCATTAGCTTCCCTACCTCTATCCCCCAACTCAACTTCACTCTCATTGAAAACAGATGCAAAGTACTTATTTAGACATTCAGCCATGCCTAGATTATCCTTGATCTCCACCCCATCCTCAGTTTTCAACGGTCCCACTTCTTCTTTCTTTGTTTTTTTTCCTATTTATATGGCTAAAGAACCTTTTCCTATTGGTTTTAATTCTGTTCGCAAGATCCAGCCCAGCTTGACTTTTTGCCTTTCTCACTCTCTCTCTACATGTTCTGACCTCCAAAAGGTAGCTTTCCTTGCTGATCTCTCCCCTTTTCCACTCCTTGTATGTTCTGTGCTTCCTCCTAATCACCGTTCTGAGATGCTTACACATCCAGCTTGGTCCACAGCTCTTGCCTATGAATTTTTTCCCCTTCCTCGGATCTATGTTGTTGCAATTGGGAGTGCTGGCAAGGAATGCGGCACTGCACTGTTGAAAATGGGCACGAGTTGCTATTATCAACGAGGAAGACAGCAGGGGAACACAACGCACCATGGGAAACTAAGAGTTTACCCATGGTACTCAGCGCTCCTCTCCTTCTACCCAGGATTCAATGCGCCAAATCAGGACAAGTGGAACTGTGGGATAGGTGCCCACAATTCAGTGCGCTGCACTGCGAAATTGTCAGGAGCAGTGTGGATGCTCCGTTCCGTTACAAGGAGCGCCATGTGTACGCACTGACATGCAATAAAAATCACGTGATTTTTACAGCGCGACTGCCTTGTCGCGCGACAATCTTGCCAGGTGTACATAGCCTAAGGCTGTCCTACCGCTGATTCTCAGGGCATCATTATACAGTACACACTTGTCAAATGGATGACTGTGTTGTATTAAAATTTTTATTCTTTTAACAAGTGTGTTCATTGCAGGTATTTATACAGTAAATTGTCTCCAAGGAATGTGGTTGAGGTTGTCTCGTAGGCCACAACTAAATAAGGTTGCTTAGAACTGAAATAGAGAAAGCATCATTTTCCCTGTTCGCAATAAATTAGTCATAAATGCCAACTTTGTATTATCACTGTAACATGACTGACTAAACTGCATCATGATAACAGCATTAACCGTTACCAGTTACAAACTATACTTGACAATAACATGTCAACAAGGACATTTTTTGCGTCTTTATACCACAGCGAAAAGTCTTGCAGATTTGAGATCTGTCATTACATTTGACATTTTCTCTGTGTTGCCTGAAACTATCTGACATATTTTTAGTTCTTCCTCCAAAAAGTACCACTGGCTTCTGTACTAGGCACTGTCTTCTTAGAAAATTGTTTTCTCCAGCATTGCTCTTCTTAACCCCTCAAAAGCCCTAGACACAGTATTCTGGAGAATATTTATATCACTTTATCCAAGTAACAGCAATGGTCTTTCCTGTAAAAGGACAGGAACACAGGTTGAAAAGGAGGTCACACAACTCATGTAGTCCCTGTAAGGCTGGGTTCTAGGATTCCCTTACTCACACTGAATAGCACCTCAGAACTACCACAGGTAAGGGTATCAGAATTTGGCCCTTTGTTTTCCACCTTGAAATATATTTTGCTAGCTTTCTGCTTACCAATAAACACTTATGCGGCCATTTTTGTTGTCCATTCCATATACTAATCACAATGGGACAAATGCATAAGTCCTTATTCAACCCTTTGTCCTTTTACTCAGGCAACATTTCAGTGGAAGTTTTCCCTGAGTAGCGATTGGCGATCTGAGAGCAAGGAAATTCCTTGTATGTTCTCATGGAGCACTGGACTTGCTTGAGGGGGGCAGGGCCCAGGGCCAATTGGCCTATGGACCCCTTGCCCCCCCCAGCATGGGGGGATGGGGTTCAGTGCTGAGCAGGGGGGCAGCAAGGGCCAGAGGCTCTCCTCTCTGCACTGCACCACACAATTCTGTACACACCCTGCCATCAGCCGGCCGGTCTGCCCCAAAAGATTGGGTGGGCTGGCATGTGGGCGAGGCTCTGCAGGGCCTGGGGGCTTTACTATATAAAGTAGTAAATGAAACAATAGATTCACACTATTCTGGCTCTTTTGGGTAATGCTGATCATTAATTTCTCTCCTGAACTGCTGAGTTCTGAGTATCATTGTTCTAGATTTTGACATCAGGTCAGGAATTTGCTTTGGCTTTACAATGACATAACACAATATATTTCCTTCTAATGTAGGGTACCCTTCTGCATGGTACTGAGGCCCTGCTCAAGATACAATACACCTTGAATAAATTTACAAACTGAGGATGCATAATACCTTGCAGCATGATCTCAGCACCCTACAGTATTGGGCCCTGAATTTCTAACCAATATAAATCTTAGAACTAAACACCTCTTTTCATATCTGCAAACTTAAATATCCTTGTTGCATTTCTCTAATCTCTTCAATATCTTTCCTAAAATGTGACTTCCACATTTGGGAACAACATTTTGTTGGCTTTGAGAAATTGTGCTTATTTCTTCTATTTTTGAATCCAAGGACCAGGCTAAAATCCAAGCTTTTTTAGATCTCTTCATGCTACCATCCTGCCTTTTTCTCTCTTTTAATTGCTGTTTCAAGTCTTTCTCTTGTTTAATGTCTTCATTGTGGAATTATTAAGGGAAGGTGCATTCCTTCTGATACTATGGCCCAGTTCTCATCAGCTAATATTTTTATAATGCTGGAACTGCATTAACTACTCGTTTGCTTGCATGCGCAGTCTATAGCAGTCTTCCTATATCCATTGTCTACAGCCACGCACTAAGATATAACTGCATTTGCTCTGATCCTTCAGTCAGAGACAGACATCTTCAGGATCTCTACCAAGCATTCTTAAAACTACAATACCCACCTGTGGAAGTGAAGAAACAGACTGACAGAGCCAGATGAGTACCCAGAAGTCAACTACTACAGGAGAAGCCTAAGGAAGAAAACAACAGAATGCCACTGGTCATCACCTACAACCCCCAAGTCAGACCTCTACAGCACATCATCAAGGATGTATAGCTTATTCTACAGGACGATCCCTCACTCTCTCAAGCCTTGGGAGACAGACCTCTCCTCGCTTACAGACAGCCCCCCAAACTTAAATGGATACCTACCAGCAACTACAGATCAAACAACAGAAACATTAGAGCAGGAACATATCCCTGCAACAAACCACATTGCCAGCTTTGCCCATATATATACACAAAGACATTATCACAGGACCTAATCAAGCCAGCTACTCCATCAAGGGCTTATTCACCTTCTCGTCCACCAATGTAATTTATGCCATCATGTGCCAGAAATGACCCCCTGCCTTATACATTGGACAAACAGGACATTCTCCGTGCAGAAGTATAAATGGACACAAGTCTGACATAAGAAATCACAACATTCAAAAACTAATCGGGGAACACTTCAATCTCCCTGTTCAATTCATTGATAACTTGTTAATAGCGGTGCTCAAACAATTGAACAACAAATTGCAGCTTCAAAGAGAAACTGCAGAACTGGAATTCTTATGTAAATTTGACTCTGTTGCCTCAGGGTAAAACAGGGACTATAGATTTTTTTCTCATTACAACAAGTGATTTGATCTCATCTTCCTCTATATGCTGTTCCCCAGTGTTTGAATCTAAACAACTATATTGATTTGCTGTAACAGTCTGATCTGATCCTATGATTTACACTACCCCGCATTTATTTTCCTCCCATTCTGTAAGTTTCCCATCTTCAAAGCCTCTGACGAAGTGGGATTTTCTCCCATGAAAGCTCATATGATAAATAAATTTGTTAGTCTTAAAAGTGCCACAGGACTCCTTGTTTGTTTTCCTCTATCCTGTCACCTTCTTTTTGTGATGGCTGAAACTCCCACCAACCTCATTTCTCCTCCTAAGCTTTAAACCCTTCTCTCTCTCGCACCTCATTTGAAAAGGTTAACTCTGCTTGAGGTATTGCATTTCAAGTTACTACTATATAATGTACCACAATGAAAATAGCAGTGCCAAGGGAAATAGCGTGTTAATGTTGCTGAGAAAGTATTTAGAAATCTACAACTGATGGCATTCCTCTGAAAACTTGACATAACTGCAACATAGGAATGCAATCTGCTCAAGATTAATTCAAGCACTCTTCTATCGGTCATTTGCCACAAAAAGTTTGCCTTCTGGGCTGAATATGTAGGGGAGGGTGGATGGTTATAGATCTAAACTGCTGCTCACCTTCAATGCTCTGTTTGAGAAGGAGGAAAAGAAGCATGAAGAATAGGTATCAAAAAGGTATTCGTTTCTCAATTCACAAATTAATCTGCTGTGATGTTGCTTCACTACATAATGAGGCCAATGCTGATTCATAATTAGGCATCAAGTAATGACAGTACGAGCAATTAATCAAACAATAATTCCATAGTTTTTCCATGGATGGATGTTCAGCTCTTTTTTGAGAAAGACAAGTGAGCTGATGGGTAAATCAAGCTTTGGGAAAAAAAGACAGATAAAAATCTTAAGGATCTTTTCTTTGTTTTTCCCGTTGAACCAACCTGTTCATGCATATTTCTGCAATGCCAGTGGTGTTTTAGAGTGTCACTGATGTTCTTCATCCCTCTCCGGAGCCTGGCAGGCACCATCATTAAGGACAGGAATTTGAGATGCAGAAAGACATAGAATTTAAATTAATAGTTGAGGACTGGAATTTTAAAAAAAATCATAATCCATTGAAAATTAACTGTGGGCCCAAATCTGCTTCAAGTGAAGTAAACAGAAGTTTGCTGTTGACAACAATGGGAGTAATATCAGACTCACAGTCATAGATTTTTGTACATTTTTAAAATAAAAAAGCCCCAGGAGATTGCATTACGTTTTAGTCTGTATTTTTCTTGCCACGCCCAAAAGCAGAGAGAATGTTACAGGACTACCCACTCGTTTTTATTTTATTTGCTGCGAAAGAAATTTTACTTTAAAATATATTTACTAAAATGCTTAGACTCTGAAGACAAGGAGTAAGACTAGCATGGAAGCTTATTTTAAATTCCTGTGGGTAACTGTTCTGTTAGGAGGTGAGGTTTGTCCCCTGCCTACAAAAATGGATGGCTGCCTGGGCCAAACCAGAAACCTACATCAAAATGCCACAACCCTTTTTCAGGGCTGACCTTTGCTCTGAACTTTTTTCTATGGTAAAAGACTTTTCTAAAACTTCCAGGGTGCTGTGCTGGGAACTGTGGGAACAGATTGCTAGAGAGCAACACAGCTTCAACACAAAAGTGTGGCTGCTGAACTAAACAGCAACCAGCAGAGCATGGCAGCTTTAGACATGTTGCACCACTAGTTCTGAGACCAGCACTAACCTACTAGTTCAATAACCCAACTAGGCACAGCCCATGTTCCCAGGGCTATCTAATAAATACTGCACCTGTGTCAGACTCTTGTACTTAGCTATATATATAGCCCCATAAATCACAAAAAGATATTTTCCTCTTATATTACTGGACCTACGTAAAGCAATGTTAGGCACCTCAATAGTAAAAAGAGTACTGGCACCTGGAGAGGGTTCAGAGAATAACAACGATGATTGGGAGTTGGAAAGACTGACATACGAGAAATTTTTCAAAGAGCCAAATGTGTATTGTTTGGTAACTGACTGCAAAGGGAAGACATGTTGACATTAAGTTTACAAAGGATGTAATGATCACGGAAACTAAATGTAGAAGAACTATTTAGGATAATACCTGGCAGCATAAGTAGAAATGAAAAGATGACATTAATGAAGGGGAAAACAGAGGAAAGACATTTGGACTCATTATTAGACTACAATATAACCTGTTATATAATGTTAGAGAAATGTAGGAAACACCATCACTTGGGATATTTGAAACTAAATTGCACAAAGCACTAGGAAATGTATTACAGAGAACAATCCTGCATTGTCAGAGGGCTGGACTATATGAGAAACATATTTCTATCTCTACTTCCAAGGATTCTATTTAGTGACATTCAGTAAGCACCAGCATTTACTACCTTTCCTTCCTGAAGATGTAGACTGGGATAAAAGAGATTCAAATATATATAATTTCAGTTTAATTTCTGCTGGAGATGTGTCCACAAAACACAGTGTTTTTAAAACCATTGTTCAGAATTGGGCCAGTGTGGATAATATGTTGCAAGAACTGCAAAGGTCGGCACGCCGAGTGCTAGTCCTGGAATTCTAGAAGCACAGTCCTCCACAGATTTTAAGTCAGAAAGGACCACTATGATAATTTTTTTGACCTCCTGTATAGTACAGGCCCATACAACTTCCCCAAAGTAATTCTAGCATAGCTTTAAAAGGAAAATCCAATCATAATTTTAAAATAGTCATTGATGGAGAATACACTAGTAAATTGTTCCAATGGTTAATTACTCTCATCATTAAAAATGTACACTTTTTCCATCCAAATTTTTCTAGCTACAGATTCCAGTTATTGGACTGTATTATACCTTTTTCCACTACAGTCAAGAACTTATTATTAAATATTTGTTCCCCATGTAGATATTTATAGGCTGTAATTAAATCATGCTTTAATCCCTTTAAAGAGATTGAATTCCTTGATTTTGTTATTATAGGACACATTTTCTAATTCATTAATCATTCTTTTTGGCTCTCCTCTGAACCTCTTCTAGCTGATTAACATCTTTCTTGATCTGTGGGCACCAGAACTGGACACCGTATTCTGTCAACGGTCACACGAGTATCAAATAGAGTGTTAAAACCACTTCTCTGCTCCTACTCAAGATTCCCTTATTTATGCATCCTAGGATTGCATTAGCTTTTTTGGCCACAGAGTTGCACTGGGAACAAATATTTAGCTCATTATCCAATATGATCCCAAAATCTTTGGGACCTTCATCTTAAATTGCATTCTTTGTTCCAAAATGTAGATACTTCCATTAGCCATATTAAAATGCATATTTTGCTTGCACCCAATTTACTAAATGATCCACATTGCTCTGAATCAGTGACCTGTCCTTTTCATTATTTAAAATTTCTCCCGTTTTTGTGTGATCTTCAACTTTATGAGTTATAATTTTGTGTCTTCTTCCAGGTCACTGATTTAAAAAAAAAAAATTAAATAGTGTAGATTCAAGAACCCATCCCTGAGAGACCCCTCTGGAATCACACCTATGAAACCTGTCAGCCACCTTTTAATCCATTAAATGTGTACCATGTTAATTTTACATTATTCTAATTTTCTAATAAAATATCATGCTGTCCCAAGTCAAATACAATACAGAAGTTTATTATGTCAACACTCTTACATTTTTCAAATTGGTAATCTCATAAAAAATGTTAAATTAGTTTGACGTGATATATTTTCCACAAGCTTATGCTGATTTCCATTAATTACATTATCTGTCTTTAGTTTGTTATTAATGAAGTCCCGTATTAGCTGCTGCATTATCTTGTCTAGGATAAATGTCAGGTTGGGCAGGCATACGATTACCTGGATGATCTAGTTTATCCTTTTTTAAAAATCTGACACAACATTAGCTTTCTTCCAGTCTTCTGGAACTTCCCCACTGTCCCCAAACATATTGCAAATCAGCATTAACAGTTAAGCGAGCTCCGGAGCCAGAACTTTTAAAATTCTTGACTGCAAGTTATCTGGACTTTCTGATTTAAACATGTATAACTTTAGCAGCTTCTGTTTAACAGCCTCCAGAAATTCTAGTGGAATGGAAAGAGTTATCTCCAGATAATAAGATTAATCACCTATTTTTCCCCTTAAATACAGAGCAGAAATATTACTTAACACCTCTATCTTTTCTGTATTAAATTAAATTAGGGTTACAGATTATAATTTATGGTTACAATTAAACAATTTTACAGTATGAAACAGACTCCTAACCAGCAGTGCATATTTTGAGTAGCTATAGTGTATGTACTATATGTACTATGAATTGAAGCATGTAAATAATGTATTATTTTCTTACATTTTAAGGTTTCTTTTATTATATACTTGCATCAGACTGTCATTGAGTCTGAAATCACAGTCTGTACTGCTCTGGGGCTCCTAGCCCAGGGCAGCTCAGTGCATCCCACAGATTCTCCATAACATCCCTCTGAAGCCTACCGGTACTTCCTTTCTCTCTCCTCGTTCCAAATTTAAATGTGTATGTTGGTTGTATTGCAGGGAACAGACAGCTGGAGTGCATTTGTAACATACCAGCTATAACCCATTCTGCATTGTTGCAGTGTGCAGTTTTCCACATATCAGAGACAAAACAACAGATGAGGAATGAAAAAATGAAGAAGGGACGATGATCTTCAGTGCCAGTTATATACTTTAGAGATTTGGCTTTTACTTCTTGACTTAAAGCTAGCTGGTTTTAATGCATCAAGGACTATTTAGTCTCAGCAAGCTCCCATCTTGATCACAAAGTGTGTGCATGTGTGTGTGTCTACTCTTGTTAATGCCTTTGAGGAACTTGTATTTGATGTCCTTCTTGCAAAAGTGGATCTGTTCATAGCATTGAATAAGAACACTACCTAGACAGCACTCCTAGGACAGCCTTAGCTGTTCCAAGGTAGTTCCTTAAGGAAGGCAATCTGAGTTTGGATTGGAAATTACTAGTGGAGAAGTACCCCCAAAATAACAATTTTAAAAAGTCACCCTATGTCTACACTGGCAAGTTAGTTAGAATTAAGGAAGCTTAATTCGAACTAACTAAAGCCATGGCTATACTAGCCTTTAATTAGTTCGAATTAAGGGCTTCCTTAATTCGAACTAATAAATTCAAATATGCTATTCAAACTAAGGGTTAATTTGAACTAGTTAGTTCAAATTAACCAATGTGGCCATGTTAGTTCGAACTAATTGCTTAGTTCGAACTAACCGGCCCATTGAACTCAATGCAATTCGCTAATTCGAACTAAGCAAGTGCTATGAATGGCACTTGCTTAGTTCGAAGTAAATTTTTCTAGTTCGAATTAAGTTAATTCGAACTAACTAAAATGAGTTCGAATTAGTTAGCTTGAATTAACTAATTCGAACTAACTTTAGTAAGTGTAGACATAGCCATTGATATTAGCATGGTAGTTTGAATAACCAAACTCTGTGTAGCCATCACATACTAAATGAAAAATCATATGGGATCAGTGGAGCAGTGTCCCCCCCGTGTCCCCGCTCCCCTCTTTTGTCAGGGAGTGCTTGAGTGAACCTTAGAACAAGAAAGTCATTTGCACCAACAATACAAAACAGGCATAATGATACAGTGGAGCTTATGCCAGTAAATATAGTTCTTTTACAGGAAACAAGTCCCTGAAGCAAACTGGCTTTCTGAATCAACAAGACCTATCTTTTCCCCTGGAATAAAACATGAAGAGCTATAAATTTGCTTTCAATGTCAAAACATGACAAATTAAAACAAATATTCTAAGAATTTTTTTTTTCAGAGAGCCAAGCTGGCAAAAGAGAATTTTCTCAGCCTTGTGCTTTTAACTGATGTCTAAACCATTCCAGAGTGAAGAGGAGAAGAAAGATGTGCAGTATTAATGTTTAAATATGAAAATATGAAAGCAGAAAATATTCTCCAGATGTTTTTTTTCTTCAACTGAGTCACATATGAATAGTATATTATTTTATGGATGACCTCTCTTATCATTCACAGTCTCATAGGCTGGGTAATCTCTCCTTTCCATTTGCAATCATGTAATACTCCTGTGGCAACTACAGAAATTGCTTGCATGGAAAAAGTAACAGTAGGAAAGTTTTTGCATTTTATCTGTTGATCAGACAAGTGCTTTGTCCTTTCTGAAAATCTCAATCACATTCTGCTTTTTTTACTCCATCTTCTCTTCCCCCCATTTGATCTGTTCTTTTCTCTTCCCTGCACAGGTATTTTTCTTTGGCAAGGAGGAAACTTGATGCCTATGGAAGCAGCTAAAAGCAAAGAAGAAGAGCCAGTACATTGTGATCTACTAGGTCTTCCATACCACCTGGAAGTGTTTTGCTGGTAGCAGTAGTCTATAGACCACAGTTTTAGTACTGCTACAGTATGGCTTTGTTCAGAAAATAAAACCCTTACGGTTCAGTTTTTAGAAGCACTAAAACATTCATAGCTTCCATTAACTCCAGAGAGAATTGCAGGGGCTCAGCACCTTTGAAAATCAAACCATTATTTTCTTACTACATTATTTATGAATCAATTTGTTTGGGCCAATTTCTAACCTTAGCTTGAACAGCAGCTTGGAAGTCTGACAAGCTGAAATGCTTTGGGGTTCACATGTTGCTTAGGCGACACTTGTGGGGTGGGGGGGGAAGCAGTGGCGAGAGAAAAAAGAAAATAAGGTGAACAATGGAGTATAGAGTGTGAAGAACTGAATACACAGAAAAAGTAAAAAAAAAAAAAAAGGAACAGAAAGGTGAAGAGAAAATGTTGAATAAAAAAATACATACAATATACTATATGCCATATATAGAACACCTGTTCTTGTCACACTAACATTTTACTGGAGAACATGAAAGCAGAAGGGGGCTTTTCTCTCCCCAGGTTTCCCTTAGCAACTGTTTTTTTTTTAACTGGTTCTTTTGTGGGGAAAAAAACATTAGCAACTCATGCGCCTCAAAATACAAGATCAAAAAGTTTTCAAAATAATCCACATTTGCAAAACCAAAAAAAGTCTGAGATGTCCAGAACAAGGAAAGAATGCATTTCCTATTGATGCACGGAGAATTCATCTGCCCAACTCACTTTTAACTAACAGGAATTACTTGTGTAAATCCTCTACTCATTAAAAGAAAGGAATCCCTTAGTGTGAAATTCATCCCAGCAAAAGGAGCCTGTGCACCAATAATATGTTACTTAAAACCTCTTTAAGCCAAAGTCTTTGCTCTAGCATGAATTTCACCTTTGGGGAGTAGCAGTTGTTCATTCATAGAGAACCATAGGAATGTAGGACTAGAAAGGACCTCAGTAGATCATCTAGTCCAGTCCCCTGCACTGAGGACCAAGTATTATCTACTATTAGTAAATATATTTATATTATATTATATTTATTATATTAGTACATCATATTTACTCCTTTAAATTATGCCCATAGTTTTGACCCTTGATCAGTGCAAACAATAAATCTTATCAGTCCCATCTTACACTAATTAAAACAAAAACTTTGTTGTGTCATTGCCAAGTTTTCTGTTTTCCAGAGAGGTAACAGTCCAATTCCCTTCTCTTGCCTGCATGATAGGCTCTAGAGGCCTAGCTGTGCATAGGGTATGCAGACACAACTAGCACAGCTATGTTGGCATAATCCCATCGTGCAGACACAGCCTACGTTGACAGAAGGGGTTTTGCTATTAGAAAATCAACTCCTTAAATGAAATTACGTAAACTGATGGAAGCATTTTACTGCTGACAAAGCTAAGAATACTGTCACAATATTATTTTGAAAGGACCTCTGCATATTTGAGAAAACTAAAAATTTGTAGCATATAACCTTTAAACCTATTTTAGTATCTTTGTCAAATTCCAAAGGTTAGTTAGTTTATTGTAGAAAGACAACAGAGTCCTGGGGCACTTTTAAAGACTAACAGATTTATTTATCGCATGAGCTTTCGTGCGAGAAAATCCAAGCGTCTGACGAAGTGGGATTTTCTCCCACGAAAGCTCATACGATAAATAAATCGGTTAGTCTTTAAAAGTGCCACAGGATTCTGTTGTCTTAGTATCTTTGGAACATGTTTATTTTTGAATTCTCAAAATTGTTTATTGCAATAATCTGACTGTTTTTAATGTGTCTATTATTGTAGCAAAGCTCTGCAGAATGTTCTGAAAATAACAAAGTCAGCAGGACAGTATTTTATCTATTCAATCAATGTCAACATTAGCTCCACTTTAAGAACCTCTATAAACCAGTGCTATACCTTTAACGAGACAATGTTTAGGATGGCACCATGGGGCTAGTTCGTATCATGCCAGAAGACTCAGGTATGCACACAAACAACAGTTTATTTATAAATAACCAGTCAACATTTACTTTTCTTTCAAATAAATGCCTTTTTCAACTGCGTTTTAGTGCTTTAATTCAGTGCAGATAATTAGTGGAACACAGTGGGAAAACCTGAATGCACAGAGCTAGATGGTGGCATTTATGCCCCTTCCTTGGTGTAGGAGCAGCTCCTTATTGATGGGGATGTGCTCCATCCAACTGCTCATCACTCTTCCCAGTGTGTTGTCAAGGGAGAAAACCCATTTCTTTGTCTCCTCTCACTGACTTTTTGTAGAATCTGCTCCACTAGCAGAGCAGGGAGCACAAGAGTTACTGGGAGAAGCCTTATAAATCATACTGCAAGGTGTGGGAATGAAGGATCTTCTTGGACTGGTCCCCCCAAGGACTATTCTGATGCCCCAGAGAATACAGTAGTTAGAGTTGCACATATACCTATACACAATGCTTACAAATACTTCCTTGAATTAAAAATGGAACTTGCTTTGCCTGTGGTCATACACCTCATGCGTTCCCTTTTCATGAACCGCCTACAAGCAATTTACTGGCAGAGGTTTTTGCAGAAACAGCAAATTTTAAGCAAATGCTGGAGAATATTCACAAGGAGAGAATACTGAACTAGTAATTACAAGTATGTGAACCTGATTCTAAGTTACACGCACATAACAAGGGTGCAGAAACAATACCTTCAGACCTACATGTCCAATCAAAACTAACCAATACAGCTAGACTATCTAGTACTGAGCATTTAAAATGAACTTACTCATAAACAGACTGCAGGCAAAAATATTGTTCACAAATATTATTTGGTAAATGATTTTGAATAAGGATTTTTTTTAAAAAAAATTGTTCATGGCCAACACATGAACAAAAAATGAAGGCACCTTCATTGAACACATTGTTTGTTCAGTTCTAATAATGACATGGTGCTGAAAACATCAGCTTCATAAGAATAAATGAGCAAGAACTTTTGTGGGATTAATGTAGCAAATAGTTTGTCAAAATAATACAGGTCATACTGAATGACTTGAGCAGTCTTTTGTGGTCCTGCTAATTAGAACAGGTTTTTAAACTTTCACTAAATCAGTTTGAAGGCTGTGGATGAATTTGTTTACATATACAAATGAAAGCTGATTTGATCTATGTGTTTAAAAATGCACCCACGCAGAATAACTGCAACCAATTTTAAATAAGGATGCTCCAATGAAAGTTATTTGTTTCAATTTATTTTTGTAGGCGTTCACATCAATCTGCCTGTTTATTTGGGAGCCTCTGCACTTTTTTCTCTCAACATCTCAATCAAAATTTTACTTCTTTAGTTCTGAACACATATTCTGACTTTGCTTTAAAACCTGCAGAAGGTTTTAGAAAGCAGTTAGGAATTCATACATACTGTGCACTACTGTATATAAACTCTATTTATGCAGCACTGAAGAATGTAACTAGAGCTTGGTCAGTATTAAAAAAAGCATTTTATATTGTTTATCATTATACATGATTAAAAGCTAATCTTCTCAGACTACTTTTCATCCTTTCATGTCATGCCTCTAAAAGAAAAGATGATTACTTACATGAAAAACAACAGAGTCCTGTGGCACTTTTAATACTTTAGTCTTTAGATGTGCCACAGGACTCTGTTGGTTTTCTGCAATAGACTAACATGGCGACCCCTTTGGAACTTGATTACATGAAAATGGAGAAGAGTTGCTATTGGCAAGTGTATAAAATATTGATATCTATCCTAGGTTGCCTTTCACCGCACATTGGACCTGAGGTAAAATGGTCAAAAGTGCCTAAATGATTTAGGAGCCTAAGAGCCACATTTGTAACAGTGTTTAGGAGCTCACAGGTTCAGATCAATGTCCAGTGGGATTTTCAAGAATGCCTAACTCCCATTGAAGTCAAATCAATAGGAATTAAACGCTTAAACACCTTTAAAAACCTGGCCCTTAGGCACTTTGGAAAATTTTACCCCTTGTATAAATTTGTGAATTCTCCTGAAAAATAGGCATAAATAAGTAAAGCATCTGCACATGGCCTTATGATCCATGTTTTCAGTTTCCCATCGTACCATACTTTTTTATTGTTACTATCACAGAGTAGCTTGTCTCTGTGGCTAGACTGAGCCCAGTGGCTCTGGACTGGAGCAGGTGAGCCCAGTCTAGCTAATTAAAGATAGCTGAACTATATCTGGGCCTATAAAGGGCTGCTAGTGGGCAATTGGAAGGGGAGGAAAAGCCACACTGGTGTGGAGCTAACTCCGATGGTGGGTCCCTTGAGCAAGGGGCCCAGGAAGTTGTCCTATAGCTGTTACTCAGGAAGGGAGCAGAGCTGAGTTAGCCTTTGTCTACACTAGAAAGTTCTGCTGACAAGTCAGCTTTCGTCTGCAAAACAGCCGTAGTTTACACACTGCACTCTCCTCTTTACTCACAAAACTGCCCTGTCTTGCCAACAAAATAAAGCCACCTAGACGAGCGGCATAGGGCTTTTGTCAGCAAAGTTAAGATGGCAGAGAGTCAGTGTGGACACTGTGTCTCTCCCCTTAGAGTCATACTTGTCAATTTTACTGCTCTAACAGAGCAGTGAAACTGACAAAGAGAGTACTTGTCAATTTCACTGCAAAATTGACCAATAATGGGGATGGGGGTTCCCAGGGCTCAGCAGGGCTTCAGCTACTGGAGCTCCCCCTGGTCTCAGGACAGCGGGGGTGGGCAGCTGCTGGGGCAAGGTCAGGGGGTTGTCTACCCCCAACCCCCCAGGACCAGTGAGCCCCAGCGGCTGCAGCCCCGCTGCTGCAGGAACCAGGGGACAAGGGAGCCCCGTGGTGGGGGACAGACAAGGCCTGGTGGGCAGCTGCAGCCCAGGGACCCAGGAGCCATGGTGGCACCCCAGCGGCTGCTCCCCCCCATGTCACGGGAGACTGGGGAGCCCCAGAGGCTGCTGCCACTGCAGCCAGCAGGGCTCCCAAGTCCCTAGCGGCAGGCGTGGGGGACTGCCAGGGCTCCTCAGTCCCCAGCAGATGGGGGAGGCTGCCCCAGTAACACAGGAACCCCTCTGCTGCCAGGAACCCAGGAGCTCCATGGCTGAAGTTGAGCTCCCACTGGGATGGGCAGCCCCAGTGGCTGAAGCAGTGCTGCTGTTGGGGGCCCCAGGCATAGTGCGTAGATCTCTAGCAAGGGTGGGGGCAGCAGGGAGCTGAAAGGTTAACCTGCCTCTTTTGTCAGCAGAAGTGTTTCTAGTGAGGACACACAGCACTGACAGAGGGATGGCTGTCTCCTCTCCTCACCGCTATCATTATAGCGATGGCTGTCTGCCACCAAAACTTTTGCCGGCAGAACTCTATAGTGTAGACATAGCCTGAGTATCGGAGGCTGCCAGGAGTTTTGAGACCCTTGGATGCCAGACACCTCTGGGTCATGTGGCCTTGAAATCTGGGGTCAGGAGCCGAATTAAGACTATTTCTGGGTAAAAAGAATAAACCTCTTTGACTGAGACTGGCTGAGGCAGCATCTGCTTTGAAGCCAGAGAGAAATAATAATGCTGCTGACAGTCACTTACGATGATAGCATATGAAGAACTATTTTCTTTATGTAAGTACTACAGGCTTCCAATGTTCAATACCATTTAGTATTTTAAGCCATTAGTAGGAATTGAATCTACCTTTTGAGGGGTTTTATTTTTTCCCTGAGTCATTGTATTTGATATTTACTTACTTTTTGTGTCATCTAAATGACTTGCCTTCTACCTGTTCATTTAATTTTTCCTTGAATTGCCACATTAACACCTGCTGTGGAATCAGAACTGTCCGCTAGGTAATATACGGTTGAAAACTCCAGCTGCTGTCTCCAGAAATCAAGGCTCAGGGGATCTATGTAGTGCCTCATCCCCTGGTAGCAATTAAAATACTGTCCTAGAGACGAGAAAAATTCTAAGTATAAAGCAGATCCAGCAAACATTCTCATTGAAACTAAAGCATGAAGACTGTTTTTAAAAAGACCTTCCTGAAAGATTCATGAACTTTTCCTTTGCATAATTCATCCCTGCATGGATAACTTATGAAGGGCTGGTTTAGCTGAAGTTCCTTACATTAACAACAAGGGACAAATGTGAAAAGCATTCTAGACACGAAGTTTTCTAAAATAATCTAACATATTCTTTCACAGTTCACTCACATTTTGCAGAACATTAGTAATAAATATGCCATTGACTCCATATCTAAAGGTAAATTTTTTGCTTCTCCATATACATTGGCAGGGACAACACTGGTCACTTGACATCACTTGAGAGTGGCAATACTTCATTAGAAGCAAATTTAGTGTTCATGAAAGGGGGTGATTGATCGTTTTGGAAGTTGGAATTCTCCATCCACAGAAGAAGGGCACAATGCAGGAGGGGGAAGTGGGGAGGAATGGTAGCGTAAAATTTCCCACATTGATTAGTAAACCATCCAATACATTTTAAATGTTTTGTCTCAGATAACCGCTGTTCGCAGAAGCCACCTGTAAAGGAATAACAAGAAGATGATATAATTGTCAGCACACGTTAGTGCGTTGTATGTTTAAGGAAGCATAGAAACATGAATCCACACAACACTCCTGTGAATTAAATAGGGGCAAAACTATATTATTATTATTGTGAAGCCTCTGAAAGAGATTACTATGCTTTTGGCCATCATAATTACTAATATATGTGTTATTTCTCCATCTTCTACTCATTCACTTCCTGTATTGCTACTAAGGAAGAAATCAGAGGATATCAGTGTAATGATTTAGACTAAAACATCAAGATGTCAAGTAGTAATGCTACAAAAGTCTCCCTGGGTGGAGGTAAATTCACAATGGTGAAAACTTGCCAGGAGCATGATTCAGATAGCTTTTAATTGCTTGAAAATACACACAGGAAGGACACATTTTCACTCATAGCGTATATTTAGTTGCTCAGGTGACAGTGCTCCACAGCAGATGTAAGGAAGGCAAATGTAAGTAGACAGAGTGTTAAAATGAGAAAAAATAAGGCCTATATGCTGAAGATTCATAGACAGAGAAAGTTCATAAGGAAACATACTTTGCTACAGAATATTATAGTTCAAAAAAGTTCAATAATTTTTCAGAGTATCTTTGTAAATTGATCTGGAGGAACAGATTAAGTATCAAATAATATTAATGCGTTTTGCTTTATGTAAGATAGAATCAAGCTTTAAGGTTCCAGCACTTTGTTACCTGATCTAATGTGATCACCTCAATCATCTTGACCACTTTTTTGCTTAATGCCAAAAAAAGGAGGCCATTAACATATACCATCTTCAACAAATTCTTAAAGAATGCTCAGGGAGAGTGGTAATTCACACCTTGAGTCTATTTTAGGCTTCAGTCATTATCAGTCCCTACCATCCTGCAGAAGTGCTTTTGTTGAACTGCTTATACATGATTAAGGTGGGAAGATACCATTAGAAATTATATCTATATCCAACAGTAGAAAACATACACACACACTTCAAATGGTATAAACAAGTGGTGGGTGGGAGGAGATAGAAAAGAAAGAAGTATTTCTGCAGTAGCCTCATGTAATTCCAAATCACTTTTGCTTTTTGCTGGTGATCTGGGCCAGAGATGGGATGGGAACTACGCGTGGCCAGAGACCCCACTGGGGGCAGGGCCAGTAGGGGGGAGGAGCCGTGCCACCACAGGGCCAGGAGCCCTGCATGCCGCTGTAAATAAGCACTCATGCTGGGGGTTGCCAATCCCTGGTCTAGTATCTTGTTAGAAGAAAGCATTAAATCAAACTGCTGAGTTATGTTTTCAGAGATGTCTTTAAACAATTTTTTCCTCAGGTGAGCTGTAGCATTTCATACTTTGCTGTTCAGGCAAGTGATTAGAGAAATGAGTGACAGACATGAATCAGGTATTGATTCAACTTCAGAGTGTAAAATAGGATTGCCAGAAGTATCCACAATATGTCTGTAAAACAATTTGTAAATCAGTGCATATATTATTGCACTTAAATAGATATAAGACATATAGAGGGTGTGGATTGCTAATGCTTCTCAAAAGAAAAGAAATTAGATTTACGTTCTAACAATAAGCAGAGTACAGAGTGGTCCTGCTGAGGAGTTTAAAAAAAAAATTGATTTATTCCATGTTTTATGGAAAGGAAAAGCAAAACTATGTATACTTAAACTTTAGTCTTCAGTCCTCTTCAAGTGTTCATTTTCCCCTTAAAAACAACACAGTCCTGTGGCACTTTTAAAGACTAAGATTTATTTATTGCAAGAGCTTTCATGGGAGAAAATCCCACTTCGTCAGACATGCCTGACGAAGTGGGATTTTCTCCCATGAAAGCTCATGCGATAAATAAATCTGTTAGGGTGCATCTACACTTACAAATTAAGTCGACTTGATTTACTCCGCGTCTACACTGGGCTTTCCTTAATTCGACTTAAGCTGCTCATTTTAATTTGAACTAGCGCTTAAGTCAACTTTATTAAGTCGACTTAAGCCAGTGGAGATGCAGAGTAGTGCCTAGGTGGACCTTTTTAAGTTGACTTAAAATGTTAAGTTGACTTAAGGTCGAAAAGGGGCCACGTCTACACCTGAAAAGTTAAGTCCACTCCTGTTAAGTTGACTTAATAAGCTCCACTTTAAGTCGACTTAAAGTCGACCTTATTAACTCAACTTTATAAAGTCAATGTAACTTTTCAAGTGTAGATATAGCCGTTATCTTTAAAAGTGCCACAGGACTCTTGTTTTTCTGCAATAGACTAACACAGCTACCCCTTTGGAATTTTCTCCTTAGTTGCTTTCTCAGTAATGTGTACATAATCAGATCTAACAACGTTTTGTCCTTTGATGATCATGCTCTCCTAAGCTTCCATTCCTCTTTAAGATGAATGCCTGAGACTTTTGTTAATATTTATTCATCTTCCCCTCTCCACTGTGGGGCCTAGAATTGACAGACAAAAGCTGTTCTCTAAAATGTAGTATTCATATTAGTTACTGTTTGCATTTTTGTAAGACCTAATGAGGTAAAGTCAATTTTGGTGACTTATCTGGTGAAGAATAAGATGAAACAAGCATTAGTTTTTTTTAATGCTGCAGAGAAGTCTGAAGAAAATACACCTTGAGTTACTAATGAATATAATTTTTCTAAGAAATCCCAGCAGCACCAGGAATTTTTAAAGGTCAGACACTTTCTTATTAGAAGCACATACTTAGACTTTTTCTGTTATGACAGTAAGATCAAATAATTTGGTTTTTCTCTCTTTTTCTGTATACATTATTTAAGAAAATTAAAGATCAGAGCAGGTTTCAGTCAACATCCTGTCACTGATTGTTATCAGCACAGTTTATATTTAAATGTTACTGTAATAAGGTAGCTTTGAAATTTTGATGATCTTGAGCAAGTCCACTCCTGGTCATTTCTGAACCTCCTACTTAGTAACAGCACAGGGTTTGATTACATCAAGCTCACTGTAATGGTATATACAGTACAAGTTGTGTAGATAAGGGGTTACATTGTGGCACTGCACTCTAGCGGCTAATTCCCCATTCTGTACACACTGACTATTATTATTACAACTCTGTGTTGGGTTTGAAAACAGATTAGGGACTGTCTGTACCTTGCTTCAGTTAGCAGGGCAGCTCAAAGACAACTCAGAGAGGCATTAAGTAGTAAGCTACAGTGTCTCTGCAAGCATTTTCTATAGTGGTCAATTCAGAAGAAATAAATTAAATTTAACCCTCCTGTGACAGAGTATATCCCTGTATTTGCACCCTGCACACTACTGTAATGATGTTCATTCAAGATATGCTTTGTGAAGTACCATTTAAAAAACACTCATAATTAACTGATCAGTAATATCATGGCAAAAAGCACGTAGCAGCATTATATATGAAGTTAGAAACATAAGCTGAAATCATGACTGAAAATTCTGAGGAGTGGCCAAACCAGTTCCTCAGAGTCAAAGGGCAAAATGACACTTCGGCCAGGCATAAACAAGGCTGATGGATCATTACCTGCTCAGTGGCCCTTCTTTGGCAGGAAAGACAGGGGTAATAAATTAATAAATAAAACAAATAATTCTCAGTGTGGAGTTTCTTTCCCCAAATGCTGCTTTGCTTCCAGCTGGAAATGCATTTTCTGCATTTGAGAAGGCAAATGAAACAGCTGTTGACTTTGTGGGAAGAGACTTGACCTGAGAGTTTGGTCAGTAATCTGCTGGAGCATGTGGTGAGAAAGTTTATTTTGCAACTAAGAGCTCGTCTACTTTGGGGTGGGACTGTAATTCGATTGTAGCCTGTCGAATTACAGAAGGCAAAGACTAGTGATCATAGCAAATTATTTGCTCGGGGCCTCACATTCTCACTGCTCACATTACTTCCTGAAATGCATTACACTGTGAGTGATAGGTGCAGGAGCTTGTGGGGAGGCAGTTGTTCTCCGCTCACTTCTCCCTCTTCCTCTCCCCCCACTTCTCTAAAGGAAAAAAAGGCAGGAACAGCTTTCCTTGCTGTCTCTCTGCCACAAGCACAGCAGACAGGCACAGTGCTGCATGCAGAAAGAGGAACTAAGTGAAAACTTTCTGGGCCTTCCAGCAGGAGAGGAGTTATGTTGCTCTGGTATAGAAGACAGGAAAAATCGGAAAAGCTGCTCTCTGGCTACACAGAACTAAATTTGAATTGTAGCTTTCGACCTCAGTCCTTCACCACTTGCAGGGGTGGTGTTAGCAGGTCGAATTACAGTTCTTTTTAAAAAAATTACTGCTCTGACAGTGCAGCGACAGACTGCAGAAGGTCGAGGTAAGCAGCATTATATGTCAAACTTTACTGTCAGTGTAGACCAGGGCTAAGACAGTTTCTTAAGATACTAAAATAGTTTCTTTATTTTCTTGTAACTAATTCTGTATTTTATGCCTCATTACTTGTACTCTCTTAAAATCTCTCTATGTATAACTAATAAACTTGTTTTACTGTTTTATGTAATCCAACGTGTTTAAATTGGAGTGTGTGGGTATTATATTAAAATAATAAAGTAACATTATTTGATAACAGGAATAGGGAACTGAATCTATTTGTACTCTCCAGGAAAGGGCTAGGCAGTTCAGGACAGACATTTCTGGGGCAGATCTGGGACTGGGGGCATGGTGGTGTCACCTGGCAGCCTAACCAAGGTTGGTAAAATTCAAGATGTGGCTAGCTGGCTGCAGCACACACAGACATAGCTGGGCCCAACTTACATGCTTGAGGCTGTTTGTGAACAGTCCAGTTTGGAGGCTACAGCAGCAAGGCATTGGTAAAGGACTCCTACGTTACAGGGCTGGAGTGACAGCTACCCATTAGTCTGGACTGTACCCCTGATACGTCAGACCTCCTCAATTATACTAGAGTGACTTAGAAGATCAGTCCCTCTCTCCAACAATTCATACACTAGCACCATGCTTTGTAAGCCAATAGCAATCTTTACTGTAGTTGTAGTTCTTGTTTTAGCTTACAAACACATTGATCTTCCTTCATTGTGGATGAAACTGAGCATAATTTCATCAACTGCCAAAAAAGTTTGGCTGCAACAGATTTTCAAAAGATTATTTATTCCTTTTACACAAAAAATCATTAATCTAACACTACTAATAGTTAATCTAATACTATTAGTGCTACACCTTGTTCTCTTTAATGAAATTTGATGCTTACTGGATTGCGTTGAGCTCAACTACATATGACTTTGTATTTTCCTGATGTGAGGGCATAATTTAATTAGTGCAGGAAAAGCTGTGGAGGTCAAAGCAGTTAACATGGCTACGTTAGATAAAAATGACCATGTGGCTCTCACCTTGAGCACTGAAAGTTCCACTAGCAGGGAAAAACTAAGTTAAAACAAATGACCCCTCTGTCCCCTTTCTGGTATTTCTGACCGCACTCCATCAACTGTCAGACTTTGTGCCTTTATTCTCTGGGGGGGAATGATGTCACTCTCCCACTTTTAAACTAGGTTCTGGGCTGTAGTACACAGTGTGTCAATTGTGCAAACCCTGCAGGTACAACTTGTTTCTGGTATTTGCTGTTCTTCCCTTTGGAATCTGATCACTGGTGAAGATATTGACCCGACTGCCTTCTTAAAACAAAGTACTGTTTATTTAACCATAGGAACAAAGCATTTAGAGACAACGGATTTTAAATCAAACAGCCTTCAATGGGCTGATTTCAATGAGACTACTAAGTATAAGGTACTAATCAATGTTAGTAAGAGCATCAGAATTTTGCAGCATACAACTAATCTAATTGGGGGCCAATAAAATACCACAATTTATGCAGTTAATGAATACAACATAAATGATAAATATTTCAAACACATATTTGTTGACCTATTTATTATTCATGGAAGAAACCCACAAATGTCTCATGGTTTCAAAGAATTTGCTATGGTAAAACATAGCATTGAAATGGAGAATTCAGTCCTTTGGCAAACTCTCTAAATGTATTGTCTAAAATACTACAATCTGTCCGAAAATGATTCGGACTGTTACATATGCTGAAACCCAGTGACTGCTTCTTGAGCTCTAATAAAGGTACAAGAGAGAAGTCGGTGGTGCCAGAATGTATCTTGGAGAGACTAAGCTGAACAAATCCAAATGTTAAAAAGGGTTCAAGACTGTGTATGTTCATCCGAAGTTTGAATCAATTCTTCTTCCTCTCCTCCTTTAAAAAGCGAAGAACCCCCCAAAATGATTTTGCCAATCTTTATTATTTATTCTTAGAGGTATTTAGCGACTAACTCATGTTGATTTCAGTGGGAAGGGGTAGCCTATGACATGGTCTACACCACAGAGTTATATCAATGTAAGCTGCCTTGCATCTACTTATTTGTGCACATGTCTACACTTAAATTCGTCTCTCACTGATATAGGTGCCTCGTTATGCTGACAAAGGAACACTACTTCCCCGAGCAGCACTGAACCATAGTCAATGCACAGAAGAGTAGACACTGAGGTACTTAGGTCAACCTTAATAATCCACCAGCAACTGTCCCACAATGCCTGACACAGACTGCTCTGACCACCATTATGCCTAGAGGTCATTTAGACCAGAAGCCCCCTCCTTACCCTTTAAAGACCCCAACATTTTTGAAATGCCTTTTCCTGATAGCCTGGCTTGGCAAGCACACCTAGGAGCTATCCGCGGTTGAGTGCAACTGCCCAGCTGACCATTCTTGCTACATGCTCTAGATGTGCTCCTGCTTGTAGTTGACCGGAAATAATGGATTTCTTGTGTCTGTGGGGAGAAGAGGCTGTGCAGAGAAGCTCTGAACAAGTTGTAGAAATGTGGACATCTATGAGCAGATTTTTCTGGGGATGCAGGAGAAGGGTACAAGAAGGACCAGTAGCAGTGCCCTGTGAGAGCCAGAGAGCTGAGACAGGCATACCAGAAGGCCAGGGAGCTGAGCTGCAAATCTACCACTTTGACAACGAACTGCAAGCCATACTTGGCAGAAGCCCCATCACCATCACTGTGGACACCTCCAAGAAGCCTGGGACACATGCCCTTTCTCTGAACAGTGAGGAAGAGAGGATGGAGGAGGAATAGTAGAAGGATGGGGAACAGGCAAGCAGGGATCCACCTGTGCATTGAACCAGTACCTGTTTTTGACCCCCACCACAGTCCAGCCAGTTGAGTACAAATGAACCCAATGCGTGAAAGGAACCTCAGATACATGTGTAGATGTATTTTCCATCACAAAGATGGCATCCCCAAATTCACAGGACAGCTTCTGAGTTTTTATTAATTTACTTATTCTAGAAGAGGTAGTGGTGCAAAGAGTTGCAATCTGTTTTTCTGTCCTCTTTAGAATTAGCCCTTGTGGGGTAAAAAAAGGGGGGGGGGGAAGAGGAGAGGACTTGGAAAGACATGCTCAGTAAAATTCTGAAAGCCAGTTCTGCACTGGACCATGAGCATAGTCCCTAGAGGATGAACAACTGCCTGGACAAGGAAAGAGGGGAGATGAGAAAGGTCCAGGAGTCCCAGTAGGAAAAGGAGAGGGAGATGCACCAGGACATAATGGGGCTTCTCAGGCAGCAAACCAAGCAAACTGTTGTACCTTCAGATTCAGCAATCCCAGGATTGCATCCCCCTGAATCCCTTCTGGCCCTACATTTCTATGATTCTATGTGCTTTACTTTCTAGGTGCTTACTTATACTCTGTGTAGGGTGACCAGGTGTCCCCATTGTAAAGGGACAATCCTGATATTCAAGGTGTTTTCTTGAAAAGGTGCCTGTTACCCACCACCCCTTGTTCCATTTTTCACACTTGCTATCTGGTCACCCTAATTGTGAATTGCCTAAGTGACTTCAGTGTAGCATTGAATTAAACACATTCATAAGTTTTTGCTAGATCACACCCCTTACATTGTCACTCATCCAATGTAACAAAATATTAGTGAAAGTTTTTTTAAAGTCTCATCCAGTGCCTCTTTATGGTCAGGAGAATCCATTCAAAATCAGATTTCATAATTTAAAATCAAACGCAAGTGCAAGTGAAAGAGAAAAAAAATCACTGAGCCCCAAAGGCTCGGTGGAATTACCACTTGTTCTGAGAATTTAATGAATGAGTATGTAAATCCCATCTAAAATGAAGTAGTCTAATAGAATGTTTTTTTTTTCCTGTTTGTGGATCTACCCAGGGCTCAAAAGATGTCCACACTATGTTGTTGAAGGTGTGCAGTAACATTAATCACAATTCTGTAAATATGTAGACCAGTTAATATCGCTAAATAAAGAAATATGCTACATTCAACCTGCTTTCCCAGGCACTCCAATTGCAATATTTGTTACCAAGCAACAGAATTCTCACATTATACAAAGCCTAATGCTGCTGGCCGAGTGTACTTTTATTATCTCAGTTGCTGCGTTTACTGAGCATGTGCAACAGCATATCCAGGGTAATAAGAAGGGAAGTGGATGGTTTTACAGTGTAATTGCATCCTGAAAAGCAAATAAAGTATTGATTTTGATGATGACAGCCATTTAATAGGCATAGCTAAGATTATTTGAACTGATATGATTGCAATCTAAATCATTGCTAAATGTATCCTGGGTTTTGGCTGAGCAACTGACGTTCAGCCTTCATGACTCTGTGTATTATATATAGTTATAAAACACAATTAAACAATATGAGGAAAAATATTATGGTTGATACACAACTCACAAGCTAGCTTTAATTTGAGTCCTGGCTTTTTTAGTATTCCTGCATATATGGCCCTTAATGGAGAAATATGGGTTCTCAGGATTCCGGGCATTTTAAGTGTCAAAGATACTGACACATCTGGGAACTAATGTGGCAAATGAAGGAGAACATGGCCAGGTTATTTCAGAATGTCTTATATTATGATTATTTATTGATTTATATAGCACTATTCACATGTATTATGGTGTTTTAATAAGGCTTGCAAATGGCTTTTCAAACTATTACACACAAATAGGGTGAAGTTCTGCTTTCAATTACACTGGTGCAAATATAGAGTAATTCCACTGAAGCTAGATTAGTTACTCTGGATTTACATTGCTGAAAATGTGTGCAGAATTTGGCTATCACTCTGTAGGAATTGCTTCACTGAAGACTAAATACAGCTACCTGTCAAGTGAAACATGGCAAATATTTAACAGCATAGTAGTCAACAATGCAGAAAAGGAAGGAGACACCACCAAATCTAGTTGAAAGCACAGAGATGATTTTTAGTTAAGCAGAGTGAAATTACCTGAGATTGAATTTGTCCAAGACACTAAAGCTAATTTCCTTATTATGAATCTTAAAGAAATGGCCCAGATTTTAATCTGATTTACACTGGTGTAAATCCAGATAAATTCCACTGATTTCTGATTCTGAGTTTTTACACTATTGTCAATAAGATAAGATTCTGGTCCCATGAGAGATCCGGATTTAGCTCCACTTCCAAAAGGCAAAAGTGAAAAGACAAACAACGCCAACACACTAGTTAGTCTCTTCCTCACTATTAAGATTATGTTAACATTTTTTTGTCCTACAGGATTCTTTCAGTTCTTTTTTACTTCTATTCTCAACAAAACTACCTGTATTTTGTTAACTCATCCTCCAGACAAGGGGGACTCAATGTGACAACCTTTAGCGGTTTTATATCAATACATCATACAAAATATTCTAGATAGCAACAGGGTATAATAGTTTTAGAAAGGTCCTTTCCTTGTTACAAACTTTGGGAATATAGGATTATTTGTTTGAAAATGCTGTTAGTGAAGAATAAAATACTCCTGCACAAAGGACAAAGTTGCAGTGATATATCTACAGGAGATTAAATATTGATTAATCACTTGCTCCAAATAACGCCAATCCAGAATTATATATTGGATTACTGAAGGGTTGGGAGAGATGCTTCTATATACACCCATTCATGTAACATGAACCATGCACTAATGTTTCATCTTTATGCCACACATAAATCTAGAGATATTATTTTGGACACTATAAACTCATTTTTCCATCACTGCAACAGAAACAGACATTGACAAAAATGAACAGAAAGGCTAGAAATAAATGTTCAAACAAAGTGGGTCCAAGAAGTCTATGTATACAAAACAATAAAAATCCATTGTGGCTAAAGGGGACCATTGTGATTATCTACTCTGACGTCCTGTTTGATAAAGGTCATAGACCTTCCCCAAAATAGTTCCTAGAGCATATCTTTTAGAGAAAAAACCCAGTCTTCATTTAAGAATTGCAAGTAAAGGAGAATTCATGGTAAACCTCGGTTTCTTGTTTCTACAGTCCCTCACTGTTAAAAATGGATGCCTTATTTCCTTGAATGAATTTGTCAAGTTTCAATTTTTAGCCGTTGAATCATGTTGTGTCTTTGTCTGCTACACTGAAGATCCTGTTATCAAACATTTGTTCCCAATGTAAGTATTTGTAAACTGAAATCAAATTACCCCTTAACCCTCTTTGTTAAGATAAATAGACTGAAGGAGCTCAGTTTATCCCTGTGTAGCATGTTTTCTAATTCTTTAATCATTTTCATAGCTCTTTACCTATCCCTCTCTTGTTTATCATCAACATCCTTCCTGAATCATGGATGCCAAACAGGACACAGTATTCCAATAGTTGTACCTGAATGCCAAATACAGAGGTAAAATAATCTCTTTATGCCAATTCAAGATTTCCCTGTTTATAGATCGTCTGTCTGTACATTCTACCCTTAATAACTCTTGTACAACTACTGTTTTCCGCAGGCTTGCAGAACTATAACTCATTGGATCTTAGTGAAACAATTCTGTTGATACACAAGCAATAGTATCCAGTTCATTAACTCTTAGCTGTGTTGACTCTGTAGGGCTAATAAGTGTAAGCAGCTACGTGGCTGCACAGGGAGCCAGTTTTATACAGTAATATTTTAGATTGCATCTGCAATTTAAGTTCTGTTTTTAAACTACATTATAAAGTATTGCTTACATTAAACTGTTATAGCCCAGGGTCACAAGAAATAATAGTGCAATATAGAAAGTACCACATTAAATCTTATAACTGTTGTCTGGCACTATCTTTCTGTGGAAGCCTGTGTTTCATACCAGTAATTTAACATCTAAAGATTTGTTTGTTGTTTTTGTTTTAATTCTCCAATTCGTAACCAAATTAACTTATGTTGAACAGTTCAATTTGGATAGCATTTCTTAAAGAAGGGATCATTCCTTTATGCATTTCCTCACCCAGCCTAATTTTTTTTATTTCTATTTTGTTGTTCCTGTTCTTTAGATGCCCTGTACTATTAACTTCTGTGATTTTGAAATTGGTGCTTTTCTGGAAACTTTATGAGTCAAAAGATACAATGAGTGCTACTGCATAGCAGCTGCTCATCTTGGCATAAAGGCAATAACCGAGTCAGCTGATGTATCGTGGGTTATAGCAGTGGTCTTCAACCTGGACGATACCGCCCACTGGTTTTGCGATTTTTGGTGGGTGCTACAAAAATGGAGGAAGGAGATAATGGCCATGCTTATCCGGCGGTAATTTATAAAAAGTTTGTATGAATAATGAATACATTTTGTTTGAATGAAATTTGTTTGATATTCTATTTAAAATATCTGAGTTTAAAATGTAAATAAATTGAAAATTATAATTAACGATTAACTGTATGACAATGTAACAATTAATTTAACGACAGTGGCAATTTATAAAAAGTAACAATTTATATAGGTGGGCAGTAAACTTACTGCAAATGTGAAAATATTGAAAAACTGGGTGCTGATCCAAAAAAGGTTGAAAGACCACCAGTTTATAGGGATTTATGTTGCTTGACATTTACTTTGTTTTGTCCTGGAGAGAGAAAGAGAGAGAAAGAGTATCCTGCATGCAAGTAAGTATTCTGTATCCTTGCCCCAAGACCAGCAACACTGTATAAAGAAGGAAAAGAGAATTTACTATATTTTTGCTTATGTGGCTGAAACAAGCATCCTAGCTGGGCAGAGAGTTCTCGCTGATTGAACTTGGGCCAATTTACAGATTTACATCAGTGTCAGGAGAAATTTGGTGATTTTCGACAGATTCAGCTTGAGATTCTTGTTCCATGCTGTCCCTAAACTGAAAGCAAAACTCAGCTCCATAAGGAAAAAAGATGAACCTGCATGGATTGAAAAAACTAAAACTGAAGAAATCATTCATGCCAAATTTCAGAATTTTGCACAACTCCTCTAAGAATAAACTCTTCTTAACATATCATTTGACTGATATATCTTAAATAATAAACAGATCCTCAACTGCAAACATGGGTGTGTAAAGCCCATTCCTCAAAAATTTACTTCTTTCGCAGAATATTTGTGTTCACTTGTATTCCTCCTCTGTTTATTAGAATCAACACATAGTTGCTCCTAATAATCAGAGGTTTTAGGGAAAAGAATACTAAAGAGTACGGTGATGGAGCAAAGTGATTCAGCGACACTATTCCATCAGGTCAAATTGTCCAAATACTAATGACTTTGATCATCTTACAATCATTCAGTGACATTTCTATGCTTTATCTGACCATTTTTATATTGATTGGACAATGCAAGATATTTTGACCTGGAAAAGGATTATCAGATATATTTCCCCTGATGGTTCCAGATACTGTTACAGTTTCTCTAGAGCTGACTGTTTTAGCCACTGCCTCTGGCCTTGGAGTTTCATTTGTGATCTATGAGCACTGTCAGCTGACATCATGGATTCAGTGAAAACAAATACATCAAAAGCAGAGCTTAAGCAACTCTTGCTTCTGAGAGGCTCACTTTGCCAAAATTGGGCTATGCCCTATCCATTTTTGTCTTACAACTTCTTTGTTGTGTGCTTCATCAAAGAAGAAAAAGAAAACCATGATATTCTAGGTATTACAATATGTTAGTTTGTTAAGTGAACGCTTGCACTAATAGAAAATGTAAAATCACTGATGTATTCTATTTGGGATATAAGGTTCTAGAAAAAATAAAAAGAGAATCAGTTACTCAATAGCCATTTCACTCACCATTACGTGGACATGAATGTATAAAAACATAATGCCCCTAAAGGTACTGTGGCTGCCAAATAGCGGGACCTGTGCCAGGAGAGAAACCTGACCTGAATTCCTAGTCTTATGTTCCTGAAGCTGGAAGTTTATGCAATTGCAATGTGCTCGTCTGGCAGAAAAATGATTATATGAATTACAAGAATTACTCTGACTATACTTTGGCCTTGCACAAGGGACCAGCTCATAAACTACTGTAAATGGGCATAGTGCTTTTGACTCCAACAGAGCTAACCTCAATTTACACCAGTTAAGTTCTGCCTATAGAATTTTAGGTTAATGCACATGGTAGGCCTTTTATAATCTACGGGTTTATCTTCAGATGGATATTGATTAGAATACTTATTCCGGAACAGTGTTCCATGTGGACACATTTATTCCAGAATAAGAGTTCTCACATAGGGAACTCTTCCAGAATTGCTACTGCACTTTAAATTTACCCTATACTTTATTCTAGAATAACTTCCCCATACAGACCAGGCTTTATTAGTTTCCTGGGAACCATATTCTGAATTTCCTAACTGGCATGGATAAAATCTCAACTATAACTTTGCTTTAACATAGTAGGTACATAGGGATTGTCATACTGGTCTATTTAGTCTTGTATCCTCTCTTAGCCAGTGAACAGTACCATATGCTTCAGAAGAATGTATAAAAACACTCATAAGAGAGAAAACAAGCCAGGAGGCAGTGTGTTCCTACTCCCAGGCAGCTAATGGTTGGTTTATAACCTGAAGTAATATAGCTCATACCAATCTTAGTTAGGGTACTTGGAGATATTTTTATTAGCCATGTAAATGTTTAACCTTGTTTTGAATTCTATTGTGCTTTTGCCGTCAGTATAATAATTTGTGGCAATGAGTTCCACAGGTTCAGTATGTGTTTTGATTAAAAGTATCTCTTTGTATCAGTGTTGTCTTTAAAGTCAAGAAACGTCTTCTGACATAACAAAGCAGAGTAAATAGGAACTCTTGGTTGAGCTTTTCACTACCATTTATTATTTTATGTTTTTATGATGTCCCCTTTTATTCACCTCGTCTCTCAAATAAATTCAGTAGTCTGAATTTTTTAAAACCTTTCCTCAAATGGAAGTCTTTGCATGCCTAAATTCAATTTGTTGCCTCACTCTGGGCCTCTCTACTATATCCTTTTTTTCTGATGGTGTGACCAAAAATGATACCCAATGTGAGGACCACTATTGGTTTACATAAAGATATTATACTACTGCCAGCATTAACCTATCCTTTTCTCAAAGCAGACAACCAGTTTGCTTTTTTGATGGCCACTATTCAGCAAGCAAAGTTTTTGCTGAGTTGTCCACAATGATCCTTAGGTGGTCTTCTTGAGTTACTATCTATGTGTATGAGTAGTTCATATTACTTCTTTCAGTGCACCTTGCCAGTACTTGTTTACATGTAATTTTATTAGTCATTGTGCTGCCCATTTACCTAGCTTTGTTAACTTCTTATAAAGAGCTTTATAATCCTCTCTAGATTTGAGTAACCTAAATAAGTACTTTCCCTTTGGAACATTTGCTGTTCAAGTCTCTTCCAGATTATTAATTAATATATTAAATAACACCTATCTTACTTTGTTAGATTTAATTTCTACATATCAAGAAAGTAGAAAATCAAAATGATTAACAAAACTTCATTTACTAGAAAAATTAAAACTGCCATATTTTAAAATAGATTTTAATAGATTTTTCATATCCCTCATAAGAATGTTTTGTGCTATGAAAACAATTTTCTTCCCTGGAAGAAGAGATGACCCATATCACAGAGATGTTAACATAGCCGCACAGAAAGTTGTGCTGACATTTAGACAGAGATACAGCAGAGCTTCCATGGTGACATTGTTGAAGGTTGAAGTTGGCATGTTAAAAGATATGGGTCTATATATGGTAGTGTTTGAAATGTCTTGTAGCAATAGCATCAGTGACACTTAAGGAATTTTTAAATTTAATATGACCAGTGCACAATTTCTTAGGAATGACTATTTTTCTACACTTTGTTATGACATTTTGTATATGCTCAAGAATATCTGGTACATCTCTGAAAGCAGGTAAAGGTCTTTGATAGTTTCTTTAATCCAGTAATTTCAAAATCTTTACTTCCTTCACAAGTTTAATTGAAATTTGTTAACCTTCTGAAATGCAGCTGCTTCTAGGGTGAAAGAAGGAAGCAGCTATACAACCATAGCTGAAAACAGAAAACACCAGAAATAGAATAGTGATATATTTAGTTGACACTAATTGTGGTAGATAGATAGGTAATTGACTGTACTGAAATTTGGCAATGGAGTTAATATTTCTATTTTTAGAAAAAAGTTTCAAGTGATGAGACTCGTAAGCTTTCAATATTACCACAAAACCATCCTTATAAGCAACACAATGCCTGCAGCACTATATTGGTGCATTACTTGAATAGTGATGCATAAGGAACAGAGTCATTCAGGGTGCGTCTACACTTACAAATTAAGTCAATTTAAGCTTGCTTAAATCAACTTAATTTAATCTGCGTCCACACTACATTTTCCTTAAGTCGGCTTAAGCAGCTGCTTAAGTCGACTTAAGGAAAATTAAAGTTGACTTTACTAAACCTAGTTTTAAGTCAACTTTTCTAGCTAAGTCAACTTTAGAAAGTCAACTTAGGCCTACTCTGCATCCACACTAGCTAAGTCGACTTAGGGGGCTTCCCCACTGCCCTCCCTGCAAGGGTGGCCTTGCCCACCCTGCTCCTACGCCTTGCCAGGATCCCTGTCCCCCTCAGCCCTCACTGTACCAAGGTACAATGGAGCAAAGGCTGAGCCCCCTGGCACTGGGCAAGGGGTACCACCCTACCACCATGGACCTGTCCCAGGTCCACCTAGCCCCTACAAGTCAACCTGTTACAAGTCGACCTAGGCAGGGTCGATTTGGCAGGGTCCCCTCTAAGTTGACAATTTTTGAGTGGGGACATGCTAAGTCGACTTAAAGTTGACTCAAAGTTGACTTTGTTAAATCGACTTAGCTAAGTCAACTTAAATTAACAAGTGTAGACATAGCCTCACTGACTCACTAATACCACTTCTCATATCACCTATGTGTTTATTGTAGGTCTCCCTTGTAAATATGATCTTAGTCCAACACAGCAATCTGAATTAGGAATGATGGCGCCACAGCACAAGGCAGTACAGATGTTTAACAAGAATCAATGGTTTGTGATTTTGGTTATGATTTTGAAGTAACATTTATGTTACTAAAGTGACACTATACACTGCTGCTCAAACACCATAGCTCCTGTGAGAGGTACTGCAGAAGTTTTTGGCACTATGATTTGCCATATGTGCCACAATACCTAGGTATAAGATCACGAGCCAAGGATGGCTTGGTAGCACTTAGAATTTTCTTTTTTGTTGGTACAAGTTACAAATTTAATGTCAGTTTAACATTGCTCACTTAATAGAGATGACAATGCAAGGATTTCTCGAAATCAAAGCGAAAATTCAAGGCAAGACAGATTAAATCAATTCTAAGCAGTCTGACCCCGAGAAAGGTTCCAAAGATATGCTTAAAGGAATGGAGAGGAGAGAAAGCATTTTGAATGCTGTCATATATCAGTTATTTTTCAAGCAGTTTGGTTTGTTTTTTTTTTTTTTTTTTTTATTGTTAGTTTACAAGCTGCAGTTGTTAGAAAATTAAAACATGGTCTCAGAGTGCTGTCAACTCTTACCTGGGTTAATTAGATCACTGTGTGCCCATGTTTTCTTACCTTCCTAACCTCACAATAACACGCATGTTTTTGAAGGAGTAAAGCTTCTTCTCTGGATATACGGTGAGCCTCAAGATTGTTCGTATTGTGAACTTTACCTCTTACCAAGACAGCCTCAAATGCAGACCAATATTAAGAGAGAGAGAGAGAGCTGACTTGCAGTGTTTTTCATCTTCAGAACAGAAAATTAGATTTATTTACTCTGATTTGTGCTAAAATGAAACAAAGAAAATGCCTTTCATGTCTCTGTTGCATACTTCTCTCTGGTTTTTGCTCATTTAGTTCATGGACAGAGGTTCAGAGGGAGGCAAAGAGCCTTCAAAGTAATTTACCACCACAGTGTCCTTCAGTGCTCCAATAAGCAGAATTTATCATTCCAATTTTAACTTTGTTGGATTAAAATCAGGGGAGATCTTATAAAAACCCATACAACAAAAGAGAAATCAGCAACAACTCTTACTGGGAAGAAAATATAATTGTCTTTTCAGAAATGTCATTTTGCAGTGACTTTATAAAGTGCCATAAGACTCCTTGTTTGTTTTATATTCACCCCTCCTTCAAAATTTGGCATGTCACACTCAAAGACTAATGTTTCCCAACATGAATTCTTCTCATACATGGGCTGAAAACTCCTCACATTTCCCCTCAGAGTTTCTTCCCAACTCCTCTCTTAGAGTAGGGGTTGGAGGACAAATTTGCTACTAAAAATGGCAAGCAGTTCAGCTGTGAAAGCTTTGGGTCTCCCAACATTTACACAGATTATGAGGGAATCTCATGATGCAAGGATTTACCATGTGAAAGACACCACACTGCCACGAGGTCTCTTTCAACCGTCCAAAAGTAGGAAGGATGGTTCAATGATTAGGGCCTAGGATGTTAGACCCAGGTTTAATTCTTTGCTCTGCCATGGATGCCCTGTTTGAACTTGATACTCTCTTTATGCCTCAGTCTCCCACCTGTAAAATTGACACAGTATTGCTTCTCTATCTCAGAGGGGTGCCGTGCAGATAAATACATTAAAGAGATTGTGAAGCACTTTGAGAATTATTGATGAAAAGTGTTACGTACATAATAGGCATTATTAAATCCTTGGCAGCATGTAGACAGGGAAAATGAGGTACACGAAGGTGCTCATAGTACACATACGCACTACACCAGCTGTGATAATGGCAGACCTGGTGCCAGCTCTGCTCAAGGCTTTAGACAAACCTCAGCTGAGCCCTGACACATTAATGGCTCAAAAACAGTCTATTTCCCCTTAATGTAGGAAAGATATGTATTGGACTTAATCTGTTTAGTATTTAGATTTTATGAAATGCTTGTAAGTTGCAGCATGCCTTTATCTCACTTATAATATCATGTACTATAAGGCAAGTTGTTGCTTTCTAATTGTGAAAGTTGTTTGCTCTGGAACTGTGAACCCAGTCAGGAGGAATGTCTCCTTCCCATCAAGAAGGCTTAACAAAACTAAATGGGACATCAGTTTATAAACAGTCATGAAGAGGCTAGTGTCCGGTATATGCTACACATTGTATAAATATAAGTATGTTGCTTAGAGGTGTGAAAAATCTACATCCCTAAGCAACACACCTAGTACTCTGTCCTCTCCCCTCTCTCCCCATATAGACAGCACAATAGGTTCACTGTTCATATAAAGAACATTACATTGTTGGGAGAGTTTCTACTGTCAACTTAGCTTCCACCCTCCGGGGAGTTGGTTAACTACGCTGCTCTCCCCCGTCAGCACAGAGTATCTTCATTAAAACACTACAACTTTATAAGCAGCTGCATGAGGGGATAGGCTTGTCAAAGCCTGACATAGTCACTCTGAACACCAACCAAAGGAGGTCATCAGAATGAATCTACAGAGGAAGAAAATTCTTTTTTCTTGGTTTCACGTTATCTCAAGAACACATTTTAGTACAGTTTTAATTGTTCAGTTTAGTAAAGTGTACTTATAAAAATAGTGGGTTGAATTATTGTGTGAGGAGAATATACTCTTTATAAGTTTCAGTAAAGAAATTCAGTGGTGGCTGAGTTTAACTTCAACAGTGAGGAAAAGACTGAAACATTAATCAGGGGGTGACTAAATTAACACAAGAGCAATTTGGAAGAGAGGTGCCACCAGAAACAGTATTAATATTGATTTATTTAACCCTGTATTTAATTCTGTTTGTCAAAGAGGTGGGAAGACAGTGGTGATGAAATGAGCTGGCAATACAACATGGGAGGGATAGTCAATGCCACAAGAGTGGTCAACAAAATAATTACAGATTGTTTGTGCAACCCTTATTCATGCATAAGACACACTCAGCCAAGAAGGCTCATTGACTTCTGTTGAGCAGCTCTTACTCACTGGAGTAAGGTTTGCATAATCTATCCTTAATTATATCCTTAATGATTTGGATATAAATGAGAATGGTCAGGTAATGCAGCTTAGTATCCTGAAAACTTAGTGATGGTGCAGTTCTAAGAAAGGATTAGTGAGGAATGTATTCTCAGGTATCGCCCATGTACAGGAGAAGCAACAAGATTTAAGGGAAGCAAAACTCAAACAGTATTTAACAGCAGCAAAAATATATAAAATACATACATACAAGTCCAGGGGTGCATAGACTTATCAAACAAGATTTGGAAAAGAACTTATTTTAATATTGTGTAAGGGATTCTTGTGTGGAGATAGGAAGCATAACATAGCCAATGCATCAAGATACGTATGACCCCTGTGTACCTTCCAAAAGCTAATTTACATGGGAATACTCTAAACTCCAGGAAGTCATTAAGTAACTTCAAGAAAAAACACCTTAACAAAAATACAGTATAGGGGCATCAAGAGAATCAACAAGCTACACCCACCTAGTATTAAAGGCACTCCTGAAAACACTGACTGTAATTATTTCAATTCATTTTGTATCTATATTAAGTCAAGTACTCAGGAATCTAAGAAGAGGTTTACATTTATATCTTGGTGTCTCAGATCACTCCAGATTTAGTGAGGCCGCATTACTAACCATATGTCATGGGTTGATCTTTTTCATTATTAATGTAAAATTTACATTATTCATGTAAAAAGAGTAAAAACTCTTTAGTCCAAAAAGTTAGAAAAGCTGGGTCTGTATCCCCGCAAGAAGGAAAAATAGAGATCATGAGAAATCCAGATTAATAAGAAAATAGCTAGTACAGATATCACTGTACTGGGCTATCTTAGTGAGGGTGTAATACGAGAACAGAAGGTCATGATTTTTAGATAAGAAAGGTCTGATGTAAAAAAAAAAAAAAAAAGTACTGTATGCAGAATTTCTTTACACCAAGCTATTAATATATGGAACAAGCTGCCTCTGGCAGCACTAAAAGGAACTATTGTAAAATGTGTGCTTAGGAAGAAGTCTAAAAACAACTGCTAGGTAAAAGGAGAGAAAGAGATCTGGATAGGCTTCCTGAATTGATTCTGTCCTATGTTCTTATATTCTGTAAAGGAAATTTAGAGATTTAATTCAAAACAATGGGAGGTATCTAAAGGTCATTCTCAATAGATAATTAAGACTATAAATTTCTTGATGACCTGTAATAGCTGTGAAATTGTCTACCAGCTGAAATTATCTTTAATAATTGTACTCCCAGATTGAGAAATGCGAAAAAATACTATTATCGAAATTATTGATAGGTGAAACAGTCTTCACAAAAAGCAACCATAACTTATTGTTATCCCTGAATTAAACCTGACTTCTTTTAAAAGTTTGTAAGAGGGACACACTTTACTGTGACAGACCATCCTGCCCTTCTGTAGATGAAACATTGTCAGATTTCCTTCTAACAGGCTTTTTTCCATCAGTTGTTTCTTCCTCTTTGCCCCAAAATTACTCCCCCTTTTATGGTTCTTCCCATCTTCTTTGCAGAAATCCCTGATATGTCAGTGCAATGCTGACAGTGCACATTTAAACACACACACACAGACACACAGACACACACAAAAATCAGGATATGGAAAAGATAAGAGGAAATTAAAAGGAATTAAAAATAGTGGTCACAAGCATCATCAAGCAAAGATTCGTTAGCACTGATTCAGCTATTGTGTGCTCTAGAGTGGGTGAGTTTGCCTGTATGAGAGAGTGTTGCTGGCTATACTGATATAGTTATACTAGGGAACCCCATGTATGTACAGTGAGAGAGGAATCTGACTTTACTTCCAGTGGCAAGGAAATAGGGAGAGATCAAGGCTTCAAAGCTCTTGGACGTGGGAAGTGCACTGCTGAGGAGGTTCTGTGTAATGTGAAGGAAGCTTGTTCCACTCCCTTCCTCGATATAGTAGTATTCCTTCACTTGTTGCTCCACTCTTATTGTGGAGACGCTTGATGCATCCTTTTTTTAATTTCCCTTCTTTCCACTCATATCTCTCAATTATGTGGGAAAGGTACGAAATAGAGATATGTGTTTTTAGTATTTTCCAATTTATTACCTCTAAGGCATAAACTTGGCAAAAGCTTCATGTGTACAAAACTCATGAATTGCACCAACGAAACCAAAACATATTAAAAAAAGCACCTGATTAATGATACCCTCAACATGTTGCTTTTTGCTGAACTAAATTGTAACAATTAGTTCAATGGATGCATAAATCAAAGCATACAGTATAGGACCTTCCAATTCACCAGGTACATTGTTTATTTCACCAGTTTTCTTAACATACTCTGGACACAATTCTGGTGCATAATGGATATAACTTCACTATCGTCAAAGGAGTAACAGAGATATGTAAAACTGGGAAAGGGTTTCGTCAGACTCCCTGTCTTTTTTTTCCTCTCAATTTTATATGATTGCATTAAATTTAAACACGATTTCTTTGCAGCCAGTTGAATGAATGAAAATATCAGATGTGGGGAAAACAGTGACCGGTTATTCTGCCCTTGAGAGAATCATTTCAAAATTCTGTCTAAATATAAATATCAAACAGTATTTTAATTACCTTCATTTAATGTCAGATCCTTATATCCCCCCACCCCCTGCTCTTCCCCCTTTGTGCTACGGAAGGCAATCAGATAAAATTCCTGCTGAGTGTACTCACAGCTCTGTTTATGGGTCTGAAAATACACATTTGCTAGCTTTACAGGGGAAATCAGGGATTTTAATATTTATGATGCTGTGAATACACCACAGATTATTGCTGTCCTCAAGTGCCTTCACACAGCCGTAGGGAAAGAAATATGATATTCCCTTAGTATCAGCAAAATGCTGTAATAAAAAAGTGAATCTTAGCATTCCCACTCTCTCAAGTAGTTTGAAAAGGCTGGAGGAGCAAACACAGAATTACAGACTCCACAAGTCTATCAGAAAAACCTGTTGGTGTTTGGAACAAACTGGATGCATATACAACACAGCAAATGAGCATTAAAGCATTAAAGGCTGCCCACCCAGGGAAGGAGGGAGGACGAAAAAATGACTTGAGTCTATTTCTTGCTTCCTTATGATGCTAAACAAGGCCTAAGAGGGATTGTTTTATTTTATTTTTAAAATGATGGCTTTGCAGTTCATTGTTTATATTAGAAAACCAAGACTTGCTGGCCAGAAAAAAAATTATGACGATGGCAAAACTAGTGAAATGATGGAATTTGTTATAATCAGACTGGTTAATAGCATCAAGTCAGCTCTTTGGCCCCATTCTAGTCCTTTTCAACTGCTCTGAAATTTGCCAGGGACCAGACTGGTTCCTAGCTCTCTCCAATTCCAGAGGCCGGAGAAGTGCTATACAGTCCTTTACTCTTTCCCTACTGAGTGGCTCTGAGCATGCCTGTCACATGGCTGGGTCCTCAGCTTCCATCGGCATGCAGAACAAGAGAATGGGCTCAAGGATAGAAGCTTGGATCCTGCTAGGCAAGGCAGAATGCTACCAGTTTGCGTCACTGAAAGAAGCCTATAAATTACACTGTAAATCAAGAATCCCAAAGAGTTAGAATGTGTTTGAATGATTAACCAAGAAATTGGAGCGATTGCTGTTATCTTCAAATGTCTCAGTACTCACTTCTTTTGGCCAGGCTTCCATTACTTACCCTTCCAACTCTAATACAACACACACATAGACAAACACTTATTTTAATTCAAGGAGGTTGAACAAGTTCTAATACATTTTATACACAACATGAATCTCATCAGCCCATGCTGCCTCCTTTGCTTGGCATCCCTCACTGAATTAAATCTAATGTAGCTTCTATGGGCCAAGCTCTGCTCTCAACCATATCTGTGTGAATTTTGCATAATTCAGGGAATCATTGACTTTAAGGGCAGAAGGAACCAATACGATCATCTAGTATGTTCGGCTGCACAATGCAGGCCACAGAACCTCACCCACCCACTCCTGTAATAAACCTCTAACCTATGACCGAGTTATTAAAGTCCTCAAATTGTGGTTTAAAGGCTTTAAGGTACAGAGAATTCATCAACAAGCAGGAGCATTGCTGCCCCCCCCCCCAACATTTGGGGCATACAGGCCCTGGGGCCCCCTGCGGCACCCACCTGCCCCCTGCGCATCCCAGGCCCAGTCCAGCCCCAGGCTGATCCGGCCAC
>ML685769.1:4373929-4483950 GCA_007922175.1 Pelusios castaneus | reverse complement strand
TCACTTACCTGCTAGGGAGTGGAGCCTCCAGACATGGCAAGCACAGGTGGACTCGAGCTGTTTACATTTCCCACCCTGCTCCACCCTAGGCTATGTGCCTGGGGGTGGAGCAGGGCAGAAAATTTAAACTGCCCCCCCTCCAGCTTCAGCAGGACTCGGGGCACTACTGCGCACATTCGGGGCACGTGCCCCGTGCCCTGTAGCAGCAACGCCACTGTCAACAGGTGAGCCATACCCCATGCTACAGAGGAAAGTGGGAAATCCCCAGAGACTGCCAGCTAACAGCAAAAATTCTTATTAGTCCCTGAATGCCTGACCTTGCACTTTCCACTATTAAATTTCATTCTATTCCAATTATTCCAGTTTACAAGATCGTTTAGAACTTCCTATATGATACCCCGATCTCTCTCTCTATTGGCAACACCTCCCAACTTTGTGTCATTTGCAAGTTTTATTAGAACGTTCCCAATTTTTGTCCCAAGGTCAGTAATAAAAATGTTAAATAAAATTGGTCCCAAGATTGATCCCTGAGGAACTCCACTAATAACCTCCCTCCAGCTTGACAGTTCACCTTTTGGTATGACCTATTGTAGTTTTCCTTTTAACCAGTTCCTTATCCACCTTTCAATTTTCACATTAATTCCCATCTTTTCCAATTTAACTAATAATTCCCTATGTGGATCCGTATCAAATGCCTTACTGAAATCTAGATACATTAGATCCACTGCATTCCCATTGTCCAAAAAATCTGTTATCTCCTGAAAAAAGGAGATCAGGTTGGTCTGGCACAATTTATCTTTTGTAAAGCCATGTTGTGTTTTATCCCAATTACTGTTAACCTCGATACCCTTAACTACTTTTTTTAATTCCTTCATTTTGTTACCCAGGCTCCTTACATTGGTATACAAGCATTTTAATTTTTGCTGTTTGGCTTCGGTCACGTTCCTTACCTCATTTGGCATGGTCATTCTACTGTTAGTATTGCCTACTAGACTGATATTTACACTACCCTTCCTCCCAAATGCTCTGTTACCAACTGCTGTGCACTTTCTGACTTCATTTTCTTCTCTCTCAGTGCTAAAATCAGGTGCGGAGATTACCTGGGCATCTCACAACCATCTCCCTCAACTCCCTCGTTTAAAGGTCCTTTGAGCCCCTCAGAGAATATACTTACCACTATGGCACTGTGTAAATAATGCTAATGAAGATATGGATTCACTATAATAACAAAGAGGCCAGCCAGCATGCCATCAGCAATAAATAACAAATAATAATAATCTGTAAGTAATTACTAATAAGTCAGTTGGACTGGACGTTTTGTTTATAGTTATGACACTATACTGGGACACAGGAGTTCTGTTTCAGCCTATGCCAGACTCCATATGTCACTGTCAGCAAACTACATAGATTTTTGTGACTCAATTCCCCAGCTCAAAAACAGGAATAATAATTTTCTCCCACAGAGGGGAGTTGTGCACATAAATTCATTAAAGTCTGTTTGGTGTTCAGATACAACTATGAAGAGACCACAGAAAGCCTGTAAACAAATAAATAAAATTCATCGATTTTTAAGGCCAGAAAGGAAAATGCAACTGTCTAGTCTGATCTCCTGCATAACATAGCCCATATAATTTCACCTAGTAATTCCTGCACTGAGCCCAAATAAGAATTTGTAGGCAAACCTGTTTGGGCTATCAGCTTTTGTAATAATATAATCTTCCTGCTGTTTCCTTTTACTTTCATTATTATCTTAAATTTTAATTCTTGTTTTGTTGAATTTAACAGTAAATCTCTCACTGAGTTCAACTGGCAACGTTCCAGACTTAGACTGGAACCTAAAGACTCATGCGATAAATAAATCTGTTAGTCTTTAAAAGTGCCACAGGACTCTGTTGTCTTTCTACAATAGAGTAACACGGCTACCCCTTTGGAATTAGCCAGAAGATAGTAAGAGTTTTCAGCTGAAAAAGTTCCATATCCCATTATTTCTCACCAAACACTGAGCATGCATGAATGCAGGATGGCCTTCAAAGATTTAAATGCCAGATAGGACCATTAAATCATCTAATCTGACCTCTGGTACATACTGACTATTAAATTTCACCCCATTACTCATGTACTGAATCCAATAACTTTAAGGTTAAATTTAAAAACAATTATTGCTGCATTGTACACTTCTTTGTAAAATAGAATGGAACACTTTAAACATGAAGTGGAAGTAGGATACTACCACAGAATCAACTCCACAATTTATCTGATTAAAACTTAAAATGAATTTGCCCAACTGTAATCAAACTTAGAATACATAAACACACAGCCCTATTCTCTACACAAGACACTGCCTAATGGCCCAACCGTTTGCAATTTGATTAAGTTACTAACTAATAAAAATTACAAGAATAAATCATTACACTTATGCCATTGCTATTTCTGAACTGAAATGGCTTTTGGTTGAAATTAGCTGCAGATGGACAAACAGATCAGTATCTTTTCTATTACGGGGAAATAAAATTATATTTTCCAAGAAAAATACCTGTCACTATAGACACAAATTCTTTGTTAGAGACCATGTCAGAAAAGTGAAAATAGGTTTTATGTTCTGTGAAAAGATGTGATTAAACATACACTGTGCAGAGTTTTAAGAAAGACAGTATACCATAACACACGTTGGACGTGGAAGTAGATGCAGATGCAGCTGCAGCTCCAAGAGCTTGAGAGTTTGTGGCATGACATCTTTGTTTTTCAGTCAGTAAAACTACGAAAATATACAGATGTGTAGATATTACAGTTATGGGTACAAAACAAATGACTTAGCCAAATAGACAACGTAAGGCTACTTTGTTAATCTCCTGTAGCACCCCGACTGGCTCAGCAATCCTGCATCTTACCCATGCCCTCTCCCCATATCTAGGCTTTCCCATGCAGATATTAAATTAAACTGATATTTCAGTAATTAGTTCCAAAGCGTAGCTGTGTTAGTCTAGGTGAGCAAAACAAACAAGGAGTCCTGTGGCACTTTTAAAGACTAACAAATTTATTATCGCATGAGCTCGTGGGAGAAAATTCCACTTCGTCAGACGCTTTTCAAAGGCCAAGTGGGATTTTCTCCCACGAAAGCTCATGCGATAATAAAATTTGTTAGTCTTTAAAAGTGTCACAGGACTCCTTGTTTGTTTCAGTAATTAGGTAATTGTTCAAGTTTCTAATTTCTGAATTATTTTTGTTTTAATTTTCACTGGAAGTTATGCAATTTTCAACTAACTAATGTTTTAATAACGCATGTTTTAAGGATTCATAGAGCCATACTAGTATTTAAATAATTTCCTTATAATAGTTGACAAATTTGTGATAAGAATTTAATTTATGATGATTGAATCTGTTACCTCTTCGTAACGTTTTAATAGCCTACATTTAATTTCTCTATTTAAAATTTGTACTCAGTAACATGTTTCCAACTTTATTTCACTTCAAGTAAATTCCTAATTATTTTTATATTCCATTGTGATTAAAAACCTGATACGTTTATAAGAATTTTCAATTTTATACATTAAGAACTGCAAAGTCAATGAAGTCATGAGAAAACTGGTTAATTACAATAACTTCATGAAGTATTTTATATTGTGTTTTTCTTAATTGTCTTTCACTTTAAAATGCTGCACATTCTCATATGGGGTATTTATACTAGTATTCTAAATAAATGTTCTTCCCATGCATAGATCATCACCCTGGTATTGTTGCTTACAGATGATATATGTCATCAGTGAAATAGATAGTTTAGTAATTAATGGAGTAAAACAAGGCCCAATTTTCTTGAACACTGCCCCCACTACATAATAGCTTTACGGGTGACAACATGCAAGCAACATGAGCAAGTCTGGAAATACAGCAATATATTATGGGAATGAGTCAGACTTTGTGCAAAGGATCAAAGGTTTAGAACAGCTATATTTCATGTGAGTGATTCTTAAGAATCAAGTAAGTCTCTTCCTCAAACAGCATTTCTGCAATAGAATATAAAGCATTTTCACTTCATTATTTGTCAGAAATTCAAATGTGATTAGTTATGCTTGAATATCAGCCATCACCTACTTCCAGAGAAGTAGCCCCAAGAGCATCAGTAATAGGCTCAAAGATAGTTTATAGGCACTTGGAAAAGGCCACCTAAAGCTCTCTTCAATCAGAATGATAACCCTACTGAGCTGGAGTAGACAACTAAGTACCTGTCAATAACAAGAAGATTTTTCTCATTCTCTTCTCTTTTTTCTTCTTCTTGTGAGATATATTTTTAGTGCCTTTAAAAAAATATATCTAGAAGCTGCTGACTTCAACTCTGGGATAAAAAGTCTTTATTCATTTCAAAGAATCATTCTACTAATTGAGTACTGTTTTGTAGTTCCTGAATTCTATTATGTTGACAAGTTCCACAGGGGTAGCCATATTAGTTTAGTTCAGCAAAACAAACAAGGAGCCCTATAGCACTTTTAAATACTCACAAATTTATTTAACACATGAGCTTTCATGGGAGAAATCCCACTTTGTCAGATGCTTGAAGATGGAAAACTTGGAGCATGGGAGGGAAAAATAAATGGATGGCCCTGGGTGGATGAGCAGGTGAATAAGCCCTTGATAGAGTGACTGGTTTGAGAGAGAGAGAGAATGTATACCTTTAGGGCTGCAGCGAAGAGAGGATCACAACAGAACCAGACTTAATAATGAGAAGTGGTCTTGTTGCAGAGAAAGACCTGAAGGAATTGGAACAGATACAGAAAAAAGCCTAGAAACAAAGCTAGAAATTGCCTAGAAACAGGCAATAGGGATGGAGGGTTCAATTATTGTTGTTGTATGGTTCCCTTATGCTTGGGAGTCAGGGTAAAAGAGAGCATAAAGCTGCCCTAAATGGGCCGCAGGGAATTCCCTTGTTGCAGTAGAAGTCTCCAGCTAGATTAGAGCTAGCCAGACTGTCTCTATGCCACCCCCTGCAGAAATCCTGAGAGTAGGGGTAGTGTTGGCAGTATGCCCCAGGGAAGGAGATGTGGAGCTTTTCTCATTGGTTATTCCTAGCAGCCCGATCTATTCCTGGGGCCTGTAGATGGTTCAATCCAAATTAGGGCAGTCCTCAGAAAATAAGTGATGTGAGAAAAAGCAGAGGGCCAAGAATGGAAGAGAGGTTGCAGAAAGGGGCAATAAGACTAAAAATCTTACAAGTAATTAAGACTTTTACAGCGTCTGTGGAGCATTAAACATCCCCAACTTTAAGGTAAAGTAGTCTTTGTGGAGAACAGCTAGTCAATCTTCTTTGAAGTGGGGCAAATCTTTGGTTGCACTGAAGTTAAGATGATCATGAGTTCTCGTGTTAATTTCAAGTGGGACCAGGAATTTGTCCTGTTTGTTCAAAACTACTATTGTTCTTCAAGTCTGTTCTGTCAATTCAAATATTCCATGTGTTCATGTGAAAGGTATTTATGGCAAAATATACATGCACCCAAAGAAAAGGAAAAAATATATTTCCAAATACATATATTTAGTAATTGAAATTAATTTTAGTAAATAATTCTCACCTTTTATAAGTAAAATTACAGCTATATTTATTCCTCTTAATAGATTATATTTTGTACACCTATAACAATTTCTGAAGATCTCAAGTGCTTTATGAGCATTAGTAAATTAAGACTGAACATCCGTAGGAGATATAAAAGAATTGTTTTAGGGATGAGGAAATTAAAGCAGAGAGAGGCACGATGGTCCCAAAAATTAGATAAAAAATTTCTGACAGAGTCAAGAACAGAAGTTCTCCTGATTCCCATTTCTGTGCTTTGATCACAAGACCACCCTTTCCTCTCCTCCAGTAAAAGCAGAATTTTCTTTAACTGAAACTAATTATTTCAACATACCCAATAATTTATTTACAGCACTTACATGGTTTCTTCTTATAGTTTTATTTATTAAAATTAACTAAGTAATTTCCTGAAATATTAATTAATTCTTAAACCAAGTACTTGCTTTTCTTTGTGTCAGTGGTAAAAAATGACCAAGAATATTTTTCCTTTTAGTATAAGATGGCTGTTCCTTACTGAGCTAAGACTATAACTTGATTGCTTTGGATTCAGATTTTACCCTCAGGGTCTGAAAGGAGAACAGATATGATATTATAAGCATTTTTAGCTTAGAATATTTAAGGAAGATTGATTTTAAAAAATAAAATAAAAATAATTAATATTAATAATTCAATTTTCAGTGGTTTTAATCTGCTTTCCCATTTTCTAATATTTATCAACTCTAGGGTAAGTGGCAAAGATGAGAATATTCACTGGAAGGAGATGTTAATTTGGCATTCTAACAGTGATCATTTAAATATCAACATAGTTTACTGCTTTTTGCTAATCAAAGCACACCAGAAAGGAAAGTCTTGATCTTATACTGAAAATATGAATAAACGACTGAGTTTCATTACATTTAGGCATCGTGCCTAGGTGGAGCTTGGGATAGTACCACCATTTTTCTGTTCCAGCATGCTCTTAGCCTTCCTCCTCATCACTATAAATGCCCAGTGAGTCTTCTCAGAATTGTTGTTCAGTGTGTTGTTTCCCATTTGTTTATCTTATTTAAATGTAATCTCTTTCAAACAAGCAACATGCCTCAGCTCTGCTTGATCATTCAAATTCTTATTCTTAAGTTTATCTAATTTCCAATGAAGTCAATGAGAATTGTGTTTTGATTTCAATGGGAATTGGTTTCAGCCAATGAGAGGTACCTTGCAAATTAACTGACTACATTTTACACACACAGAGACAGAGAGAGAGAGAGAGAGAGAGAGACAGAGAGACAGAGAGAGAGAGAGAGAAAGTAAAGTGAAAAGCTTGAAAAAAAATTTGATCCCTAAAAAACAGAATCAAGGATAACTGTATCAAAGGACCTTAAACCTGTTGGATCTATTCAGTTCAAAGGGCCAGTGGCTACCCACAGATTTTATTTTAGATTTATTTCTTTATGTCACCAAAAGTGAACAGTTCAGGGTGGACACATTTGTGGATGACAGGAGAGAAGAAGAAAGTAGTGACATCTGCAATCTGTAAACAATCCAGTGCAATAGTGTTAGTGGATCTCATTGTCCACTGCACTATGTTAGTTTTATACTGATGTAATTTCTTGGGTTTCAGTGAATCACAGTGTCATGATGTACAGTTGCAAAGGGGTAACCGTGTCAGTCTAGTTCAGCAAAACAAAAGAGTCTAGTGGCACTGAAAGACTAACAAATTTATTTCTCGAATGCGCTTTCATGGGAGAAAATCCCACTTCGTCAGATGCTTGAAGATGGAGAGCTACAGATGAATGGGAGGAAAATAAAAGCAGGGACGAGTAAGGAAAAAAAGGAAAGCAAAGTTGAATCAGACTCATCTGTGAGCTGGGTCCCTTCTCTTGGTTTCTTCTGTTGCTTTCCTTTTCATCTCACTCTAAAGTTTGTGCAAACCACTGAAAAGCAAGGTAGGTTCTGCTTACTTTGAACAAACCACCTCTGACTAACAAAGTACAGCTGACAGTGGCACAAAACGTGTAGATGTAGTAAGTACCCTGTGGTGTAGACAGTTTGTATAGAGTTGAAAGAATATTTAACATTGCATAATTTTTATTTTTTTGGGGGGGGGGGGGAAAAGCAAACAAAACACAAAACAGAATATTTTAAGAAAGTGCTATGGCCATTACTCCCTTTTACCTTCTATAAAGCTAGTTCCCTAGTTGTATTTTATGACTAAAACATGGACATGGGGAGATGCAAAATCTTTAAGAAATGTAAATTGAAAACCAGAGATGGTGATTAAGGCTGAGGTAGATGAAGTATATAACAGTGGTTCTCAACCTTTTGGAGGTCACAATACACTTGGTGGCATATTGGGAGCCTAAAGGACATACTAGGCCAGCCCCTCCAGGCCAAAACCAGCCATCTCCCTGGCTCTCTGCAACACACTTAACACTATGTGGTAACACAGTAATGTGTCCCAACACTGGTTGAGAACCACTGGTATATAATATACATTCTTCTTCATTGGTTCCTGAAACCTAAGGGTCTAGTGCTGAACTGGGTTTGGTTCACTAGGAAAAAAAAAAATCTTATCTTGACAGAAGCAAATAAAATTAAAGGAAATGTTGAAACAAAGTCACCTTTAACTTTAAAAATATATTTTTAAAAAATTTGGACCAAAACAACTCAGCAAAATTCTCACAAATTGGCAAAACATTTTGGTGTCACCTAAAACACATTTTTCACTTAAAAATGTCTATGAAATTTTTCACCCAGCTTTAGTTAGAAGGCAGAAAGAGATTATGTCTTCAATTACTATTAAAGTTCCTTACACATTGAATGACATGTATTCAGTGCTTGGTTCATTTGCAATTTCCATAGCACAGAATGCAATTGGATCCATCCAGTAATGTGTGCTGCTGAATGGTTTAGTTACTGTAAAGAAAGTGTACACAAAATCATATATACCTCTTTAAACTGAAGAGGGTCATCATGTAGCTTTCTGCTATTTGATCAACGTTGTGCAACATTTAAAATATGTACTACCAGTACCATCTATAGCAGGAGTCGGCAACCACCGGCACACGTGCCAGAGGTGGCACGCGGGCCGAGCCTGAGCTGCATATGGCGCCACTCAGGCTCCCCCGCTGGCCCCACAAACCACGCGGCCAGCAGCTGCGGTGCGTGGTTGAGGGCCCCTGCTGGCCCTGCCCCCTGCTGGACAGCAGGAGGGGAGGGGGGCGGGTTGCATCACGTCACCACACCTGCCCAGAGCTGCGCCGCTGCTGGTAGGGCAGAGCCAGCCCCAGCCATGGCTGGCAAGAGGATGAGTCGGCTTGGCCTGGCCAGAGCTGCTGCTGCCAGTGGGTGGCCTCTGGTTCCTGGCCCTGGCTCCCGCCGGCAGCAGCGGCTCCGAGTGGGCCGACCCAACTCGCCCTCTTGCCGGCCATGGCCGGGGCCAGCTCTGCCCTGCCAGCAGCAGCGTGGCTCTGGGCGGGCTGGGGTGACGTGACCCACTCTGCTCCGCTCCCCTTCCCTCCCTTCCTGCTGTCCAGCAGGGGGTGGGGCCAACAGCCCCATGCTGCCCCTGCGGACAGGAGCCAGCTCTAGGGTGGGGAACCGGAGGCAGCCTACCAGCTGATGGGCCGGCAGGGCACCAGAAGCCTGGCCCCGCCCCTGGCACCAGCTGAGGGTGCGGTGGGCGGGGCTGGCATGGGGGCCGGCAAAGGTTGCCGACCCCTGATCTATAGAGTGCCCCTAGACTTCAGGTTAGTTGAGAAAAGGGTGACCATACCACCTGGGAAGGAATAATAGTGGAAAACCTGAAATTAGTGTTCAACCAAATAAGCATCAAGACTGCACTGAGTTAATGAAGATTTCACAAAAATACTTTTAGAGCAAAGACTATAGTCTCCAGTTTGACATTTGTCTATTCTCCTTGTGCACCTATTTCACTTTATAATGGCCCTTGAGGGACTTTAGTTAATTATTTGATTATGAAGTCATTTAAAAAATAAAATATGCTTACATGGCTAAGTAGTAAAAGTTTAATTTAAAAGCAGCAGACCATGACATAATTTTAGTTTAAAATTAACCTCCTGGGCTAAGGCTAATTAAACTAACTTCTGGGTCACAATGTACACCCTTCACTACTTAAAAACCACTACTTAAAATTATAAATAGTCTAATGCATGTTATATTTTATATATAAGAGCTCTGTTTAATCAGAAGAAATTCACAGCATTCTGTGCTCTATATGGACTCTGAGGCTGGCTAACAGAATCATTCAGTAACTGTCCAGTTTCTGGAAGTTGCCTTCTCCCGTGGCTGTAGGCCACAAGGGCAGAGGGGAGACAGAGAAATAATGGGACTGATTCTCCATTGTCTTGCACCTTGTGTAATAATTAATATCAACAAAAAGTGAGTGCAAAATGCTGCAAGATTAGAATGCCAATGCTTTAAGTCTGCTTTGCAAAGCTGCCAGTGATTATATAAGATGAGAGCAAATGGCGGTGGGGGAGGAGAAAAATTAGACCTAATGTCTATTTTTGTTGTTCTGGATTCAATAGGACCCTTGCATGACTGGGAAAAGAAATGAAAAATTTCAAAACCAAATAAAGTGATGTAGAATATATGGTGATGCAACAGCAAAATGTCTAATGCATTATTTTTCTACGGCCCAATAGAAGGCTGAAGTTACGATCTTGCACTGTATGTTCTAATGAAGTATATGGCCTATCTGTTTTGTGCACATTGGAGATGCATGGTACTTATGGAGGTGCTTGAGAACGACCCAATTAAAATTGTGTTCTGAAATGGGTTTCAAACAGGGCACATATTCTTGTTTTTCTGTATACGTATGTTGCCTTTTAGTATGAAATTTCATGAACTATTAAGTTTCTATGCCCTTCACATGTTCTTTGCTATTATGTTTGCTTCATTTCATAAATTTTTGGTAGGAAGCATTCAAACTGAACTGTGTCTGAAATGTATAAAGTGGCAGTTCATTGTTTTTGTTGACTGATATATTTTATAACAAATTGTCTGGCTATACAAAAATTGCCTCTCCACCCACTTTATCAATATCACAACTGCCCTACACGCACAAAGCACAGGCCACAATCATAACTCTGACCCCTTATTGGTTCCACTGTTCCATCACCCCTTTTACCAAATTATCTTCTATCACTACGCCAAACTCCCACACAACACACCATGCTGGGAGCACACCCATATGCAAAAATCCAGTAGACATTAAGGTGCATACAATTTTCATAAATTTAAAAATGTACATTTTAAAATACCTGTATCGAAAAATAAAAAGACAAAGCAAAAGGAAGAGAAGACAATTGAAGGGAATGTGAGACTCCAGCATTTCATTTTCTATCCCATAAAAGTGTTTTATTTTTCTATCCTAGAAGAAGCATTTCATTCCAACCCACACAATCCAACTTGCTTGCAAAACCACCTCTTGCCTAATCTCACTTCATTGCAAAAAAGAGAAACACCCAGCTAACATCTTGATTGGGGTAGACAGCACTGTATTTCTGCAAGGAAGTTATTAAAATCTACAGCAGTGATCTCCCTTGTGGGGAATGGGTAGGGTGGAGGAAAAAACACAATCAAGAGGTAAGAGGAAGTTTAAAGTTGCTATTTTTTGCCTTCAGGCCCCCCCCCCCCCTTGTTCTTCTCTCCCCTAACTCGCAAGAAACTATATTGAAATCTTAAACTCAAAAACATAAGAGCCTACAAGCAGATGAGTTTACACCAAAATTTAGATTCAAAGCTGCTCTTCCTGAGTACCACCTGGATTTGGAGGTGGAAGTGATCGAGTCATATTTCAAGTCTTACTCTTAGCATTCCAATTCTCAGAAATACACCTATTTCTGCCTTCTTCCCCAATCCTTTTCCTGAAAACCCATCCACCTCAGCCCTCATCACTGAAGGAAACATCTGTGACATGCTAGGAGGCCCCTAAGTTTTACCTCCTACCATCCAAACCCAGGGACTCAGCTCATCTCCTCCTCCCAAGCTCCTCCCAGTTTTCCTAGGAGCACATTAACTCCAAATCCCTCCTATTCCACCATACCACTCAGAAACCCCCCTGATTTCCCCCACCCAACCTCTATTATGTTCCTATAAAGAGCACCAACTCCAAGATGAATTGTTCTCTTTCCCCCAAATAAATCAAAGTCAATTACTGAGGCCCCACAACTTTTCTCCCCCATTAATTGCAGTGGGGAGACCCTCCCTCCCAACACCAACTGTTGATACCTGTAGCTCTTTCTGTCAGACCTCTGTTATCTCTCTTCTTAGTGCTTTCTCTACCTGTTGCCCAGCTCCCCTTGCACTAGATGCTTGCTAGCTCCCTTTCCCTGCCCTTCTTGTGAACTCTACATGGCTCTGGCCCTCTGCTCTCTCACTCCACTTCTCTTAACGGAGTTGTAGCTCAAACATTACTTTGCTCCCCAAGTCTTCCTGAGAAAAAAAATGTATTAGGGAGCACATTTATAATGCAATATCAACACAAATTTTATTTGGATTATAATAGCCATGATTATGAGCTCCAAAAGCTATATGCTGATTTTCAGCATATAGAATAGTAAAATAAAAGTGTTAGGATTAAAATGACGAAATATATCTTCAAGAGATGAGAAGACAGAATATAACTGATGAGAAAGTCTTGCAGCTAGCGAACAGAAGGCACAATTAGTACAGCTTCACTTGGCAGCAGAATAGGCAAATTCTTTGCTACCACAAACAGTATAAAATACCACTTTGGAGTATTTTATTTATTTATAGTTTAGATGGAGCTCTCATTTTGTGCAGAATGAAGACTACTCTTATAGAGCAGTGATGGACAGCAACTCAGTAACTTGGAAGAAACCTTGAGAAATTGGTCTGGTGGCATGGGTCATTACTATGAATATATTAATTTATAATCTTTGAATGTTGTAGTATCTTCAAGATCTTACATTCCTGCAAAGTTTAATGCCACAATATTGTCTGTTGCAGCTGTCCCCCTGCTGCATTTATTTTTCCCTTTGTTTTGTTGTTTTGTGTGGCCACCCCTCCCGGGCTACTAAGCTAACTGAAGCCATTGCCCCTGCTCATAGGGATGGCTTTACAAACCAATTGGGGCCATTGCCCAGCCCAGGGAGGTGGCCTTTAGCTCCTTGGCTTAGACCCTGGCTCGGTGTAGGGTGGACAATGCCCAGGAGTGCAAGACTTAAATGGCCTGTTGAGCTTAAGGGCATGAGTCATACCTGTGGCTCAGAACTTTGCCCAAACATGTCCCGTGCTTATCTGCAGTTTTCCCTGCCCTCTCTCCTCCCCTGTAGCAGAGGGAGCCAATCAGAGTTACTGGCGGGAAACTGCCTGAGTTTGCCTTTAAAACCGGACATTTTTGAGTCAGACCTCAGAAAGGTTCCTGCTTTGCCACCTGGTCTGATCAGCTAGGGGTCTTTGGGGGGCCCTTTCTCTGCTCTCGTTTAATTTTTGAGTGAACCCCCCATTTTTAAACTCCCCTCCCACAAACACCGAATTTTTCCTGTGAGATCTCCTGACTATTGAAAATGAACCGAGCCTCCTCTGCATCCTCTGATGCTGCTGCTGTTCCTGCCTCTATTCCTGCTGCTGTCCTGGGAATTGGTAAGGCTCCCCTCTTGCAAACTCTCCCTGTCCTAGCTGCTGGCCTTGCTTCCCCAGGAGACAGACTCAAGTTAATTCCTTGGTCTGTGCCTGAAACTGTTTCTAACTCCCCGGCTCCCTTGCTGCTAAAGAAAAGCCTGTGCCGCTGCTAAGCTCTGCCTCCATGTGCTCTGTCCCGGGGCTCCCTGCTTTCAGCTGTTTCCACTGCTGCAGCCACCATCCCCTGACTCCCCCAGGAGCTGTACCCTGGGCTCACACCACTCTGCCTCTGGGACTGCTCCCCCTGGTCAATAGGACCGGTGTAGTATAAGACGTGCCATTAGGTTTAGTTTCATTAGTTTGTTTAGGCTTAGTTTTGTTAAGTTGCATTTTATTAGCTTGTATAAGTTGTAGTCCTGTTAGAATTGAATTTTGTGTCTGTGTTTAGTGGTAGTTAAGTGGGATACTTGTGTGCCATTACCTGTTATATTGTGTGGCCATAGTCAAGCTAGATTAAAGATAACTGTTTTACTGTATTGCTTCTCTCTTTTTGTTTTTCCTTCTTTCTGTTGTTCATTATTAACATAAGTTGTATAGGTGAGGTTAAGTTGTTAAATAAGTGCCTCTGTGTCTTCATCTCTCCCCGAACACCCCAAGTCCTCCGCTGCTGTTTCCCCCTCTCCCCAAACTTCCCAAGCCTCTTGCTGCCTTTCTTCTTTGATTCCTCCGCGTTTAGCCTGCAGGCTCCTGAAGACTGCTCTGAGCCTCACCCTGCAGGGCTTCAGTGCCTCTTGCTGCATCACTTGCAGCTGTACTCTTCCCTCTTCCTCTGTCACTGATTACTCACCCCACCCCCACCCGTTCCTTAACCCAGCCTCTAGGTACACTCTTACAGACTGCCTGCCACTGCAGTCCTACAAACCAAGTTGTTGATTCTCATCTGTACTATTACACTTGTGTAAATTCACTAATCACCCTTATTGTGCAATTTTACTGCCATTTGTATCTCATTCATATTTGTAAAACCCCATTGGTTACCATTGCCTTTACTGTACCTCTACACCTATACCACTGTGACATATTGCTTTTTTTTTGTAGAATCGCTAGCCACCAATTGTGACTCGCTGTGACACCTCTTCATTTTCACACTGCTTAATAAGAGAAACCCCCTCCCCAACTGCCTACTGTGACAAACCCCATACACCCCATTGTTAAATTTTACTGTTTTACATTTTTCAATAAAGATTGATTTGTACCCCACTGGTGCGGTAATTGCCCCCCAAGATCCTCTACCTGCTGGTAGGGACAAATATAAGCTATTGGCACCTTGTTGTATCAAAAATCTTCCCAAAATTCATCCCTCATTCACTGACTTCATGAATCTTGGGTTGCAACTGATGTCCAAACAGTGATTTGTAGTCTGAAAATATTTTGTGCCTGTCTTCTCTATTATAAATGAAAGACACTTTGTTGATTCATACATTTTTAACCTCAAGAGTTCATCTGTGCCATTCTGTTTGCTGCACTACAATAAACCAGCTTCAATTAATGTAGCTCTCTTCAGGTCAGAGTAGTGCACACTTTAAATGCAGCTGTTACATTGCTACTTTAAGACTTACCTTATTTGCATAATGAGGTATGTGGTGGCTCCGTCATAGTAAGGCCATTGAAGGGCATGGAAATCATTTTCAAGAGGTAGCTCTGGAGTGATCATCTGGAGTGACGTTCATAGTCAAGAGCATTTTGAAAGCAGGCAAGACAGAAGATGAGACAGAGAATTGCAAGAAGGACTCTTATGAGTGAGTGAGGGCTAAGAGTTTTGAAATTAACTGGTAGTACTTCTCACTGATTAGGACTAAAATGAGCTGGGCTAAAGTGAAAAACCTTACTTTTTCACCAGTTGATTTTTTTTTCCAAGTTCAAGTTTCTCTCTTCCTTTTTCTTAAAGTTGAGCTCCAATTGAATTCAACTGTAAAACTCCTAATGACTTTAATGAGAGCAAGATCAGCTGTCAACCTGTGTGCTTTCTGGCAAATTGTGTAGTTTCTAATTTTACTTACTGCTCTCCGCATTGTGATATTCTCAATCTCCACACCTTTCCAGCTATAGCTATTATTATTACTCTTTGTCCTGTCGTATGGCCTAGGGACCCCAATTAAGGAACAAGACTCTATTAAACCAGGTGCCATGCAGGCAAGTAATAAAAGAGAACGTGTGGCTCAAGAGAACTCTAGGTTTATACACGACAACAGGTGGATAAAACAGACAGATAATGGTGTGTATGGGGGTGGTGAGTAGGAGGTCAAGATCACAGAAAATGAGCACATGTTGGACAGTAGGCAATAGCTACTCCTGTTTAGTCCTTATGTGATACCTGTGTTTCATGCAGTATTCACAGAATCTACTTCAGTCATCTCTGTTATTGCTTTTCCTCTAGAGAGATTTTTCCCCAAAACAGACTCAAAATGTACCTGATTCTTACAACTTTAATCTGACTTTAGAGCATAACTATTTGTGATCAGCTTCAACTTTCTGCAGCAATCTCTTTTATGCCTATATTTTAATTTTGATAGCATCTTTACTTCATATTATTCTTTAATGTATAAATTATATGAAAGGCGGTGATGTGAAAGTCATCTAACATCATTAACCAATTTCCACTGTGGATCATAGTAAGGCAGAGAAAGAGTCCCCTCTCCTCCCACACTAAATCCAGACTGCACCATTTTTTTTCCTTCAATCTATTACTTACAAGAAGTGTGATGAAAGCTTTGACTATGATTTCATGAACTACAGAGCTTTTTTTTTAAAGGAAGGATAAAACTGCCTGAAAATAGCTGGTTCTTAAAATTGATGACAAATTTGTGTAAAATCAGAATTTGAAAATTAATATTTTTAGCTGATAAGCGATAAAGCTCACTGAAATATGCTGATAATTTATTCATTTTTTTCTGAGCTATTAGTCAACGGGGACAAAGAAATGGCAATGTCATGACATTGTAATGTTAGTTATGATTGGCAGGTGAATTATACTCAGATTTATTCACATGTAACTGAGAAGAAACTGCATATGTTACTATGTAAGTACACTTGGGGGTTCGGGTAGTTAAGTAGACAGGATTAAAAAGAAAAAATCTTTAGCATATTAGGGTAAAGATGTGCTGGAGCAAGCTTTCTGGACAAAAAATAAAAATGGATTTCACTGCCAAAGAATGAAGTCATTTCCTTGTGTGCAGGTGATGGTGGGGAAAAGACAATTACTAACCTTCTGTAACTGTTGTTCTTCAAGATGTGTTGCTTATGTCCATTCCATGCTAGGTGAGTGCACACCACATGAACCAGTGCCGGAGATCTTTCCCTCAATGACATCCATAGGGCTAACTCTATCACTCTCTGCAGTGGTGCACTTACGTGGCATTATAGAGGGTGCTGCCACCCCCGCAGCCTCTCAGTTCCTTCTTGTCAGAACTCTGACAGAGGTGAAGCAGGGTGGGTTATGAATGGACATGAGCAACACATCTCTAAGAATGACAGTTGAGAAAGATTATTCACCACTGTTTTTTCTTCTTTGAGTGCTTGCTGATCTTCATTCCATACTAGGTGACTCAAGCAATATCTCTGGATGTCAGCCAGGAGTTCATGGATGTGCCAATGTCAATACCACTCTGCCAAAGCTTGCATTATCCAAGCTTTGCTGTATGATTGCATATTGGGATGTGAAGATATTTTTCAAGGACCAAGTTGTGGCCCTGCAGATGTCCTGACTTGGGTTAAGAAGGCCACTGAAAAGCCTGAGCTCTTGTTGAATGAGCGGTTAGAGTGGCAGGAGGTATGGCCTTTTCTGCCTGTAACACGTACAGATGCAGGAGGTAATCCATGAGGAAATTCTCTTTGATGAGATTGGTAGACCTTTCATTTTCTTGGGCACTGCTATGAAGAGTTGTATGGACTTCCAGAAGTGTTTAGTTCTCTCTTTATAGAAAGCCAGTGCTTACCTAACATCCAATAAGAGTAGAAATCTTTCCTCACTAGAGTCCTGTGGCTTGGGAAAGATCACTGGAAGAAAGATGTCCAGATTGACATGAAAATGTGACACTGTGTGGTAGAAAAGCAGGGGTAGGTTGCAGCTGGACCTTATCTTTGTATAATACAGTATAGGGAGGCTCCAGGATTAGGATCTTGATTTCTGAGACATGTTTCTGATATAATTGCCACCAGGAAGGTGACCTTCCAAGACAAGTGAAGATGGGAGTAGGATGCCAGGGACTCAAAAGGGGGTCCAGTCTGGACAGGACCAAGCTGAGGTCCATAGAAGGCCTGGATCTCTGAACTGTGGGAAGAACTTTTTCAGGCCCTTTAGGAATCTGACTGTCATGTCATGAGAGAAGATTGAACTGCCCTGGATGTGCCCAGTGGAAAGCTGAGATGGCCACTAGGTGTACCATGATTGATGGCAGCACAAGTCCCTACTTTTTCAGGTGGAGTAATTATTGCAAAATAGACAGTAGTGGTGCTCGACATGATGAGATCATGCTCTCTCACCCAACAAGAGAAGCATTTTCATTTTGCCAGATATGAGGTCCTAGTTAAAGGTTTCCTGTTCTCCAGTAAGACTTTCTGGATGTCTGTAGAACAGACTTGCTCCTCCTGGCTTAGTCATGCAGCATCCATGCCATCAGGTGCAAGGAAGTGAGATCCAGGTGTAGCATTCAACCGTAATCATGTGAGATCAAGTCTGGGTGGACTGGGAGTGTCCAAAGACCTGCCACCCCCAGGTCCAGCAGCATGCCAAACCAATGTTGGAGCGCCCATTCTAGTATGATCATTATAACCCAGGCCTGGTCTCTCTTGATCTGAGGACTCTGTGGACAAGAGAAATTGGAGGGAAAGCACACATAATATCTCCTGACCAGTGAAGGAGAAGAGTGCTGGACAGGCAGCTGCTATTGTGTCCTTACAGGGAGCAGAAGTGGTGGCATTTCCTGTTCTGTTTGGTCACAAACAGGTCCACTCAATGAATCTCCCACTTCTGGAAGATCCTTCTGGTTACTACCAGGTTCACCTGTAAGCATGCAAATTACTTCTTCCCTTCAAGGTGCAGCTGAACCTGACTTTTCTCCTTCTGTGCCTATTTTCCCTCCTAGGGACAGCTCTCCTTTAGCAGATGGAGAATTTGATCAGGCCAAACACAGAGTTCTTCTCTTTTGGATCAACAAAAAAGAGTCAAAACAAATAAGGTCAAGGAGAGCAGAATTCTGGGTGGATAAACAATCCTTTGTTTGGGATCTACCCTGCTGCATTTCCTGCATCCAGAGGAGTTTCCTTAAGGACCCTTAAATATGGCCTCAGTACAGCAAAACATAATACTGGAGGGAACAAGTACTCACCAACCATTACAGACGATGAACAAGATGGCCTTCAGGAACTCAGTGCTTTAAAAGAGTTAGCTTGAGAGTGGCTGCAACTGATAGAGAGAGAGATAGACATGCCAGCAGATGGGGGTCTATTCTGACAGGAAGTGTGCAGGAAAGGTTACTTGCTGTTACAGATTTCAGACATTTAAGAGACGCATGGTATAAGAATGTTTGCTATTTACAAAATTACATCAATAGCACTACAAAATAGAGATAGGGAGATGCATATCTACTGTATGAAATGTGTCCCAGGGCACATTGGAAGAATAGCCAGGTGCTCATTTTATTTTGTATTGTTATGCTAGAAGGTGCTAAAGCTGCCATCAAGCATGTCAGATCTATAGATCAACCACAAACCTGGTTAAACTCCATGGTACTATCCAACTTTCATTCACACTAAATGGAAGGAGCACTTAAATGCCTCTTTGTGTAATGATAGCTGAAACAAAACGAAGTCATCATTCAAGGCAATGAGCTATGCTACATGATCAGAAGCTAATCCATGTGGGCAGAGGATTTCCCTGGAACCGACTGCAAATGCAATGGCAGGGGTTTTGACTTTGTGTGAGTGTGAGGCAGATAGGGTTGCCAGTTTTGGGTGGATGTATTCCTGGAGATTCCATCACATGACAATCTTTAGAGATTAATTTTTAATTCTTGGAGATACCTGGACAATCCTCAAGGACTGGCAAACCTAGAGGCAGAAAGCTCCCGAATGCCAGCAGTTGTATATTCCTGAGAGGGAGCAGAAACAAAGTCCCTTTTGTTAGTTACCCTTCAAATTCTTTTTGGCCTGCTTTTACAATTGACTTGCCAGAGTTTATGCTTGTTTCTATTTTCCTCAACAGGATTTAAATTCCATTTTTTAAAGAATGCCTTTTTTTTTCAAAGGGATCTGGATCAGGCCCTTCTTCCCTTGCCTTAGTAATGACTCACTTCTAGTTTGTGTATTTTGTAATCTAAGTTTTAATACCATGCACATATCTTGTGTACATGCCAGGTATAAAGAGGTCCCACCTTTGAGGAGCCTTTTCAGTGCTAATGCAAAATAACAGTGAAACTGGTTAGAAAAATGTGACAGAATAAAGAGAGGGGTAATTTGTCTGAAAAGAGAAAAAAAAAAAAAAATCAAACATTTTGAATTACTGAAGTGCCCATACAAAGTTCTAGATCAATAGAACTCAGCCTGTAGGATATTATGGGTACAGTACAAGCTTCCTCCTTCCTCACAGTGGCTATACAACACATCTCAGCTTGGAAGCAAATGTGAGAAGATAGAACTTAGCTGTGTCTTCTGTGCTGATTTTCCCAAAAAGTATGTTAGCTGCTGCTATATAGTGCTTGTTTTGATGATAATATCTAGAAAGTGGATATTTGTCTACTAGAAACAGGACGGAAATAGAAAACTTTTTTCACACAGATGAACAGCTATGGTAATAATTTTCAGTCACTTTGGATCTGGATCTGATTCCTACGAGTGACTTAGAGGTGAAAGTTCCAAAACCTAGCCATTACAAATCCCCCAAAGCCAATCAGCCTGCTCTTTTGATATTTCTACCTATTGTTTTCCACATCATCTAATCAAGCAAACACTTAGCTCAGATCTTACAGACACGGGCTTTTAAACAAACAGAAACAAAACCCACCCGAAGTGTTTCTAAAGTATTGCTTTTTAAGGCTTGTTGTAAACTTAGTTTCAAAAGGAAAACAAAAAGCTGGGTGATCATTTTGGTGCAAACAATGAGACAAACAACAGAAGCTTTCTGGAGATGACATATCAGCATGGCCCTTCAGCCAGCTCAGGCTTGACTTAGCATGAAATGAATGAACAAAGAAGTGAAATCTCTCTGATATTCCTACTATGACGAAACTGAACATTGCAGAGATGGAGAAAGGCCATAATAGTAAACTTATTGCTGACTGCTCCTGATTTGCTCCCAAACTAGCCTTTCCATTGGCTTGCTTGGTGCACTAGCAATCATAAAAGCCATCATAGGGCAAGAGTTGAGTATCTTTGCTCCTGTGGTAGAAATCCCAGATTAAAGATGGGCTTGCACAAATGAGAGCTTTGACGTTGGTCAGTCATTGACAAGAGGTGAATAGTATGGTGATACCTTTTGAGATATGTTTCGGTTATCTCAAAGGTTACACAATATCTACAGGCATCATCTGCCAATATCAGAGAAGGGTAAAACAACAAATGAATTGGTTTGAGAAGCGCCTAAGAAATGTGGGGAAGTGGAAGGAAGCAAAAGAGAGTCAGGGGAGTGGGAAGTATGGAAGGACCTGAGGGTGCAGCTGAATAAGGTCTCCAAGATTTTGTATGGGAGAAGGTTGGGTCTCGCTGGCATTTTGAGATCACAATATTGAATGCTGATGGTCCCTTTCCCCCTCCTCCACACACATTCATTACTGCTTCTTCCTGCTGCCCTACTGCTCTCCTTCTGGGGACTGCTACATGTGCCTGAATCTGTCAAAGATGATGGGACATTGCCATTGCTTTGTAGTCCTAGAACTCTGATGTTGCAGAAGAACCGCATAAGGACTCATTTACTAGATAGTTGTCTGTGGGAGCAATGCTGATTTCTGCCAGGTGAACAGTGGCTCCACAAGCACTATAGGAAGTTCCTATGACTACCAACAAGCTGCGAGGTATCCTAGAGAAATCAACTTCCCCTGCTACCTATAGCCAGGGGCAACTCCAAGAGGTCATGCAGCCTACATCCTCAGTGGGGTTAGTGTTTTCAGTATGGTTTCAGAACTGAGTTGGATAAATTCATGGAGGGGATGATATAATGGAACAGCCTAGTTTGGCAATTGACTGATCTTTGGCTCCTGGTGGTAGATATGCCAATGGGACGATTAATGGGGTGGGTTCTGAGTTATTACCAAGAATTCTTTCTTGGGTGTCTGACTGAAGAGTCTTGCCCACATGCACAGGGTTTAAAATGATTGCCATATTGGGGTTGGGAAGGAATTTTTGCAAAGGTTCTGAGGGTTTTTCACCTTCCTCTATAGCATGGGGAATGATTCAGTTGTTGTTGGATTCTCTGTATCTTAAAGTCTTTAAATCACGATTTGAGCTCTTTAATTACTTAGTCATGGGTTAGAGGTTTGTTGCAGGAGGGGGTGGATGAGGTTCTGTCGACTGAATTGTGTAAGAGGTCAGACTAGATGATCATATTGGTCCCTTCTGACCTTGTAATGAAATAGTGGGGTATCAATTGTCCCTGGATACACTTAAAAAAGTATGGTGGGATGTGGTTGTGTATATATTTGTTATCCTGCATATGGGTAACCTAATTCTAATGGTTCGCATGGAAGATGCTTGGATGTCAGTTTTCATCTACAACTAGCCCTTGCCTCCAGAAGTGTCTGAGGCCTAGGAGGAAAACATTGGAATCAACAGTGGCTTACAAGAGCCACACTCACACAATCATTTGTCTAGCAACTTATCACAAATGAACACAATCATTAACATAGCTGACTGCCTAAGAATGACAAGTTCCAGGGAGGTAGTCATGTCAGTCTATTTCAGCAAAACAAACTAGGATTCTTGTGGCACTTTGGAATACCAACAAATTAAATTTATCACATAAGCTTTCATGAGCAGAATCCCACTTCATCAGCTGCATAAAATGGAAAATGCAGCATGTCAGCTGTATATATTCATACAGAGAAGGGTAGGTCACAAGATCAATTCAAACAGATGCAGAGGGATAGTCTGCTACCCTATCTCAGCAAAGTAAACAAGCTGTTTTCATTCAAACAAACAGTGTGAAAAAGGGAAGCAAGAGTTATAAGCAAAAACTGAGAAGTGTAATAAAGGGCAAATTATCTTCTGTAATGAGTTAGTCATTCCAGATCCCTATTCGAACCCAGTATAAAGGTATCTAGTTTGCATATGAATTCTAGCTCTGCAGTTTCACATTGGGGTCTGTTTTTCAAGTTTTGTGGTGAAGTAATGTAATTAGCATGTCCTTTTACAGAAGACTGAAATGTTCCCCTACTGGTTTTTGCATGTTACTATTCTTGATGTCTGATTTGTGTCTATTTGTTCCTTTGCAAAGAGACAGTTCAGTTTGGCCAATGTATACAGCGGAGGGGCACTGTTGGCACATGATGACATATATCACATTGGTAGATGAGCAGATGAATGAGCCCCTGATAGAGTGGCTGATTTGGTTAGCTCCTATGATGGTGTCACTTGAGTAGATATATGGGCAGACTGGGTAATGGGGTTTGTTGCAGGGATAAGTACCCGGCTTAATGTTCCTGTTGTATGGTATGTAGTTGCTGCAGAGTATCTGATTAAGGTTGGGGGAATGTCTATAAGTGAGGACTGGCCTACCTTCCAAGGCTTGAGAGAGTGAGGGATCGTCCTCAAGAATAGGTTGTAGAGCCTTGATGATGTGTTGGAGAGGTTTTAGTTTGGAGGCTGTAGGAGATGACCGGTAGTATTCTGCTGTTTTCATTGTTGGACTGGTCCTGTAGTAGGTGACTTCTTGGTCCCTGTCTGACTCTGTCAGTCTGTTTCTTCATGTACCCAGGTAGGTATTGTTGTTTTAAGAATGCTTGATAGAGATCCTGAAGGTGTTTGTGTCTGTCTGAGGGACTGTAGTGAATGAGGATGTATCTTAGGGCTTGACTGTAGACAATGGATCATGTGATGTGTCCCAGATGAAAGCTGGAGGTGTGAAGGGAGTGGTCAATAGGTTTCTGGTATAGGGTGGTGTTTATGTAGCCATCATTTATTTGTACTGGAGTGTCCAGAAAGTGGATCTCCTGTGTGGACTGGTCAAGCCTGAGGTTGACTGTGGGGTGCGAAAAGCATCCCAAGAAATGAGGGCAGTTTCCAAACAGGGAGGCAACTGCATTGAACATTTCAAGATGCACGTACCTTCTGCAGCTGTGTATTTAACCTCAAATATAATAAGGGGGGGGGGTCAAACATGGAGTTTCGTCCTGATAGAAGACAAAAAGTAGTGCTTGGGATTATCCACCCAATAGCAAGGGAGGTCAACACCCATTAGGCCTCAGGTCTTGCAGGTACTATAGCACCATGTCATATGATCCAGGTGCTAAATGGTGACTGAAAAATTTTGAGGTAGCTTTCACATACCTCTCAAGACAATCCCTATTGCCTCTGTGAGTATGACAAATGGGATTTGGCTATCATACGTTCAAGCCCTGGTATTATTTCCTTTCTCCCCATCACAGAACTATTTGAAGTGTGCTATCACCTTAATTTTACAGGATCCAATTTTTACCCTTCATTTCATACCAGAAAAGACTATCAAAATTTAAAAGGCCAAGAGAGATCTTCAGATTTTTTTTTTGCCCTTCCACCCCTCCATTATCACTCCATGAACAATTTACAAAGCTCTGTATACGATTTTAAAAGGAAAAATATAATGGAAAGATTGATTGGTAAACAAGAGCTATCATCTACAGACTCATTATTCCTCATGCTCTAACCTTATACTGCCTTTTAGAAAATAAATCTCCTCTCTGCTGTATAGCTGATGCTCCATGATTAATTACCAGCAGCCACATGCAAAATCCACCATGATGGATTGTCTGCAGGCATCAGCATAATTACCCACTATAGCCATTGACAGTTCTTGTCACTTGAGCAGCCAACCATCAGGACAGAACTGAAAAAATGTCTTGTAAAAGTGGGTAAAGAGAGGCAATTAGAAAAAGCAAGACCCATCCACAGTACTTGGCATGGTCTCTTAGCTGTAGGGATCAACTCATCGGTGACAGCTAAAGCTGTGCGAGTAATTCATAACCAATAATTTTCTCAACAAACGTAGCCTCCTTATCTGCTTGCAAACTGTACATGAGCAGGCTTAAATTTCTGCAGCAGTATTAATACATTTTTACATGATTTTTAATTCTGAAAATTGATCATGATCATTTTAAGTATTGAATAACTGAATTTTCAAAGAATATCAATCATAAAACCCACATGGTACTGTTTCTGTTCCTTGAATGAATGAAAAGTAATCAAAAGAAGGGTTTGAATAGGAATGCTTGAGCAAGGATAGCCGTTTACAGAGAAGTAGATTCATAATCCTATTTTTCTTCTAACAAATTGTAAACCGTTTGACTTTCTGAGTCACGCAGACTTTCTATAAGACTTCATTCCCTAGAAAAATTGGCTGCTGTGGATTTAGGGCCTAAATCAATGTCCACTGAAATTAATGGAAAGACTCCTAGTGACTTGGTTTAGGTTCTATTTACTTTACCCATCACACTCCCACAAACAGAACATACATCTGCAGTCCTATTGTAAGAGTTTGCCTGCCTTGTTTAATTGCCTCTCTGCTGGACGTTTTAATAGGGGTTTGGAAATTCTGTTCCCCAGCTGTGTCAGATAGTTTACCATCCCATATACAATATGTCCCGTCCAGTGCAAACAGTAGTATATGCAGACTTTTACTTTCCATGAACTGTCATGTGAGTAAAATGCAATCACTTGAGTACATGCAGGAAGAGAAATCAAAAGGGCACAAACATAGCTGAAGGAAATTCTGAGGAGAAAAAAAAAAATTATTTGCTTAGCCCTATTGACCACAATCCTTAAAATTATAGGAAAGGTCAGAGAACTTGTTCTCTTCCACTGATTTCAGCCTTCCAAAATATGACCTATTATTTACACTTCTATTTTGGACTGAAAATTGTAAAACAAAATTTTGGTTCCTGATTAAGACTGTAATGCAAGCAAAACAGAAGTAATATATAAACAAATAAAATTCAATCACTCTGTAGCTGACTGCAAAATCCTCATCCTCAAAGGAAACCTGTACAACACCTTCAAAAGATGAGCCTAGGAACTTAAATTAAAAACTTTGCGGGATGTTAAAAGCCATGAATTTAACAGAAGCACTGGTTTTAGGGCCACTTCAACAATTTGTAATGAACCACACTGCCTGCTAACTGATAATTACCCACTTTATTTTAAGTGGTGTCCTACACCAAGCGTGAACCTATGCCTAACAGTCTGTCACAGGGTGCTCTACTCACTATTGGAGTGCCTCCTCTGATCACCGGAGATTAGCTCCGCCTGGCTGACAGGCATTCCTGCAGTTCCTCTTCCCATGATGTCTCTCTTCATCTGGAACTCAGTTTGCTCCTTCAGGATTCATGCCTCAGCTAGGTCGCTATAGTCCTACCCTTCTGGGATAGGAAAGTCCCACTAGACAACCATCCTAGGCAGCCTGCTCTGAACCACTCCCCCAGTGGCTGGTAAGGAAACCTGGGCCTGCCCATTCCTTTGGGTTCCATTCCAGGAACACTACACATGCAAATTTGGTCTGCTTTCCCTCAGAACTTGTTGCTCTTTCCTTGGGATGCCTTTCTACAGTTTCTAAATGTATCAGCTCAAACTCTCTTCTCTGTGGGAGCAACTGCAGACAACTGATCACTGTAACCTCACCACACCTCCCTATTCCCAAGTAGTGACTGTAGCCTGTTTTGTCTGCACTCTCTTTCTTCTGGCTTTATATCAGTGCCTTCTTTCCTCCTCAGTTGGGCTCCATCCTCAATCAATCCCTGGCTCCTTCCCAAGTGCAGCCTATCAGACTAATTATTCTAATTTATTAGCTCTGCCTTGTGTGGGTTAAACACCACATCATGCTGTTCTACTTTGTACATAGCTCAGACTTTCTCCAGATCTAGGGAAGAGCTCTGTGAAGCTTGAAATTGTGTCTCTTCCACCAGCAAAGTTGGTCAAGCAAAAAAATATCACCTCACCTACCTTGTCTCTCCTTTGTTCTGGACCAACACAGCTACAACACTACACACATTACACATTCAGGAATCTACGCAACAGAAGCAGTTTTTTTCTTCTTCAAGAAACATTATTGAAGGGGTTTTCATTTTTTCCTATAATAAATGACACCACACCCTGACCCAGTGGGCTAATCAGCATGGTAAGGCTGCAGCACTGAGCCAGTGACAGCTTGAGATTGCTAGGAATTCAGAAAGCAGTTCAAAATACTTTATCACACAAAGTCTAGTAGATATCTCATGCAGTTTTAGACAGATAACATCCGGGACTTTCACTAAGAAAACGCCAACATTTATTAATCACCGTCCATTGTTTTTATTGACATTAAATAGGGATATCCTAAACAAGAACAGTTTTGAAGCATAATTACTGTGTTGACACAATAGATAAAGAACAAATTAAAATGTCTAAGTCACTGTAGCTTGAATCAGCTGTCAGGGTCGTGACTTGTCAAGACACAGTATCATAATATGACAATAATTAGGTTGCATAAAGTAGCCTGATTTTTATCTAAATGATACAATCTCTCTATAAACCTTACATCAAACACAAAAATTGAAAGTATCCATCTCTGATTATATTTATCTACCACATTATAAACCTACATAATAATATGGAAAAGATCAGGCAGTGCAAGGAATTCTTGTTCTATTAAGTTAAAATTGTGTTTATGAAGGTTCTTGTATATTTGTGATGGAAGGTCTGGGGATCTGTTCATAATTTTAAGCAAAGGAAAAAATGTATTGGACTAGAAACTGATTTAAAAACAGAAGTTTTAAACCAAAGACCCGAATATGCTGGGTTCCAACCAGACACAGGAATCTGTGGAATGAGGTCTGTAAATGAGGCATTAATCATTAAGAGTCATTGGGCCATCTCAGTGAATATGATGGCTCCCCAAACTCTACTTTGTGTAGGAAGCTGGAGAAAACTTATTTGGAAAGCAGGGGGAGCTGCTTAAGACCAAAGAGGGCTATTTGGATATGCAAGCTGCCTCAGCCACAAGCACTTAATGAACGCACAGAGTGGAGTTGCTATCTAGAATGATAGCAGCATGATGCAGACCAGGCGATCAGTGTTCTTAGAGAGAGAGGATTGTTTTCAAGATATAGGCAAATCGAGGCACTTCAGTTTTATTGTTTTCTCGCTAAGAATCTATTAATTACTATTGATCTATTAATTAATTAATCTATTAAGTATATGAGAAGTATAACTCTAGGTATGCTAAGCAAATAGTTTCTTTTAATGTAAACATTTGTTGCTGCTTTTGAACCAAACAGCTAAACAAATATTTGGGATCTAATAGATTGTCACCAATTTCTTCTCCCAACTGGAACAATCAGTATTTCTTTAATATCAAGAGCAGAATCAAGCGTAGAAAACAGCTTTTTTTGCTTACAGCACCAAGAACACTTCCCCCCCCCCCAGATTTCTTTCAGGGTTAGCCACCATATTTTCACTGGCTCTTTCGGGTTGCCTGTCTCTCTGTTTTTCCCAGATGCTTTTTTTTTGTCTCCTCTGCCACTCCATCCTCTCACACTCCTATCCAAACCAATATTTGTAAGTTTCCAGGCGGATATACATACTCCTTTTTTCTTAGGTGGGGGTCTTATGATTATGTTAAATGAAAAGCAAATTCTCAGCTGTCAGTCTCAATGGGATTTTAACTCAACCCACAACAACCCAGCTCATAAAATTCTCTGTTTTTAATGTTTTATTTTTGTTAAGATAGCAGTGATGAGGAGTTGGGGATTCTATACACCATGCAATTTCTGACATCTGAATATTATTAGACAATCATATCGTGTATTATTATGGCATGCAAAGCCTCTAAGTATGTGAATCCACTGTTGCTGACAAGACTCACTCCAGATTGAGGATACTAGGAAAGTTCTTAAAGTTAATTATGATGCTCTGACCATTGAAAACTTACAAGACCTCCTTCTCTGTCTGAGGGGCGGGGTTTGGATCAGTGGAAAGGTACCAGGGACAGAATTAAGAAAGGTAGGTACTTGAAGGTAGGGAGAAACACAAAGAGAAAGCACTGGGAAGAGGAGAGCAAATTCATGGATGTGAGGAAGAGAACTCCATGAGGGAGAATCACCCTAGAATGCAGAAGTTTTATGATGCTAAGGACCCTACTTTTCTTTCTGGATACAGATGTTTCCCCTGCCCCTTACAAGGACTCTTAAGGGAGGGTGAGCTAGTAGGGGCCATTGCAGTTACCTTATATATTATTTTGTGGGATCTGTAGTCTCTGGCGCTCTATGCGATTAATAAATGAAAGAGCAATAATGTGTTTGTCTTGTGAAAAGTCTCATATGCTTGTCATAATCACCACATCTCTCCCTGAGAGAGTTAAAAAGTAAATCAGAAGACTCACACCCTGTGGTAGAACTCTGGGAGAGGGTGTGTTTGAGAGATAGGGAAGGATGACTGGTCAGAACTGCACCCAGAGGGCTAAGTAGCTGGACCGTGACTTCTAGCTTTCAGGGTGGTGTGTTAGACACAGGGTCTGTGCTCTGAGGGTGTGCCTAGGGAGCCCAGGATTGGGGGGCACTAAGATGTGGACTCCCTTCAGGCCCTGATGGCTTGAAAAACATTTGGGATTCAAGGACCGAGTGGCTTGGATTACCCTCAAAGTAGTCTTGTGGCCATCAGGGGACACTTGACTGGATCAGTCACATATGGGTTTTACACAAATGCCCCACAGAGAAGATGACGCTGTAACAAGCAGAGAAGCTGAAGAGTAAAGAGTTTCTGAACCCTATATCCCCATCTAAATTTCTTTCAAGGTGCACAGGCAAAGGGAGTTGTTCATCAATGTACAGGTGTAAACCATATGCCTAGAAGGGCTATCTCTTTGAGAGACCTGCTAAGGGTGGGTTACTGTCGCTGGGCAGATTAGCTACCCACAACTAGAAACTTCTAGTAGCAGGGAGTGGTAGCATTTTTGAGCATGCTCCACAGTATGCCCTGCTGGTGTGATGTGGTCAGTCAGATGACATGAGAACAGCAGTCTGTGCAGACAGCAGGCAGGAGCTGCTGTGAGAAGAGCCTGTGTGCTCAGTTTTCAGGAGAGAAGCTGAGCCAGGAGTGAACAAGATGTTTTCTCCCTCTAATGGAGTCATCTGCAACAGACTTTGCAGACATGCATATGGGACTGAGGGCTGGTTGCAAAGGAGAAGAAAAAGCCTGCATGGAATGCTACAGAAGATTCCTGCAAAGAAAGAAGAGGACAGCTATTTCTTGCCACTCAAGCCTCTACACTGGAACAGAGACTGTAGCTGAGAGTTGAGTGAACTCCATGTGGACTTTGGGACTCTTGGGTATCTTTCCTGCAGGGTTTTTCTGTAGAGATTGTTCTTGGTTAGTTGTATTTTGTTTTCTTAGGACAAGGTTTATTTAGTTAGTAGTTAATAAAGTTCATTGTTATGTTTGTTTTTAGTATTTTAATGTGGGAGGGTAACTGAGCAATCTTTGCTGGGAGTCCTATACAGACTGGTTCCTGGGTCTCCAGCTGCTTTCTCCACAGGGAGTTGGGTTTATTTCTGTGAGGCACTGGAGAAGGGCAATTAAATGAATTTTAGCCCACCTGAAGGTTACACAGGGAGACAGACACAAGAAGATCCAAAAGACTATGAAGGGGAAGAGAATTGGTAGTGATGTCAATTAAGTGATGCTAATAAAGGTTAAAACACCCACAACCCTGCAGATTTAGGGCCTGATCCTACACATCTTCTCTCAGACAAGTAGTCCCATTGATACTAAATATACACAAGTCCCATACATTACATTCGTATCAGCCAGATTGTAATTCTGGAGCCTTAGATGAATAGACTATTACATTGCATATTACCATTTTTATAATGGATATAAATTACTAAAGGTTATTTATGTTGAAAGGTACACAAGGATCATGTTCTGAGCAATTGAATTCAAGGCAGAAAATAGAAACAAACAAAAATATTATTTTAAAGACTTCTTAATGCAATTATTTCCTTAAGCTGGTCAAATGTATTAGATTCAACTTTAGTAGAAACTACAGAGCAAACTATAAAATGTAATGATTACATTTACTATTAAATTAATAAATGGCATTAAATACATCACAACAGGCTTTACCTGTAACACTAAATCTTCCTGCCATCTCTTTGCAAATTGTCACCCAGCAATGGCTTATAAAATTTTAATGTAATTTTTAAAGCTAATGGTATATAAACACAAATGCTATTGCAGTCATCCAGGGCATTCTAGCATTAATAAACTGTGGGAACCACAATAAATTGTAACTGAAAAAATGTCTATGAATGCTTGAAAGCAGCTGGCCTTATTGGCCTCATCATGTTACATTTTAAAAGGTTACTTTAGGTATTGCTTGAACTTAGGTTAAGAGTGCATAGTACTTGCTCATAAAAAAAAATCTGTGTATAGCTTGATTACTTGAGAAACTGCATTTCTCTCAATTTAGAACAACAACTAACAAAGGCTATATCAACATTTCCTGCCCTTTTAGGCATCAGTTGAAGGGAGGTACACAAGTTATTTAAAAACTTGCTAACATCTTTCTTAAAAAAGAAGAAGATTATATGCAAGAGAATGTTACTATACAGATAGGAATTGCACAAGAATTAAAAAAAAATCAGAGTTAATATTGTAATCAGAGTTAACACTATAACCTACATGACAATATGGGTTGTCATTATATAAGCACAGGGCAATGTAGCATACTGATCATCAAATAGTACTAGAGTAACAGAAAAAAAAGTATGCCTTTCTTGATAAGCATACTTAGATCCATGTAGGTAGCTTTTAATGTTTTTGCTTGTGTTCTAAAATTGAATTTTAATTTTTTTTCCAGTAAGACCCATTAAAATGAGCTATGTAGGCACAATTTGTGTTTAAATTGTTCTATTATGTTATGTAATATATAATATTTTAAATTGCTCATTCACTTTGCTTTCTTTGCAGAACAAAGAAAGGTCTAGTCACAGTTTAGGCAACTGCATCTACATTTCCCCTCAGTGACTCAATAAGACAACCCACTCTCAGGCTTCCAGCTCCCCTGTCGTTGCACTTTTGGGTAAAGACGGGCATCCCTCTCCATTGTGATAGGATATTTTCAGGCTGCACCATTTCCTACCTTCGCTGTGTTATTTCCAGCATAGACAGGTTACTTAAAGACACCTCCCTGCTTTCTCTTTAGATATGGGTAATAAGTGTAATTGCTACAATTATAAAGTTATTTGATCAGTATCAAAATTGCCTTAATCTGTTACAAATGGTGACCATTAGATGACCTTCCTCCTACACTTGTAAGTGTGATTAAAGAATTCTTACTCTTTCACAGTCCTGGAAACAATGATTCAATGGGAATCCAGCCAATTGCTGGATTAGAAATAATTTATCTCAAAAATGGACTAACCCAGCATATTCAATAGTTCTTTAGATAGCCTATAGTTGCTTATAAAAATCCCCAAAGAATAGCAAGAGCACTGCAGGTGTTCAGTGACTGCTGTATGAAATCAAAGAAAAATGCTGTTGCTGAATTAAAAAAAAGAGCAGGGCTAATTTTATGATCATGCATAACATTTATATCTGTGCAAGATAAGACAATAAGGATAATCAAATCTCATGCTTCAGTGTGTCAGCTGATTGCCTAATGGTTAGGAAGAAATTCTCTCCCCATCCACGCCTACCAGAGTATAGAATTGGCTAGATGTGTGGTTGGGCTGTTGAGTTGAATTGTTTTAGTCTTCTGGGGAGAATTTACTCTGAAACATTGGAAATGGTCTGGTTTTGAAATCAGGATGCCATATATTAGAAAGGATTTATCATTCTGGATCAGTCTATGTTCCTATACATTTCTCACAAAGACACCACAAAAATATTTCTTGCTTTCTTAAGTAATCTCTATTGCTTACACTATAAACATAGAACTTTATATGTCTCCTAAATTATTCCAACTATTTCATTTGTGCCCAGGTGCCCTGATACAAGGGTGTTCATAGACACCTTGCTTAGCACTAGAAACAGTAAGCCTTCCATGACAGTACAGAGAATTAGAGCAACTTTTTCTTTTATTTTTGATCAGACATGCCCAAGTTTTTGTAACCAAATAATTTTGGAGAAAAGGAAAAGGAAATAAATCTCTGCATGTATGAATAGGAGTCACTGCAGAATAAGAGCCCACATCTCCATAAAACCCACATCATACCACCCCCACTATTTCCTTTCTTTATCATTCAGAATAAATATTGTTCAGAGGACAAAATATTTCAGGGACTAGCAGAGGATGCCCATTAAAAACTATTTGCCTGTGACCAAAAGAGCTGTTTCACCAGCATCAAGTAGGGTGCAATGCAGAAGACAAGCTCAGTCTTCCAAAATCCACAGCTAATAAAATACAAGGTCCTGCTTATTAGTTTGTGATAAGTGGATTAGAAATTAATAAACTTATTCTTCCATTCCTGTCCTCATTCATTTAAATAGTGATTTGCATAAGCAAACATTTTTAATGAAATTTTCCCTTAATCCCCAAAAACAAAACAGTCAAAAAGTTAAAGATGGATTGAAAATAACAACCAGAACCAGTCACTAAAGGCTTGCCTACACTTGGGGGTGGGGATGTACTTCAATCTTGAAGTGTCAAATTACATCCCCCCTCGCCTCTTCTCTAAAGAAAAAAAAGCAGGAAAAGCTTTCCTTGTCCTTGCAGGAATTAAGTGAAAACTTGCAGCAGCGGAGAAGCTATGTAGTCATAGTAAAGGGACAGGAAAACCAGCTGAGCTACTCTCTGGCTACTGGGACCTAAATTAGAATTGTAGATTTCAGCCTCAGTACTATGACACTTGCAGGGGTGGTGTTAGCAGATCGAATTACAGCTCATTCTTCCCAAATGTACTGCTCTGACAGTGGAGACACAGGCTACAGAAGGTTGAGGTAAGCAGCATTATATCAAATTTCACTGTCAGTGTCAGTGTAGAGCAGCCCTAAGAAAACATCACTCCATAGAATCACAGAAACTGGAAGGGACCAAGAGAGGTCATTGAGTCCAGTCCCTTGCACTCATGGCAGGACCAAGTACCCTCTTAAACCACCCCTGACAGGTGCTTGTCTAACCTGCTCTTAAAAACTTCCAATGATGGAGATCCCACAACCTGCCTAGGCAACTTATTCCACTGGTTAATCACCCTGGCAGTTAAGAATTTATTCCCAATATCCAGCCTAAACCAACCTTGCTGTAAATTTAAGCCCATTGCTTCTTGTCCTATCATTGGTGATTAAGGAGAACAATTTTTCTCCCTCCTCCTCGTGACAACCTTTTAGGTACTTGAAAATTGTTATCATGTCCCCTCTTGGTCTCCTTTTTTCCAGACTAAGCAAAACCAGTTCTTTCAGTCTTCCCTCATAAGTCAAGTGTTCCAGACCTTTAATCATTCGTGTCGCTCTTCTCTGGACTTTCTCCAGTTTGTCCACATCTTTCCTGAAATGAGGCACCCAGAACTGGACACAATACTCCAGATGAGGCCTAATCAGGGCGGAGTAGAGTGGAAGAATTGCTTCTCGTGTCTTTCTTACAATATTCCTGTTAATACATCCCAGAATGGTGTTTTCTTTTTTTGAAACAGTGTTACACTGTTGAGTCATCTGTATTAAAATCCAGAATGCAACAGGGAAGACACCTCATAGCAAAACACAGCCCATGTGTTATACTGTTATAGCAGTAAGAACTGTGACTAGATCTATGACATAAAAAAGGAGATAACAGAAGTTGGGCAAAACAGTAGAGTATAAAAGATTTAGAAAGGAGGAAAAACTTGAACACCCTTCTAACTACATCCACTGATGCAGTGAAAGCTTGCATGACTTGTAGTTTTAAACTATATCAGGGATAAATAACTTTAAAAGTGCCACAAGAAAAAACTTTAAAAGTGCCACAAGACTCTGTTGTCTTTCTACAATAGACTAACACGGCTACCCCTTAGGGATAAATAGGCCATTCAATTTTGAGCTAATACTTTTATGAGAGGGGCCTCCTTGTACTTTGAGTCAGTCTACCTTAACCACTTTAGGACTGGCGTGAACGCTCCAGCTCAGCCAAAAACCAAAACACAAAACAAACAAAACCACTTTTACCCTTGAGCTTTCACTACTCTTGTGTCCATGATGCTGCTATGATTTTCACCTGATCTGTGAATTTGTGTAGCCACAGTACAACAGCTCTTGGCCTTTCATTATAAGAGGAATCAATGCATAATGAAACTGGCTGATTTTAATGAAGTAACGGTGTGTTTACATTCTAGATTTAAAAAACTCATGCCATCATTTGTTCAAAGCAGGCTGTAAGTTGCGGTCTCCTGGAGAGTAGTTTGTTCTTTCCATAGCTGCTTTGTTCTTTCGTTCTTTCTTTCCGTGAGCAGTTTGTTCTTTCCATAGCTGCTTTTGACATCTAAACAACTTACCATTTTCACAAGTTCTTGATGGTATGGGGCAAACTCTGAGCAAGTTGTAGCCTTTTATGCTGTAGATAGCGATAGTTTGCCCCATCCATTTCTTCATTCATTTTTTTCCTTTTGCTTGCTATCTTTTCCACAAACTAACAGCATTAACCAGAGACACAGGGGAATCTGAGATTCCCCTGCTGCAACTGTCCATTGTGAAGCAGGCCTGGGCGCACAAGAAGATGACAGATCTTGCAGTAGAGAAACAGCTGGGACATGTCCACATTCTTTGCCACTGGTCCTGAAATATATCTGCTAACAGTATTGATTTAAGAAATCTGGAGACTGGTCAGAGTCGAAACAAAAATCACTTAAAAAAACCTTCTCCTTTAAAACAAACCTTCACTGTAAAAAAGCTATTGGTTTCATCACTCTGTAACACCATACATAGGAATTTGATGTAATTGAGTCCAAAACACAAGTTATACAATAGTCTATAAGAAATGGATATTTCAACATGGGTAAGGACATAAAAGAGACTTACTATGTACTGAGTCTACATGAGAAACATTCTGATTTTGTGAAGCATACAGAAGACAAATCAGTAGTGGCACTATTCATGATCAGGCCAGAAATAGCTACAGAGCAACAAAAAACTGTGTAATCAGCATCTTGTAATCTTTGCCAATTGATTGCATTGCCACTGGTAAGCCAGAGCACTTCCCTCTAAAAGGATGTTCCTTTGGAGGGGTGATGTGAAGATAGGGACTGAGCATGCTTTGTAGTACAACAGCAGCATATGACAAATTCTTTTCCAGAGTGCGAGCTGTGACTGTGTAATTTGTGTTCATTTGGTTTGGGAAAATAGCCAAAGTCAGACCTTTGATGTCAACGGATTGCACAGAAAACCTGTTTGTGAATTAATGTTTATGACTGTTCCTTTGCAAATGCTAATGGAATCTCTGTAACTAAAAAGTCAGACTCCGCCTTCTGAATTCAATCCTAACAGAATAACATCCAGTGAAATAAGCAACTCCCTCCTTCTCCCAGGAATAAGTTTCTATATTGAAAACTTTTGTTTTAACCTTTCTTTTGGAAACCTGATTGTTTAAAACCATCCTAAAATGTCTATCTTGTGTGCTTTCTACATTGCTGGGTGATGAGAGCTAGTGTTCTTGATAAATGGAACAAATGAGTAGAGAGCAGCAGGATGGTTACAAATTTCAGTAGCAACTTTAAAAATCTGCTATAAAAGAGAAAAATTGTAGGAGAATGACTTGGGTACCTGTATGTTATCCAAAGCTGCTGGCTTTCTCATAGCACAGGCTCATTAACAGATCCCTGTACAGAAAGGATAGTTTATAATAAAATAATTATTCAGCAAGAATTGACATGTAGGAATGGGAATTTACAAGGGTATTTATTGACCGCATTTGCAGGATGTAATATTTTAATGGTAATATCAAGTACTATATGCTTTCTAGTATTTATGATGGCATGACAGCATAGTCATTGCAAAATATTATAAGCCTATTTACATCAGCATAAAATGGGAGAATCAGAAGCAAATTGCATACTATGTGAACATAAATAGGTTTTCATGTAATACTCTGATGGCGGGAGAGAAATGTAGAAGGATCATACTCATTGATAGATTAAAATATTTAGAGAAACTGATTATATGCCAATAGAGTAATACACAGTTTTGGATTTTATTCTATAAGTGCTTGAGATTTCATTAAGGCATGGTTCTATTTTTATAAAAATGACTTTATTGTGTCTCAGTTATTTTGACATCACATTTTCCTTAGTTTACAAGTGTAAGGAATTTTTGTTTAACTGATATTATTAAGTCACCCTGAGAGGTAAAAGTTAAACTCTGTGTTTTCATTTCAAGATTCTGCTCTCAGTGGATGCTTGTATCTTTCATAGTCTTGTGCAGGTGTAAATTTAGACAGTTTTTGATCCTGTGCTTGGAGTGGGTGGAACAACTGCTGATGGTTCATGAGCCAGAATAGAATTCAGTCCCATTCTCAGAACTATGCTGGCTCTCCCATGCTGACAAAAAATAATCAGCTTTTTTTTTTCTTTAAAGCAAGAAGCTGTGGCTTAGAATACACTCAACGGTAATTTTTGCTAATAGCACTTACTCAGCTTCTTGCTATCCCTTGCTGTGGGCAAACCCTATGGCGATCACCACAGGCATTTTGCCTCAGAGTGTTCAAAGAGGCAGAACACTACACTGAGTAAATTCACTCTGTGCCAGCTCTTTAAGGAGCATGTCATACCCCCACTCCTCACATGACTAGTCAGTGGATAGGGGCTGCACATACACCTTTAGTAGCATTTCATTTGCAGTCCCTGTGTTTCTCCTTAGTCCTGTCCCTCCTCCCACTTACAGGCAGACCTCGCCACAGAAAGCAGATTTGTTGAGTAAAACAATGCCATATTGCCCCAGTAGCTGTACACAGAAGAACTGGAGCTTTGTTAATTGTCTAATTCACCCATGCAGAGGGCCACATCCTATTGGTTTGAATGCTGAAAGAAAAAACTAAAAATAGTAAAGTGATTTTTCATCTCTTTGCTTTTTGGATTTATGACAGGTTCGGCACCAACCTCTCACGAGAGCCCCCTTGGTCAAGTGTGTGTCTGCAATCATTCTGTTTCTGCTAACCAGGGGGGACCCACCTCTTGTGAGCACCCCCTTCTGGTCAGGTGTGAGCTCAGTTCTTAGAACAGGGTCAGGACCCACTTCTCACGAATGCCCCCTTATCCCCCCCAAAGTCTGATGATTTCTTTGATGGGTCTTCAGGATGACACCCACTGCCTGTAGGTAGAACAAACAAAACTCTTTCAGGGTCTATGGCCTTTACTTTTTCCTGGTTCTCGTATGGGGCCGTATCTCCAGGGGATGGTATCCTCTGTTGGTCTGGCTAGATTCTGGGCTCAGTCCTTGCTCACACTGAGCTGTTCATGGTCCTGCTGCTCTTTCAGCCAGCCAAGAACCTGGTTTTTCCTCCTTACTGAGCTATCCGTGGTGGTGGCACTGCAGCTACTGCCAGCCAGTGAAGAGCCTGGTCTTCCTTCTGTCAGCTCCATGCAGTAATTGACTGCTCTGTCCCTGTTACTCCTTTTTATATGCCCCTCCTGGCCCTTAACAGGCTGCTTCAGCAGCCCCTCTGATTAGCTGCCTCCCCTGCAGCCACTCTAAACCACCTGGAAGACTTCACCTTTTTGGGGTGAAATGAGATAAGACCTGAGGCCTCCAATAGAGGGCCTCTAGAACTACTCTACCCCTCTCAGACTCTTATAAGAACTACAGCCAAGAAACAAAAAAACCCAGGGATCCCCAGGGTTGACCTGGGTTAAGTCGTAAAATGACATTCAATGCTGACAGATCACTACAGACAATGGGTGTCACTCTGAAGTACCAACACAGATTGAAGCTTATTTGTGCATATATGCTTGCTTTATTCTGTTAATAACACTCTCATTTCTTTTCCCTAGTTAAAAACCTGTTAGGTAGTTTATTACAGGATTTGTTACCAGCATTGACCTTGGTGTGAAATTTAAGGTACAAATTTATCTGGGGTAAGTGACTAGTCTCTTGGGACTGGGAGCAACCTGAATATTGTGTGATTTTTGGTATAAATGACCATTTATCACAAAGTCCAGCTTGCGTGAGTGACAAGATAGTCCCCTTGGGCTCTCTAGTCTGTCTGTGACAATAAGGCTGTTACAATGATCAAGGAGTTACCACATTTGTTACTGGCTTGATTGGGTTGGTGAAATTTAATTGTAGCATATACCACCAGTTTGGGGTATCTGCCCTGATTTTCACAGTCTGCCCTGAGGTCAGAAACACTTGGTTATGAACCCACTCAAGACAATGACAACTGAACCAAGGGCATTCAAAGAGATGATTAGTTCAAAATCAGAAGTGTGAATAAACAAAAAGCTTAGACCAACAGAACTGTTACCATATCCATATAATGAAATAAAAGCATTCTCGTCGGCAAGTTAAGGAAGTATGGGTTGGATGAGTGGACAGTAAGGTGGATAGAAAACTGGCTAGATCAACAGGCTCAGCGGGTAGGAATCAATGGCTCAATGTCTAGTGGGCAACCAGTAATGAGAAGAGTGCCCCAGGGGTCGGTCCTGGGGCCAGTTCTCTTCAACATCTTCATTAATGATCTGGATGATGTGATAGATTGTATGCTCAGTAAATTTGCAGATGACACCAAGCTGCGGGGAATGGTAGACACGCTGGAGGGCAGGGACAGGATTCAGGGAGACTTAGACAAATTGGAACACTGGACCAAAAGAAATCTCATGAGGTTCAACAAGGACAAGTGCAAAGTCCTGCACTTAGGATGGAAAAATCCCATGCACTGCTACAGGCTGGGGACTGATCAGCTAAGTAGCAGCACTGTAGAAAAGGACCTGGGGGTTATGGTGGATGGGAAGCTGAATATGAGTCAACAGTGTGCTCTTGTTGCCAAAAAGGCCAGTGGCATATTGGGCTGCATCAATAGGAGCGTTGCCAGCAGATCGAGGGATGTCATTATTTCCCTCTATTTGGCACTGGTGAGGCCGCATCTGGAATACTGTGTCCCGTTTTGGGCTCCCCACTATAGAAAGGATGTGGACAAATAAGAAAGAGTCCAGCGGAGGGCAACGGAAATGATAGGGTGCTGGGGCACATGACTTATGAGGGGAGACCAAAGGAACTAAGCTTATTTAGTCTGCAGAAGAGAAGATGAGGGGGGATTTGATAGCAACCTTCAACTACTTGAAGGGGTGCTCCAAAGAAGAGGGAGCTAGGCTGTTCTCAGTAGTAACAGAGGGTAGAAGAAGGAGCAATGATTTCAAGTTACAGCTGGGGAGCTCGAGTTTGGATATTAGGAAAAACTTTCTCACTAGAAGGCTGGTGAAGCATTGGAATGGGTTGCCTAGAGAGGTGGTGGAATCTCCATCTTTGGAGATATTTAAGGTCTGGGTTGGACAAGATGATCTAATGAGGTCCCTTCCAGCCCAATGATTCTATGAAAAGAAGCTTTTCTGAAGCAAAATTGTCTGAAATCCCCAAATTGTAGCATTAGAAACCTAAAAATGCAGCTGTTGATAGAAAATAGAAATAGAAAATGACTGTTGATTTCCATTGTCTAAGCTGACAAATGTAAAAAGTACATAAACATTGGGCAACAATATAGGTAAATTAATATGCTTGTTTACAACACATTAAGTTGACAGCTTCTCATTCATCTTACACTGTTATGACATTCATTGAAAACAACTTCTAGTCAGCCACACCATTTCCTTTCACTTAATATAGTTATTTGCCAATATATAAAATAATCCCAATTAATAAACAGGGAATCAAACCACTGAGGAAATGGAAACTACAGATGGTTTTAATTTTAACATGCATCATTTAAGAGATTTAACATGTACTAATACTATATATCAGGGGTGGCCAAATTTACTGGCTCACAAGTAACTCCTCTCTGCTGAGCAGAATCCTGTAGCCCTACCATGCTGCTGGAGATAGAAGCTCCGAGCTCCCACCCCAGTCTGGTAGGCAGAGACTAGGAGGAGCATAGATGGGTGGCTCTGTGAGCCCCATTTTAACTGCAAAAGAGCCGTATGTGGCTCACGAGATGCAGTTGGCCACCCCTACTATATACAATGTTTTCTACGCTATTATAACCTCAAATTCATATTGCAGCATTTTGGCTGCCAGTGATTTATAGTAGTAAGAAAGATAATATCATGCTTCCATGGAACAGAAGATAAATTTAGAGTTCAGAGGAGAGATGTGCTTCATAATTAAGTATCATAGAGATATAGGACTGTAACCCTCTGACAGGCCCAGATTGACTCATGTGCACTTGATGAACTTGCAGAAGGACTCCATTTTAGTGGCCCCCCAACCACTAGTAACAAACCAAAAAACTGAAAGTTGCTACAACCCTGTGTGCCAATTTACAATGCCTCTCATATTTGGTCTGACTACCCCTCTGTCATGAGTATGACTTGAGGCAAACCTGAGCAAAGTAGGGCCATTCACAGGGCCGTTCTTGGGTTGGGGGACGGGGGAGTGAGTTGGCCAACTGCTCCAGGCCCTGCAGAGCCTCGGCCACACGCCAGTCTGCTTTGTCCCCTGGGGCAGACCAGCTGGTCAGGGTGCTGTGTGGAACAGCACAGAAAGGGCAGCCTCTAGCCCTGCCCCCCCAGCGCTGAATGGGCCCCCCTCCAGCACCAGTACCCCTCTGATCTGGCCCTGGTACAGGCTGGCCCCAGTACCCCCCAATAACCCTGAGGACCTGGCCTCTGCAGGTCCACCTTACATGGGGCACATGGGGGTGGGGGGGCTGCAACTCCCTCATGCCCTGTATAGGGAGTGGGGAGGGCTGCAAGGCATGGGGTGGCGTGGGGCATGGGAGTGGCATGGGACATGGGGGGAGCCCCCACAGGCCCATTAGCCCTGGCTGTTCAGGGCAGGCAATATGAGCCAGCAGCATTGGGCAGCTGGGATCAGGAGGGGCAGCCCTACTGTGGGATAGGAGCAGAACACAGCTTGAAGTCAGGGGAAGAAAAGGGAAGGAGGAATGCTGAGGAGTGGCCATAAAGGGTCTGAGTTAGCAGATGAGGATCTAGGGATGAGTTACTGCTGGGCTAGGGATAAATGCAGAGTATGTGGGGGGTTGCAAGGTGAGAGGCTGGTGATCTGTGGGGAGATATTGGGGTGATGATTGTGTGCTAAGATATTTGCGGGGACTGTCAGACTAAGTGGGGGCTAGTGGAGTTTTGTTGGACTATATGTGGAGTGGGAGGGACATTTGGGGGTCTGTCTTTGGGGTGAGGCTGGTGTGTGTGTGGGGGGGTGTTTTACTGTGTGGAATTGTACTGTTCATAATATTCAGGGCTCACAATGCTGGGGGCAGAGCTATAGCTTAAGGAAGATGGGATCCCCTGATTGCTATAGTATTCCCAAAGTTCTTTAACCTGGGTCTGCCCTATAACTGTGATTTCACCTTCACTTGCAGTAAAGTGATAACAAAAAAAGTTAAGTATTAGAGGAAGGAGACTCCACTTGAGCCTGCAACAGGAAAAGATGCAACAGCAGGAGCAGAATCTAACAGTCGACCTGCAGTCTCTGATGTAGTACATGTTTTTTTTGTGGAGTGTAATTTATAGGCTATTAGAGGGTGTCACATTTAGCATGTTTATTTTGCATGAACTAATATTCCAGAGCAAAGAATTGCATAAATTGGTGCCACAAGGAAATAAAATATTACATATATGGATGAGAATCTTCCCACCTATGAACTCTGATAGAAGTTTAAAGTAAAGATAGGGCCAATACACAGCTGCATAAATATACATTTTAAATGTGTGGCATCTCCAATGTAACTAGCAAATATTTTGTATGTATGCATGCAACCCTACTGTAGAGAGAATTTCATTAAAAATGGGCCTAAATTCTTCAGCATGGACACATTCCAAATGCCTTTAAGAAAAAAATAAGAGTATGGAAAGCCATATTGGATCTGGAGCAATAAGATATAAGTTGTATACGTTATGTTTGAATGAAGTATATACACTCTTAAATTCAGCTGATCATCAAGGTCTAACACTCAGGTACCAATCTGGACACTGACTGTATACTCTACTCAAAATGCAATCACAGATCAGCTTGTAAGCAATTCAGATACAAAATCTTTACCTTGCTTAATCCTACTTCAATGCACATAAAGCAACTTACTGAAGATGCACGTCACTAATAAATTAACAGTGCAAATATGTTGAACAAGTTAAGTTGGATGAAGCAGAAGGCTGCAAACTATTGCCAATTGAGATATTTGTACAAAACAAATTTGTCTTTTTCTTTACGAAACCTGTTTATGAGTACTGCTACTATCTTCCTTTTTTAACCTATTTTTCACTGAAGCAACTTTTGATGCTGTTTTCATGCAGACTGCAGTCAACTGGAAAGTAATACATTTCCTTCATCACAATAACTGAGCCTCCAAAAAGCAAGTTTATAAAACTGTAGCTCACCCTGCACAATAAAAATCAAAGATGGATAATAAAAGCTCTCATGTTCAAATATGTTATTGGTAAAATTCTTATCATTGCTAGCAAAGATGTAATTGGGGCCTAAGGTTCCTAATAGATATCAGGACCCTATTATCATATGAAAAAAGGCACTATCATGTGAATGTTACTTTAATAACCCAGGTAACTCTTGTGATGTGATGTGCTTTACAATTCTTGGACCAAACAGGAAAGATAAAACCTTGCACAGACATTAGAATTAGGATACTCACTTATTCTTTTTTATTTAGTAACTTGTTTGACTTCAGTGGGGTTCCAGGCAGTCTCACACAACCTCTCACTGATTGCATAATAGAAGTCTCTCTCTCTCTCTCTCTCTCTTCCTTTCTTTCTGTGTTATACGCTGCATATCACCATAGTATCTGAACACTTGCAGTGTAAAATCAATAGTGAAGACGCAATCTCTTGCACATCTTCCTTTTGGGGTACTGTGGGTAGGGTATTTTGTTTGTCTGGAACTGTTTTTTATAGGGGTAGTGGAGAGGAAGGTTGGTAAAAGTGTGGGAATAAAACAGGATGTTTATATTGTGAAATTTGTCAAATTAGACAGCTATGTCCTAGAGCAGGGGTCCTCAAACTACGGCCCGCCAAGGTCATTTACCCGGCCCCCACCCCTGCTGTGGCCTGCCCCATGTGTCTGGGGCGGCGGGGTGGCTGCGGCCGGGGCAGGCTCCCGGTCTCCCACCCGCCGGCTGCCTTGACTTCCCAGCCCGGAGCCGACCCTGCCCCGCTCTGCCAAAAGCCTTGGCCTCCCGGCACGGGGCCAGGATCGGTCTCCGTTGCCGGGATCTGCTCTTCCCTGCCGGGGCCGCGTTCGGGTCCCCGCCAGTGTTCCCTCCCAGCTGCGCAGACTCCTGCTGCGGCCGGGCTGGGGAGATTCAAATCTCCCGCCCTGAGCATGCTCAGACAGAGCATGCTCAGGGTGGGAGCGGCCTGGCCCAGAAGCAGCTCTACTGGCCGTTCTTGTAGCTCCGAGCCTCCGGCCAGGTAAGGGGGCTGGGAAGGGGCTGGAGGGAGGCCTGGAGAGGGGTGGAGGGACAAGGATACTGGGTGGGGGCTGGGTAGTGGTGGAGGGGACTATGCACGGCAGGAGTGGGGACTTTGTGGGGTGCTGGGGACGGATGGATGAAGTTAGACGCCTGGAGAGGGGTGGAGGGGACATGGGGACAAGGAGACTGGTGGGGGCTGGGAAGGGGTGGAGCGCAGTGTTCCCTCTAAGCTGCGTGGGTGTGCGGCCGTGCAGCGGCCGTCGCAACCCCAGCGCAGCACGGACGGACCCCCGCACAGGCCGGCAGCCCCCACCGCCCCCTCCAGACCCGCGGGGCTGCGGCTTTGCCGCGGAGATCCGACCTGAACCCGGCCTCTGGGCTGGCCCTCCCTGCCCCCAGGGTGAAGCAGGCAGGCTCAGGGCCGGGGCATGTGCGCATGTCTGCCTGCCTGCCTGCCCCATGCAGCCGGGGCAGCGTAGTGGCCGCGGCCGGGGCAGGCTCCCGGTCTCCCACCCGCCGGCCGCCTTGACTTCCCAGCCCGGGGTCGGCTCCGGTCCGCCGACAGCCTTGGCCTCCCGGCACGGGGCCAGGATCGGTCTCAGGTGCCGGGGTCTGCTCTGCCCTGCTGGGGCTGCGTTCGGGTCCCCACCGCCACTGCCAGCGGCCTCGGCTTCTTTCTTTTTTTTCTCTTCCCTGCCTTCCTTTCTCTTCCCTGCCTTCCTTTCTCTTCCTCTTCCTTTCCTTTTTTTCTTTTTCTCTTCTTTGCCTTCCTTTCTCTCCCCTGCCTTCCTTTCTTTCCCCTGCCTTCCTTTCTCCTCCCTCCTTTCTCTCCCCTGCCTTCCTTTCTCTTCTTCTCTTCCTCTTCCTTTCCTTCCTTTCCTTTTTTCTTTTTCTCTTCTTTGTCTTCCTCTTCCCTGCCTTCCTTTCTCTTCCCTGCCTTCCTTTCTCTTCTTTGTCTTTCTCTTTCTCTTCCTCTTCCTTTCCTTTTTTTCTTTTTCTCTTCTTTGCCTTCCTTTCTCTTCTTTGCCTTCCTTTCTCTCCCCTGCCTTCCTTTCTCCTCCCTCCTTTCTCTTCTTTGCTTTCCTTTCTCTCCCCTGCCTTCCTTTCTCCTCCTTCCTTTCTCTTCCCTGCCTTCCTTTCTCTTCTTTGCCTTCCTTTCTCTTCTTTCTCTTTCTCTTTCTCTTTCTCTTCCTCTTCCTTTCCTTTTTTTCTTTTTCTCTTCTTTGCCTTCCTTTCTCTTCTTTGCCTTCCTTTCTCTTCCCTGCCTTCCTCTTCCTCTTCCTTTCCTTTTTTCTTTTTCTCTTCTTTGTCTTCCTTCCTTCCTGCTCTTTCTTTCTTTGCTTCCTTCCTTTCTTTCTCTTACTTTTTCTTTTTCTCCTCCTTCCTTCTCTTTTTTTTCTCTCCCTTCTTTTTTAAAAAGCTTTTTAAAAATTAATTTTAAATAAAAACCTTTCTAAAAATTAAATTTCAATTCAAAATTCATTCCAATTAAATTAATTAAACACAATTAATTAATTCTATTTACAATCACTTTATCTTCAATTAATGCCTATAATTTCTGTCTTGTGAGTTTTCCCCAAAAATTTATTCAGAAAAAGTTTTGCACACGGCTTGAAAATTTTGCACACAAGCCGCCAAACCTAGAGGGAACATTGGTTACTAGTTGCCTACACAACAGCAGGCCAGCAGGCTAACATCAGTCAGTCCCACACTCTGGGCCTGGCCGGAGCCCCACAGCACCAACAAAAAGTGTGTGGATTCATTACCGCCTGCTACCCAGTACCCAGAAACACAGGCCAGCAGCAGACGTGACAGCTACGCGTTCATGTTTTTTTCAAATTATAGTACGGCCCCCCAACAGTCTGAGGGACCGTGAACTGGCCCCCTGTTTAAAAAGTTTGAGGACCCCTGTCCTAGAGGAACATATATTAATATATATGCAAAAGATCAGGGATAGCTTATAGTTACCTAGTCATAGATAAACTAATATATTTGAATACGTGAACTAGGAAAGGTTAGAGTCACCCCGACAGTCTCTGGAAGATCATGCCTTCTCAATTGCTGGTTCTTTTTGAGGATACTGCTTGTTTGAGGATACTGGCACCTTCACCTTGTACAAACCAGCATAGGTACATTGACTTCAATGGAATTATATTGATTTATATGAGCTAAGGATCTGGCCTATCACTCTATTGGTAAGTTAAAATTTTTGACAACTATCTGATCAAGTTGCATCCCACTAATTCACAACAAAGCCATACAGAAGTAGTTATACAGAATAAAAGAAACATTAGCTCACTGGACTGCAAAATGACTAAGCGACCAGAAACTAATTATACTTGTAAACACCACCTTTGTTCATGGCTGGGATAAAGCCCTTCTTTTTACTGTTTCTAGAAATAGTTGGCTATTGTAAGAGTCCCATTGGTTCAGCTACATTGCTCATCCTTAAAACTTGTCTTTAGTGAACAGTGGGTGAGTGCTTTACAGACTGGTGACAGGACAGGAAGGGAGTGTAAGAGACAATCTTACTCCCAAGCATGGACTCCAGGCTCTGCAAGTGTCAGCAAAGGGTAAGATCAGAATCACACAAGTTGGCAGGGCCTGGATGGGAAACAAGTAAAGCCCTGCCTGCATCTTATGCGATGAACCAATCAGCAGAGCTTCCGATTTGCTATGGCTATAAAGATGTGATCCAGTGCCCACAAAAGTCCATGGGAATCTCTCTATTGATTCTGATCTGCCCCTATGACAGAAACTGATTATTTCTAAGAGGGAAATTTTACTGGGTATTAATGTAAGGTAACTCATAATAATAATTGCAACATTCAAGGAATTCCTTACAGAAAGTACACTGTAGAGAAGTATAAGGCAATATTGAAGATACTGAGATAAACTTATACATTGATTGAAAGTAAAATTTGGTATTTTTTAAGGCAGACCATTGATATTAAACTATAAGGAAAAGGAAATAATGATTTTTAATAAAAGAATTATATCACCAAAATGTTGTAAGTAATCTCCATTGGTGCAAGACTAAAAGTAAGAAAATCTTTATGCTATTTATTTCCCCATGTTGAAGATTTAGCTTTAACTCCAACCTGAGAGGACACATCTCAGATTCTCCCCAGCTTGTAATTTGCAATAATAATTTTTAATGAGCAAAGTAACTATTTAAAGAAGTAAAGAGGCAGAAATTAATGCTCTTGGGTATTATTGCTGTGTAACTGGATATCATGTGGAGCTATGAAACCAAACTGGCACAAATAATTAATAATTTATAACAATGATGTTAATGGTGGTAAAATCTGACCAGCTCTAGAAGCTTTATATGCAGGGCCTTTGCTCAGTGATTGAGAGAATAGAATTAATAATAGATCTTTGAAAAGAGTATTAGAATGAGAAAAATAAGTCATGCTATATTTCCATCTTCTCTTAGGTGATTAATTAGTGATTAGACACCTAAGAGTTATAGACTGGATTTAAAAGACATGGACATACTTGCCAGACATCATAAAACTAATTGTGAATAGCAAGTCAATAAATGCAGTGAAACTCATTTATTTCACTTCATAGACAAAAATAGCATCTTTAGTTTATAAAACATGCTGAATTTTGGATCATGCTTGACCTCACCAATTTTGTTTAAGCAAGTCCATGAATCAAATATATCCTGTAGACAGCTCATGATCTTTCAGCATTCTAATAGAAGCAGAAAGTCAAGGACAGTACAAATTGATCCACAACCCCTATCTTATTAAGGTTACAATGTTGAGAATGCTTCCCTCATCTTACTCAGAATTGCGGTCCATCTGGTTATTCTAGACCTGCTGTTTTAACAATTAAAAACAATTTAGCATACTAATTCCCAACAGACTGCATAATAGATTTTGTCTTTGTACAAAGATAATATAGAATGTACTCCACATAAGTTATATTGGAGCTCTTTCTTTTTATGCAAAGTCATCATACGTAAATTTTCTCTTTCAAGCACCTCTAAGAAATGCATTGTGCTATAAAGGCAAAGGGCCTAATTATTCCTCAGGTTATGCTGACTACAAGTGTGTTACCCCAAGATTAGTTTGATACAAACTGTTTACTTAGCAATTTTTCTTTCACATTTCAGGATGTTTCAGGTCATTAGGCTACCGAACTACATATAACTACATAACTCTTCATTTGCCATGTATCCCTGTAAGATCTTTTCTTCATACGATCAATACGTTGGAAGTACAAACGATAGGAGGACAAGATAAACAAAATATGAATCAAGAGAGGAGGACAGTGACTATTACTACTGTATCATGGACCTTACAAAGCAGCACATCATGAAGCTTCTTAATATTAGGCTTGACAAATCAGGGAAGTAGGAAATAATTCTCAAAATGAGGCTTATCAAGTAGGAATTCCCAAGAGGGGAATGAGACAGATTCACAATTACAACTTCTGTAGGCGTCAATAGTTAACAAATGCTAAAACTCTGCGATGGTGAAAAATATATTGTTTATGTTTTAAACAGTAAAATGAGGAAATGAAAGACAATAAAATAAACAGAATGTTACTCTGTACATCACAGAAATAAGAGAAATGGTTGTGTGGCAAGAAATGATTAACAGAGCAAGGCAAAATACAAAGAGAACATGAGAAGGAAAGAGTAAAAAAATATTGCTTAACGAAAACAACACTGGTATGACATCTAAACTTAAATTGAAAACATAAAGTAATATAAAAGCAAACCTCAAGAACATTAAGTTTGAAACAAAACCCAATTACAGCAAAAAAGACTAAGAATTAAAGTTGCAAAGCCATTACAAGTCATCCCATTGTTCCTTAGTACTGTAGCTTATTCTGCAAGGCATATTCCAACAAGACACATAGGGAACTACATGTAATTTGTATTTATTACACAAGACAGTGAAGTCTCAACACATAACATGCTTTCTATTATTAGACCCAGGCTTGGCATTATTTTAATATATTTGCTTTTAACTTCCTTTTTAAAAAAAAAAAAAACTTATTCTGACTCCCATGCCACTCAATGTCATCTTTGGCTATATCTACACTTACTAAAATTAGTTCGAATTAGTTAGTTTGAGCTAACTAATTCGAACTAATTTTAGTTAGCTCGAATTAACTTAATTTGAACTAACTAAAATTAGTTCGAACTAAGCAAGTGCCATTCATGGCACTTGCTTAGTTCGAATTAGCGATTTCCATTGATTTCAATGGGGCGGTTAGTTCGAACTAAGAAATTAGTTCGAACTAACATGGCCACATTGGTTAATTCAAACTAATTAGTTTGAATTAACCCTTACTTCTAATACCCTATTCGAAATTATTAGTTCGAATTAAGGAAGCCCTTAATTTGAACTAATTAAAGCCTAGTGTAGCCATGGCTTTAGTTAGTTTGAATTAAGCTTCCTTAATTCGAACTAACTTGTCAGTGTAGGCGTAGCCTTCGAATATAATTTGGCTAGTACTGCTATTGCTCTAGTAAAAGGTGAAATTTAAATCCATGCATGCTCAGTAAGTAATTATTAAGATAGAAATTGGACAGTTTAATATATGTGTAAAAGAAAGAGAGGCTTTATCACAGACCCTGCACTGGGGCAACATATTGCTGTGCTACCATGGGACAATTCTTGACTTCATCTCCTTCTTTGTCTCCTGGCTGCTCTAGGAAAGGGATAGACTGTACCACATCTATCTCCAGTAGAGGCAATGCTCCGCAAGCAGCAGGATAACTGCTTTGCTCAATGTTTTGTCGGCAGATTAAAGACTCTGCTCGCTCACTGCTCTTCCTCCCTCTGCTGTCCTCTCCCTTGCTCATGCTGCTACCACTGATGTGGATAGCAGCCACAGGACCATAAAAGAGTGCCTCTTCTTCTAACAGTAGTTTTTTTATACACATAGCAAAATGTTTTAAATCCTACTTTTTAGAATACTTAATAGCCTCCTCAGGGATACAATTTCTTATTTTAAATGTTAAATTTATAGTCACTGAACTGATTTTCTTTGAAACATGTCTTGATTCTTAAATCTCAACAAGATCTACCTTGTCAAGAACATTTTGAAGACTACAGATGGAGTAGACTTACATTAGTGACATTTGGAATACATGTTTACTGACCTAAGAGATTCTCACAGGTGTATCCAAAACTTTTTAACATGATCCATAAATTGTGATGGCTCAGTGTTTGTGGTAACTTCAGTATGGCATAGAATCTGAGGTTCAGTTAAGCAGGGCTGCATTTATGAAGCCTGAATTAGAGAAATCACACAAAGAAACTGCATGGGGAAAGGAGAGATAGCTAGTGTATGTCCAATAGTAAGGTTAAGAAACCAAACTCTTAAAATCAGGAAATTCTAAAAATTAAGGCTTAAAGGTACAGCCTTATCTCTTCCCCCTTCTGTCTTTCCCTTAATACAAATTTTGCTGTAATATGGTACTTGTCAGATAACAGGATATAACTCTAGGCCAAAGCCAACATTGGTGCAGGCAGATACAAACCCACTGGCTTCACTTCAAACACCAGACTGCATGGGGGTAAGTATCAATCTTCGTACGTGTTTGTAGAGTACCTACTTCTACAGTGACCTGATCTGGACTGACACCTCCGGATTCAGAAATAATAAAATTACTTTCAGAATGTTTCTTGAATCAAATGAAAACAAATTAAGTCAAACAGAAGATGGAGAAGATAACTTATAATAGTAGTCAAGCAGGGAGAAAAATGATCTGGAAAAGTAATATTCTGGGATGTGGGAGACTTGGGTTCTATTTCCTACTCTGCCACAATCTTCCTGTGTGATCTTAGACAAGCCACTTATTTTCTCTGTGCTTGAGTGCCCCATCTGTAAAACGAGGGTAGAAGTAATTCCCTCCCTCACAGGGATGCTGCGAGGATAAATACATTAAATACTGCTCAAATACTACAGTCATGGTGGTCACAAAAGTATTTAAGACAGAGAGAGAGAGATAGAAATGCACCATCAAACCTGTAGAAGAGTATTTCAGGATTTTCTATAATTCCTGTCACCATCTAAGTGCTTACCAAGGAAATGAGATTTGCCTAAGAATGGCCTTAGTGGAGTAACTCACTCTTTTCCCTCATTTTCTGGTTATAGGAAGCTCCGCTTGTAGTGTTTATCATTTCAATCATGGTGGGAAAGCTTTATCAATGAGGAAGGTGTTGCAGAATGCTCTAAACATGTTCAGAATTGAGAAACATAGATTAGACTAAGATTCGTGAAAACTCATTTCATGACCAAAACTCATAAAGAGGAATGTTTTAGCTCCATCTTTTACATGCTTCACCATTTACCCCTGATGATAACAGTTGTATGGGAGGATTAGTTTTTTTTATTTAAATAAAGTCTTGCAAGACTAATTAAATATTAAAGCTGATTTTGGTTAACCCAAAATATGGAACATTAGTAGGATTCCCTGAAACCTAGTTCCATGTAGCCTGCCAATTCAACTCTTTCAACCTGAATAGTACTATTTGTTGAAGAATATTTGGCTATATTCTAAATCCTAATATGGTTCATTCCCAAACAAGGTACTTCCACAAAGCAAAAATAAGTATTATTTACTGGTGCTAACATTTTAATGGGTCGTTGGTTATTCCTGAAGCATTTCTCAAGGGATTAATGAAACACAGTAAGATTAATAATCTACATTAACAATAGCATAGAGATAAATATTTATATTAGTGAGAGAATGATGTCAGGGGTTGCACTACAATAATTTGATATAATACAATTTCTGGAATCAAATGAAATTAACTTACAATAAAGACACTTGAATAGGGATGCGTGCAGAACCGAAGCTGTGTCACACCCAAGTAATGTCCCCTGCTAGCAAATCCATTCATTTCATGACAAGAGCCCATGAGGATGCATACTAATAGGGTGGTGGGGACATTAATTATATGTGGTAATATTTACATAGCTAATATACTCATTTATATCACCAAACAAATTCATTTTGAAGTTTTCACTTAAGGCTAAAAGAAAAAGCTTTAGAAAAATAATAAGCTTCGGAAAATCAGTTAGATTTTACTGAATTTTATGAAAAGAAAGAAGGAGCTGACTTAGCTTCACAACCAAGAGTTGCTTCATAACTGCAAAAGTTTGCAGCCTTCTTTTCTTATAATGAGCACCACCTCATTAACCAAATAACAAAATACAGTCTAATTACAGGGCAGGCTTAAATTATTAATTTCTCTGAGTCAGTTAATTGAAAACTTAATCTTCTTCAAGATGGGCTTTCTTTACAATGCTGATAGGAAGAGGCATTTCACGTTTTCATTGTTTGAATCTTTTGCATCACCAGGGTAATACAAAAATATTCTTCTTAGTTCATCAAATTATTTCTCGTTTATGAGTTAATATTTATTGAAGAATACCAAACAAAACTGTCTAAGAGTCAAATTCTGAGGCCTTACTGAGGGCTCTATTCTATGTCTTCTTATGGTGAACAGTAATTACTTGCACCAGTAGTCCCACTGAAGTCCACGGGAATATTAGCCTAAGTGATATTTCATGTAAGAATTTGAGAATTGGATCCTCATTTTTTGTTAGGTGTTTACTCTGACAGATTTCCAAGGAAAAATCCTGTTACCAAGCTTTTACCAGTAGGCTAACTTCTGCTCTCTCCTGAAAGAATTCTGTCCATTCATTTCAAGTAGAATCACACCCTGAATTTTCTGAAAGGCTTTATAAAGCTCATGAGCAGACAACTAGAAAGTTTAAGGCATGAGAGACTACCAGCAGAAACAGAACGGCTCTCAAGGATGGCATTAGTATGCACTTTCTATCCACTTAGATAGAACTATACTGATAAAGCTACAGAGACAGGAAAAGAATTGGTGACAGAGAAAAAAATAAAATGCAGCTAGGCATAGTGGTCACTTGCTAAATATGAATCCCCTTCATATTCTTTGCATACCCCTTTCTCCATCAGCAGATAGGAAGTAGTCTTTGTGGTACCTCTGGAGGAAAGGAAGTATTCTGATAAACACATCTCCAGTGATTTAAAAAACTTACGAAGGACAAACATCCATCCCCTCCCTCCCAGCAATCCTTGTAACTATGCGTAGTCATGTTCTGAAGTGACAGGCCCTTTCTTTTATCACCCTCTCATACTACCCAGTCCATGAAGACACAGAGGTATCATATAGATCTTGCAACCTGTTTTATAGCTTCCTGGAAAAGGAATAATATGTGCATTAATGGAAAACTTTAAAGTAGGAATGAGAAAGATGGAGGAACATGACAGCAATTCATTCTCAAAGCCCAATCATCCTTCATGAAGAGAGAGAGAGGCACAAATAACAGAAATGGAGTATAGGGGCAATCTATCTGATACTGAAGGCTCTTCTACATACCACGCTCTTTGCATTCATTATGAGAAATTTCATGATATATTTGCAAGGAATACAAATATGGGATGAGATATAGTTAGAAGCTTTTAAGCACTTAACTCGACCACCTATAGAAACAGATTTTGAATTAGCTATATCAATACAAAATTCTGTGTGTGTCAGAGGGGCTAAAGAGACAGGTTGAAAGTGTGACATTTTTCTTCAGTGGGAATCACTTTCTAAAGCACTTTTCTAAAATTGACTTTAAAACATCATTAAACCCTAGCCTATCTGTATCTTATTTTATTACATATTACTTGATTTCAGGCTTGCTAAACTGCCTGAACACTGAATGCATGAGACCTAACCTGCATATAAATCTTTCAAAAGCTAAATATAAAACTAAACATGTCCCTTCTTCCTTTTGTGGGAATAACAAAAGTTTACAGATTCCAAAGGGGTAGCCATGTCAATCTAGTTCAACAAAAACAAACAAGGAGCCTAGTGACACTTTTAAAGACTAACACATTTATTTATCGCATGAGCTTTCATGGGAGAAAATCCCAGTTTGTCAGATGCTTGAAGATGGAGAAGTACTGATGAAAATGGGAGGAAAAGAAATTCAGGGAAATGTAAATCATAGGATCGGGTGAGATTGCTACAGTAAATCAATGCAGTTGTTTAGACTCAAACAATGGACAACAGCATATAGGAGGGAGGTGAAGGAAAAAGGAAAGCAGAATTACCTGTTGTAATTGGGGGAAAAAAACTATAGTCTCTATTTAACCCTAAGTTGATAGTGTCAAAAAGTTTGCAGAGTTTTCCTTGGCATTTTTCAGTTGGGATGAGGGGCCGGATTTGATAGCTGACGCATGACTGGGATTCTTGCCTGTACAAGCCTACTGATCTTCAGGGATCCACTCAATGAAGTGGGATGCTGTTCACACTGTCATCCAGCTCATCTGAATAGTTGCAGCACTTGAACAGTAGGAGTTCATTTACTCCAGGATGCAGGAACTCCCTATGTGGCTGAAGAGGTTCACAGCACTGAGGGGGGAAAACACCTAAACTCTCTCGGATACTGTGGATTTGGATAGAAAGGAAGAATCTGACAGAAACCTCAAAACCCCCTTCCTACATCCAATCTTCCAAGCTGAATCCCAATTAAGGAGTTTTTGTAGGGGTATGCCAGAGAAAATGCAGGAGCAGCAGAGATCCATGTGTGCAGGCTTCTTTGCACTTATGGAAGCAGAATGGAATTTTTGGAAGGAAGGTGCACATGACATTGTATAAACTATAACATTTTCTAGAAAAGAATCTCAGTTGATTTCAAAATTCAAATGTCAGTTCAGCACAGTTGATTAAATTAGTATTAGAATCAAAGCCAGGACAGAAAGTTATTTTATTGAAGAAGATAACAGCACTATCCTAAAAACAATTATGATTCTCGAATGATTGGCCATTTATGTATTTTATATTAGAAGAGACTATAGGATATTCATATTCTTCTTCTTGGAGATTTTGTTAATTGTTGCCTCTCGACGGCACAGACTGCCATTAGTGGAGTAAACTAGAACGTACCTCCTTCTGATACACAAAGCAACCAAAAACTTCCTTCATTCAATTCCTCTGTGAGTCTCATATCATGCCAATAACCCATGATAGTTACTGAAACTATAACTACTGTTACACAGCCGTTAGTAAGAACCTACAACAAACATCCAGACAGGGCTGAATCAATGCAGGGGCTTTAGAGGCTGAAGCCCTGCACCCCGGCCCCTAGTCCCCTGTATTGTTCTGACCATGCTTCCCCGCCCAGCCCTGGAGGTGCTGGTAGGGGTCCCTGCTGATGCTAGATGAGGGGGGCCTGGGCCAGAGGCCATGCTCTGCAGTGCTCCTGCCTTGCCCCCAGGCTGGCTGGTCTGCCCCCAGGGCGGGCTGGTGTATGTCGGCTGTGCTCTGGGGGAGGGGTCACCCTGCACATCGGCCTGCCCTACAAGGTGGGAGCACCATGGAGCACGGCTGTGGGAATGCCCTCCAATGCCAGCCTGCCCCCAATCCTGCTGTGGTAGGGGCTGGGGCCCCAGGCTGAGTGGCCCATGGGGGTGGGAGGTGAGGACCCCAGGTGAGAGGGGCCCCCAAAAGTGGGCAGCCTGGACCCCGTTAATCCAGCCCTGCATCTAGAACAGGCATTTTCTATTTATTTTTTAAATCCTCATTTAGATTCTATGGAACAGGGATTCTCTCTCCTTATAGCATGTACACCTCTGAGCACTCGGACAACAGTTGAAAATTAATTTTGGAGTCTTTTGGTGCTACTGATACTGAATTAATAAATAACAGCCAGTGCTAACAACTCTAAACTTTTAGTGTATTTCTTGGGATAGCCCTCTCTGTGGTAATGGATAAAACAGTTGAATAAAGATTGAGGGCATTAAAGTATAATGCTTTTACTGTTTAAAAAAAATAGTACTTGGGAAACAAAATGGTGCTAATCATTTTTATATCAATTCTCATGTCAAACTATCTGAACTTTTACAGCATGTATTTCTGTTTTAGAGCTGTACAAATATTCTGGAAATGTTATATTTGCTTATTCACAAAGTGTTGTGTTGATTCTGATCTCCTGTCTCTGTAAATTCAGGAATTGCTTGATGGTGCACAAGACACATACTGCATAGTTCCCATGACATGCACAATGCACCTCTGCATAAAACATCATTTATGATCTTATTAGCATCTATAGAAGCTATTATTCCTCTCATTTGTAAGAATAGCACTGAATTTTCCCAAGCAGAAACAAGTTTTCTAGCTCTTCATTTGCATTTCAGAGGCCTCCTTTCTGGGCAGCTACTGTACATAAATAAACAGTGAGTTTAAATATTAAAAATCCATTTAATATGACTGAAAATTTAAACACCTACATTCTCCCTATTACAGAATCTTTTGACTATAAAATTGAAAAGTAAATTATAATATTCTCTGTCAGAACAAAGTTTGTCTAACACTTTGTATTTGTTAAACTTCAAGAACCTTATTTAAAAATGCAATCTTGAAAAGGAACATATTACATATACATATTAAATTTCCTCTTCATGTCCTTATGCAGATATATTAGATATAATACGATTTCATCAGATAAAATGTAAATTAAAGCAAGATTTTAATAAATAAAGAGGTAGCAATCAAGAGCTGGTCACATTCTTTCACAGAAAATGGCCTGTGAGTAAAACTAAACTTCTCCATGGGATAAGATTTAAATATTAGAAAAAAAAAATCAATTTTGCATCATGAAGATGGAAATGACAGTTGCCCACTAGGCAGGCTTTCGTTAATTCCACTTTCATCAATTCCACTTTGTCCCTGAAAACAGAGAGGTTTCTAGACAGTCAACCGGGAAGCTGCATCTAGGTTGGAGGGAAGGCAGAGAAGCTGAGTGTTGTCTCTCTGTCTTCCCCATAGGTCACAGGTCTCTCCAGCAGCCTGGCAGTTGGAGGGGGGAGGAAGGGAGAGAAGTCGTAGGGCACTGAATACTAAGGGCTTATCTACACTGAAATCCTTGCATCCTTCTCCATGGATCGACATGGCGGGATCGACTGAGTGACAGCGGAGACCTGCTCAATCAATCTCGGAAGTGTTCTCCATTTAATGTAGTAATTCCACCCCTCAGAAAAGAGTAACATTGCGATGAACAGAGAGCATTTACCATTGGCGCAGCCCAATGAAGACACCACACTAAGGGAGGGTAAAGTAAGTTGACGGGAGATACACATTCTACCATATGTAGATTGCATATCTCTCTGACCCAGCACTGCAATATAGGCCAGGCCTTAGTCTCTGGCAGCTTGCCTGGAAGGCTCTTGTTAATTTTGCTTTCAGCATACAGGAAGCAAGTGAATTTGACAAGCGCCTTCCAGGTGGACAGAAGGGAAATTGCCAACATCTGTTTTGATTCTCTTGAAACAGATTCTATGACAATCCATTCCTGTGGGGAAAAAAATGTCTTTTTTACTTTTTGTTCTAATTTGGAAGAGAAAAAATGTACAATATTGCATCCTCCCCCTGTCCCAAAATAGATTTCCATTTTCTGGCCAGCTCCAACAGGAGTCTATAATTTATATTAATCTATATCGAGATGGTGTATTAGGAGTTAACATACAAGGACCCATATTCCCTTTTTTCTTATGTTTCCATAAATGGTAACGTGATTTACTCTAAACACAAGTAAACTCAGAACAGGGTATGCTGAATTCTGTAAAGTCTTCATCTCACAGGACATTTGGTGTGTTACATCCCTAGATATCTGAATACCCTAACACAGACATATATAATCAACACATAGATACTACATTAATTGGTTCTCTATAAAAACCTTAAATATAAAGTAAGTGTTCAGAGTGGATCTTGATTTTAAGTTGTAATGTATTCATTTTAAGATATTGGAGACACATGGGGTCATACATTGTTGTAGGCGTCAATGCAAGCCATGCACATGGCTTGAAGACAATGTATAGCCTTTTATTCACAAATATTTATTCCAATTTTTTAAAATTTGCTTTGACTGTGTTTGTACTCCCTCTCTGCAGGTATCCTAGCACAGCGGTTCTCAGCCACTGTGTTGGGACACAAAGATGTGTCGCAAAGAGCTGGGAGATGTGTCACAGAAAATTGGCAACTCAGCTTGGAGCTCCTGCCACCCGCCGCTCTCTACCGCCCTCGACAGCCTGCTCCTGCTGCACAACACAGGCAGTAGCCAGGGCCAGATGAGTAAAGGGACTTAGGGGCTGCAACCCAGAGATCCTGGGCTAGGGAGAGGGGGCACCACCTGCCCCACAAAAATAAACCTGTCCCCATTGAGCCAGATTGCCAGGGCACCAGTTTGCACTGGCTTGACTCTGTCCCCACTCAGGTCCTGGAGGGTTGCATATTCCAGAGCACCGCAGCCTCCCAAGCGCTCCCAGCCCAAGCGCCACTGTCACCAGCAGATTGTAGTGTGTCATGCAGGGGAACATCATCTGTCAGGTACTTCACAATGGGAAAAAAGGGTTCAGACCTACTCTTTTAGCAAATAAGTATACTGTCAGGAATGTCTGGCAAAATAGTGAATTTGAACTGAATGTTTTCTATTAATATTCCAAAACTTTCAGTACAAATTCATAACAATATGTATTTGCACCAGAAACTTGATTCTATGTGCTATATTTGTCTAATCAGGAAATAAAGAATATACTATGTGACTTATGTCTTCTTTCAACTTGAACACTGAGTTTGGAATTATCGACTACTCAAAGCAATACTCATACCAAGCAGTTTGTGAACAATTTTCAAGGATAAAGTTTGTTGGCATAAAAGATTCATTAAATTATTTTAAATCGTGAACAAACTATATAACTCGATCATAACTGAAAAAGAGTTTGTGCTAAATTTTCCAAATATGCTATATGCAGCCAATTATTTCTTCAGTTCCATATTTTCCTATACATTAATTTAATTTAGGAATTCTATGCATTTAGATTTAATATTCCCAATTTTATAGTGTAACAATAAAATGGAAAAAAATGAGGAACTTTCCAATAATGTATACTTTTAAGCAGGATGTACTGTAAATACTGTGCCCAGTGTGGACTACCATGTATACAAAAAGTAATTATTTGTCTTGATACATCATAAAATCTACTTTTACTCATTCCATTGAATTGTCTGTACCTTGAAATATATTGTAGCCTATATTCATTGTGCTGAACCCTCAAAATGTACCCAGTAGCAAAAACCTTGCTCTGTCAAAACTCCGTTTCAGTTCACAGAAAAAAGAAATCATGACTCGACCCAGCATAAAAAACAAAATACGGATTTAAACTTTACAGAAAGGGAGAAGGAGCACACTGAGCCATCAGTATAAGTTTTAATGGCTTGAGGCTGATGTGCCTGACCAAAAAATTACACTGTCATCTTGATCCAAACATTTCTGTAAAAATAGGGCCTAACATTGAAGACACATTCTTGAACACTCAGGAAAAATATTTTATGCTGCTTTTGTATGGATTTCTGTGAAGCACTGCTGACCTTTGTAATTTTGCAGGAGGAAAATGAATCTCGGTCTCTCAGACTCATGAAACAATAAGAACATGGCCATTTCTTGGTTATTTTCAATGGTACACTGTCAAAAACAAGGCTTATGAGCCTGATGAATGTGTATTCATGCAGAATAGGGAAAAGGCCACATTTGCATTAAAATTCAATTTTTAATTGTTTTTTTTATTGATGCTTGGTGAATTGGATCTATAAAGAGCCATTTTAAAGTAGACTGAAATTTGACAAATAAGGTAGCCGTGTATATAGTTTCAGCAATTATAACAGTAATAACACACTGTTCCATCTCTTGGTAATATAAAGATGAGAAGAATGTAAGACTAGATCAGTTTTAGAAACCTGGAGAGTTCATAGTATCACCAAGGCCAAAGAAGCTTATGTACCAAAATCTGTGCAAGGTATGTTTGCTAGAGGTAAACAAACATAATCCTTGTCAACAATGTTGAAAAGAAAGCAGCAATCTGTTTTTTTTAGGGTAATCTACACGAACTAATTGGTTTAGCATCTGGACAGTTGCTGTTCATCCAATTTAATCTGTTTTTTTTTTTTTTTTAAAGGTGAAAAAAATTCACCAGTCACAAAATGTTCCGAGTGTTCTTATTTTCTCATGCAGCTGGCAATCATGGAGCTTCTATACTTTGTTAGACAATCTGTCATTCTTCATGTTGGCTATGGAGGATCTTACAGGCATTCAAGGTATGTTTAATGTACTTATCAAAGAGCAGGTCAAGAGTTGATTCGATCATGTTCTTTCATTACCTATATGAGGAGAATTTCTCATTGCAGAGATTCTTAAATCAAGCTAGATTTTGATGCTAAACAAGTTCTCTAAGGAATCAACGGTGAGTGTAATTACCTTAATAGTAAGCATAATTAGCTATTGAAACAACTTACTTATGAATGTGGTGGATTCTCCATCACTTGAAGTGTTTATATCAAGAATGCATGCCAAGCTTAGACTATAAAAGATATACTCTAGCTCAACCATAAATTATGGTCTAATACAGGAACTACTAATGAAATACTATGCTAATGTCTGCGTCATGCAGGAAGTCAGATTAGAAAAAAAAATCCTTTCTTGCTTTAAACTCTATGAAAATATTATCCAAAGTTTAACTACTTTGGCACAACAGACCACTACTTTCCACCCTTCCACTCCACACTAAAACAGGATTGGGTTAATTGGGAGTCATGCAATACCATGTCTGGAAGATGATGAACTTTAAGAATGACAAGAGAACTCTACACCATGAATGAGAGCTTTGAATCCAACCAACTTAAAGAAAAACAAAATGGCGACCACTCCCAAAGATGTGTAAAATGCATCATACCCTTTAAAAGAAAATGAATAAATAAAAGCACAAAATGAGTCTTACTAGCAGAAAATAACATTTAAAAAACAAAATAACTGCTCCTTTTGATACGAGGAGACAGCAATGGAAATAAAAATAGTTTCTGAAACCATAGAAAGACTTCTTCAATCTATTGCAGGGTAAGTCATTAACTGAAGGCTACATTAACGTATCAGAATATCTCCTTCAAACCAGTAGTCTTCTGAAACTTAGACCCACCCAACATGGAAAAAAGCACATTTCTATAAACTTGACCATTCTGAAGTAGGCTGTCAGGTGTGGGAAGGACAGATATCATCTAGAAAATAAAATGAACCCTCAGTCATTTCACTTACTCTCAAACAATTTGCAAATTTTTCACAATGCTTACTGCACAATAATTTACTTGCGTGTGTAAATAACATGGTCCAAATTCTGCTTTCACTGCCATTGGATTTAACCCTACTGACATCAAGAGGAGTTGCAGCTGTGTAACAGAGATATACGGCCACGTATCTCTAAATCAGTGCTCCTGAACCTTTTGTGGCTTGTGACACACTTGGCAGCATATTGGACACCCTAGCCCACCCCCTTCAGGCTGAATCCAGCCATCTTCTCAGCTTTCCATGATACACTTACCACTGGGTGGTGATACGGTAATATGTCCCTACACAGTGGGTGAGAACCACTGCTCTAAATAATTAGAGCCAGATGATGCCTTTAAGGCATAGGAACTTCATGAGGGTTGTGCTGGGCAGGACACAAGTGCCTCCTGGAGATCACTGTGCACAGAAAAAAGGAGACATAACGTGAGACCTTATGCAGCATATACTGCAGCTGAAGAGCTTTGCTGACAGTTGGGAAGAGAGTAGGGCCATGGTCTCACTTCCTCTCCTCCTTTAGGGTACCCCTTGAGGTGCAGGTATGAAACAGTAAGAAGAAGAGAACACAAGAACTACAGCAGTACCTGATCTATGCAGAGGAAAACTGGGGTGGGGGCAGTCCCCTCCCATTATTATTTGTTTGACTGCTGTGCCTACAGGTCCCAATCAAGGCGCAGGGCCCCACTGCTTGAAGCACATATAAGGAAAAGACAATCCCTGCCACAAAGACTTTTCAGTCTAATAAAAATAAGTCAAGAGCCAATAGATGAATATAACAGATGGGAGGAGCACAAGGGAACATTGACATGGCTGTAATTAGTTTACTAAGCAAAGTACACACCAACTTCCAGCTCAGTGGCAAGACACCTAGCCGCATACTCGCTGTGGAGAATAATAATGACTTGATGGGACATGTTACCAAATGCACAGCTGTGAAGACACAGATCAGAACACGAGAAACTTACTCAGCAAACAGAAGACCTTCACTCTTTAGTGCTGAATGGCTGACAAATCAGTTGCTTTTCTATTCTCTCTGGAGACTCATCCTTTTTGTTTTCCTTCATGCTGCTCAGCTCCTTTCACTTTCCATACCTAGCATGTAGCAGACCCACTATCACTTCATGGACAAGCAGCCTTCTCTGAGATGGATGCCAAATCAGTCAGCAGGAGGTACCAGGAAAGCAGATGGTTGTCACCTTCCCCTCAGAGTTCAATCACACCCCCTCTGAGTTATATAACTTCTGGACACCACTCTGCTAGCAGGTGAGAGCACCTTGCCTTCATATTCTCATGTTATTATTAATTATCTTTCTAGATTAGCAATGAAGATATGTTTAATTAGCACATACAAACATGGACTACTGCAAAAATAAAACCTTTGAGGATTGATGGTCTAGTGGTGGAAAGTAAAGCTTAATGAAGCACGGTTAAGCATAAGAGAATATTAATATTATCAGAGAACAACAAATAGATAGTAATATTAAGAACAAGTCTAATTACCATACCTTTTCATTTTAAACGCTAACATTTTAAACAGAAAATCAATACAAGCCCCTCCTTCCTAGAATAAACATAGGATTTCCTTCCCTCTACGCATCTAATGAATTATGATGTTTTTATTTTCTAAATATATGATGCTCTGCACCTTTTTCAAGAATGCATGTTCTTCCGCAATATTATTACATTTCATATTTTTACCATGCGAATCCATGATTCCCACACAACCCCTCCCCCACCATCTGTGACAACAGTCTCTCTCTAAAGGTCTAACTATAACCACAGAGTCAAATTCCAAAGGGGTAGCCATGTTAGTCTATTGTAGAAAGACAACAGAGTCCTGTGGCACTTTTAAAGACTAACAGATTTATTTATCGCATGATCTGTTAGTCTTTAAAAGTGCCACAGGACTCTGTTGTCTATAACCACAGAATTATCGGGTGTGTCTACACTTACAAATTAAGTCAATTTAAGAAGGCTTAAGTCGACTCAAAGCATTCCACGTCCACACTGGGCTCTCCTTAAGTCGACTTAAGCAGTTCCTTAAGTCGACTTAAGGAAAAGTTAAGTCAACTTAATAACACCTCCTCTTAGGTAGACCCAACGCTTAAGTTGATCTCATTAAGTTAACCTAAACCAATATAGATGTAGATTAGCCCTAAATTGACCTCCATGGCCTCCAGACCTTCCTCCCTGACCTCCCTCTCAGAGTTCCTGGCACAGGAAGAGCCTGCCCTGGCCAGCCACTGGGCAGGACTCACCCCTGACAACCCTGCTCCCCAGAGCTGGCCAGACCTGCTGCTTGGGAGCAGGGCTGAGTAGAGCCAGCGCCGCAGATGGGCCCCATCCTGGAGCCACCAGGAAATCCTTGACCTGCTGGCCATTTGGGGGGACGAGGCAGTCAGCTCTCAATTGTGAGGCAGCCATCACAATTGGGAAGTATATGCCTCCATCTCCCAGGCTCTGGCTGCCAAGGACCACACCCGGGACACCCAGCAGGTCCAGGTCAAGATCCAGGACCTCCACCAGGGCTACCAAAAGGCCCGGGAGAAGATGCTCCGGACAGGGGCAGCCCCCACCAGCTGTCGGTATTACCAGCACCTGGATGCCTGTGTGGGCCAGGAGAGCAGCAGCCTGCCAGCCCACACCATCGACTCTGCCGAGCCTCCCTTCCTTGACAGCGACCAGGAGGAGGACTCAGGGGACGAGACTGTGGTGCTGGAGTAGTGGGAGGCCAGTGCCCAGCAGGAGCAGGGGGATGCCCACCAGATGGTCAAGCAGGGGCTGTAGAGGGGTGAGCAGAGGCTGCTCGAGTGCATGCTCAACCTCATGGAGTGGCAGACCCAGTCCCTGCAGCGCCAGGAGGAGTGCCTGTTCTCTCTGGGCCCCACTCGGGGCCCCGGCCTGCGCCATAGAGGCAGCCCTCCTTGCCAGAGGGCCAGGACCCGGGGCGGATGTCTGCAGGCCTGGGACCCGCCTTCCAGAGGCCACTAGCACCAGCCCTTCCCCCCTGACAGACTTCCCACAATGCACCCCTAATACCTCCCCCCCAAGGTGACTTAAGAGTCTAGTGTAGACTCTCTACGTCAACTTAATAAATTCAGCTTAAAGTCAACTTAGTAAAGGTGACTTACTAAAGTTGACAACTTTCTAAGCGTAGATATAGCCATCCAAATCCCCCTGTACTCTTTCCCAATCACATTTTGTTCAACTGTGTTCATATAAGGCTCTTGTAGTTTGCTGGCAGCACACCTGGTTTCTGACTCCCACTTTCAAAGCAAGGTTTTTATTGCCCATATGACATTTACAAAAATGTTTCCTCCCCCATTGTTTAGCAGTCAGATGCATTATTTATAGCTTACTATCTACAGCCTCATTTTTACATTCTTAATATAAAAGCAAACTACATGACACACAGCTAGGCAAACAGTCTCTGATATTTATTATTTCTTTTATTAGCGTTAAGATGCTAATAACTAGTTAATTTCATTCAGCCAGCCACTGATCTCAAGAGCTAAGTCTTCTGCTTTGTAGTTTTAACAGAGGTGGCATTTGGGGGCCCTAGGTGAAGACCCATTGTGGGGCCCCTCTCTGTGGCCCCACTCCCCCACCCCACCCTTGCTACCCTGTCCTCCCTCCTGCCCCAGCTTCCCACTCCATAGCTCTGGCCCCCTGAGCCCAGCTCCTCCTCCTGCTGCTGACCAAGGAAGATGTGGCTTTTGGGGTAGGCGAAGCAGGCGATGGGGCCCTAAGCGTTCGCCTGCTTCACCTACCCCAAAAGCCGCCTCTGAGTTTAAACACTGTTAAATGCAGTTAACTAAGATGAAAAGCATTATGGGTGACTGGTGAGACTTGCAGTGTGGTACACAGACAGTTACAGCTAAATAAGTCAAGGCCAGGAGGTATGCTGTAGAACACCTAGCTAAGGCCCTGCAGTTTTTAATAGGAATTAATTGCTTGATTCTGGGAGCTACTGAGCACTCCATGGGCTTGGGCTCTAAGAAAAACTTCATGGAACTTAATCCCCCAAATTTTCCAGCAAGCAATCATCACAACACTCAAATAACACCATACAAAGTTATGATAATTCCTATCAGAACTTGCACAAAAACCATGCACTTTCTTTGAGCTCAGACATGTCAAGAATTACCAAGTGAATACTACATACAACTATTCTGGATTAATGTCAGAACAAAGCAGTAAAAAGCAAAAAAAATCCTTTTATCAACTGTGAACATTTGGGTCAAAAAAAACACCAAACCTGCTTAGTTGCTATGCCAGTTTTACCAGGAACATAAAACATATGCTCTTTAGGGCAGGAACTGTCCAAACTACATGCTTGTACAACTGATCATCAACTGGGCGAAAATAATGCTATCTAGGTTGCAAAGTCAAGCACTTGAAAGTTATGGACCAGATTTATAGTTTAATTGTGAACCTTTGAGTACCCCATCTTTGCACTGAATGAGGCAGACATACTATGGAAATAATAGAGATAAAACCAGTTCTATTATATGTCTATAACCCACTGAATTCCATAACATCTGCAGGGTGCGGACCATGAACTGTAAGCACTGTAGCATAGACAACTACCACTTGGGCTGTTGGCAGCATGAGAAGGCTGGGGGGAGAGGAGGGCAGGAGGAGACAGGGAGTGGGCTGAGTCAGGATGTGTCTAACCTGACTTTCTCTTTTTCTCAGAGGTGAAGGCCTCTTGTCCCTGTGGGCTGGCTGGATTCATCTGCTGAGCCTGGTAGTTTAAGAGAGGAACCTGGCTCAGCTTTTTCCTCACCAACCGTGGGGGTAAGTGCCCCTGGGAAGGACAAAAATTTGGTCCCTATGCTTTAGAGGTGGGATGGGTACAAGGAGGAGCTTGTCTCTTTCCCTTGCAACCCCAGGAGCTGGTAAAGATCATGCCCCATGTGGTGGCCCCTGAGGAAGAATGGGAAGCTGGGCTCGTGTGCTGGATTAGGGATAGTGATAATGGGATTGGGTAGTGGGGAGAGTGAGAGAATATGTTTCTCTCCTTCCCGTCCTGCTATATCTGCTGTGGCAGATGCCAGGTGTTCGCAGGGCAGAGACAGCTGCCCCAGCCTTGAAATGACAATTTCAAAAAAAGTTTCATTTGAATGTCAAGCTTTTACAACAAAATTACAGGAAATTTTGAAATTAAATTGCTTCAGATTAAAAAGAAATCAGGGAGGAGAAGAGAAATGGGAATTTTTACACTGTATATCTAACCCAAATCTGAACGAAATTTCACAAGACAAAGGAATGACACCTCTATTCTCAGAGCAAAACACCAGCATCTTGGGCAAACACGGGACTTGTGAATATTTCTGAAAGAAAAATGTTGCAAAAATCTTTTACAATGGAAAGAGTTAGACAAACTAAATAGAGCAGTAACTCCAGACACCCTCGCCCCTGATGTTAATGTAGAGGTCCCCAATAACTGTAACAACAACTATAACAAATGGCAGCCTTTTTGCACAGATTTAATTAGTAAATTCCAGAGTCTTCAGGATTCAGCTCTACCAAGTAAGATAAAGGGAAGTTTCTATTCTAAACTGAATAAAGTTTTCAAATAAATCACATGTTCCTTAATGAAATATTTACAGCCAGTCTCTAAACCACCAAACACTTTCATTGGCTGCATATAGTGATGGTGTATTGAAACACTTAAGAATTAACAAACAAGGAGTCTTGTGGCACTTTTAAAGACTAACAAATTTACATGGGAGAGATCCCACTTCATCAGATGGAAAAAAAAAAAAGTATAGGAAGGAGGGATAAATATGCAGTGATAAATACATTTTTTTAGTCTATAAAAGTGCCACCAGACTCCTTGCTTGTTTTGCTGAACTAGACAAACATGCAGGGCCATCCCTAGGCGGGAGTGAGTCCCAGGGCCAATCGGCCTAGGCGGGGCCCCCACCCCCCATGCTGGTGGGGAGCGCAGAGAGGAGGGGGCCTGCTCCACCCCTCAGGGACCCTGGTCGTTTCCCCCCCCCAGGATCCAGCCCTGGAACCACCGACGCGGGCCCATGGCCCCGGGGCAGAGGGGCGCCACAGCCCCAGGCGGCGGGGAGCTGTGGCTGTGGCTCCGGAGAGCTGCGACCCGGGGAGGCAGGGAGTCGAGGCCGCGGCCCCGGGTGGTGGGGAGCCATCCCCAGCCGAGGCTGCTGCTGCCCGAACTACAGCCAGGACCCCAGGTGGCCATGGCTGGCCCAGAGGCTGGGGCCCAAGCCCCAGCCCCACCCCTGGGCCTGCCTGCTCCGCCCTGAGGGTGGGGAGCAGGGCCGGCCTAGGGACCAGCCAGGGGAAGTGGTCCTGGCTCGCCCTGCTGCCGAAGGGGGAAGCGCGGTCTTGGGGGGCCACAGTGTGGGCCCCACACTGCCCCACTGGGAGCAGAACAGTGCGGGGCCCACGTTACTGCAGGGTCCGGGGCAATTGCCTTGTTCGCCCCCACCCCCACCCCAAGGATGGCCCTGCTAACATGAGTACACTATTGGAAATTAAGAATTAGAAAAACTTAAGCAACTAAAGGAACATTTGTGACGCTACATTTGTTAGCTTTGGCTCTAAGTAAATGCCAGGAATTAATTTCAAATCCATGTCCTCATGCAATTGCTATAGCAGCCAAATCACATCAATGTACCCAAAATAGATACTTTAGAAATAGTTACTGGACCAGCGAAACAAGAGTCCAAAAAAAGATGTAGGAATGATAGACAGTAAACTAAGGAGTTGTAGCTTACTATTTACCTTTGTAAGAAAAGGCCAGAGATATATTAAGATATACAGTAGAACCTCAGAATTAGGAACACTAGAGTTACAAAGTGACCAGTCAACCACACACCTCATTTGGAAACAAGTATGTAATCAGGCAGCCACGGAGGAAAAAAAGATAAAAACAAATACAGTACAGTATTGTGTTAAACGTAAACTACTAAAAAAATGGAAAGCAGCATTCTTCTTCTGCCTAGTAGTGTATCAAAGCAGTATTAAGTTAATTATCTTAGTTCAGAGTTACTAACAACCTCCACTCCTGAGGAGTTTATGACTCAGAGTCTACTGTACATACACACAAGAGGATTGATTGTACAATTAGGGAGGTAATACTATACTCAGTCTAGGAAGACCCAGAGCTTCAGGTTTTTAGCTACTCCGGTGGCAAGAAACATACAAGTTTCAATCGTCTTTACATATTCCTGCTGTGGAATGATATGAGCAATTCTGGACTTCAGATAAGAACAGTGCAAGGAAGTTACAGAAGAGGCAGAGAACATCAACCAAAGCGGTGTGAAGACCAGATGCTTTGACATGTGAAATTTGTTCCTTCAGCCTCTCCTTTGAAGAATGATACGTGGGGTGCACCGCCAGGGAGGGACGATGAGATAATTAGAGGGGTGGCAAGCAGCATAGAGCAGAGGTGTGTAGCAGTGGCCGGCACCAGACTCAGCAGCAGGGTACTTCTGGTGGTGTTTCTGAGGAATTAGGCTCAAGTGGTCCCCCTGCTGGCAGTCCATGCTCTGCTCCTCCAGATGCTGGACTCTGGCTCCGAGTCCCCCTTGGAGTCTTAGCCCTCCAGCCAAGGCCGTAGTCCATCCATCGTAGTCTTCTGGGGTACAACTAGGTCCCTTGGACCACTTTGTGGCAGCCTAGTCCATCCACCACCGTCCTGCGGTCTGCTTCAGCTCACCATGTCCCAGCCCACTAGTAATATTGTCAATGGGCCAATGAGGCAGTGCTGCTCCTGGCACGCTGGGGGAGTGGGAAGGGACCAGGGCCCGCCCTCTAGTCCAGGTCCTGGTCTAGGGACCCTAGATGCCTCCAGTGAGGCCTTCCGCCTCCCTCCAGTCTCTCCACAATGTTGGGTGTCGACTCTCTGGGCCACTTCCCTGCAGCCCCCAGTCACACACCACCTGGAGTCCAGTCACTGTCCCTCTGGCCTCTTGCATGGACCGCTGCTCCAGCCACAGCTACCTCTACATCTGGACTGCCACTCTGGAGTTCCAGCCACTGCCCCCCCAGGCCTTCTTGCCTCTGGACCACTGCTTCAGCACCTCTGCCCTTCTGACTGCTTTCCTGGCCTCTTCAGCTCATAGTGGCCATGCTGTGAGCTCTCCAGAGTGCTGGCTCAGCCAGCCAGCCAGCCAGCCAGCCAGCCAGCTGGAGAACCTTCTCCCTGGGCTGCCCAGGCCAGACTGACTAAGCTGCCCCTGCAGCTCCCTCTTATACTGAGCTGCGCGCCCCTGATTGGCTCAGCAACCCTCCCTTCTGATTGGCTGCTGCAGCCAGGCTCCCTTTTAACCCTTTAGGGGCTGTAGCAGTGCCACCACATTGCTACCAGGTGCTTCTGAGTCAGCAACATGAAAATGTTCCACCATCAATAGGAAGCTACTGCTATCTCCTGATTGAAAAAAATTGTCAGGGCTCTAGGAGGGGGTTCACTCAAGTTTGAGTTTTGCAGGCTGCTACCTGCCCATCCTGACAGGGGTGTGCTATACATAGTACCTCCCACCTCCCATACAACCCCCGCTGCCTCCCACAGGCGAACATCATCATCTAATCCCAGCATCCTCCCAGGCATCCACCCATCTCCCACTCTCCCCACAGTGACAATTTAGCTAACTGGGCTATTTCTTTCCTGGCTCCCATGGTGCTGAGAGCATGGGACATTAATCTCCAAAGGAGAGGGTGCAGCAAAAAGAGTTTGAGAAGCTTTGAAATAAAGGAGGAGATGCCCTCACTTCAAATATTCCAATAGGTTAAGTAGAAAATTAGTGGAAATTATGCTATTAATAATTTTGGAAAATTCACGGTTCCAAATGCATGACCCAAAATGGATTTTTGTCCAGTTTTCAATGGCTCAGTGTGCTCTTCTAGAATAATTGAAATCTTATTTTAAGTCACTTCAGAAAAGTAAGTCAGGGTTATGTACTTAGTAATTGTATGTGTGTGTTACTATTACTTATTCCTCTGCAATGAATTTTATATATAACTGGAGGTAAAGTTACATAGATAGTATAAAAAACAAACAAATCCAACCCACTGCTGGAAGTAAGAAAATAGATTGATGCCTCCCACAACACTGATTGTTTGTTTATGTATTCATAAGTCTTTGATTTTCTTGTCAAAGAAATCTCTCTATTGCTTTGTAGGAGACAAAGCAACAAACAGCTGCTGCAACTGATTAAATTCAAAGACTTCTAATCAATTACAAAGGCTGCTTAATGTAAGTATGCAGCAAAGCAATTGAGATGTTTGCTATTCTAAAAAACAGCAAACGTGTGTGTGTGTGTGTAAAATCTTTATAACAAAGTAAGGTGCTATCTCAATCTATTTGAAATTCCCTTTTAGCCCTGCCTCTAAATTACCATATATGGTTAGTGGTGTTTTGTGACTTTCTTAAATATGTCAGAACACACACAATAGGGGTTCCTTACCAGGAATAAATTGTCAGAATGCTGTTAAAAATAATAGTATATTTAAGGACTGATGAGTCAGCCATCGTGATCTTTTTACCGAGTTGTTGGCTAAAGGAATGGTTTGCATCCAATGGGCCAAATTTCTCACACCCTTCTTTGTATTAAGTAGTACCCTGCTGCTTGAAGAGTCTCACTGAAATCACTAAGAATACTCCAGCACTAAGACTCGGTCTACACCTAAACTTAGGTCAACATAACTGAAATGCTCAAGGGTGTGAAAAACTCACCCCCCTGACAGAAGTAGTTAAGCCAACCTGAACCCTAGTATAGACATTGGCACAGAATTCTTCCATTGACATAGTTACCACCTCTTCAGAAGGTGGATGAACTACAGTTATGGAAAAAACCCTGTCACAAACATGTACAGCACAGTGCCATAACCATGTCACTGCAGTGTCTGTAGTGCAGAAAAGCCTTCTGGTACAATTAAGACCTGGTATTCACTTACACTTTAGAGTGACGTTGCTACGTTGGTCAGAGGCATGAAAAATCCACACCTTTGAGCACTATAGCTAAGATGACCCAACCCCCTGTGTAGATACAGCTAGATCAAGGAAGAATCGACAGGGCAAAGTAGGGCAATCGGCCCGGTATTTTAAGTGTCTGTACACAAATGCGAGGAGCCTGGGAAACAAGCAGGAAGAATTGGTAGTACTGACACAGACAAGGAGCTATGATATAACTGGAATAACAGAAATGTGGTGGGATAACTTGCATGACTGGAGCACTGCCATGGATGGATATAAACTGTTTAGGAAGGACAGGCAGGGAAGAAGGGGGGGAGGAGTAGCGCTATATGTAAAAGAGCTGTATGACTGCTCGGAGCTCCACTATGAAAGTGGAAATAAGCCGGTTGAAAGTCTGTGGGTTAAGTTTAGGGGAGAATGCAACAAGGGGGATGTCATGGTGGGTGTCTGCTACAGACTGCCAGACCAGAAGGAGGAGGTGGATGAGGCATTTTATGGACAACTAACAGAAGTTTCCAGATCGCAGGCCCTGGTTCTTATGGGGGACTTCAATTATCCTGACATCTGCTGGGAAGGTAATACAGCAGTGCACAGGCAATCCAGGAAGTTTTTGGAGAATATTGAGGACAACTTCCTAGTACAAATGCTGGAGGAACCAACTAGGGGCCTTGCACCTGTAGACCTATTGCTCACAAACAGAGAAGAATTGATCGGGGAAGTAGAAGTAAATGGCAACCTGGGCAGCAACGACCATGAGATGGTAGAGTTCAAGATCCTGATCAATGGAAGGAAGAAAGAAGCAGAACACACACCCTGGACTTCAGAAAAGCAGATTTTGGCTCCCTTGGGGAGCTGATGGGCAGGATCCCTTGGGAGGCTGATCTGAAGGGGAAAGGTGTCCAAGACAGCTGGCTGTATTTTAAAGAAACCCTGTTAAAGGCACAGGAAGATAACATTCTGATGTGCAGAAAGAACAGCAAATGTGGACGGCGACCAGCATGGCTTAGCAGGGAACTCTGCGGTGAGCTGAAACATAAAAAGGAAGCATACAAGAAGTGGAAGCTTGGACAGGTGACAAGGGAGGCATATAAAGATATTGCTCGGGACTGCAGGGATCAAATCAGAAAGACTTGGACAAATTGGAACACCGGGATCGAAAGATACCTCATGAGGTTCAACAAAGACAACTGCAAAGTCCTGCACTTAGGACGGAAAAATCCCATGCACTGCTACAAGCTGGGGACCGATCAGCCAAGTAGCAGCGCTGTAGAAAAGGACCTGGGGGTTATGGTGGACGGGAAGATGAATATGAGCCAACAGTGTGCTCTTGTTGCCAAAAGGGCCAATGGCATATTAGGCTGCATCAGTAGGAGTACTGCCAGCAGATCGAGGGATGTGATAATTCCCCTCTATTCGACACTGGTCAGGCCACATCTGGAATACTGTGTCCAGTTTTGGGCTCCCCACTACAGAAAGGATGTGGACAAAGTAGAAAGAGTCCAGCGGAGGGCAACAAAAATGATTAGGGGGCTGGGGCACATGATTTATGAGGAGAGACTGAAGGAACTAGGCTTATTTAGTCTACAGAAGAGAAGACTGAGGGGAGATTTGATAGCAACCTTCAACTACTTGAAGGATTGCTCCAAAGAGGAGGGAGCTAGACTGTTCTTGATGGTAACAGAGGACAGAACAAGGAGAAATGGTTTCAAATTACAGCTGGGTAGGTCGAGGTTGGATATTAGGAAAAACTTTCTCGCTAGGAGGGTCGTGAAGCATTGGAATGGGTTACCTAGGGAGGTGGTAGAATCTCCATCTTTGGAGATATTTAAGGCCCCGTTAGACAAAACCCTGGCTGGGGTGATTTAGTGGGAGTGGTCCTGCGTTTTAGCAGGGGGTTGGACTAGATGACCTCGTGAAGACCCTTCCATCCCTATTATTCTATGATTCTATGATCAATGGAAGAATGCATTTGTCAGCTTACCTACTGTTTTTCGAGGTGTTCCTACACTGACGGAAGAGCCCTTCCCCATCAGTTATACTGTGTCTGTACTATGGGGTTATGCCAGAATAATTATGGTGATATAGTTAAGTTGGTATAGTCCCTGTAGCAAAGTCATACCCTGAATGTATGAGAATCTGTGCCAATGTGACTGAAGCAACTGGATATTTGTGTAAAGTAAATGAGATTTTCGTGTTCCTCGTGATAGGATAATATTCAGTTTTTCTGGTATGTAATTGACTAATATTTTTCTCCCTCTTCTATAAGGAAGAAAAGCACAAACGTTTACTTTTCCTTACAATATTATCAGGAGCCGACAGATGTTTTAAAAATGCTACTAGTGCTAGGTCACTTTTTCCCTTCAAATTCTTCAGGGACCTTAAGAACTTAGTTGTCACTTCGCCCCTGTGAGATTAGGATACCTTGAGGTTGAAAAGCAATCCTTCGCCAAACACCTATGTACAGGTACACATACCAAAACAAGCCATCTCCTACAGTATGCATTTTGGAATAAAGGGTGTCCATAAAATAGTCACGACAGAGTGATATTTGACCTCAAAATATACCACAGAGAAACTATTAGTGTAAGATAGAGGAAATGCTGATCAACTGCAGATCCAGTGGCCGGAAACATACAGTGGGAGAATGCAGAATGGTGTCTGGCGTTATTCTCTTTTCTTTTTTAAATAGCTTCTGTGCTGCAAGATTCTTGTTTCTTTTGGATATGTTGAGGTCTTATTCAAGAGCAAAACTAGGATGACCCTAAAAATGTCCATTGTTATTGTAGCAAAGTGCTCAAAACCCCACAAAAGTTCAAATATCTTAAATTTTTAAAAATGCTCATCAAGCTATTCAGAAACATGACTTTGTTATATATAGTGCACCTTTCTTTGACGCATCTGCTGCTGGCCATTGCTGAGACAGGATACTGGGCTAAATGGTCCCCTAATGTGATCAGGAATGGCATTTTCTGTGTTCCTATGTCTCTACAAATATTACACCCTTCAAACAGTACGCTATTGAGAATCTCATCTTGTAAGTGATGATTCTTGGGTTTTGGCGTGGGTTTGTTTTGTTTTGTTTTGTGTGTGTGTGTGTTTGGTTTTTTGTTTGTTTGGTTGGTTGGTTGATAACCTGAAAATCTACTATTAGGGAAACACAATTAGCCGTACTCATACAGCTCTAGGATAGTCTGATGTGAAGAATGGAGAAACTAATTACTGTACTGTAGAGCACTAAATCCCAGCTGAGAAATGACAACACAGTCACCTTTGGAAGCTACGGCAATTTTTTTCCGCCAAACTCTTGTGTGTCAACAGAATTGCAATTCTGGCACTTATCCAACAGCATCTTGAATACAACAGGTTCTACTAGGGTTGTATCATAATCTTGTTTACTTATCTACAGTATAACAGAATCATCACACAATTATTTTCAGAAACAATGTCTTTTCATAAATCCAGTTATAAATAGTCTAGTTCTGCAAAATATTAACCTGTTCCTTTTGATTCTGATTTAAAATGCCTTATTGCTTCACATTTAAATGAAGATAACTGACTTGGAAGAAATCAATCATAGACCACACTCATAGCCTGTATGATTCAACTGAAGTAGACAATCTTGGGCCTGGCTAATTTTCTTCATCCAAACAATCTTGTGTAGTAACTACTTGCTGTCAGTGTTGTATTGAACTGGTCCCAGGATATTACAGATACAAGGTGAGTGAGGTAATATTTTTTATTGGATCAGCTTATGTTGGCAAAAGAAAGAAAGTGTAAGCTTGAAATCTCTCTTTCACCAACAAAAGTTAGTTCAATACAAATATTACCTCATTCTCCTTGTTTCTATAGTAAATATTAACACTCAAATTATTAACAATGGAAACAAAATCCACTATAAAATTTTCTTTGGGGTTATGATGAATATAAACAGCCATGATGGATGTTGCACCCTACTGGTTACCATTCCTAGTTAATTATCTTTGTTTTTTTTTAAAAAAAGACATCAAAACTAAAAAGGGGTTATTTCACCTACAAACAAAGACTAATGATACTCAAGTGTGTTTGGAGGATCAAGACTTAAGACCCATTCCAATAATCAGAGACATCAATGGCTTGGATTGGTCCCTGAGTGACTTCACTGTCAATAAGACGAGAGCAAGAGATTGCAACAGAGGCTGTTATTCTCACTATTCTGATTGTACATTCGAATCCTATATATAACTCATTACTGTTCTGTTAGACAGTCTGAGGTATGACTGCTCCTTCCCATTCCTGCAACGAGTGCAATATTCACCACTATATGGAGGACATTGTTTAAAAATCTAACTCCAAGAACTGGACAGTTTATTAATTCACATTACTTATTTAGCTTTTCATAGGTCTTTACAAAATGCAGTTTACCAGTAGTGAGAGTATTTTCTGTTGTTTGCCTGGCTGCAGCTTCAGTCTCCATGACTATGTTAAGGAATGTATAAAACAAAGAAGAAAATCTGCTTTGGTTTACATCATGCATTTGGATAAATATCTTTGAGTATTCCATTCTATGAATGCACAGAAAATCTTCCTAATCAGAAGGTAAAAACATTATTGCAGTACTTTGAATTTTAAAGCCTTGTACACTCTCCAGTCTTCCAGGTAAATGAGTATCCCCATCTTGAAAACAAATAGCTTGTTAAATATGGCTGAGTGGTTGCTTGATTAGAAGGATGCATCCAATTAGTGTACAGGAGAATCAAAAGGCAATTTCTCATACTCATTGCTCCATCAGATAGTCACTTACACTATTTAAGGGCCTGATCTAGCAAGGTGCTGAGCAATCCCCACTCACAGATGAGCACCTGTAATTGTCGTTGTGACCTTTAAGGACCAACCCCTAGTTAGTACTATAAAATAAGAAATTTGTTTCTTTAGCATCAGGGGTTGGATTTAAAGCAAAGCACTATAAAATTAAAGCTTACAATAATTCACTTCTCTGTGGAAAAGCACAAAACATGATTGTCTCAGAGCCGTGTGGCAGCTCTAACTAAATTTCTTAGCTTTTGTCTGCTTAAAGAAAACACATAATGTTATATAAATGCCATCTTTACATATTTAGTTCCATTAAAAACATGAGAGAAAAAATCATGGAATGTTATAAAATGTATATTACTTGGGAGACTAAACAACCCCTATGTACAGTATTTAGGCTTTTATTTCATTATGTATCCAAGACTGTAATGGTTCTTTATGAATCAATCTAGCCTGTGTGGTAAGTAGGCTTCATAGCTGTTTTAAAAACACCGGCATAATGTATTTGAGATATATGAGCCAGGGGGACATTTCTGCCTAATAAGTAAATAGGTGTTTCTGCATTTTAAAAAATGATCATGTACTCAACATATTAAAATGCTATGGGTTGAAAGGGATACTGCCAAATAGCTTAGACCAAATGATGTGACATATTCCAATCATTTTTATGTATTTTAAAGAATTAAGTATTCTAAGAGTCTTAGAAATAGACTTCATGTCTGAGACATTAGAAATGCAACATAATAATTCTAACATGGGTGCTACTCAGTGATTGTGGGTGTGGCTGATGAGCATGAGGGAGAGCATGTGTGTATAAAATGACTGGATCCAAAAAGTGAATAACAGCATGTATAATACAGGGGATCTTCTTGCATGAGTTCTTTCCCATCCCAGATACCTTTGTCTCCCTCTGGCACTGACCTGAATAATTTTATTGAGATTTCTGCTCTTGCATAGCAGACTGACCTTTAGCATACATTGTCCTCTGGAATTTGCTGCTCCACAATACCAGGTTTTTTTAATATTATATTAATCTGCATAGGGAATGTAGACTGTGTTATTAAATATTTAATCCTAAATGCTCTTTTAAGAGATTGGTGCAGAATAATAATATAAAAACACCCTCTTCTACAGTCCCAGTTTCTCTCATAGTGGCTGTTATAATTTATGGCAACTTCTTCACAGATGTCTATGGGCTACCCCACAGCTAAAAAGACCTCAGGGCATTCTAGCCATTCCCTATACCATTCTGAATAGGAGAAAATGCAGACATCACCAATTTGATTGACCTAATGTACACTCTTCATAATCCTCCTCCCCCAGCATTTGAAAGCTGCTTATGTCTACTTTAAGTTGCGGCTTGATGTTGAGCTGTCATTAAAATGGGGATAAACAATGACACCATCACCATGTTAAAATGACCACTTTGAAATATTTGCATTTGTTTTGGTTAGTTTAATGACTCTGTGTATTATTTCAAGACATAACATTGGATTTCTTTGTGATCTCACAGTGTCACAACAAAAATCTAAAATGTAAAACAAAGTATAATCAATTTGTATAGATATCATTGAAATGTAATAGTGCTGGTGACATTTCTAGTCAACATCATTATCATAGCCCTCATGGTCTTGCTCGAGTGTGCATGGGTAATCAAAGTCTTCATTGCGGGGGTATTTATACAGTTATGTTCAGGGAAGATTGTTTGGATCACAGACAGCTTGTGCAGTGACTCGAATGGATATAGGCATAAGTAAGATCTTGTAGAAACTGAGATTGGATTCTTGAAGAGTACAGGAAATAGTTCCTCAACATCTTCCCGTCCATGTTATATTGGTGATCCAATGTATAATGGTTTACCTATGTATAAACACAACCAAATCTGTGTTTGCAAACATGTTCTTTTGATATGCTCTTCAAAATTGTCCTCACAGGTGGGAGTTTGGCCAGTGATTGTCCTTTTTGATGGCTAGATTAAGATTCAAGCAATTCAGTATCAGAGTCTTTTCTTTCTCACTCTGGTCATACAGTACTGCTACAAACCTTCTTACTGCAGAAATTGCAGCTTGTCCATCACTCTCTCCCAATCTGGAAAGATCTCCTAAATGGCAAGCTCCCTTTGTTTTGACTACATTAAACACAATTCCCTTCCTCACTCCAATACCAGGTATGGCTGACACAGTCAAAACCTGTGAATGCATGTAGAACAGAAAGTACATAGCAGAAATCAGGAATAAGTGTATCAAAAATAGCATGCATAGGTATGAAGAGATGCTTGTCAGTTGTCATAGCAATGGTGACTCTTTCAATCCACATTATCTGTGTGTTCCAAAAAGGAATAAAACATCTGTATTAGGTGAGCTAATCACTATGGATTCTTTAACACCAAGAGACCCAAAAGCCATATTGGCACATATGTCATGCAGAAGCATCCTCATGTCTGCTTCCTCTTGAATATTGTACAAAGTTTTGGGCTTCTGCAACACATCAACTAATAAAGGGCACACTCAGGGGCATTTTGAATCATATACACAAAGGAATTTTCGCACTGACTGCTTGTCGGATTCCACGTTTAGATACTTTTTACATGGAGGCATAGGGTAACCAGAAATTGCCTGCTATTTCTTGCATCTAACTTATACCCTGTCCAATGCTGTCTTTCTGAAGTTTGGTTTCACAGAGTTACTATTGTTACATCTGTCAAAATCTTTGATTACAGAATTAGCTTCCCAAATCCTTTTACGACCTGCATCAAGCACTCAGCAGTCAATTCATCAAATGTGTGAAATTTATCTAGTCATCATTTGTATAGCATCTCTGACATACACTGTGATTTCTTTCTTTCTTAGCTGAAGAATTCTTTCACTTTGAGCTTCCGTCCGATGCCTTGAGCCAGTTTGCTGTTCCTGTCGTTCCACCAGCTTGAAAGAAGAACACAGTGACCCAGTAGGACCTGTGCTCAAAAACAGTTGCCATTTAATCATCTTTGCATCTTCCTAAGGAGAGGGCTCTGTGGAAAACAATTTTTGGACAGGTAGCTGCTGTTATTGTCTCTCCCTTGCCAGTCTTAAATTTGGTCTTCGTCATATCAGAAAATGTTTCGATGACAGATTTCTTGACTGTTCTGAAGAAGCTGTGCATCCCATGAAAATCAAGTACACATCGCACAAATCTCTCCATAAGTTCTTCACCAACATCCAGTAGTTTCAGTATATCTATCTATCTATCTATCTATCTATCTATCTATCTATCTATCTCTAATGTTACATACAGTCTAATAGATATGTTGATCAGCGCTTCTGGATTGGGTTGGATGAGTTTGTCGTACTGTTACTGACATGGATGGTAGGAACTGCAACTTGTTCTTCATCCCACTTCAGTGCAGAGACAGGACTTATTCGTGGACTTTGTTATCACTAATTTTTGTTAGGCCACTTCTTTCTCTCACAATTTTTGCGTATTCATAATATGAAGCAGTATACTGTCATCTCTAACACTAATACTGACCTTTGCATAAGTGTAACTGAATTAAAAAGCTAGCTTCTAGAATGTTACATGGGCTAGTAGTACATCAGGTATGAGACTGATCTGGCCAGCGAGTTTCAGTTGGAATATAGATAACTATTATAATCACTTGAGGCACTTCGACAATTCTTACACACAGTATGAAAACATGTCATGTTAGTCCATTGCAAAATGTTGCTAGTTCCCTTTTGCCATGTACTAAACAACTTCCTCATTTCTGGGGGATGGGGAACACTTGTACATGAAAATCCAATAAAATTCTTTTATACATTGTCATTTGACCAATGACCAATAGCTTTGGCCAATAAACACCACAGAAAGCTATGGAAATTAACTTGTAGTCAGTCATGTTGCAGTGTTCCTTGAATTGTGCAAAAAATGAAACGCGCTCGTGTTGCACGCCGTTGTGTCATCTTATTTATAGCACCACCTGCCAAATCCAATCATACCTCATCTAAACATACATAAAATAAGCTTCCAAATTCCCTACAATGTGGGTATACGTAGTGTGGGTATAATACATTTTCAAAATAAGACCCTTTTTATAGAATTGCCACATACGTACAACATGCTTCCTGCTGTCCCTAGAAACACCACTACAGAGAGTGCTGTGAAGAGAAGCAACATAAGGTATCCTGTGCTGAGGCAGTTCCCCAAGAAACCCCCTGTGGCTCAATTCTTGATCCTGCATTCTATTAGAGCAATGTGCAGAAGCTGGGACCAGAATTTGGCTGTGCTGTTGGATGTTCATCTAGGAGAAGCCAGAGACACACAGGGCAGTGCGCAATTGGGTTCCCCATATGCCCAGAGTCTAGAAACCACCCATCTGTAACAAAGTGCTCTCTGGTGATCTGGCTGAAGCTTCAGAATCCTGTCCAGTCCCCAGTGTGGCTAATCACTGTCCCCATGTGATTATTATTAAAAGTTCTAAGGGTTAAATTGTTTTGTGCTATTGTCTGTATTTGCACAGTGTACTGTGTTAATGATAATAATTCTGTCTTTGATTGCTGAAACCCACATGTATGGCTGGGTGTATGCACAGATGATTTGACCAAGCAACAGATCTTAAAGGCATGCTGGTCAATTCAATGTCACTTAGCCTGCTGGAGTGGAAGCTGCCACACCCTCCAAAAGGCTGCAATACAGCTCAACCGGCCCAAGCAATACAATCTCTGGCCCCCTTCGGGCGGGGCAGGCCCAAACAATGCAGTCTCTGGCTCCCTTTCGGCAGGGCAGGCCCAAGCAGTACAGTCTCTGGCCCCCTTCGGGTGGGGCCGGCCCAAACAGTACAGTCTCTGGCCCCCTTTTGGCGGGGCAGGCCCAAACAATGCAGTCTCTGGGGTTAGGGAAACAGTCTGGCACAGGGTTCACGAGAGTAGACGGCCTCAGCGAGTAGATCCACATTGGCGGGGTCACTCTGGAGGGGAGAGCAGGAGGGGGACACAGACCCACCCGTCTCCACTGTGTCCCAGCCCAGTGCCCTATTCGTGGCCTTGGCCACTGAGTCAGCGGGGTCCCAGCCGCAACATGTTGACTTACCTCTTGGGCCCCCTGGGCTGCTCTCCACCCCCTCTCCCAGTGGTACCTGTCAATCCTGGCTCTCGTTGGGGTAGTACCCTCGGGGCAGGTTGCACAGCCCCTCCATCTCATCTGGCGACAGCAGGTCTGGCAACCCATCAGGATCATTGGCGGAGGGCAGTTCCTCCAAGTCCCAACCCCCTGGGGTCTCCTCTCCGGGGTCGGCATCTGGCAGCTCCTCTAAGTCACTGTTCTCAGAGGGGACCACCAGGTCCTTCCAGTTGATCGGGGCCAGGGCTACCTCTGGGTCCCCTGCTTCCAGTAGTTCTCTGAGGTTTCAGGTGGTCAGAGGCTTGTCATGGCTGCGGGGGTGCACTCTATCGCCATGGCTCAAGCTGGCAGACCAGCGGCATACAGGGATCCGGTGGTCCCAATCTGCTGGCAGCTCTTCTTGCGGGTACTGGTCCCAGGGTCGAGGCAGCTCTAGAGAGAGGGGAGAGACATCCGTCCCCTCTGGGAGCTCAGGGCCAAGTGAGCTGTGAAGCCAGCCGCCTTTAGTCTTTCCTGCCCTGCTCCTTGACTTCCTGTCTATGAGACAGGCTGTTTCTGGCTCCTCCCAGCTGGGTCTGGCCCCTCCCTACTTGTCTGTCTCTGAGAAAGGCCAAACCCCTTCACTGCACACGTTTTCCTGGGCTAGTTCTGCATTGGACTCCTTGAAATTACAACTACCTATTGGCCTTCTTGCAGTTATAGAAGAAAGATGAGGGAAGGAAGGCTCCTTGAATATATATATTTGGCATATGCACAGATCATTAATGAGACCAAACCCAGAGATGTTTTTAGCTTTGAAGAATCTGGCCTTAGTTAAGAAGATAAGAAATATCATCTACTTCAACTAAAGATATTACACTGGGCAATAGGGAATAAGCATTTTAGTACTAATCACAGCCTGTGAAATAAAAGATAAAATAGTATGAAGTAGGGCATGAGGACAGCTATGACGATTTTTTTAATTGTCCTGTTGGCATAACATTGCTGCTGGCAATCGTTGGATCATACCCACTTTCAAGTGACAATGAAACTTATTAATTATTTTAATTAGATTCATTTTTATGTAGCAAGTCTAAAGTGCTTGAATACACAGTAATCAGACTTCTCAAACAGTAACTCTTGATAAGTCCTAAAGGGTCAAGAACAGGGTGTATATTTTTAAACTGTATATGTATTCAACCTTTTATTGAGGAACTGTAAAAAACAAGCTCCAGAGGGGTAGTCGTGTTAGTTTAGTTCAGCAAAACAAACAAAGAGTCCTGTGGCACTTTTAAAAACTAACACATTTATTTATCACATGAGCGTTGGTGGGCATAATTCAACCATGAAGATTATTCCCATGAAATCTTATGCAATAAATAAATGTGTTAGTCTTTAAAAGTGCCTCGGGATTCCTTGTTTGTTTTGTAAAGAAAAAAAAAAGGAACCAAATACTGAAACATAATAATATTTACAAAATATGGAAAGCAATCGGCCTTTGCTACATTGCTCATAAAACATTGCTTATATTTCATTATAGCTATACCACTACGGTTGTTACTTTTTTTTCTCTTGCCATTAATTAGGACTTAGAAATCTTTATTTTGGTGCTTCATAATCAAACATTGTGACTTGTGAATGTTAAGTTATATAAGCTTTTATAATGAAGACTGTAGCTTCTTTCGACTGCCTTTCATTCATCAATGAATGTTACTAAGATTTTAAAAAAGGATCTTGTATTTATCAAGGTGACTTGTACAAAAGTAAAGAGCACTATGTTATATGCAGGACGCTAGAGTAGAAGACCTCTCAAGGTCCCGTTCAGGCCTACACTTCTATAATCATCATGTTATGACTGTTAAAACAAATACAGCATAGTTATGTACAAAATGGAAACAAAGCCCACCTGAAAGCCCACGTGATGCTGAAAGGTTAAAAAAGAAAGGCACTAAAATAAGGATTTTATATTTTTACCCTTCCTTTCAATATCACTGTAACTACTGAAATTAAAATGTTAGTCACTGAACAGTATCCATGTATGGATATTTGAGGAGGAGTGAATAGAGCAGTAGAGTTCAGGAAAGCAGATTTATAGAGTGTGACCCACCCAGAATCCTGTAATTTTCCTGCTAGCTAACAAGTAGAAGTTAAAATTTTGCAAAATTGCAGCACAATGTTTCTGGGAATAAAATGAAGATGAGAGCATAAGAAAATTTACCACAAAATTATGATTGCTTTTACTTGCTTGTTGGGTACAGAGGGTTGTTTTTCCAAATTTAATGCAAAATAATAAAAATAAAAAACCCTACGGCCTCTGTTATATCAGCAGTCAAGCTCTGGTCATCCAAATAAAAATAAAAATAAAATCCCAAGCTTCTTGGCATTGTTGTTTTGATGCATGAGACCTCATCATCATAACAATGAGGGCGTCAGTCCCTGAAAAGATTACGGATGGGTCTTCATGGGTCAACTGCCTTTTTATTGCAAAGACATGAAAAATGAAATGACTCTTGGATGCATATATTTTATGAGTACATGTGGATCTGTTCTATCAAAAGATAGCCCAAACTTTTCATGTACAGAACTCAAAGGACAATGTTTTTCTTTAAGGCAAAAAGAAAAAAAGAAAAACCTTGAGGATACTAAAAAGGGATATAATCTGAGAGGCTGTTTTGATATTTGGGGTAATAATAATTTTGGTCTATAAACATGGGCCACACAACACTGATGGAATATTCTTTGATAACTTGCTAAATAAGACTTTCCTTCTTTTTTCTTTTCTAATAGTGGACATTAAGAGTTAAAAAAAAAGTGATAGAAGATATTCATTTTATGATAAATCTGAATTCCAGAGGTGGGGTTACTGGATTTTAGGATGTGCAACAGTTCATGCACAGGATTCTGCAACCCAAAGCTCTGTCTAAGAATGAGTGCATGAAACCTGACACCTGAAGGGGTGTACTCAGAGAGACTGGAATGGGGACAGAGGTCCAGCTGGTTCTCTAACTGTGAAAGACTATATGACAGGAAATTAAGTATAGAAGAGTCACTATAAAAAATGAAATTGCCAGTCATGTTTTAGCAATTTCTAAAATTCCTACAGTAAGTTGTTTATATTTGATATGGAAATGCCTTTGTTTACTACCCCAAAAATATTTACAAACATTCATAGTTTTATGAAGTGTAACTTTGCCAAAGGTATGACTCACCCGATTCAGATATACTTCAGTGTACAGACAAAGCCATCCAGCCTTGGGGAAAAAAAAAAAAATCCCAGAAGGTAGCAAGGAGTTCAACCTTGCCTGGCTCTTTTAGTGACTAACAATTATGCTTAGGAGAAAATAGATAAGTGAATTTAAGAGCTTGGCAATATTTTATAATCTCTCAACTGTCTAAAGAAAAAGGCTGTGGTGATGGTTTAAGCCCAAACAATGAAAATCTAAGGAAATGCTGGTTTATCATTCCAAGCAGGTCTCCCCCTGGAATTTTGAAGCACTCCACACAGATTGTTTTAAGCCTTTTCATTTACTCCTGCATAACCCCTTTTTGCCAAGTTCTATAGCTCCTTGCTAGCATGAAGAACGCATTAGCCATAGATGATTACAATAAATACTTTTGCTAAGAAACATTTAGAACTCTGACTGAAATATAACAGACTTTCTAAAAACCCATCAAGATTCTTCAGCTCTTCCAATCTGCAAAGTGATGATAACTTTGGTTACTACAGCTGCCACCTTAACGTTGTCCAGTTTAACTTGCTTCACAAACTGGAATAGACCTTCAGTATTTAATCTTGAATTTTCTTGCTCAAAGCAAACATTCTTGGATTTATCTCTTATGTTCTTCCAAAGTACATTTTCCATAAAATGAAATATTTATCTTTATTAAAAGTGCTAGGTTTTTTTGCTTCTGAAGGTTCTCCCCCACAACCAATTTACTAAATCATTTTTCTTATATTGACAAAATGCCTCAAGACAATAAACTATCCTCTCAGGTTTGTTTAGATTATTTGTCCTAGCAGGAGAGATTAACAGTGCACAGAAATTAAAGAACTCTCCATTACACAGGAGTAAGAGGTTCAAAGGACTTTAAAGATCACTAAAATAATTGATCTTGTCTTTCATTTATTTGTATGGACATTTGACAGCTGGATAATATGAAGTGGCATTTACTGGCTAACTATGAAAAGTGGTTGTTACACTTGTGTATTATGTCAAATTCCAAAGGGGTAGCCGTGTTAGTCTATTGTAGAAAGACAACAGAGTCCTGTGGCACTTTTAAAGACTAACAGATTGCATGAGCTTTCGTGGGAGAAAATTCTCCCACGAAAGCTCATGCGATAAATAAATCTGTTAGTCTTTAAAAGTGCCACAGGACTCTGTTGTCTTGTGTATTATGTGTTTATGACCACCTTGTCCATATGTATTACCTTTTCTACCGAACATACTTTTTATCACTAAAAAAGCACATCAGAAAAACATTAAAACCTTAAAGACCATAGTGATTCAACACCATATCTTTCAATAAAGCCAGTTATTATTTGTTTCGCGGATGTGTCATAATTACAACTCCCATAAAAAGCATAATATCATGATTAAAATGCCAGGCAAATGGAATGCAAATTATCATCTTTCATAAACTGTTTAAATCGCACTAATTCTCTCTTTGCTAATCTGCAAACCTGATACAACTCACAAAAAAGTCTGTCTACGAGAGTCTCTATCACGAAGTGGCGTTTTCCAGAAACTAAAGAAACGATAATCATTACAGAAAAACTGCGGATTAAATTAAAGAGAGTTTAGCTCTGCAATTTTCTGTGCCTTTCAAAATCAAGATTAAGGGAAACGACAAGTCAAAACGTTTTTCCCTTCTCTCAACTACAGCATAACCAGTGGTAACCACTCGGGCCACAACTCATTAGATATTTTTCTTTAAGGTATAATCACTTGGTAAAAAGGATGAGGTTGTACAGAAGCTGAAAAACCTGCCTCCAGCCCTGAATAAATCAGGGGAGAAGGGCAGGGCTGGGGGCTGCAGCCCTCCCCACCCCCGCCATCCCTATCTCAGCTGTCTTGATACTGCTTATTGTGTGGCATGCAGTGGGAATGGCTACTGCTGTCCTGAAGGGAAGAGAGATAACAGAAGCACCTCTGTATCACCAACCCCACTTCCTGCCCTGTTATGCTGGGACCCCCTCTGCCCTGCATGAAATGGGGCTGCATCGTCTTGGGTGCTGGGGGGAACAAATGTAGACTTGGTTCCTGGGCACCAGAAACCCGCGCTACGCTACCGCTTTCCGGCTCTCTCCCAGGGCCAGCTCTGTACCCCCTAGGCCCACTTCACCCCCACAAGCTCTGTGCCACCTACGGTCAGCTTTCCCCCCAGGCCAGCTTTCCCCTGCCCCCACTGGCCCACCTGTGAATATTATTGCCCACCCCTGGTCTACAGATTGTTGTGTTTGCATAGCACAGTGGTTCCCAACCTTTTTGGTTCGAGGGCCACAAATATAATTTTTAGAACCCTTAGGGGTTACCAGTCTATTTAATTTAATTTACATTAAAATTAAATTAATTAAATTCAAAACAATTTTAATTAAAATCAATTAATTACATTTTAATTAAATAGACTAGTGCCCCTTCAGGGTTGTAAAAATTATATTTGTGGCCCTCAAGCCAAAACGATTTTTAAAAATTAGAAAAGAAAAAAAAAGCAAGTTTTTTTTTAAAAGGGCAATCGGTGGGCTAGATCCCCATGAAGAGGGGCAATTTTTGGGCAGGCATTTTTTGAGCCCCAGCAACAGCGAGGCCCACGCTCCCGCCTCCCCCCGAGCCGCAGCCGTGCCAGCCCACGGGCTGACCCCCCGCAGCCCACGGCCACCCCCCAGCAGCCAGCACACCCACAGCCGCGCTGGCCCACCTTCCCCTCCCAGCCGTGTGTGATGCGGTGTTGGCCTGTGTCCCCCAAAGCAAGCTCCCCAGCTGTGCCGTGGCTTTCCAAGCTGGCCCACCGGCTCACTTCCACCACACACCTCCCAGCCGTGCCGGCCCGCCATGGCCCTGCCCGCAGCTCCTGGAGCCCTGACAGGAACCGGAGAGGAGGCGGGTAGCCGCAGCGGGGCTCCCAGCTGCGCATTGGGACCAGGCGGCTATGGCTCGGCTCCCAGCCAGCGGCCAGGCAACCTCGTGCGGGTCATTTTAAAAAGCCTGGTGGGCCACTTTTGGCCCGCGGGCCAGGGATTGAGAACCTCTGATATAGCACCTAGCATGTGAAGATCCTGATATAGGCCAAATGGTCTATACATAATCAGGAATTGGACGTTTGTTTTAACCCACGATTCACATGCCAAGTGCGTGAGGTCAAAGAAAGTCATACTTGAAATGGATTGCTCTGAGCATTTGAGATCAAATGCGAAAAGAATGGACCAGTCACCTTCCTTAGTTTTCCTTTATGCTCATGATCTGAGCTCTCAGTTAGCCAGCAGGAGATAGCTGTATTCTCACAAAGCTCAGATGAGTCATCCAATCCAGTCTTTTGGTGATACAAAGAAAATCTTGTGTCTAATCAGATCATTGATGGTGCTGGCATTATTGTTGACTGGTTTGCATTCATTACATTTCACCAACAACTAAAACCACCTCATGATAATAAGTAGCTTGTTAATTTCAGAGATCAGAAGCTAAGGGAGCATTTTACAGCTCTCTACTGTACTTGAGCTAAATTATGTCATTCTAGAGTCACCCAACCTTACTCTCTACTTTTTTGTGTGTGAGAGAAATTACAGAAAGGGCTGCCAGAATGTTAGACAGTCACAGAATCCCTCAAGAATTATCTAAAGTAAAACAACAAAAACAGTTTCTCTGACAGCTGATCCCAATCAGGTATTAGGATTTGCAGTACAATACAGTACAGCAGATGGAGCATCTGTTTGGATTAGCCTTTGACATCTATATTACAGAGTGTGGGCAGATGCTTTTCACCCATGGGCCACCATTTAAAAAGACATAATGAAAAGATAATTGAATTGTTTTTTAAAAATCTAGTATGATAAGGGGAAAAGTCAGACATTGAACAGAATATTCTGAAGGACATGAGTAGCTATTTTTGTTTAATGTAACAAATCTAAAAAGCAAATCAACTCTCAAGGCTTGGCTACATGGGGGAAAAGCTCAGAGTAGCTGAAGTGCACTAGCTACTCTTCACTAATTTCCCATGTAGACAGTCTTACCGCATACTAGATTGCCTTTGTGTGCACAGGCTTAATGCACTTTTGAAAGTGTATTAAGCTAAACTACCAGTAGGCATTCTTAGGGTACAGCAAGTGTCCACATGACCTTAGTGTGGAGTAGCTAGTGGGCTTGTAAATTCACATCTTAGTTTACCATACACCAACTTCCCCATGCAGGCTAGCCTTTAGTTAAGTCACACACTGGAGTAGCTTTACTCTGCACTACATTGTGGAAATTAACATCAGCCATACACCTCTACAAACAGATGCCAACCCCCAATGAACAATCTGAAGACACTTTGCAAAAAATTCTCCCTACCTGCAGCCTTCCCCACTCCTCCTTTTTAAACCATTTCTGAAGTATTTAAAATACTCTCAGAGAAACACTAGCTGTTTTCCTGCCATCACTCTTTACAACATATTTACATACATCCCTGCAAATATGTCACCATAGTGTGCTCTGATGTATATCAATATATGTGCTTCATAGTCATTACAAGTACTCCAGATTTTCTCCAGCATAACTAGGAGTAGAATGAGGCTTATATTCCTGTAACAGATGGGAGGTAAGGCGAGGCCAGTGAGTGAAACTGCTCTGCTAAAGACTACTAAACAACATTCATTTAAATATTGACACTGCCATAACTTAGGAAAAAATACTACACAAGAGCAACCCTTGCTGTTGTATTCTTTTGTTAGCATAATTTGATTTTGTGACACCATACGCCATGCTCACTGTAATTCTGATTTCAGGCACCTAATTAAACCATCATTGAAAAATGAATTCAGTGTCCTGAATTTAAAATACTCTTCATTTCATGTAAAGCTGGCATTGTATGATCAATCCCCTCCTCTGGAAAGAATGAAAAATGTAGCTTAGGCGCATCTGTAAGTTACTGGGTTCCTGGTTTATTGCAGTCTCACATGGATACTCACAAACATGTTAACACTGCTGCAGCGCGGTTCACATGAAAAAATACCCTCCTATATTGCTGCTACAAGGAACACTACTGAAATTCCAGAGAACTTCATAATTCCCTGCAAGTTAGATGTCTTGCTTGGTTCTACAAATGACTTCATTTGCGGAGCAAACACTGATTTAAATTGTATTTAGTGAACTTAATAAGCTTAAACCAGGATTCTTTTCATGTTGTGCTGAAAGTAAATTTGCATAATTCATTTACATATTCTCAACAACAATTTACACTTTAAATAATACTAACTAGTAAATTAATTATATCATTTTAGAATCAATTGAAATGTAAACATACAGTTTACAGAAAAGTGAATATCTGAACAGCATGAGAAATAATATACGAATACCAACTTTAATTAACAAATGTTTATTTTTTCTCTTTACTGAGGCTTAGAAACAAGTCAGACTTTTATGAACCAGAGTGTCATTAAGCTGAGCAGCAAGTTACAACAGTACTGCAATAGTCTACAATGAGGGTGATTTAGGCTCGCAACAAGTCATAATCTTCAAAATACCATATTGTATTGATTCCAAATTGAAAGGATATCTAAAGATTACTCTACAAATTGTTTTCTGTTTCAGACTTCTTTCTTAACACTGGAGAATCATAGTGACCTGCGAAGCTGAATAATTACACAAAATGAAGTAAGCAGGCAGATCGCTGGAACCCCATGGTACAAAATTTGCTCAACCAAAATCCACTAATAGCTTATTGACCAACCTAGAACATCCAAAAGAAAGCTACAAGGAACTTCCTCTTGAATTCAAGTGTATCAGTCAAATGACAGAACTATGATTCTAAAGCAGTGAATCATTCCAGAATATCTACACATTTTTCTCTGATTCAGGTGTGACCTAATACAATAACCTCAAGCTGACTTCACAGACAAAAATCACTAAAATTATAGTGTACTTACCTCTTTGCTAAACACACTAGAACTAGGAACTTCTTCCAGCCCATTTCACTTGAAGAATGAGATAACCAAATTTCAATCATGACACTTCAAGATGGCTGCATTCCACAGGCACAATACAGCTGGAAAGACCTAGCTTAGAGAATGCTCATATTTGACTGTGTTCATGCCCAAATGTAAGATAGTTGTTCATGGATGTTGTGCATGGGACATCATCAGCACCATGTTACTAATGAACATTTGAATGAGCACACTTCTAGTTATGATGGAATGGAGAGTGGAAAGAAATAATAAAACTTGTGTTACAGATTTTAATCTCTTTTTAATTTTTATACAGCATTAAGATTTAACATGAGTCTTAGAAATAGGATGGCTAAACAGAATGAATGGTTAGGTTATATTGTTAATACATATAGGCGTCTCAGACTGCCAGTTTGTCTGGAAACTTGGAACCCCAGTGTTCCAGCAGGTACCATCCGCTGACTAAAACTCACTGTGTACCTCATTAACTTACAGTATTACTTTTAAAAATGGTGCTACAAAGAAAGAATAGAGTGAAGAATAAATCTATTATATTAGGAGGGTTTGTCCCATTGCAAAGGGAGATATTTGCTATATTTTTAAAATGGCATTTGGAATTAGAATAGTGTTTTGTGCCAAAACTGTAATGTCAGACAAAAAGAAAATGTATCAACCCGGAAACAAAACGTTTGCTTTCCATGAACTGTGTGATGGAATTAGGTGCTGTCAGATCAGCATATTAGCATGAGGCAGTTAAGAACTAATTTGAAAGTAAAAGATTGTGCGAAACCACCCAGAGAAGTGCAAATACAGGTGAATGAGCTAATTAATTCCAATCTTCTACGGTTTAAGTAGTATATTTTCTTTATTCTTTATGGTTCTCATCCAAAGTTCTTTAAAGTCAGTGGAAAGACTCCCCATTATTTCATTGGCTTTTGGACTATTTGCAGTGCAGTCTATTTACTGTCATTAAAAATATTATCAAATACTATCTTTTGTCATTCTCATTCTAAGCAGGCGTTACAATGATAGGGAAGTATATGTACCAAAAGTGCTAATTATGAATATATAAAAACGGATTTATGTTCCCCCATCATACATCTTAAATAATATTTAAATGAGTACTTTGTTGTATCTATAGTAACCAAAGAAGTTAAATTAAGAATGCTGGGATCAAACACAGAATGAGAGAAAATCTTTTTTGATTACCTTTATAGCCAAAAAAATTATTTGTCATTTAGGGTAAATAAGCTTCAGTGAAAAATAGGATTTTGATGCAATAATTGCATATTTGTTTGTTTAAAATAATTTTATTTTTGCTTTAGTGAAAAAGGCTTTAGAGCAGATTTCTTCATTATTAAACCTGTCTTTTTAAAAGAAGCTTAATTTTATCTTCCAACTACCTGTCTGCACTCAGATGTTTTAGGTATTTTTTGTGTTGAATTTGTAGCTTTTTGAATAGAACGCACATCCTGCTTTCTTCTTATAATCTAAGTGTATTTTTTAAATTAAAGTAATAATGGAAAATTAAGTTTTGTATTGATTCTTGCTAGTTCTCTTTCAGAATTAATGCAATTAAATGTCAGTCTAAAAATCTGGTTACAGAGCACACAAATGTAATTGTTTCCTTATAAAACTCTAATGAATAGACTCAAATAGAAAGAATTCCAGTGGAAACAATAAATGGCAGCCATCTACTTTATCTTATATTACACTGACTGCTTCACATAATTTTATTTCACCCTAAAATAGAGAATTCTATTGTCTACTCTGCTTCCATTTCTCTTGATATTGAAATATATTTAATTATACAAGGTCACATTTGAATAGGCAAGGCTCTCTGGAGAGAATGAAATTGAACTTTTCCATATCAGATCACTTCTCTTTCCAGAAATGAATTCTTTATTACCCTAAAATTACATGATATTATCCTGAAATGACATGATATGTCTTATTTCTCGTCTACCACATTCCTGGAATTATGCTGGAGTATAAAAGAAAACTAATGGTTCTGAGAACTGGCTGCTCCGAAGGGTGCACTCTTTCATTACTCACTCTTAATAACTGGCAGTCCACAGCAGGAAAAGCTGTAAGGAATAAAGCAGTTGCATTTAGAGATGGGAGTTATGGCCTTTTCTTTATGATGTAGCATAAAAAAATATGGCAAATTATATCAGCTGTTAGGGATGTGTTAAACCTGCCAAAGTTCTGCTTGTGCTAAAAGGTTTCATTCCAAATTCTAAATTAAGAGAATTCTCCAATTGTTCAAATACTGAAAGGCTCAGAAACACAGTTTGCAGGGAGATGTCACAATTAAAAAAAAATCATTATGGTGCAGAGAAAGGACAATGAAGGCTTTTTTAAAAAAAAAATTCCTTTGGCTGGTAAAACTTTTGTTGACTCCAACTGAACAGATGAAGTTAAATCAAAAGGAGCAAGATTTTATGGCTGTAAGTATTGGCAATATGATGCACTTTCATCCAGAAGCCCCCATTGTCTTATCTAATTATGTGTATCGAGTCCATGTTAGTATACGTAAATAAGATAAATGTCTATTCCTTTTTTCCCACTGGAAGTTTTATTTTATTATTATTTGGAATGATTTATTATAATTTTATAAGGAAACAATCATGCAGCTGCTGTATTATGAGATTTTTAGATTGGCACTTAATGGCTTTAATTCTAATGAAAAACCTAGCAAGGATCAGTACAGAATCTAATTTATTGTTACTGCTTCTCCTCCAGATGACGTGCAGAGTTTTTTCTATGCAAAAAAAAAAAAAAAGCCATTTCAAAACAATAAATACCTTAAAGCAGCTGAATATATACCCTCTTCCCTCCCAAGTGTCTCTATGTATCTGCATGTGAGTATATACATCTATAGTGGAATTCCATTATAAGGATTGGTTCTGGAACCCCAGCTCTGGTCATATATCTAAATGATTACTGCATCCATACCCCAAATCAGTACAGAAGTAAATCTCCACCTTTCAAAGAAAACTCAAATTCTAACAGGCATTTTTATGCCCCAAAAGGTCAGATTGTCAAATAGATTTGGTTAGAAACTTTCTCATCTACTATAAATTCTGTGCGTGAAATCTTAGCCCTATTAAAATCAATGTGAGTTTTACCATTGACTTCAGTAAGATCAGGATTTCATCCTATAGCTGAAGATCAATGGTACTTAAGAAGGTACAAAAGTATTTACTATTGTATCTCTTATTGCAGCAAAGGAAATTAAAGAATCATTTCCAAAAAGAACCTCACTACATAATGCCTCATGGACTAATAAGAAAGAAGGCAACCAACAGGAAGCATCTGCCCATATTTTCAATTGTTCACTAAAAACAAGATCCTAACACATATGTTTACAAACTGATTTTTATAATTATAATTAGATGCCACTACCCTTTGGGCAACACTTATCTGGGGAGATTTTTAGGCATACTGGAAGAAGTGGGATTTGAGAAGATAACATCCTAGATCTATTCACGAAAGATGTTCAGTGTATAAGAGGCAGCATGGAAGAAGCCATCAAGGTGTTTGCATGAGAAGTGGGTAAATGGTACTAGTATTTTGAAAGCAAGAAGAACTAGAAAACAGTGAAGTTTTATAAAGTTTTATACTAACTACAGAGTAATATGTACATGTACTAAATCATAGCATCCAGGCCCAGGTATTAAAATGAAGACTCAGATGAATAAACTGCATGGCTTCCGACAACTGCACAGTGTATGGCAAGAGAGAAAGGGGCCTTCTCCTTACATGGCCTGCATTTATTGCAGTCAACACAATCAACTTTTTATAAGCCATCTAATATCCAATAAATTCTGTTTAATGTCTTAATTGAAAAAGAAAATCCCTAAATCCTCGAATATAGAGCAACGGGGTTGTCTTTCACATTTCTTAGCGTAACTCCTCAGAAAAGTTATGGCTATATAAATGTGTGTGTTCAGAAGTTTGTCTTAATTTATTATTTTTCTTTTACTTATGTTTACTTGTTTGTGTAAAGCTAAATACAAACAATTTAAAAGACTGAAGAAGTCCGGGTAATTAAAATGCTGGACTAAAAACCAACCCGTTCCATTTTGTAGTGATACAAACAACTGGTGGTCCATACAGTTCTCAGTGAGTTGACATCTGGAAACCAGGAATAGAATAAGTAATTAAAATACATTACTTTCCCATGTTAACAATTACTGTAGTTGTTATGAGGATGTTACACAAATGCAAATAGAGAGTCAGATGGGCCATAGGACAAAGTCTCAATTAAGATATGATCCACAATATAGAATAGCAACCGTTGGTGTAGAACAGCAGTAATTTTTATATGGTACTGTTTATATTTGTTGATAAATATTAAAAACATATGAGGGGACATCATGGAAACATGTGGTTGGGATTCCATTAAAAGCAATTAAATATCAAGGCCCTAAAATTGAGACAAACTTCAAGATGCATTCACAGGGAAATTTCTAATGAAGATCACAAACAAAACTGGACTTGGAATGAAAAATCCATATTTAAAGAGGGTAAGAAATGTCAACATTAAAGAATCATGGAATGCTCTCCAAAATCCTATCTCTTAATACTTTAAGGGAATAAGATATACTGACACATAACATTAAAATAAAAAAAAATGAAGGCTTGCTAAATGATAAAATTAAATGCTTTTGTTAGTTATATTTTAGTGATTTGCAATTATGAACAAAGAATTAGTATAGGTAACGTAAATACTTAGGCCAAAGCCTTGTAGGCATAACTCAGGGTTTTGCCAATTCTTCTTTTACATAGAATTGTTGATATGTTTAAAATGGTGGTATTTGCTGGCAGTACAAAAGTAATCTATTGTCCTTGAAATTGTGAAATAAAAACTACACACATCTGTAATAACAACAATAAACCACCTTTGTTCTGGGAAAACCCAAGGCAGAGTGACATAAAATGATGATCCAGAAACGGAAGGAAAAATGCAGGATCTGGAAAACTGAAGCTTGTGTATGCCTAAAAACAAAGGGTCATTTTGTTAATAAACAACTGGATAAAGCTTCATTTGTAATGTAGAAATCTATAAAAGAGCTCAGTGAGCGTGGACCCAAACTGGAGAAACACTGGATCAGTTACTGAAGGATGGGACTGAAGGACCCAAACCAAGGGATCAGTGAAGGCAATAATTATAATAGAAGGTGGAAAGGTCTTGCCGGTACCCCACAATGTGGTAACTTGGGCTGATTTACCAATTCCATCTTGTCCAGCATAAATATATACCCAGACACAATAAGTGACAACAATTTGGTCTGCAATTGTATAAATAAAGGTGAAAATTGAGTAAGCCTAAATTGGGTAGATTTGTGATTCTATTTTCTAACTTTTAGCCCCAACAATATAAAATAGTGAATGGTCTAGAGAAGTAGACTGGGAATATCTCTTCTCCCTGACACAAAACATGAAAACAAGGACATTCAATTACATTAAAAGGTGGCCAATATAAAACCAGTAAACGGATTTATTTTTCAGACACAGACTGGAACCCACTACTATGACATCACTGAACCTAAAAAAATTTGCAAAATTCAAAGAAGGATTTTTATGGGTAGGATATTTATATGCATAGCAAGAATACCCAAAGTTAACAGTTAAAGCTAACAAATTTTGGAATTATTATTATACTTCATTTTTCATAGCTTAAGCCAACCATAATAAAAATAGTAATGATAAGTATGAGGCATGATAATAGGAATGATATGTATTAGGAGACCTAATGTGAAGGGCAGTTTTTCCTACATTTGCCTAATGCAAAGTTGCTTTCACCTTCCTACGAAGCATCCAGTATCAGTTATTATTGGAGACAGGATACTGGAAGGGATGTACCACAGGTCAATTGCATTATGGAAATTCCTATGTTTTCTATATAAAAATCCTTTTTTCTTTGTTTTTCTCAAGTAACAATGTTTACTAGGCTAAAATGCCATTGCTGGAACTAATTCCAAGGAGAGTCAGATACTTCATAAAAAGATTATTTAATTCTCAAAATATAACATGTACATGTCCCTTTCCAAGTTAACTGGGTGTCTAGGCATGGGGATGGAGTAGAAGATATCAGCATTCAAATAGCTCTTATCTATGGGAAAGGCAAGGTACCCTTATGATAAGCATAACAGAACCTCCTTGAGGGGCAGAAGCCAAATCTCTTTTTCATTTTGTTAAGTCATGCATTTAAAATTAAAACACACATGAAGACATTTTTTGTTTGTGTTCAAATTTGCACACAATAATAAATGGCTATTATTTGGCCAGGTTATAGTGTGTGCCACAGTGAAATCCCCACCTCTTTCTCTCTCTCACTTATACCACAAAATTTATGACGGTAACAACATACATTCTCATTATTTATCTGATACTAAGTTAAGAAAGTTCTGAAGAAGTGTCTATTTTAAACAGATAGTTTGTGCACATACAGCTGTGATTAACCAGAAGGAGAAAGAACAAGGATAAATTAAAAGGCCAGCAGAGTTAAGAACAGTTAGGACTTTTTGAATATATTAGGAACGAAAGGAATTCTAACAAAGATGTTGGTACAATACCAAATGGAAATGACATTATTCACAATAGTAATGCAGAAAGGCAGACATGTTCAGTATATATTGTGGCAAACCAAGCGCTCTCAGTTCCCTATGGATCCTGCGCTTCAGGTTATGGCAGCCAGCTGAGATACAGTCTTCCCTCCTCCAACACCCCCAGCGCTATGGATCCCAGTCCCTCCAGCCCTGGGCTGGGCTCTCCACCCCACAGGCACTGGGCCTGGGACCCTAAGGCCTCTCTGGGCAAATTTGCCCTGACTGACTGTACTTCCTATATGCTGTCAGTAACAGCTATTGGTCAGATCTCCTCCACTCTTCTTCGCTCTGTTCTTCTCCACACACCAAACTCTGCTCCTACCTCCACCTCCAAACCACACGCCCAATCTCCCTCACCACCTGGCTGCTACAGTGGCTTTTTATCCTCTACCCTTATTTGGAGGCAAGTGCTCCAAGTGCCTTAATTAGAGTCAGGTGCCTTAATTGGCTCAAAGCAGCCCCACCCCCAGCTACCCTGGGAACAGGGCCTTGCTGAGCCTGGGGCTAATATATCTGCCTTCCACCACTATCCTGTAGCCATCAGGCCTGACTCTGTCACACTATTACTGTTCTGTATTTGAGAAAAGCCAGGTGATGTAGTCATATCAGGAGTGAAGATGAAATACTTTCCATTCGAACAATAATTGAGGACAATGTTAAACAGCAACTACTAAAATTAAGTATTTTAAAATGAGCAGGTCAGGATAACTTGTGACTAAGAGTTTTAAGTAAGCTGGCCCAAGAGCTCTCTGAATCATTAATGTTGATTTTCAATAAGTCTTGGAACACTGGAGATGTTCCAGAGGAATGAAAGAAAGCTAATGTTGTGCCAATATATAAAAATGGTAAATGGGTGACCCAAGTAATGACATGGGACTCAATTAATAAAGAATTAAAGGGTGGTAATATAATTAATACCATTCAATTTGGGTTTATGGTAAATAGATCTCATCAAACTAAATTTTTTTGATGAGATTACAAATTTCATTGATAAAGGTAACAGTGTTGATGTAATATACCTCAATTTCTGGTAAGGCATTTCACTTGATACCAAATATTTTGATCAAGACACTAGAAAGATACAAACTCAACACCGCACATATTAAATAGTTTAAAGACTGACTGACTGACTGACTGACTGACTATGTCTCAAAATGTCATTATAAACAGGGAATCATTGAGTGGGTATGTTTCTTGGGTGCTGCAGGGATCAGTTATTGGCAGGGTCAGATTAAGAGACATGTGGTCTAGTCAACTGCTTGGGGTCCTGCACTTGGGGGATGTCAGTTTCAGTGTACTGTTTTTATTGTTAGCAACCAAAGATAAAATAGAATATCTGAAGTAAAATGTTTCAGTATTCTGTATAAGGATTCATTTTTCACTAACCTCCTAGAATGTTCTGGACCTTTCTAGTATCTCATGGAACCTCCCAGGATTTCCGGGAACTATATTTTCCTTGAACCTTCTAGAATATTGTCAGCCATACCCTTGCAGTCAATGAGATATAAGAATGAAGTGAAGTGAGAGCCCAATTGCAATATTGTGACCGCCATTTTATTGTGGAATTGTGAAAGTGTACTTGTGTTTTAGGACTTGTCGAGTATAAGTAGTGACTACTTATGTAATTAATGAGACATAATTAGTGAGATGCCAGAGATAGCTATTGAAAATGCCATTGGCCTTTGGATCTCTCAGACCCTGTGTTTCAGTTCCCAGTACAAACACGAGAAAATAAAACTTTTGAACTAAAGGATTAGTGTTAACATTCTACGGCTGCTACCATTTGTAATACTATTTAGTGATGGTACACAGTTCAAATTCTTGATAGTACATTTCAGTTATTCTTACAATTAAAAAAGTTCTCTAAGCTTCAAGGAAACATTTAAAAAAAATGTATTTATACATGGAATGAATAAATACAGATTTACAGATTCAAGCTTGAAAATTTATCATCTTATATGACAGGGAAAAATCAGAAATGCACAAAGTTGTGAAATGGACTACAAATGCAATAAAAATAAGATATTCAAATGTTTCATAAATGCCAAAGATTCTCCTCACCTGGGGCACTATTTGTTTTAGGGATGACCCTTCACTACCTACCATTTTGATCAATAATCTGAAAGAGAAAATAAAATCATTATTGATAAGTTTACAGATGACACAAAGTTTGGGAGAATGGTAAATAACAGAGAACAGATAACTGATACAGAGCAAACAAGATTGTTTGGTAAACTGGGCATGACCAAAGCACCTGTATTTTAGTAAAGCCAAACAAAGTCAAATAACTAGGAACATACTTACAGGATAGGGAACTTTATCCTGGGAAGAATCTGAAAAAGATTTGGGTCATCATGGTGGATAATCAGTGAACTAGTACTCTCAGTACGAAGCAGTGGCCAGAAGGGCTAATGCAGTCCTGGCATGCATAAATGGGTATCTCAAATAGTAACAGGGAGTTTGTATTACCTGTAATTGGCACTGGTGCAACAGCTACTGGAATACTGTGTCTAATTTTGGTGTCCCCCCTTCTAAAAGGATACTGAACAACTGTAGAAAGGTCAGATAAGAGCTACAAAAATGATTGGATTAAATGACTGGAAGAATAGTTAAAGAATTGGAAAACATGCTATTGAGTGCGGCTACACTGGCAATTTAGGTCGACTTAAGGATGCTTAAGTCGCCCCACACTAAGCCGCGTCCACACTGGGTTTTTATTAAGTTGACTTAAGTGCTTCCTTAAGTCGATTTAATAACACCACCTCTGAAGGACGACTTAAGCCTTAAGTTGACTTCTTAAGTCAACTTAAAGCCAGTGTGGATGGGGAATAGCACTAAATCGACCTTATTAAGTTGACGTAAAGCCACTGTGGACAGCTATGTCTACTGTTAAGTCAACTTAACAAGGTTGACATTAAGTCGACTTAAAGTCGACCTTGTTAAGTCAAGTTAACAGAGTTGACTTAACTTTACAAGTGTAGACATAGCCATAGAGAGTTAGTTCCTTTAGCCTTTCACTATCAGTTTACACAAGAGAAGAGCAAGTCAGTGTCAATCAGAACTTTAATGGGGAGTGTTTGATAATAGAGGGCTCCTGAACCTAGAAAACAAAGGCCCAGCTTTTAAAAAATCTTTCTTTATAGGTCATGTTTTCTAAACTTTTGTTGTTCTCCCCTGGACTCTCTATAATTTGTTAATATCTTGAAATGTGGAGCCCAGAACAGGATATAGGTATTATCAGAGTTGAGTAGAACAGGAAAATTTTCTCCATAACTAGGAACCATAGGTAACAAGCTCTTTAAGTGAGGACTATATTTTCCTATATGTCTCTACTGTTCCTAGGGCATTTGGGGCATAACTATAAACGAATAATAAGAATAAAGCCTAGATCAATTATTTGCTTTTAATTATTTTACCACAATTGCTCCTCTCTCCCATTTTTAATTTCTCTGATAATCTTTTCTGAACCTTCGGTACACAGTAGGTTTCCTTTATCCTTTATCCCCTGAGGCAATTGGATTTCAATTTCAGTTAAGCCTAGTTCACCAGTCATGATGTTGTCTTGATGTGTTATTCCATTTCAGCAGATCCAGTGCACAGGCAAAAATGAACAAGTAAAGCCAATACAACTGTTATTGTTTCAGGGAAATGAAAAGGAACAGCCTTTTGAAGAATAATTTGCCAATGATTTCTACCATGGCAAAAGAGGAAGAGGGTAAAGTGTGAGAAACACTGCATTCTGAAAAATGTGGTGTATTTTTTAAGATTCCCTGGAGCTTTGAAGAAAAACTGCTTTGGATTAATCTAATCCACCAAATTACAAACAGGAATAAGATTTGTATTTTTCTCTTCCATAAAGCAGAGTAAGCCTGGAGGTATTCCAGAGATGTCTGCAGAGTTATTACAGAGTCACACTTATGAACAAGAACCGAATTATTAAAATTTATAAAGAGTTTCTTAAACTTAGTGTGTTGACCATCTAATGAGAAATTGTCATCATAGTTTGGAGACCCAAGAACTGTTGAACTATGCTTAAATTTAAACTCCTCGATATTCTTAAACACAATAGAATTTATTTTACAAGATTTGCCATTTTCCTGTTACATATTTAAATGTTAATCTGTATTTCCTGTGTCTTAAACTACGTCACTAGACTTGATTTCCTCATGGAAAGTAATAGTAAAGTGATAACTCACTTAAGCAGATTCATGACTGGGAAATATTCCAATTAACTACAACAGGAGGTAATGCACATCAGTGATTTAGGGCTCAACTATATTCCCAAATGAGCAAGGTCAGCACCATTAATAGACAGAGACAATGAAACCAGTATTTCTAATGCTGGTTTTAAAACCTTTACTTTTTACATATACATCATAGGGCTCAGTTTTGACTGCAGTGGGATTCAGTCAGAGGAACGGCCCACATAGGAGTGGCCCTTGGGGTCTGATCCCTACCTAATCAAGTCACAAAGTTTTTTCAGTGAGTGCAGCACTGAGGCCTTAACAGCAAATTTTTGCTTCTAATTCCATACAGGAGCTCTCATCCCCTGACGTTCTGCTCTCCCTTCTTGTGTGGATCTCTCACTGACATCACTGATAGTTCCACAAACACAGAGGCTATGTCTACACTGGCAAGTTAGTTCTAATTAAGGAGGCTTAATTCGAACTAACTTAAGCCATGGTTACACTAGGCTTTCATTAGTTCGAATTAAGGGCTTCCTTAATTCGAACTAAGGGTTAATTTGAACTAGTTAGTTCGAATTAACCAATGTGCCCACATTAGTTCGAACTAATTGCTTAGTTCAAACTAACCGGCCCATTGAACTCAATGCAATTCACTAATTCGAACTAAGCAAGTGCCATTAATGGCACTTGCTTAGTTCGAACTAAATTTTGCTAGTTCGAACTAAGTTAATTTTAACTAACTAAAATTAGTTCGAATTAGTTAGTTCGAATTAACTAATTGAAACTAACTTTAGTAAGTGTAGAGATAACCAGAGTGAGTAGACTATCCAAGTTGAAAACAACCACTGCAGACCTGAAAACAGAATGTAATGAGGTTTACAAGGAAGCAGAAAGAAGCAGAGATTGTTCCCTGCTTATAGGCAACCAGGTGACCACATATGCAGCACAGCTGTCAGAATAATCAGTCATGAAGCCATGTATCCACAGCTGAGACCAAAAAGGAAAAAAAGCCCAGCTATAAAGGAAGGAGAACTGAGAGCTATGGAGGCAGGGGCATCAGGGCAGAAAGGTATGGGATAGCAGAAGAGGAACAGCCCCACACCAGGGTGCCTCTAAGAAACTGAATGGAAACAAGGAAGACTGGAAGCCCTAGATTTTAAGGGCTGATTTGCTCATTTTAGGTTAAGATGACTCTCTGTAAAGGTGCAGGGTTTTGCTGACGGGGTGTCACTTGCAGTACCAGGGCCTAGGCCTAAAGTATTACAAGAAATCACTACAGTATTTTCTTTAATAGGATGATATTGCACATGCAAAGAAAAAAAGTATTATAAAATGCCTTTTCTAAGTGACTGAGGACTTCTCTACGAAGGGGAACTAAGACAAATTAAAACTGTGACGCTAATGCACATAAATAAAGTGGATTAAATTTGGACACTTTTAATCCGGAAGGATTAAGCTACTGCAAACTAAAGCCGCTTTATGTCTAAATTAGAGGTCAGCAACCTTTTGGGCAGGGGGTGCCAAGTCTTTGATCACCTCCCTCCCTTCCCAGATTATTTGGAGTGGTGGTGTCTCCATGGACCACCCACCTCCAGTATGGGCCCCATAGTGCTCTGTCCCTGGTGCAAAGCAGGCCAGGAGGACCAGAGGATCAGTGGTGTGTTGACCAGGTCCCTCATCCTCCTGTCCCCTCCTCTGCTCCTGCGCTGGGTACATAGGGAGCCACTGGGACCCTGGATACACAGGGGCCAGAGCAGCCTTTCCCCCTTGCTTGCTCTGGCCAGGGGACTGCTGGGCCCAAGTGGGAGGGGCCACGGGAGGAGCTGGAAGAGAGGAACTGCTGCTGGTGTCCACCATGCATCCCTGTTTGGTCTAAATGATGGTGTTCACACAGGGGTCTGGTGCGCTTTCACTTCACACCTTTAGTTAATTCATCCTAACTTTCCTGAATGTCCCGTTGTAGACAAATAATCAGAAATGACAGCAATGAAGTATAGGAACCAAGAGCGGTAGATCTGGGAGATAACATGAACTTTCTCAGTCATCCCTTTTTTTTATTACACTACTGTTTCTTTCAATATTCTCTTCCCCTTTCTTTTTTGTTGGCTGTATCCCCAATTTTATATCAGAGAGATAAAATAAATTATGTTGAGTAAGAATGAATCTCTTAAAAATTAAAAAGTTGTATAAAATTCAAGGAATTAAATGAAAGCGTCTATCAAAGAGAATGTGATCTGTGTGGTAAATATGTGTTTCAGAGGAATAGTTGGATAAAAGAGTTATATATTCCACAATGCTCCAGGCATACTACAAAAATTCTACAAGAATTTTTTTAGTCACCCTACTATCACACTTGTTTGCCAGCAAAATATCAGAAGGGATTTTTAAATTGCTAACTATTTCTGCAGCAAGCTTATTCTTTCTCATCTATGAAAATCTCTTCCTTTGAAGAAGTTCCCAACATACTAAGAATACATGCACACTATGGGGACTGTGTCAGCATATACAGAACTGTAGCTATGCCAGCGTAACCCCATAATATAGAGAGAGTTTATACGGATGGGATTTTTCTATTGATGTAGAGATCACAGGGAAAGCCTCTCTGTTACACCTGGGGATAGGTCTCTTGTCATGTCTCACACTAGTCTTGGAGACTTAGGGTCAGAGACCCTTACATTGTGTAACACCTTATTTTTCATGGTAATACAAATAAATAAGTAAGTACGCCCTTTACTTTGTTTATAGTCATTTGTTGTCTCTTGTCTGATACAATACTTAGACTATAAGCTCTCTGGGGCCAGGACTATCTTTTTGTTCTAAATTTGTACAACACCTAGCACAATGGGGGTCTTCATCTGTGACTGAGATTCTTAGGTGCATGGTAATTAAATAATTATAACAACAACTTCACTGGGCTCATTTGTAGAGTAAAGTATCATTTCAATGTGAGTAAGGATATTAGAATTGGGTAAGTATAGAAGCTGAGATCTCCAGCAAGCTATCAGAATAATTCTGGGTACAAATGTATATCTGTGAACTGCAACAGGAGTGAACATTTGTTAACAGGAACTAGAAGAATTACTGTGATGCTCAGGGAAAGTTTAAAAATAGTAATTCCTTCTTAATTTCTTTCTCTTTATAGTATACTTACTAGGACATATGTGTACAAGGAGTTTATTTTTCCTTTATGATCAGTCTGCTTGAACGGTGCTGTTCCCTCAGTGACGTTGCATTGTGATGTTTATGGCACCACAATTCAACATCTTGGAAGTGACTGAGCTGTCACAATACTAGGCTATTGTAACAGTGAATGAGTCAGACAAAGGAACAGGTTGGTTTGAAAGATGACATTTTCTGTTCGCAGACATCTTGTCACAGTAATCAGCAGCAATAGGAAAGGAACATGACAATTTAATGGAGGTTTAGATAAAACATTACATTTTGTAAAGTTTGCCAGAGCATGGCTGTGTTTTATTAAGAAAACAGTGATGTATAATTAGCTGAGAAGTTGCAAGGACTTCCTTCTTCCCGAGGGGATGAGAGGCGGAAGTGAAGGAGGGAAGGGAAATGTCAAACCAACTTAAAATGTCTAAACAAGCCTTGAGAACATTAAAGAGTTGCACTCCCTGTGTCACAAATACTATAAAATATTTCTAAAGTATCCAAAACAAGTAAATAATTTTGCATTAATGGAGTTATTTAACTCTCATTGTTCAACAGAATTGTAACTGACACTGTTAAAGAAAGGGAAGAGTAAAAACAACTTTTCTCCATTCTAGGTATCTTGGCTTATTTCCACAGAAAAACCAAGGAAACAAAATAAAAAATAAAAACAGGTTTTGGTTAGATTTTTACAGAAAGGGTCTCCTAGTAATTCTACAGACATCAGAAATAAACAAGTGAAATAATTCCCAGTATTACATGAGTTTCCAATTGGGGAAAGGAAGGGAGATAAGTGATATTTCAAGATCCATAATTAAAGACTCTCTTTGGTTCTTTGAGTTTTTACAGATTGAAGTGGCCTGAAAATGATTAATCAGACTGCCAAGTTTAGAGACAGTCTGGGAAAAGTGATGTGTTTGTAATACATATAGAGGTGTTAAATCTCCAGTATCTCTGATTCAGAAAAACTGGGAGAGACAGATTTTAATATGTCATGAAACTTAAAGAAGATGGACTCTAGGACTGAAATTGTGGGGAGATGAAAATTAGAGTTTTGACAGCCTGATTAGAATCACAAGTAGAGGCATATATCCAGTGCTTTTTTTCTAAAAAAAAAGGTACCGGAACTCCTATTGATGTCCGTCGTGTCATAAAGAAATAACACTGAAAATAGTGCAGTAAACAATAAATTTTTGAATATATCAAAGAAATAAAAATACAAGGTAAAAACTGTTCAGTTTTATTAACTATGCAGGCCGCTAATATACTGAAAGACAACATGTGAGGTCTTACAGCAGGGGTCCTCAAACTTTTTAAATAGGGGGCCAGTTCACGGTCCCTCAGACTGTTGGGGAGCCATATTATAATTAGAAAAAAACGTGAATGTGTAGCTATCACGTCTGCTGCTGGCCTGTGTTTCTGGGTACTGGGTGGCAGGCAGTAATGCATCCACACACTTTTTGTTGGTGCTGTGGGCTCCGGCCAGGCCCAGAGTGTGGGACTGACCGATATTAGCCTGCTGGCCTGCTGTTGTGTACGCAACTAGTAGCCAATGTTCCCTCTAGGTTTGGTGGCTTGTGTGCAAAATTTTCAAGCCGTGTGAAAAACTTTTTCAGAATAAATTTTTGGGGAAAACTCACAAGACAGAAATTATAGGCATTAATTGAAGATAAAGTGATTGTAAATAGAATTAATTAATTAATTGTGTTTAATTAATTTAATTGGAATGAATTTGGAATTGAAATCTAATTTTAAGAAAAAAAGAGAAAGGAAGCAGCCCCGGGGGTCTGGAGGGGGCGGTGGGGGCTGCCGGCCTGCGCGGGGGTCCCTCCTTGTCCCCACCCCCACCCCTCTAACCCGGGCCGTCTCCTTGTCCCCACCCCCACCCCTCTCCAGGCCTCCCTCCAGCGCCCCCTTACCTGGCCGGAGGCTGGGAACTACAGGGATGGCCGGCAGAGCTGCTTGCCGGCCAGGCCGCTCCCGCCCTGAGCATGCTGTATCTGCGCATGCTCAGGGCGGGAGATTTAAATCTCCCCAGCCCGGCCGCAGCCTGCACAGCTGGGAGGGAGCACCGGCGGGGACCGAACGCGGCCCCGGCAGGGCAGACAGACCCCGGCAACGGAGCCTGATCCTGGCCCCGTGCCGGGAGGCCGACGCTGTTGGGAGGTGCCGGAACGCCGTTCCGGTGCGTTCCGCCAGAAAAAAAGCACTGCATATATCTATATAACTAAACCACAGTTGTATATATGCACGGAGGGACGGGGACGCAGCTCCTGCGCGCGCAAATAACTGACAAAGCTGTGTGCGCGCAGCAGCTGAATCCACGTCCATGCCGTGCATAAACTTGTGGATTACTGCCGCCACCCGAACCCCTGGACTGAGCTGGGGGGCCGGCTCCGCTTCGAGCCGGCCCTCCAGCTCAGTTCCCGGGCTCCAGTTGTCAGCAGGAGCGGGGGCGCTTAAGCGCCACCATTCCTGCTGACAGCAGGAGCAGCTGGGGGATCGGGGGGCGGCAGAAGCTCCAGCAGAGCTTCTGCCGCCACCCGAACCCCTGGACTGAGCTGTGGTTTTTAATTTGCATAATTTTACCCTTTGAACTCCAATGTTTTTCTTACTTATGAGTGCAGAAATTCAGGACACTCCACCCTCCATCATTTCTCATCCCTGAAAAGTTTGGAGTAAACACTAAGCGATTACCATTCTTCAATTTGCGATTCTTTAGAGAATCGGGGGTTTACTGGTTAAGGACTAACTGAAACAACGCACTCTCAGAATCTGAGGTCTTGCATATATAACCACCACACTTTCCCTATCATGCCACAGGATAGCATTAAAGCATGTCTTCGCTCTGAAAAAAAACTGGTAAAACCAATATTGTCGGGATCCATATTTACTTCCCCCAAATGATTCCGATATGAAATTTGCTTAATTCAGAAATGCCACATTTTCAGTTCTACAAAGTCCATCCTGAATCTGAAATCAAGCTCTATTTTTACTTACATTAACCTCATGAACAGTGAAGATTTTTTTGGTTAGAACTTAACTGAATTTTGCATTCCTTTCCCCAGCCTGAAAGACAGGTATTCTGCTGACAATGTGCATGGCACTTATTTCCATGTGGCTATCCTCCTCAGCCATAGGAAACAGTGGTGTGCCTTAATGTTCCATAGGCTATATTAGCTCTGTAACATTATCAGCTCTAAACAAGTATTTGCATCAGTGAAGCAGAAGCAGATATAACTAAGAAATATGTAGGGAGCTCAAATGGAAAGTTTTGGGGTTTTTTAAAACCTATATTTACCTCATACTTTCTAATAGGGCAGCACCTGTCTAAAAATGTCAGGTGCACTGGATCATGTATATAGAGATGGGTGGAGAGGGATCCTGTGTATAGAGATGGGCATCACACCGTGTTGTCTTATTCAACATACTTTAGAAAATTAGCTCAGGACCAGACACCATTTTCCCAAAAATAAAGAGCTCATATCTAAGGATCATCTGACAAATCTGAACCATCTACTTGGAAATGACCAGAATGAATAGCATAGTCAAGTTAGCCTAAGATTAAGTTCAAGGAATCCCTATTGTTTCTTTGGAAATGAGTCTTTTGTGCTCGGGTGATGAATAGCGTCCATTGATAGCCAAAGAAACTGGGCATTTTGTTGTCACATATCATCAATAAGCATTAGCTCTAAAGAAGAATGAAAACAAAAGTGTGTGTAAAAATATAATTTTATCAGTTTAATCCCATAATACTTCCTAAAAAAAAGTACTCTCAAATATTTTTTTCACAGTATTCTCATACCAGAATTCATAAGATTATAATCATGTATTAGAGCAGAGGTTTTCCAAATACAAATTATTAATAGCTCAAAACAGGTGATTAGAAGCTACCACTTCAGTATATTCTTAGGGACCTATTAAATACAGATGAAATATTAGGAAAGTTTAAAAAAAAAAAAAAAAGAAGCCTAAACAACTGTATGTGCATGTTTGGGAGTGGGGAGAAAGAAAAAAAGAATACAGAATTCCCTGAAGTTACTCTGAATTTACAACTGTTTACCTTGGAGCACAGTTTGTCTGGGCAGGTATGAGAAATTGTAAAACATTAGGGCTATGTCTACACTAGAAAAAGTTAAGTTGACTTTGTTAAGTCAACTTAATAAGGTCGACTTAACAAATGGACTAAGTCAACTTAACTTTAAGTCGACTTAGTTCACTTTATTAAGTCGACCTAACCAGCCTTAATAAAGTCGACTTAAGGGTTACTCCACACCATCCTTAAATCAATTTAAGGAGTCGACTTAAGGCTTAAGTCAACCTGATTGGCGGCTGTTATTAAGTCGACTTAAGCTTTCATTAAGTTGACTTAAGGAATTTCTTAAATTGACTTAATGAAAGTCTGGCGTAGACAGGGAGTAATTTAGGTCGTCTTAAGCCTCCTTAAGTTGACCTGACTTGCTAGTGTAGACATACCCTGGGTGTTTCAATGTAGGATCATGTGATAGGAAAGAAGCAGTATACTGAGTCATAGCATTTAATACAATGCAAGTTTAACTTAAAATAGCAGCAGCATTTAACACAAATATAACAAATGTAAGAGGAGAAAAATATCAGAATTTGACCACAAAGTTTTTGTTTTGACTCTTATTTTGTACTTTATTCAAGCATCATCATCTGTACAGTCATATACTATGGGCCAAATTCTGACATGGTGTAAGAAGGTGCCATTCCTTTCAAAAGCAAACTATGTAGTGCTGTAAATGGTGCTTTAAGTTACAAGATGGGTGAAAGTTGGTCAGAAAATTAGTCTGTTTACTATTAGGTGTCTATGCAGATTAATGCAGTTTACCTGTCATGAAAAGGTGCCGCAAAAGGAAAAATTGTATAGTATTCTGTATCCTGGAACTGGCAACTGCCTGTAAGATTGATTCAGTAAGAGGGTTGCTATAACAAGTAGACATGAGGAAGTTCTAAGAGAACGTGCTAATATTTGCTTTGGGATCCACAGATTTGAATTCCAGCATTTATCTGACTGCACTAAAGTTGCCTTCTTTGTGTTAAATATACCTCAACCAGCTGGTGGAGTGATCAATGAGAGCAGCTTGGTGATATGACATATGCCTCATTAGAGAGGTGGGTTTTGAAGGCTGCATCTGTAGAGTCCCAAAAGGGAGTCTTCTTCCCATGAGGATTTTCAGCAGTCTGGTGGCACACATGACAATGATCTCCGAGGCTTATTGGGAGGCAGGGGCTAGGAGTGCCACATGTGATGGGATGGGAGAAGGGTTGGGTGGGAGGCTCTGGGGAGTGGTTTGGAAGTGAGTGTATCCCACATTGACATTGCAAAGACTGGCCTGACTTCTCACTCTGATCTGTTGGATCTTCCCATAGCATGCAGGCAGGACCCTCCCCTTGCAGTGCTCTGTCCTGCAGCCTTCCTGGCTCTGTTTCAACCAGATCATCTACCCTCAGTTGGGCTGTGATGGGCCAAGAATGATCAGGCCAAAGCCCCTGCACTCTCTTCGCTCAGCTCCCCACCCTATAGTGAGGGGTAAGTAAAGACAATGTCTTGAAAGGAATCTTCAGGGCAAGAGTGAAGAGGAAGTAACAAGTAGTACATCTGGGGTGATTTGTGTGGAGTAGGCCACAAATAGATAGCTCCTTCTTTGCCAAATTTGATCTAAACCTGACTTTTCCTGTAGCAAAGAGAAGTTCTTACATCTTACTGTGCTTATCTGCTCTGTTTCTGAAGTGTTGTGTAGCATCAGACAGGTCACAATATTGATGTATTTGTTATTGGTGTGCAAAGGTATCATTCAAAGGGGGCTGAATGTGTGAAAGTGGCTTGTACTTTGACAGTTTGAATTTCCTAATTTTTCAGAAGTTTATGTTTAGTCACTCTCCACATTCTGGAAGGGCAGGAATCATCACTAGGCAACCTTAATTCCTCATTAACTAAATTTCCACTCACTCACTCACTCACTCACTCACTCACTCACTCACTCACTCACTCAC
>ML685769.1:4261273-4373919 GCA_007922175.1 Pelusios castaneus | reverse complement strand
CACTCACTCACTCACTCACTCACTCACTCACTCACTCACTCACTCACTTTCTTTAATGAATTCTCAGGATCCCACATCCCGGTCTTCCTCTTCCACTGCCTCCTGATGCTTGGTAATGATTATGCTGGCCGCAGAATGCATTGGCTGCTTGTCATTTCCTTCACTGCCTCTGCATCGTCTTCTCATCTCCTGGCTGCTGGTCCAGCACAGCCCAGTTCCTTCCCCCATCCCATTTCCCTCCCCAGGGATTGGTGGACATCAACATGGGGCCTGTAGTTTGGTGAAAGAATGCAGGAAAAGTGCAGGGAGTAGCATAGAGTCAGTGGGGTCATTTTGTAAAAGTGGGGACAGACATGGACATAGATGTGGATTTTTTGGAGCAAGAGAGCTGAAGTTCCCCACAGCCTATTAACAATTGTGTGCCCTGCATCTGTCTAAGGGCCAGCACCTACAGATATCTTGAAGGGTCTACTTTCACCTGAGGGCGAGAGCCAATAGTCTACTTCAGATTCCAAATCATTGGTCCTGGTCAGCTAATTACCCTGGGACTAAACCATGATCCCGATACAGTGGTGAGGCCTCCCTCCAACCCAGAAAGGGAGAGGCAACAGCTCACATGATTACATAATTGCAAACAGGGAGTAACTATTAATGGAATGATGTCAGATTGGACGGAGGTCCTGAGTGGGGTTCTACAGGGATCTGTCCTGGGCCCAGTGTTATTTAACATCTTTATTAATGACCTGGATGTAGGCATAGACAGCTTGCCCCATCCCTGAGAAGCTTTTCTGTCAATATAGCACTATTTTCATGGCGGGTTATGTAGGTATAACTACATCGCTCAAGGATGTGGGGTTTTCACACCACTGTGCAATATAAGTCTATAGTGTAGACCTAGACTTAGTATAGAATCATAGAATCATAGAATAATAGGGTTGGAAGGGACCTCACGAGGTCATCTAGTCCAACCCCCTGCTAAAAAGCAGGACCACTCCCCCTAAATTATCCCAGCCAGAGTTTTGTCTAACCGAGCCTTAAAAATCTCCAAAGATGAAGATTCTACCACCTCCCTAGATAGCCCATTCCAATGCTTCACCACCCTCCTAGTGAGAAAGTTTTTCCTAATATCCAACCTTGACCTCCCCAGCTGTAATTTGAAACCATTGCTCCTTGTTCTGTCCTCTGTTACCCTCGAGAACAGCCTAGCTCCCTCCTCTTTGGAGCAACCCTTCAAGTAGTTGAAGGTTGCTATCAAATCTCCCCTCAGTCTTCTCTTCTGTAGACTATATAAGCCTAGTTCCTTCAGTCTCTCCTCATAAGTCATGTGCCCCAGCCCCCTAATCATTTTTGTTGCCCTCCGCTGGACTCTTTCTAATTTGTCCACATCCTTTCTGTAGTGGGGAGCCCAAAACTGGACACAGTACTCCAGATGCGGCCTGACCAGTGTCGAATAGAGGGGAATTATCACATCCCTCGATCTGCTGGCAATACTCCTACTGATGCAGCCTAATATGCCATTGGCCTTTTTGGCAACAAGGGCACACTGTTGGCTCATATTCATCTTCCCGTCCACCATAACTCCCAGGTCCTTTTCTACAGCGCTGCTACTTAGCCGATCGGTCCCCAGCCTGTAGCAGTGCATGGGATTTTTCCGTCCTAAGTGCAGGACTTTGCACTTGTCTTTGTTGAACCTCATGAGGTTTCTTTCGGCCCAGTGTTCCAATTTGTCCAAGTCTCTCTGGATCCTGTCCCTGCCCTCCAGAGTATCTACCATTCCCCCCAACTTGGTGTCATCCGCAAACTTACTAAGCACGCAGTCTATTCCATCATCAAGATCATTAATGAAGATGTTGAATAGAACCGGCCCCAGGACCGACCCCTGGGGCACTCCACTCGTTACCGGTTGCCAACCAGACATCGAGCCATTGATTCCTACCCACTGAGCCCGTTGATCTAACCAGTTTTCGATCCACCTTACGGTCCACTCGTCCAACCCATACTTCCTTAACTTGCCAACGAGAATGCTGTGGGAAACCGTATCAAAAGCCTTGCTAAAGTCAAGGTATATCACGTCAACGGCTCTTCCCGCATCCACAAATCCAGTCATCTCATCGTAGAAGGAAATCAGGTTGGTCAGGCACGATTTGCCCTTGGTGAATCCATGTTGACTGTTCCTGATCACTCTATTTTCCTCCAAGTGTTTCAGGATGGATTCCTTGAGGACCTGCTCCATGATTTTCCCAGGGATTGAGGTGAGGCTGACCGGTCTGTAGTTCCCCGGATCCTCCTTTTTCCCTTTCTTAAAGATAGGTACTATATTTGCCTTTTTCCAATCCTCCGGGACCACCCCCGTTCGCCACGAGTTCTCAAAGATAATGGCCAGCGGCTCTGCAATCACTTCCCCCAACTCCCTCAGCACCCTCGGATGCAGTTCATCCGGCCCCATGGACTTGTGCACATCCAATTTCATTAAGTGTTCCCTAACCTGACTTTCCAGCACCGAGGGCCACTCTTCTCTCCAGTCCGCCTTACCCCGTGTAGTAGCCTGGGAGCTGGCCCGCCCTGTGAAGACTGAAGTAAAAAAAGCATTGAGTACTTCAGCCTTTTCCGCATCATCCTCCACGAGGATGCCTGCCCCATTTAGTAAGGGACCTACACCACCTCTGATCCTTTTCTTGTTGCTGATATACTTATAGAACCCCTTTCTGTTATCCTTCACATCTCTTGCTAGCTGCAACTCCAATTGTCCTTTGGCCTTTCTGATTTGATCCCTGGATTCCCGAGCAATATCTTTATACGCCTCCCTTGTCATCTGTCCAAGCTTCCACTTCTTGTAAGCTTCCCTTTTATGTTTCAGCTCCCCGCAGAGTTCCCTGCTAAGCCACGCTGGTCGCCGTCCACATTTGCTGTTCTTTCTGCACATCGGAATGTTATCTTCCTGTGCCTTTAACAGGGTTTCTTTAAAATACAGCCAGCTGTCTTGGACACCTTTCCCCTTCAGATCAGCTTCCCATGGGACCCTGCCCATCAGCTCCCTAAGGGAGCCAAAATCTGCTTTTCTGAAGTCCAGGGTGTGTGTTCTGCTTCTTTCCTTCCTTCCATTGATCAGGATCCTGAACTCTACCATCTCATGGTCGCTGCTGCCGAGGTTGCCATTTACTTCTACTTCCCCGATCAATTCTTCTCTGTTTGTGAGCAATAGGTCTACAGGTGCAAGGCCCCTAGTTGGTTCCTCCAGCATTTGTACTAGGAAGTTGTCTTCAATATTCTCCAAAAACTTCCTGGATTGCCTGTGCACTGCTGTATTATCTTCCCAGCAGACATCAGGATAATTGAAGTCCCCCATAAGAACCAGGGCCTGCGACGATCTGGAAACTTCTGTTAGTTGTCCATAGAACGCCTCATCCACCTCCTCTTTCTGGTCTGGCGGTCTGTAGCAGACGCCCACCACAACATCCCCCTTGTTGCATTCTCCCCTAAACTTAACCCACAAACTTTCAACCATCTTGATTCCACTTTCATAGTGGAGCTCCGAGCAGTCATACAGCTCTTTTACATATAACGCTACTCCTCCTCCCCTTTTTCCCTGCCTGTCCTTCCTGAACAATTTATATTCATCCATGGCAGTGCTCCAGTCATGCAAGTTATTCCACCACGTTTCTATTATTCCAATTATATCATAGTTCCTAGTCTGTGCCAGTACTACCAATTCTTCCTGCTTGTTTCCCAGGCTCCTTGCATTTGTGTACAGGCACCTAAGATACCGGGCCCATTGCCCTACTTTGCCCTGTCGATTCTCCCTCCTGTCGCATCTTCCCCCTTGCAATTTCTCCTGGTATCCTCCTTCCCCACTCGCCTGAGGTATTATGACTTTATCAGGAAAAAAAAAAAGGCAAATTACAAAATCACCTGGTTCTTAGGAGATTTTTCTGGGGTTTAGATATTAGCCAAGATGAATGTTGAATAACGGCGATCGAATGGACGATGACTACAGCCATAGTTTGAGCCACAGGTGTGCACAGAAAAATCTCCTAAGAACCAGGTGATTTTGTAATTTGCCTTTTAAAAAAAAAGGGGGGGAGGCTATATCTCAGGAACTTCTTGCGCACATAATCTCAAAGTTGAATTACACTACATAGCACTCCCATGAGGCCTAGGAAATTTCAAGACAATTTCTCAAGCATGCTGGTTTTAGAGCAATTAAAATCAGCCTTTAAACAGAAAATGCTTAATCTTGCGATAGTGCAGGAGGTTCTCTGTTATAACTTAGAAGGTCTACTTCATCAAAACACATCTTCGTATGGTTTTGTACACTGCCTACCACAACAGAGCCAGGGTCCGCATTTTGTTTGAAGCCTGAGGTTTTTACTACAATACCAATAATTAATTAATAATAAACTTCCTTCCATCCCCTTAGCCTGTAAGTTTCACTTGTTTTGTCAGAGCACTGAATGACGAATCGGTGACAGTTACTCCACTATACAGCAAAAATACACTTGCATTCTGACCAATTTTCACCCAGCATGTCATCTTGAACCACCTTTTACCTCAACATTGGGACTTTAGCAAGGATTGATTGCATGAATAAAGGTTTGAGGAACTAAGTCCCTAGTCTGTATTTGAACCATATGGTGACAAGCTGAAAACAAAAATGAGCTGACAATGCTGCTGAAAGAAAATCAAACCTTCACATCTTAGCCTTTTTGTGGAAGCACTTTCATTTTTGAAAATGCAATCTTCCCGTGGCACTCTGCCAAACATCTGTCAGTCATTTTTATTAAGCTCATTTCCCATATTGTTTCTGTTCCATATGTCTTGATATTGTACTCCAGATAATGGCTCCAAAGCATTCAACTCAATTAATTTCTATTTAAATTTATAAACACTTTGAACTGAGAAGAGCATTTCTTACAATTAAATAAGAGACGTGATTTTTTTTCAGATCTGAAAGTCTCCATTACGATATTTCATTTCCAGTTAAAATGTACTTAGCTTTCAGATAATAAGGGAGAGAGACAGACAGCAAATAAACAACAGGCAGGAAATTGGGGAAATATCAGACCTTTTAACATTCATGCCAAATATTACTGAATGTAAAATTTTGTAATAGATTTGGTCCACACAAATGCAACAGGCAAGTCAAGTGGATAGAGAAAAACAATAGTTTGCCAGATTAAAAATGATTTATATTATAACTCATATTGAATTACTATTTAAAAAATGAATGTTGTATGTTGGAAAAGAAATTTCTATAGTCACAAAATTCATTTCTTTAATAGGCAATTCACTATTTATAAATATGGCATCCTAATTCTCAGATTAACTCAATAAAAATCCTGAGGTTGCTTGGATTTTAAAATATAATTGTTTCAGAATTTTAAAAGGAGAATCAGAATTCTTAAATGTTAATAAAAATTCTGCTGTTCACCTATGAAATAACTACATATGTATACATAAAACTGCTTCCGTTTAAATCCTATGCTGTTATTTCATTTTCAGTTCAGTTCCTAAAAGGCTTATTTCCTTCTGATGATGGTCCAGTCACTCTCAGTGGGAAACAATAGAGCTTATATATTATTCATTCATTTAAAAACCTTGAGGCAGGACCCTTATGGAATATCTTCGGTAATTGGTCTCCAGATGCTGATGTGCAGCGCTCTGAAAATCCTTAAACATCATGAGAACACAATTCCATTTGGCTTCAAAAGCTGCATGTGTTTAAGGGAACAGCAGATTGCTCTTGTTTTAGTGTACTTACAGTATCTAACTATTCAATATCTTATAAGTAGTATGCTATAATTTACTAGTCTAAGTGGTTTAAGAGTTTGCAAAATAGGTAATAAGAGTATTATTTAATAAAGATATGGTATAACTGAATACTCTATCCACCAAAATTAGCAGATGTTAGGGGGAAAAAAGTCAGATGTCAAAATAAACCCTGGTGAGAGACTGCTGTAAGTGAATAGTTGAATAGGCATGACTATATTTTAAGACATCCAGACAACTTATTGTGACGTTGTCAGAAGCAACTCCATAGGTGAGATGCACTGAGATTTCAATTTATGCCCACAAAACAGCAAAACATTTAAGTATGTGCTTAAATCTCACTTAATCCAATGAGGTATTAGCTTGTATTGAAGTAATATGTTGAATCAGAGTTTTGAAGCATGACTAAAATTCAATCTCCATTTTCACAAAATAACTTTGCAGAAGTTACTGAGTTCTTCATGATGTTTGTCTAGTAAGATATTTACCAACATTCTTAGAGTAAACATTTTAAAATTAGAGCTCTACAGGAATGGAGAGTCTGAGCCCAAGAAAAGCCAGAATCAGCATTCAAACCCTATTGCCTTTCAGTGTAGATGCAGCCCCATTGGACTTGTCCTCAGGGGAGGGGCCAAAGTATCCCACAATCCCACAGGCTGATTTTCTTTGTCCTCTAGACAGTCAAGTTTAGCAAGACTGTTCCACATACAAAGGTCTAGAGCAGCCACATTTTGGAGGGTGCTCAGAAGTCAGTTGTTTGTATTTGAGCCCACATAATGCAGTTTAAATGCTGGAGCCACTGATTGGAATCCTTGGTTCAGCAATTCCTAACCTGGGGTTACAAATGAATATATACGCTCAAGCCCTAGGTTAACAAACCCAGGATCTGCTAACTTAAGTTCTACCTTGGGTTTACATTGCAGGGTGCATGTACCCTAGGGGACACTTAAGTAAATTCTTGTAGGCTAATTTGGGAAATCTGAAGTTCAGTCCATCCAGTGGGTGAATAATATGCATAGATATCCTATAGCTGCATGGGAGAACCCTAGTTCAAATAGTCTCCTTACAGCGATACAGAAGGCACCAAAACCGTTATCATTTGGATTTTCTTTGTGCTATGAGAGAGGGCGTTTGACTGCCAGAAAAGGAAAGGGAATTTAGGGCTGGATTCTCCTTTCATGCCTGAGAGGGGAATGTAGCCCTTAGTGTCTATATCAGCAGAAACTACATCTACACATGTGGGATTTAAGAATTTTTAAAAATACAAGAAAGAAAGCCAGCCCTTTGTAACACTAAACACAATTTGGTAACCTGTCACTATTTCTTAGGCTGTAGCTTTAAGTTAAAACTGCCACAAGAGGTGCTGTTTACCTACACTTCTAGAAGCAATACTGGTCAGAAACGTAAGCTGTATATTTGCTTGAGTACAGAGACATTGCTGGATAGAGAGAATTTGTTATTACCAAGATCAGATGGTAGTACAATATCATTATTTTTTAATTTACAAAGACATTAAAAGTCTAAGAAAGCCTAAGATAAGGATAAGGTTTTTCCATTGTATTAGTGAACTCTGTTTACCTCTAGTGACTTTCATTTCCTTTATGAAAACTGGTTGCCCAATCTTTCTACACTATACTGATAACATTAAGGAAAAAACCCTGATCAGCCTGCTTTACATTCATGAGAGGATCCCAACACAACACCACACCAAAAGGAAGCAGGAGGCTGCCATTAGAGAAAAGATTATAGATGACAAAGGAAATATGGATAGAATATATGGGCTGATTTTAATTCAAAATCAGGCCCTCAGACAATAAAAGAAATACTGGAATATCTTTTACGTCACCATAACAACACTAAACTAAATTAATACTTCTTTTTTTCACATAGCGCACTTAAAGAGCAACATTAAAAGTTGATTTCAATGGGGCTGTTTTCTTTGAAGTTGGGCCCATGCTCTCTTGATCACATCATATTTCTGATGTTGCCTAATTGGCTGCTATTTGGGGTAGGTAGCTTTAATGACTTTGTGAGATTTTGATGCAATTTACTGTGATCCATCTCCTACATGACCTGGTGAAGCAGTGGTTGATCTGTAGAATCTATGATCTTGACTTGATTCTTAACCTCACTGTTTTTCCACAGCCTCTACTACCTGTAGAGAGTCCTAAGGTTTTTAGAGTTTTGGCTACTAAGTAGAAAGGTTTCCTGGATGAAAGCCAGTACCTTGGGGTTGGGAGCAGGGGTGGAGATCTTTGTCAATGAGTAAATTTGGGTTTATCATCATTCAGTTATAGTCTTGTATTATTTCTGGGTTGGGAAGTCAGATTGTCCCCTTTGATTTCAGCACTCCTGTGACAGTTCTCATAGTAATGTTCAAATGCATGTCAACAAGTTTTGTATGTAAGGTAAGAATAATATAAAAAGTTATTTGCCCAATACCTAGATAACCAACTACAACAGATTTATCAATCTCCTTAAAGTGGCTGCAAAAAAGAATGTCCCCCTATGGCAGCAATTCCCAACCTTTCACCAGCAAATGGTGCAACAGTTATAGGTTTTAACTGCAACTGCCGTTCAGAAGTAGATCCGGATCGACCGGTTGGAGACCACTGCTCTATGGCTACAGGAAACCCTGCACACCCTACTGGTCAGCACACAATATGCACTCCTCCAGAACGGAGCTTTTCAAACTTTTTTCCTTGGGACCCAGCTTAAAAAAATCATTTATGCCCGTGACCCAACAATTACATCTTTGAGCAATACATTCCAGTCTTTCGGTGGCAGCAGCAGGGGGCTCCGTGACCCAGTACCTGATGGTATGCAACTGGGTCCCAACCCATAGTTTGAAAACCACTGCTCTAGAAGTACAGAACAACAGGTAATCCTGTTGTTGGAACCACTCTCCTGGAATGAGTGAGGGCAATAGGGAAAAGCTATGCAGATCCTAGATTTTATCCACTCAACCAGGAAAGCCTGGAGGCTTTTCCATAACCTCAGTAGTGCTAATCCTCCCCTAAACAGAATGCTAGGCACCACAGCTGTTGCCATTGTTGCTCAAATTCTCCTGAACTCCAAGGTCCAAACAGATCACCATCACAAAAGGAAAGTGAAAAAGGAGCTTCATCGCTCTCTATCTGACTGCCCAGCAACACCACATTTATCAAAACCACTCATAAAGAAAAAGTGGACAAGACCATTAACACCAGATTTTGCAAAGCTTCAGGCCCAGATAGATCACCAAGGCCATGATTGGCTGATATGTTTCTCTACCAATGTGCATGCCCTTGGCCAAATGCTAGGGATATAGCAGCACTCAGCAGTCACCACCATCCTGATGAGCTGGAAATACTACTGGCTGATATCATTGCTACACTTTGTGCACAAACTCCTGGAAAACATGCTATTCCACAGACTTACCACTGTCTTTGAGGGTTACATTCCTAAAGAGCAATTTGGGTTCATAGCATCATAAAGAACCTGTGATCAGGAAACTGTACTGACAACTCATATTGAAGCCCACTTCAATGAGGGCTTTATGGATCTGTCCCTGGCATACAACACATTTTGACAGGATGGCCTGCGCCTGAAAATGTTGAAAATAGCATATTGCAGAACACTGAGCCTGCTGACAGTTATCCTCACCAACCACAATTTTTGTGACCATTTAAAGGAATGGCCCAGAAGACCTCCCTACTGAATGCAGGCCTGGTTTGACATGAGAAATTCAACATAGCAAAGGTTGGATTTCTTGGGAAATAGGATTAAGGAGGCAAGTGGATTAGCAGCTGGAAACAGAATGCTTGTACTAACTAAAATCAGGGAGAACAACCACGGAACCATTTACAACAGACAAAATGACAATGGAGGAGATAAGCTAGGAGCATAAATGAGGTAAAAAGTAAACCGTGCATGGACAGAGCATGATGTATAGCAATTGGTTCCTAAAAAGTGACCAAGCCAGCCCCAAAACATGTAATGCATTGTGTGGTAAATGCAGTGTAATGTGTAAACATGTATACGGGAAGAGGTTTGCTGTGTAACTTTGGATATTTTACATGCCCATAAGCACCCTCTATACTTGAGACCTGATCAACTCAAAAGCTTTCAGTTTGATTGTATACCAATAAAGAAACTTGTAAAGCGCTACACTGTTTAACGTCTACCCTCGGGGTGTTATTCATCGAGGGGTGCGCTTGGACGGAGGGTTCTTTTTCCACCGGGATTATAGCCTGGCCTTGATCTGATGGAAGGGAGGAGGCACTAACAGGTACTTCAGTAGTCAAGGGAACCAGATTATAAAGGGTTGAACTGAGCCAGCCGATAACCCAAGTGATTAGTATAGGAATTAAATACTGTTCCCATAAGGGGAAAAATAAGGGGTGTAAAGGAGTACTGGGGATTAACAACATCAAGGAAAATAGTAATGGAATCAGGAGAGTTATAAGCATAAAATGTTTATTGCAGATCATTATGAGTACAATAACACTTATGCAGTTCTTTTTTGTTTGCTTATACACTTGTTTTTTACTATTAGATACTTGCAAGATTTAATGATTTACTGTTATGCTATAATGCTGTTGTGCTGCAGCAGGACTTACAGATCAAAGTAAATGCGCATTATTAACTATTTAATTGCTAAAACTATTCTTATTACTCTGCACTTGCCCCTAGCTTCAAAGGGGTGCCCCTAACTTCAAAGGGGATGGCAGGCTATCTACCTGTACTCCCAGGCTGGGGTGTTAAACTGCTTGTTCCCTAACCTTATACCTATCCCCCCGTACCCTCGGGGACCAGGGTGCTAAACTACTTCTGTCCTTACACCAGGACTCGGGATGCTAATCTTTAATTACTATATCTGTTACCCATATACCTGTTACTCATATACCTGTAGCTACTTTTGAACCAGTGTTCACCGAGGCCTATTGGTGATTACTTCATACTCACCGAACTCCTTGCCAACGTGTCAGTCTCACCACCCTCGGGGATCAGGTGCTGACCTTTCTTTGATGAGCTCGGGCCTACATGCCAGTCCAGTCACCTTTAAGACCAGGCACTGACCTTTCTCTGATTTTGGCTATGGGCAGACCCCACTTGCTATCGTAGCCGGAGCCACGGGGCATCTTGAGTCATGTCCAGCCTACTGTCTGATATGATTATCTATGGGGCCAATATTTATAGACTTTTTGCCCTCCATACCCCTCCTGTTTTCTCAGAGGGTCCCAGGTCTTTGCAACATTGCCCCTCGGTTCCCATACGCTTTTACACTTTTTGCAACAATGCCCCTCGGCTCCCATACGCTTTTACACATCTGCAACATAGCTATCAGTTCCCATACGCTCTAAACAGGGCCAAATCTTTGCAACATAGCCATTACAAGGCTTTGCAACATAGCCCTCGGTTCTCACACGCTATGTGCAAGGTATTCCTTGTAACATTGTAAGTTTCCAAGGTTGCTGAGGCAAGCTATATGACGTCTGAGTTCTGGCATTGGTTCATGTGAGTTGTATGCTAAGGCCTTTGAAAACTGGTTCAGGCTTGGGCCTATGCTAACAAGCTTCTATATCTAAAACTACATAAATTCAATAATATAAAATTCCATTCCTAAACCCACCTTCTACAAAACTCAGCGATGAGTTCAGGTTGAACTGAGTTCTCAAGGAACCATGTGGAAGAGGTCTCAGAGGCTACCCCACCAAAGCAGTGCTGTGACTTGGATTAGATCCATTTGTCTGGAGCAGGTAACATATAGTTTGTTATACGTGTAGCTTTATTGTCCAAGATCACACTCCACCAGTTTAGCAATGCACTGGAAGCATTTAAATTTAGGGAGGTTTCCAGGGCACTGTAGGAGTAGGTTAAATCTAAGAGTGGACCCTATGTGCTCCCCAGAGGAGTACTGGGGGAGGCTGTGGAAAAAGATTTAAAAAAAAGAAAAAGAAAAAAACTTGTTATTGTAGGGATTAATTCTGGGAATAGAAACTCTGTGTAATGCAGGAGAAAACCATTATGCAAGAAATATTGAGGGGGAAAATGAGCTGGAAGAACAAAAAGATAAATATGGTACACATCATGCAACATGTCAACAAGTCACTTTTAACACAAAATAAAAGCTGTAAGAAAATTAAAAAGGTACTTTAAATATCTATGTAAAAGAATGCTTGGCCAAGAACAGCAGAGGTCTATTAAATGCCACTGAAATATTTTTTAAAAGGACCAATTGGTAGGCATAAAAAATAGTATTTTTTTTTAATCCCATGGCAAAGTAAACCGAAATCAAGGCAGTAGTTTCACGAGGATTATTTCTGATGGCTAAAATTTTACAAATGAAATGTGCCACCTTAAAAAATGAATACAAAAAAGCATAAATGAAATCCGAGTCATAGAGAAAGAAACAAATTGAATTAAAAAAAAAATCCTGAAAGGTAAGGAGGGGGGAAAAAAAGCACAAATCCAAACTAAAATGCAGCTGTCTTTCAAAGACTATATTTGGTGAGTACAGGTTTGTGGGCAAAGTGTACTGAGATAAAAAATAAATGCAAAAGAATATAAATAAATAAAAAATAAGCATAAAGCCATCAAAAGAATTCAGCTAAAAACACATTACTTAAAAAAATTAGTGAGAATATATATATATATATATATATATATATATATATTACAATTAAAAGCTTTTGCACAAATTAATATTACAAAGTTTGGAAGGAATTACACAGTGAAAACTTGCAAAAATATTAAAAATAAAAGTTTAGAAAAAGGCAAATTAAAACATTAAAAATGCTTCCTTTAATAATGGAACCCAGCTATGCAGTGCAGTCATGCCTAATAAAACCCTTAGTAATAAAACAATTTATGCAAAGGGAAGGTCAGGTGGTAGCAACTATCAGCACTGCAAGCTTTTTTCCATGAAAAGTCTTATAGCCATTGTGAAAGAAATGGGTACTTCCCAATAAATGTCTGTAAATAATCAGTTGTACTAGCTTCTGCACATAGAATAACAACCCAATTTAAATTTTTTAACTAAAATAATTTACTCAAAATCACTTAAAAATAGAAATTTGTATAAAGCTTAACTGTTTCCAGATGTGCTCGTAGGAATATAACCTGAGTATAGCTATATAAAAATTAATTAAAAGTATGTATAAAAGTTAATTAAATGCATGTTTAAAAGCTGTATAATTAGCTCAAACAACAAATTATTAAAAAAAAACAAACGACAGGCATCTGTCTTGGCACCACTATTCCTTAATATTTATTTCAGCAACATGTTATTGATCCAGTTATGGAAATTTGGAGACGCCAATGATCCCATACTCTCCATCCATGTAAGTAATTTCACCCAAATGGAATGTTTGTGCATAGAAGCTCTGAAAAAACTGGAGGAATTGGTTAGGGCAACTCCAGCTGAACCCTCAAAAAGAAAGCACATGTCTTCATGTCCCCCCTGAACAACCACTATGCAAAGAAGTACCAGAATGTTACCTACTGTGCAAATAAACTCAGGCATATGGATTTTCTGAAATATCTTCGAGAGGTTCTGGATTGCAGCCTCAAAGATCGCCAACCATTGCCAACATTTGACAAAGACCACGGCCAAGATAAAGGCTAGGAATAATATAATCCACCACCTAGCCAGGACCAGTTGGGAAGCAGATATTTACACTTTTCAAACATCCATCTGGGCCTTTGGCTTCTCATCAGTGTGACTATTGTATGCCAGTATGGACAGATATCACACATAGGAAACTGAGGCTAAAAAGCAACCTAATCATTTACAGTGTTGCCAAATCATAAATCACAGAGTTCCCAGTGCAAGTTTGGGTAAGTATACAACAATACGTTTTCCATTTAAATGTAGGAGTAGTAAATAGTAAAGGAAAACTGGGAAATAAAGCTGTAACAGTTGCAATATTAAGTGCCTTAGAGGTTCCTGTGGCTAAGTGTACCTTATCTGAATTTAAAAATGACTTGTGAGTATTCATAGCAAGAGGGACAGCAAACTTTAGGTAAACTGTTCCATTTTCTTATTCTCCACAACTTGACTCAGAGCTATAAATACAAATCAGAGCCATATTATTATATTATGAATGAGTTTTGAAACTCATATAAAAGAAAGCCGTGTATAGCTCACACCAGTATGCCTTATTAATGTATATACTTTCCACAACTGTGTACTGCTGACTCTCTAGAAATCAGTAAACTGTAAATAATTACTTTTAACAGATTTTCCTTAGTGCATTGCAAAGCAATTTTTGTTTGCAAGTTATAAAGGAATGTCAAACAACATTTTGCCAATATACTGCTTCACAGACTGAACAATCAACTATTTTCACTTTCTTATAAACTCCTTCCTTGGTTTCTATTAAAGTATTCATGATACCATCACTTTCCATGGGAGGTGTGAAACTGGTGACAACTCCTGTAAGTTACTCTCTCAATAATATTAGTAACTTAGGTTATGTCTACACTGGCAAGTTAGTTCGAATTCAGGAAGCTTAATTCGAACTAACTAAAGCCATGGCTACACTAGTCTTTAATTAGTTCGAATTAAGGGCTTCCTTAATTCGAACTAATAAATTTGAATAGGCTATTCGAACTAAGGGTTAATTTGAACTAATTAGTTCGAATTAACCAATGTGGTCATGTTAGTTGAATGGCACTTGCTTAGTTCGAACTAAATTTTTCTAGTTCGAATTAAGTTAATTGGAACTAACTAAAATTAGTTCGAATTAGTTAGTTTGAATTAACTAATTCGAACTAACATTAGTAAGTGTAGACATAGCCTTAGTTATCTATTAAAATCCTTAAGCAATAATCAACAGTACTACAGAAGTGTAAATGCATATTCAGTTAGCTTCTGCAATCAATACTCTCTCAATAAGTTGTCTTTGATTATACTTCCTATAACCATAATTACTGACAGGACTCATTTTCATCAATTGAAAAGAACATATGGAAAAACTGTAAAATATTAGCACACCCTACCTAAGGATCAAATTATTATCAGCCCAAATCAACCATCCAAGGGAGTGAGGGGCCAGAAGAAGTGAGTGAGGAGGAAGTTGATAAGGCCACTATTCCACCCACCCTGGCAAGTAAGCACATGGAATGGAGTAGTGAGAGGGAGACATGCACAGGAACCTTGACTGTCCTCCTGTCTTCCCACAGTGTATCACTAACAGGTCTGGTTGGATGTAAATGGGAAGTGTGACGGTTTTTATAAAGAGCTGCCTTCCAGGGGAAGGCCAGGAGGAAATGAGAGTCACAATTCCTTCCCAAATCTTCTTTTGGATTAGCGTAATTGTGCCATTCTTTGGTCATGACTACTGGTAATATCTCATATAGCCATAAATTAAATTTGAAGTGTGGTTAGTGATTATTTCAGAAAAATAGATAGAAATAACGTCTTCCAATTTATGTAAATTATTTTTCGAAAAGAGTTTCATACATGTGGAACTCCCCCATCTGCTGCAAAAACAACTATCAGAGCAGGTAGGGATATATACACCCTTTTCTCTGGCTGGGTAGCATTTCTTTAGCTAACTGAAGTTCTAGATGAACTGAGGGGGGCTCATCTGACCATCTACACTAGACCATTAGTGCTTATATCTGGTGAAACCAACAGAGAACTCTCAGATTCACTGTTGATGAGAAAAAACGAGAGTCCTGTGACACCTTAAAGACTAACAAATTTCTTTGGGCATAAGCTTCCATGGGCTGCGACCTACTGCATCAGATGCATGAAGTAGAAACTATAGTTAGGAGGTGTTTACACACGTGAGGATGGGTGAAAAACATTACAATGAGGAGGGCAAGTGCTAACAAAGTTAATTCAATTAAGGTAAATGAGGCCCATTCATAACAGTTGATTAGAAGGTAAGAATGTGAGAGGAGGGCCAATTACTTTTTTTGTAATGAGCTAACCATTCCAGGTCCCTATTCAGATCCAGTTTGATTGTGTCAAGTTTGCATATAAGTTCCAGCTCTGCAGTCTCACACTGAAGTCTGTTTTTGAAGTTTTTTTGTTGGTGTATGGCAACTTTCAAGTCTGCTACTGAGTGTCCAGGGAGATTGTGCTCTCCTACTAGTTTATGGATGTTACCATTTTTGATGTCTGATTTGTATCCGTTTATTCATTTGCACAGGTACAGTTCAATTTGATCAATGTACATGGCAGAGGGGCATTGCTGACAAACAGGGAAGTGAAAAACAGATTGACAGAGCCAGATGGGTACCCAGAAGTCACCTACTACAGGACAGATCCAAGAAAGAAAACAGCAGACCACCACTGGCTGTCACTTACAGTTCCCAGCTAAAATCTCTCCAACACATCATCAAGTATCTACAACCTATTCTGGAAGAGGATCCCTCATTCTCTCAAGCCTTGGAAGGCGGGCCAGTCCTTGCTTACAGACAGCTTCCCATACAACACGAACACTAACCTAGGAACCTATCACTGCAACAAATCTCACTGCCTGTTCTGCCCACACATCGACTCTAGTGACACCATCACAGGTCCTAACCACATCCACCACACCATCAGGAGCTCATTCACCTGCACATCTACTACTGTGATATATGCCATCATGTGTCAGCAGTGCCCCTCTGCCATGTACATTGGCCAAACTGGACTGTTCATACACAAAAAAATAAATAGACACAAAGATGGTGACAGAGTCAGAACATACATAAAGGCCTGGTCTACACTAGAAAATTAAGTAATCTTAATTACATTATTCAGAGGTGTGGGAAATCCACACTCCTGAGCAATATAGATAAACGGAATTCTTCTGTCAATCTAGCTACTGCCTCTAAAGAGGATGGATTGGATGGAGAACCTCTCCTATCAGCATAGGTAGTGAACACACTGAAGCACTACAATGGGGCAGTTGCAGCACTAAAGTTGTGTTGCTGTAGTGCTTTAAGTGCAGGCAAATTCTAAGGATGCTGAAGCTGGATCCAGGTAAAATGGAAATGCTGCTGGCCCATACGGAAAAATGTAGGGGGACCATGCCTATGCCCATAGGCTAGATGTGTACAAGTTCACCATTTGTTCTCACAGTTGGAAGCTGGGTAGACACACTAAATTCTTTGATGATTCTGGATACCCAGCTAATAATGGTAACTTACTGGCTTTGTTTGGGGGATTTGGGATCATTTATGGTTCACCAGGAAATTGAAGCCAAGAGCTCTTAACCTTACCTATCAATTCTGCAAAGGAAATGTGAATTTTCCATGTATAAATTGTAACTTTCCCAAATGGAAAAAATCAAGAAATGGGTGTTTTACCATCTATGAGAAGGATTCAAAGCAATTTAATGGAATATGTGATATCATTAAAATATCCTAAGAGATAGCTTATATAGAAGAAACTTAAATCCTTTAACCTGTTCACTATTTTAGTCTTTCACAATTTCTGCACTGCAAGTGAACATGGCTATTTTCTCTGTTGTATGTTACCCTTTAAGGCTCTGAATAGCTCTTTGCAGTTCCTAACAGTGCTTTATGCTCCATAGTCACAGAGTTATTGGATTCTCCAAACTGGAACTAGGAGATTTGAGGCTGTACTTTCTGCATTTACAACTATGAAACTGCATGGTAATTCAAGTCATGATTCTAAATGAAAATTGAAGTTATTTCTTTAACCATGCTTACGCTTGTGTTGAAATGGCACTCAGAAAACTTTGGTATTTTTTGCACCCCTGCTCAATTTATTAGTTATTATGTGCCAATGCCCTGCATAGATATTGGCACTTCTCTAAGGCTATGTCTATACTACACGCCTTATAGCATCATAGCTCTACTGCTGCAGCTGCATTGCTATAAGATATCCTGTATAGTAGCTCTATGCAGACAGGAGAGAGCTCTCCTTCTGACATAATTAAACAACCCCCAATATAACCGTACCCACATAGCGCTGTCCACACCAGTGCTGTTGTTGGTGAAACTTGTGTTGGTCAGGGGTGCGGTTTTTTCAGAGGCTTATAACTGCCAAATTTAGGCACACTTACAGAGACACAAGCCTACCACCGATACCTCTAACAAATAACAAGCTTCATGGAGAAGGTAGAGCTTCTGAATAAGATTATAAGGATTTTTTTAAATGGGCAAAGTAACATTTTTCATAATCTCATTCTCAGACAAGGTGAAGCTATTTTTCCTGAAGGTTTCTATAAAAAGAACAGCCTGAGGTACATACAGTGTAGAAAATTTTAGCTTAAACTGAAGTCTGACAAAGCTGTAAGCAACTGAAAACAGGGTCTTATAATGGAAAGCATTAGGCAGAAGTACTATCACCTATAACAACTACACAAACTTCATATGAATATAATAAAAGGAAATGAATCTTAAATTTGCCTCCAATCCACAATATTAATATTTTGTACTCCTCTTTTTTTTTAAAGTGCCACAAGTCTCCTAACTCAAATGGCCCAGAAAGAAAACTGTTTCAAATGCCCTAAAAACCTAAATCCTGATGCTAGAACTTTAAATTCCACAACGTACTTTCATATTCCTTGAGTCAATCAAAAGCTAAATAACTTGGTTATGCCTTCTCTTTTATTGCAATTGTGCTTATCAAATCAGGCAAGAGACATAACACCATGAGACTAAGATGACCATTGATAGTGTGATAATAATCAATAATGAATAACAAATACATGTAAATATAATTTCCAAGCAAGCCACAAGATAAAATGTATTTGCATGCAACACTGGAAAAGGTTTCAAATGATAAAAATGAAATAAAGAATACATCCGAGAAAAAAAACTGTCACTGGGGGCTGGGGTGGGGGTGGGGGGAGATTTTTTTGTTTGTTTTTTGCTATGAATAGTAAAACACAACACAAAAAAGAGCAGGCAGGCCAGCAGAGTTCAGTGAATGTGGCTGCTCCCTTACCTTTGCATGTATGTAATTCTCCCTCCCCATCTCAGAATTATTTTTGTTTCAATAGGAATTCTGTTAAATTTTTGAATTCACTCCGTTCAGCGGAAAACTGACACTAGAACAAACAGGAATTTTAAAGGCTAGGATTATATGTGTAAAATTACTTTATACAGATTAAACTTTTGATCGTGATGCAAATAATTATCTATTCTCGCCATGTCAGACTGACATCCTGAGAGAGTTCCTGGGCACTCACAGCCTGCATGAATTGAGTGTATGAAATGAAATACATGCACAGCAGGAACTGAGGGTACTCAACACTTCTGAAAATCCCGCCAGCCATTTAGGTGCCAAAATAGGGATATAAAAGTACAATTTTAAGCACTTATTTCTGAACATTTGATTTCATCTTAGATATTACTTAATCTAATATAGAATATAAGAAAGTTAAAATAATTTCAATGCACACTGGAATCATCCAACTGTAAATTAATTTAATGATGTATGTGCTCTATAACGTGGTTATTAGGAACAATAATAATAGAAAGATAACCTGAACAGGATCAGAGAAAAACAGAAATAAAATGAATAAATAAGACACAGTGTAAGGCAATTTAGCAGAAAGGAAACATTTTAAACCTTCCAACTTGCAGAATTATCAGATAAAGTGCAATCAGGAAAGGATTAAGAAAAATAAAACAAAAAGCAGCCCAATTCTTAAAGGAAAAAAACAAAAAATGATCTATAATGGAAAAAGGACATGGCTATGCAAATCAGGAAGACAATATGTTTGAAGCACAATAAAAGACTTAAATTCAAAGAAAAAAGACTTGTTAAAAATGCAAAATAAAACTCACAGTTCTTTTCCAAAGCTTTAAAAGGACTGGAGTATGCTAAGTAATGAAAGAAGAAATGGTAGTTTTATAGGGGAAAAAAAAACTCTAAAATAATCACATTGCTTAAAATATAATTTCCAAATTGAATTTTAAAAATGCTTAACAGATACTGATTGCTTCTCTAATCCCCCTTAATCCTTTCCAGGTCAATAAGGGATAGCGGATATGTACACTTCGACAATGCAAATTTAGCTTCTGCCAGCTTCCTTGTCAAGTGTCTCAAATTTGGAAACTCTCTTCTGGTTTTTAACAGGACATTGTTCTGTTCTGTACCTGTAAATGAAACATTCTCATGCCATATCCAACTCTGAATATTCATCTGTTGTTGCTGCCATATATTTTTAATAGGCCACAGCAGTGGCACATATGAAGTGCTCTGTGATTGCATGAGGGAATGTATTCCCTCCAGTCCTGAGGCATTTAGCAGCATATACACCAACAGCTCCTGAGCAATGACAGGAAATCCAGTAACAAATTCAGCCACTGTGTGGCCATGGGACCCTTTGCTAGTCCCCCTTCTCCTGATACAGCTGTCATAAACCTCCATCTTTATTTCTTACCATGCAAATCCTTCTCTGTCTCAACTGATCCTTTAACATAGTAATATTTTGTTCACCTGTCTGCATTCATTAGCTATCTTCCCTCCTCCAAAATCTGAATGCCTAATAATGTGTTTGCAAGGTATTTTATACCTGTTTTACAGATGGGAAAAAAACATATTTAAAATTTTGCTCAAAGTCAACAAAAGAAATGAGCAGAACAAAGTAAGATCTATAGGATCACAGCTCACAGCCACTGCGTGAACTGCTTATCACACTGTTCCTCATCTGCATTCAACTAAAGTTCCTCCAAAATGCACCTTCGATTCCTTTATGCTGGCCGCTATAGAGTTAATCAAAGAAGGGCAACAGGAAGGTACTGCAACACCAGCTGCAAAAGATTCCAGATCAAATTTAAGTGTATCTGAGAATATACGCCAAGGAACTGGGTGAGTTGCTTATTTGAATATGGATGGGAATTAAGAAAAGATGAACAGCACTGAGGAAGACTTGTGTTGGGAAAAAGAGAAAGGGCTACTATGCTGCATAGGTGAAGAGGAGAAAAATAACAGACAAAATAAATGAACAGCCGTATATGAACTGAAAAATAAGAGAGTTTCATGCTTCCAAGATTTTTAGGGCATTGCAAACAGGCTTTTAAAACACATTTTTGCCATCTGGGTAAGTGGCTCCATTTCTGAATTCAGTTTTGGCAAGTATGAGATGGTGTCTAATCAAAATGGCTGTTAAACATTTGGAAATAGATCTTGATGAATTTTGGGGGCAGGGAAAGAACAGGTACTGTAACTCTGTCTCACAATTTGGGTTTGATTTTCTGCAAACAAACATTCACATGACCAGTTTTAGCTTTCACAAATGTTTTGGGAAGAGTGTCAAGAGCAAATTGCATGTAAACTCTTCTAGGTGATTTTGTTTTTATCTCTTTTCTCTCCCTTAGTCAAGAAGGAACATATGTTAAATTTTGGGTCCCTTGCACACAGTCTAAGATCATGTACTTTCTTGTACAGTAGAGGAAAGGCATTAATTGGCCATCCCTTCACTCATGGCAGAATGTAGCCTTCAAGTGCATAGGGCAATGAAAAGAAGGCTAGGAGCTACTGGGAGGGGGTGGGACAGAGTCAACAAAATCACATAGACCAAAAGAAAATACCAGAGACAGAAAAGATAGCACAGCAAAAAGAATGTGTATGTGGGGGATATAGACAGAAAGATAAAGACACCATAGCAATTATGTTAGGACATACTATGAAAAAGTTTGACTGGGGAGATGTGGTTGTACATATCCATTAATCCACCTCAAGGAGGTACTGCACCAAAAAAAAAAATGGTTGGGGAAGCTGGCTGGATCCAGGAAACCATTTATAATATTATGTAATATCAGTATGTCAAAATTACAATAATTCCTATGAGATATGACATGTTAGGTACTGATGGAAAGGGTATAATTTGCTAAGAATGATTGTATTGTTTATGTGCCTGTATCATATTTGTATTGGAAGTTATGAATATGTATGTATCTCTATTTCAACTTGAGATGTCGTTCTGGGGAACACTCCAGACAGGATGGCTGGAGCAATAGTTTTCTTAATGGCCTATTAAGAAAACTCTCAGGTACAATGGGCCCAGGGAGAGACAAGAAGAGTCACCAGGACTTGCCCATGTGACTCTGGACTCTACCATATTCCTGTAAATTTCCATGTGCAGCATGAAAAAGGCCAAGGGACATAAAAGGCAGCTGCATCGCCACAATTTTGTCTTCAGTTCAGTCTGTAGTTGTCTTCTAGTCTACAGCCTTCAACCAACACCTAACTCTGTATCTATTCATGTATAACTGAAGCTGTGAAACAAAGGACTGAGACCTACCCAGGTACTGGATGTACACCCGAGGAACGATACAAGCCTGCAAACTCCAAATTCTACCAAGGACTTGATGGATATGGACTTTTAAACAATTTGTATATATCTAATTTTTTAATCCTTTAACAGTTCTCTTATAGTTTGTTTCTTTCCATGTATAATAAACCTTTAGTTTTATTACTAAAGGATTTCCTAGCAGTGTGGTATTTTGGGGTAAGATCTGAACTTAAATTGATCTGGTAAAGTGGCTGATCCTTTGTGGTCAGGAGAACCCTTTCGGTAAAGAGAAAGGAGATTTAAGTAACTTATCTCTCTACTAAACCCAGTGGCTGATTGGAGCCAAGGACTGAAATGCGTAAAGGGGGCTGTTTATGTTTTGTTGTGGCTTCTTTCTAATCAGTGTGGGGAATCAGCAGCATTGTTTGTTTGCTGGTTGGAAAGCCTGACTTAAGTGTCACCCAGCAGTACTGGGAAAATCTGCTCTCGATTTGCAGCTTGCCCTGATTTTGGCATTTTCAGGTGGCTACTATAGGCACGCCATAGTCACAGTACCCATCAAAAACTGGAAGCAAGAAACATGAAAAAAAGAAAGTCTAAAAATGTCCTTCTCATTATAATCTAAATTAATTCATACTTCAGCTATAAATGACAGTCTGTACCTGTTAGGTTTTACATAGTAGACCCCAATTGTTGTGTTTTCTCATGCTCTGGCTGACAATCTAGGATTTAGATGTTAACTTTCAAGAATGATTTTTGAGGAATCATAGAAAGAGGAGTGGGGTTAAAATTGTGGTATGAAGTCTTATCTTGTCCAGACAAGTTAAGATGTTCTCCTAAATTAGGAGATGAAACATCAGTCAGACCATTGATATCAAGTGGCCTATTACCAAAAGCAACAGAGAACTCATTTGCTGAGTAATTGCTGTTGGAGACTAGGCAGGAATTAGGGTGACCAGATTTTATATGAACAGTCTGGTTATTTGGGACTTTTTTCTTATATAGGTGGCTATTATCCTCAACCCCATCTCAATTTTTCACATTTACTATCTGATCATCCTAGCAGGAATCCCCTGGAATTGGCTTACCTGTTTTGACAATAGAGTGAGTGTTTATTTTAACAGGATGCCTTCTAAAACAAAGAAAATATTGGGCAATATGGTAATGGATTCCATTGGGAGAGCAGAGTGTCTGTTCTACTTTAGACAAACATGCATGCTCATTCTAAAGGGGAAGCAAGGTAGAAGAAAGAACTGCAGGTTGCCAGCTGTGAGCAAAGAGGTCACAGAAGGCTTGTTTTGCATATAGAAGAATGGAAGGTGGTTCTTCATTTTCTGTAGCTGAAACAGAGAAGAGCCTACCCTATATAGTCTTTGGGGAAATAAAAGCCTTCGGTATGGTGTGGGCCTAAGTTACTGGTTTTCTATTTTCCTGCATTAAATCTCCTTTTAAATTAAAATTTAAACAAAACTTTCAGTGAAAGAATTACTTACTCTATCCCAGTAAAAACTGAGTAGCAAAAGGACCCTTAACAGAGGGCACTCAGAGAGATACAAGTGACTCATAAATACATAACACAGCCCCCCTCCAAATCTCAGCCTGTCCTTTTTGCGTTCTTATCTGAAGTATACTGATTTTATCTTGCTATCAGCAAAAGCAGATGTCAATGCTTTCATTAGCATTCATTTCTGATAGGATGACTTTACCCTGAATATAATTGCATGTCAATACAGTTGCTTCCTTTTTACTTTTTCAAAAAGCATCCTCTCACTGCTGGAGTGGGCTCTAGCTAGACAACCTCCAAGATTTGGGGAAGATGCTGTATTTCCATGCTGTGATATCTCTCTAGCTCAGACTAACTACAGACTTTTGTGCTCAGGTACATATGAAGAAGACATGTGGCTCAGAACATTAAAAAATATAACAACTGTGTAAAGTTATTTGTTATAATGGCACTCAGAGTACCCTCTTCCATCCTGAACTGTTCTTCTCACTACTCTCAATTATTTGTGTTCTGGGATTTTGGAGCTCCAGAAATGAACCAGAGCTTCACTGTCCTAGGCTCTGAACAGGACAAGAAGACTATTGTCCTGTCTCAGGAAGCCTGCAATTTAAATATAAAATTAACCTATGTTTCTCCTGTTTCTTACAAGTTTTTAACTACATTCCTTGACTTTCACCCATCATTTTTGACACTGGCAAAGTTACAGAAAAGGAATTTTCTTGCCCTGAATTTCTGTCAGGTTGTAAACGTACTACTTTCTAGATCCGTGGTGCTCAACCACTGTGCCGGGACACATTACTATGTTGCCTGACGGCGGTAAGTGTGTCATGATAAGCTGGGGAAATGGCTGGATTCGTCCTGAGGGGGTGGGCTGGTGTGTCCTATATGGTCACGATATGACACCAAGAGTGTCACGATGAGCAAAAGGTTGAGAACCACTTCTCTACATCACCACATTTTCATGTGACTTTGATTTCTTTCAATATCTCTACTTCCTGTCCTGTAAGTTTCTAGGAGCCAGCTCCTTACATTTTTATGCGTACTGAGCCAAAGACAATGTATACTATATCATTTTATTAAGGACTACATTTTTAATCAATGAACATTTAGAATAATTTTGCTTCCTTTCATATAATCTTTTGATTTCTTTATTGACTTCCTCTTCACCAGTTGAACCATTTTTCTTTATCTTAATCTCTTGCACAACAAGGCAGGATGAACAACAAGTAAGTTTTCAAACAGAAAGAAAAAGAGGTCAATGAAGGAGACAGAAGGGCTTAAAAGGACTGTAAATATACTTTATTAATTAGAAGAGATAGCTCTTCCACCACCTTTGCCCCCCCCCCCCCCCCTTTTTTTTTAAAGGAACAGGACACAGCAACCTATTATATATTCTACATTGTGGTATGAATGATGCTGTCAAACCTCAGAAGCTAAGAAAGAGCCAACCTTGTATATATGTGGATGGGAGACCTACAAGGACCACCTGGACTAGGTGTTGCAGGATCTGATGCTAATGATTTCGTATATTACACTCTTCCCTTTGAGTCCCTACATAACCAGTATCCCAGCACAGCATTTGAAGAGATAGGGTGTGTGTGCAATGTCAATGGAAAGACCCCATGGATTTTCTGGGACTTGGATTAAGCCATTATTTGGCTGATGTACAAGTCCAATGTCTTGCCCTCGTGCAGTCACTGATGATGCTTTGACACTTTTAAAAACAAAAGAGGTGGAAATGTTGGCATGTCAGTAATTACATTCTCTTTACAGAAAGACACTGCATTTTTGTTGCATCTGATATTCTTTTACTTTCTGTCAAAATACTGTGAAACTAGCTGCTGTTACAGAGCTATCAGCCATTGGGGTGTCATGATCCCTATATATCAGTAGGCTATTAGATGGTTTGAGGAAGAACTATTTAATATTTGTAAACCACTTAGACATGCTTGGATAACAAGCTCTATACATCTGCAAAAGTGTGTTTGTATTTTTGTTTTCTGTAGCACACCGACTGGATATCTGCAAAAATCTAAAATATGTTTTAATTGGTGCAAGTTTTTCTTGTAAATCTGCCCATTTACACCATCATTCTATTTTTTAAAACGAAAAGCTGAACTTGTACCACATCAGCACTAAAAAACATAGCTCTTCCTTAATGCGTGGATGTCAGATACTTAATTCCCCCCCCCCCCCTTCTTTCCTATCTTCTTGGATATTTTTATATGCAGGGACTGAAGTATATCTTTATTAGATGTATTAACATTCATAAGCTGTTCTAAACTTCGACAGTGAAAAGGTCTCCCTACCCTACACCTTCAGTTACCAGATATTAATTCTTGGGGAATTATACTGTGTAATGTCTTAATTAATATGAGTTTTCTTTTTAGTGAATATTAGAGACGTCAGTAAGTGAAGGCAAAAATGTGTTATTTTAAAGCATAAATATAGGGATGTTTGTAATTATATTTTAACAAGCATTGTGCCCAAATCTCAGTTGGTGCAAACTGCCGCAGCTCCATTGAAGTCAACAAAGTCACATTAATTTACACCAACTGAGGATCAGGCCCTGTCATTACAGAACAAGGAGAATGCTGTGCATTATTCTTCCATTATCCCCAAACACACTGATTGGCATGAGACAAGTAACATGTTCTGTTCTCACTCACACCAGGAAAGCAAAACAAAATGTACTCAATGAAGTTATTTTACTGGTATATCTGGGAGAAGAACCTATGAAACATATTGTAAAAACAATAAAGTCAGATACAGCATAGCAGTTTGATCTATTAAACTTTGTAAACGATGTATTCAGAAAGCAATATATTCTTGTTTCACATTGTTCGCCATCTGAAGACTTTCAGGACTCATAAAATTCTGCAATTACACAATTAGAGGACTTTTTAAAAAAAATGTAAATGATTAATAGTTCAGAATAGGCTATTGTAGCATATCAAGTTAAGATATAGAAAGGAACTTGCTAAATACGAGTGAAACAGTAAAAGGTGGTGGGGGGGAAGCTTCTGAAACTCTGCATTCCTCTTTCCTTTCCCCTCCTACTTTCTCTCACCCGTTTTTTAAAAAACAGACTCCATATTTAGGCATCTAAATAATTGGCCTGATTTTCAGAAAGACTGAGGACTCATTAGCTCTCACTGACTTATTTATTGGACTAAATGGGCCACTGACCTAATCCAATGATACTTCCTATTTTTTTTTTTTGGGTGGGGGGCAAACTACAGACTTAGAAACTTTACCTTAGATACCATTATTAAAAATCTTGGCCATGAATTTTATCAGAGAGTGAAAGAAGCATCCAGGCTGACACAATTTCACTCTTTACAATTTAGAATTTTACTAATGTAATTGCCTCCTTCATGAGGATTTCATCCACTTTCCTCTGGGTAAGAATACCATGTTCTGGGTAGCTGTCTTCAAAGCATTAAGCAGGTGAAAGGGGTTTGAGTACCCTAGTGGGAACACTCCAAGAAGATAAGTGTGTTACCAGATTTAGAAATGTGAGATGCTTCCATTTGGAAAAGAAGTTTTCATACACTAAGCATAGGTTTAAGTTCCTCCTGAAAATTTTATGGGGAACACAGATTAAAGTAGTAAGGAAAAATATTGCTTTTTCTGACTCCAGTGTAGATGAAGAAAACAAAGATGAGGAGCAATCTAAATTGAGCAGCTCTATATAGGGAAATAGAGATTGAAAATTTTAAGTAATACTTTAACTGCATTTCATTTGCTTATCCACTAATAAACAATCCTTTAAACCCCTTACTCAAAATAACTCCCAGCACACTATTTAAGAAGATTCCCAGTAGCCAAAGCATTAAAACACTTAACAATACACAAATATTGGTCAGTTACTGGTAGCAATGAGGTTGGGAAATGAGAAAAGGCAGGTTCCCATCTGGACTATAGTATTGCCATTGCTCCATTGATTACAATGGAGCTATAACAATTTACATCAGCTGAAGATCTGCTGCTAGACATGTGGAGAGGAACGTTCAGCGCCAGCTAATCTGTAGATTTCACTACAGGTTTCAGAAATCTCCAATTTTAAAGTAAGTCCGTACTCAGAATACCGACAGGAGACACAATAATAAATTACATTTAGCTAAGGAGATTTACTATTATATTACACATTGTGTGCTAGACCTCCGAAGTGGATGTACCATGTATACAGTGGTAATAGTCAATGGGGCAACACAAGCATCATACACTTTTGAGTGTCCTATATACAGTAATCCATCTTCTCTGGTGATGGATCAGTTTACAACAGAATCTGTGTGCGTGTATGTATTAGTCTCATACAAAATACTACATTAAAAACATTAGGGTTGCAAAATGAAGCCCTGAAATGTTTGGAAATAAAGTTTGTCTGCTGCCCAAACCCTTCTTCCCCTAAATATACCTCCGTTGATTTCAGCAGACTTACAGTGAGACTGAATTAAGTCCCTATATTATGTTCAACTGATTGCATTAGGGAAGCTGTCTGGAAGGTCACCTAAATCAGCAAGCTTCTCTGTCAACTTTATCAGGAATAAATTAGTTGGCCTGATGTTAGAAATGTGTTAATGGATTCCCAGACACCAAGCATTGCTCCTCCAAATAGAAGGAAAACAAGTTTGTCTGGTGTGACTGATGTGCGAAAGGGCAGTCTGGGTGAAACTGACTGGATATAACAGCAGACCTGTGCTTCTGAATTCTCCTCGTAGATAACATGTTATATCCATTGTCTCTATGATGATTGTATGATATGTGAAGAATTTAATTAGTAGTTGGGTAGCAGCTCAGAAAGGATGGACCAAAGACCCTAGATCTAGGTGCATCTTCCTTCTAGATCTAGGTGAATCTTGGTGCATCTTTTAGGCGCATCTTCCTTTTAGCAATATTGGTCTAGGTGCATCTTCCTTCTAGCAATATTGTTTAATACCTGTAATTTGGTGTGTGGCAAAGACCAAACATTTTTTGTGGATATCTAAATTGTGCATAGTTTTGAAGTAGAAATAAAGGGAAAGATGGAATAAAGACATTTAAAATTAGATTTGTATCCTGAAAACAAATTTTGGCAAAATTGAGTATCGCAGTGGTGCTCAACTAGTTAATTTGTTTGTTCAGGAGAAGATAAAGAGCTGTTTTCCCTTTTATTCCTAATTTCTGTCCTAGAGAATATATTGACTTTCCTAGCAAGGAAAACAGGGAGCACTAATTGGGAAGTGAAACTCAGTTGTTGAGGAAAAGCAGAGTAAAGATGAGAAAGGAGCAATGAAAGAAGAGCATTTTCAGAGAAAGATTTAAATATGTCTTTGTTTCAACTTTTTAGTATCTGGCTGAACAAAGAATGTAAAAGATTTACTGATTTTTTTTAGAAAACGGAAGGCTTCTTTCTGAGGGAAGCTCTCTGCCTTTAGCTACAGGCATCCCTGAAGCTACACAGAGGAGCTAGGAGAGAACTGCAGGCTGGCACTTTGATCCCTCACTGGAAACTGCTGCTTAATTGGACAAGCCTGAGGCAGATTCAGAAGTAGCACAGAAGAGCCCCACAAAGTGCTATCATACCCAGAGTGCTTTTAGGTTCCTCTCTTTTGGAGCTGCTGATCCCGTGGACAAAAACAGTGGAAGAAATAAAAGACAGCTGGAAAGCCACCGAAAATTGAAAGCATTTAAACTGCCAAAATGGGAGAGGTTGCCTTTTCTGCCTTGCCCTCTGGAGCACTAACTGGAGAGATTAAAAAAGACAGCATAGCCTAACTAGCAAGAAGGTTCCAACACTTTGGAGATTGGGCCTGGATGTCATTTTTGGCTGTAGCTTTGATATAGAAATTGCCATTTAAGATAATAGCAGGGCTCTCTCAGTACAGAGTGTTCCAGACAACGAAATGTTTTTTACCATCCAACCTGGAAACTGGCTACCAGTGGTGCTGCACACTACATTGATTTTATTGAGAACAATACAGCTGGCAGTGGCTGACAGACAGTCCATCTGTTGTTGTTCTAGCAGTTTTGCAGTGGACCAACTGATCTAAGAGTGACCTTCTTTCTCACATCAGATGTGATGACTCTCTTATGTCAAGATTTTAGTATTCATGGATACTGTTCCAGGGAAACAATATCTTTACAAGTATTAGGGTCATTACTATGACTTGGAACATCTTGGTCTTGTTTTCATCATCATCATAATTTTGTTGAGACAAAGATTTCTTAAAAATCTTTCATAAAATAATCTAACACTTTGGTGGACATTTTACCATTTCTCTAAAAGCAACAGCACACTCCTGCTCACTGGAAGTTTTTCCATTGACTTCAATGTGCTTTGGCTCAGGGACAGTTTCAGAGGATGCTAAGGTTTCAAGCTTTTGGATTTGTGTATATAAATGTACACTAGCAGAATATTTTAATGTTCATGTTGTGTGATATGACTGACCCCATCCCTTACTAGGCAAGATGGAATATAATACTAACCAGGAAAGTCACAAGCCCTCAATTTGCCTTGCAAACTCATATATGGCCAAAAAGATCAAAACCTATGAGAATCAATTTTATACGGTTTTTATCATTACTTTTAGCAGGAAGCTTGCACAGTATTAATACATTAAATCTCAGCTACATAATATTTAGGATGCACAACTGACACCAATTATTGATTAACTGGTGATCAAGATTTGCATGATTATTAGGTAGGAATGTTTTCAAAGTCCACAGTTTATTATTTAAATGGTAAAGGTCTATTCATAGAAGATATGTGGCCCTTTCTGAGTGGTTTAAAAATGAGCCAAGGTGCTTAGTAATACTCAAGATCAGACCCTTAGGATCTGATCCTTCACTCACTGTAATCAATTGCACTTTTGCCATTAACTTTAACATACAAAGGATCCGATCTTTAAAGACCAATGCCCTGGTCCTGCAAAATTTTGTGCATCTAGAACTCTTCCACTTTCATGGAAGTCAGCAATGCTCAGCACTTTACAGAACTGGTCCTACCATGACCATTTCAGAAGTAGCATAGTTGCAGGTGCCATTCATGCAATACTTGAAAAAGCAAACAGTGACACTTGCTTTATAGTGGTTTAAAGAAGGAAAATATGCTTCCCAAGGAGAAAAGGACTACACTTTAATTGGAAGACTCAGTTTATTCAAAAGATCTATGCAGACTCACCACATTTTTCTGTGCCACTAATTATTACACTGTAGAAAGACTCAGCATTCTTGAGCACTGCCCAAAACCCAGCTGTGAAATGCTGGTCTGTAATATGCAGAAAAAATTACTGAAATGAAAAACATGCAAAGATAGTGAAAAAATAAGTGCCATTAAAGTATTTGCTCTGTTTTAAAAGTACTTTTTTCTTAAGTTTTAGTTCCCAAATTCTTTTGATAAGATTATCCCTTTTAGTATGTTAATGGAAGGGATATTTTTATAGAGGAATATAGAATTGAAACAAACTGATTTAGAAAATTCTGTCAGCATTGAATAATGGAATCTCAGAAGACTAGAGATTGAGCAGCTAATTGCTTACCCACTTTTACCTATAGTTATATTTTTCCTAGTTCACGCTACTCAGTTGAGCCTGCAAAAGGACAATATATGAGCGCAGGGAGCATTTGGGGCAAGCACATCAGACACATGCCTAGGGCCCCAAACAGTTGCCTGCTTCGCCTACCCCAAAAGCTGCATCTGCCTCTGTTGGCAGCAGGAGGAGGAGCTGGCCCAGCTGCGTGGAGGAAGCGGTGGTGGCAGGGGGGACCCCAATAGCCAAAGGCCACCTCTGCATAGGAGGTAAACAAAAGCAATAATTTAAGATTTCTCTCTACTTCAAACACTACTCTGTTATTTGATGAGTTTACTGTGAGACAAAATGCACTGATCCAAATTTGGATGCCTCTTTTTCTGCATAACTACTCTAGGATTTTCTTTTCCTTAAGCATAGCACAGTGCACTTTATATTGTATATAGATTTATATCCTCTTTCTCCCCTCCCCTCCCTTTCTCTGTGTATAGTTACATAATACATATAATTTTCTAAACATTATATAGTATTTAGCCATTCGTGTAAAAACATTACACAGTCATTGTATAGAAATGCAGTTTAATTACGGTCTTCACTGCATACAGAATTAGCACTGGTGGCAAGAAAGAACACCAATGATGGGCATAGATGGAATACGCAGTCAGACTGCTTTAACAATCTACCCAGAGATCTTTCCATGATGTGCGTGATCTGCAGGGATTTGCCTTGACGGTGATGAGGAGGAAGAGGAGTGGATGAAAAAAGGTGATGTGACAGATGCCCTGATATGTGAAATAACCGATTTTCAAAAGAATGTGAAGAAGGGGCCCCTCTCTCACAGACAGTCTATTCCAAGTCCCATCGCTTGATTTGGGGAGGAGAGTCCTTCTCATGTTCTTTGGGAGATAGAAACAACAAACACTCAAATACAGTGATCTATTCAAAACCTTTAGCAAGCAGCATGGAGAAAAGAATGACAGTGTCATTAAATGGAACAGTTAATGAGAATGTAATGAAAGAAATCCAAGATCATTGGGGCTCTTATTCCACCCAAATGGCAATAAACCATCAAGATGTCCCCATTAGCCCCAAATTAGGGCTTCTCTTTCCCTTTGGCCAAGGGCCGATTCGTGCATCTCACACGAGAGTCTGTAGAAACCATTCATGCCCAAGCAGCTCCCATAGCCTGTCTCCTAGTACACAAACTCAGGCTCTGGGTCTGCCACATCCCTGCAAATGCAAAACATGTCCCTGTGTCCAGACCAACATTCCTACCCCTCCGTGGGACAGCATGTGGCAGAAGGTAGTAAGGTTGGCACTTCAGTTTTCTAACCAGGGATGTTAGGAGGGATCTGCTTCTTCTACTCCTGCCCATTCTCTAACAAAACACTGCTGTAATTACAGGGTTGGCCTTTACAACAATGCTGCTGACACGTGGAGTGGGCGGGAGTTTCAATATATATTTTATTTTTTCTTTGTGCAACAGCTTTCACCTCCCCTCCTAAAACACGATGTTCCTCACTAGTAAAATACACTTTGCAATGTATGTACAAAACCTTTAGATCATCTCTCTTTGCCTCCCCTAATAAATCTGTATTGTTTTCTTGTATAGCTATATAAAACACAGATAAGACTATACCATTATGATTCAATTCAGCTGCATCTGAGGTAATGTAATACTTGTAGTTAACAGGGTATTTTTAGTTGCTGTCTTAGTTAGCACAAACACTAACAAAAATTATTCAAAGTCTGGAAACAGAAAAAAGAAAGGTATCAGAGGTGAAGTTCTTTATTGTGGTTTTTTGCCCCTACAGTAGAATATGATGGAGATGGACAAGCATTTTTAATTACTTGTCTAAGTAGAAATACATAACGTTTTCATGGTCTGAATACCAATAACGCCTTTAACTTTAATTAATTTCAATCAACTGATATACACAGAATAATAATACCCTAGTGAACAGAGGGAAAAGAATAAAATTAGGAGAAAAAGTAGAACATCATTAGGCAAAACCCTGAACTTTTTAATAATTTATTGACCCCAGACACAGCAAAACCTTTAATTTCAAGAATCGGAGTAGTCCTCCTCATTCCAGTGGGACTGATATGATGAAGGGGTTTGCTAGATCAGTGCTTTAGTCCTGACACAGGCAAAACTCCCTTTCAAGTGAATGGAAGTTTTGCCTGAGTAAGAACAAAGTAAACACTAAGTAAGGTTTTCAGGTATGGGCCAGCACAGGTCTGGGAGACTGGGACTCCTGAGTTTGTCCTCTTGCCCTGACACTGATTATCTGTGACTGCAGCTATGACGTTTTGAGACTGATTTGTCGCATCCACTGTGTATGCGCCATGTGCCTAATTGCTAAATGCATTCCAATGCACACCTAATTTAGGAGATTTATACTCATTTGGCTAGAGAAACATACATTTAACAACTAGATATACCTCTGTGTGCAAAACAGGTATTTCATGAGCAAACAAACTTTGCTGAGAACTAAAAATCAATTCAACACCCTCCTTGCTCCAGTTTCAGTATCTTTGAAATGCAGATATTTACATAACTTATGGTGGTGGTAGCTAGTGCTAAATGTACCAAATACTTCCACTCTTTGCTGAGGAAAAGATTGGCTGGACAGAAATACACCATGGTCAGGCCCCTTTTTTCCTGGTGATGCCATCTATATTCAAAGATCGCAGCAGTAGAGGTACCATAAGAGCCACCTATTCACAAAGAATCTTACAGGGACAGTTAAATGAATTTACAGCTGCTTTGTATTGGTACTATCAAATAGCCCATGATTTTCAATATTTAGGTAACAATAAATTTATAATTCTGTTTAAAAATCAGAATTGCTATATAAAGTTATACATCTAGTTTCAGACTAAGACTACAGACTAAGAATTAATTTTTTAAATATTTTAAAACGGAATTTAAACCTCAACATGCTCCAAAAGCAAAGCATGTCAGTACAATGAAAGAAATTTCTCCTTAAATTTTAATGGACTTTAATAAATTCCTGTAACCCTGGCCATTAAATGATAAATTAAAGTGTGCACTTTACACGGTTGGTATGCTTCAATGCACATAAGGCAGCATGTACTTTCCTTACTCTTAATCATGAAAAATCTATACAGTCACCTACAACATGACCTCGAACTCAAGAAACTATGCATAGCATCTTTATTCTTGCAATTCCTTCATTAGCCATAAAAGCATTTAGTATACTTCCAATGACTTCATAAAACTACCATTTATATTTATTATAATAATTTGTGTCCTCTTTGATGTGATTAAATCAGACAAACTGATGTTCATTTTTTATAGTTCATTCTTTTTCATCCTTAAAATAAGAGTTAAGGATATGAACATAATATATAAAGTATGGCTCAGCTCACTTTTATGGGTTTAATCTTCTTTTGATTTTTGCTAATGAAGATACTTTCCTCACACTGCTTTAAAAATATTTCCTCACATATTTTCTTCCCATTGCTTTAAAAATAAAATGCCCTTAAGAAGCCTGAAATAAAAATCTGGTTTCTTTTTTCTTGGACCAATCTTGCAAAGTACTCAGCATCATGTTGAACTAGGCCCCAAATAAAGAAATTATTGTCCTCCATCATGCAAACAGACTAGAGTTTGTGAGGGTGTGTTTTGTTTTGGTAGTTTCTATTGAGTAGAGAGTGGCTGGCTTTTTTTAATTAGCTAAAAATATTATTGAGTTCATTCCTATGACTGAGCAGAACTGCTTAACTTAGAATATCCATGTAAAACACCTATGATAGTTTCTTATGGATAGCACTCTTGGTAAAAATGATGATTGGTCTCTCTTCAGCTCCTAGCCATATATATTACTGAATTAATTTGTGCTTTATGCATTCTCAGAGCTTTTAAAAACTATTACAAGGTTAGCAGGCTGCAGAATATTTTAAACAAAGGCAGCACTCTTTGGCTTTTACTTTGATTTAAAAACTATTACAAGGTTAGCAGGCTGCAGAATATTTTAAACAAAGGCAGCACTCTTTGGCTTTTACTTTGATTTTAAATAAACAACAAGCAGAGATCAACTTTCAAGGAGGCCATATAAAAGTCATGTCAAGAAGCAGAAGAAATATTGCCTTGTATGAATTAAGGCTAAAAAAAATAAGGACTCTTCAGAAGACGATTCAGAATCAAATCATACCAAGCAATATTTCTCCTTGGAGAGTGTGGGGGGGGGGCCCCCGGGCCAAGAGGAAGAGGACGGGACGACTTGTAATAAATTTTACCCACGTTTAATAAATCGGGTCTACTAAGTATGTTGGGAAAATGAGGTCAAGATGATTACGCGAGAATGGAACATACGTGTATATCAGTTGTATGTGAGAGAGATAGGAGAAAGGACTATCACTGTCATTTACTAATTTATAAAGAGGGGGAGTGTTGCTTCACATTTTTGTGGGGAAAAAATCAATTGATATTTACAATATTTGCACTATAGTTATCAATAGCCTGTAGAAGAAATATTCCTCATGCTGTTTCTTCACAGAATTATATTTTTCCTCTGTTGTTGCAAATTAAAATCCACAATAGAACTGTCATCTAAATGTGTGGGTACCATACTTGATGTCTGTATTTTTCCACATCTGCCAATATCACTGTGTGAGTTCTCTCACGTATAAATGTGTGGGTACTGTATTTAATGTCTGTATTTTTCCATATCTGCCAATATCACAGTGAGAGTTGTCTCTTAATAGTGACATCTGAAGAAAGATCAATGTTTCCAGCATGCTGGCACTGTTCCTAGAACTGTCTTTAGGAAAGTTTCCCAGGTACGGCGGCCACAAAAGTTTCTTCTACTTTGGGACACGTTACTTGGGCAGCAGTTTCCCCCATTTTAAATTGAGAGAATCTCTCTGAACTAGCAGAATCTTTCAAAATAAAAGAAACAGTGTGAATAATGCATGATAAGACAATACTTGGCAGTGCCTTTTCTAGAATGCAGAGTTCTGAATATCAAAACACTCATTCTAGCCATATAAAATCACATACGTTTTTGAAGTTTTCAAATAGAAATCAAAACGATCTCTAATTCTATATTATTTGGTTTACACATGCAAAATGTACTCTGCATTGAATGCCAGCTTGGAATTACAGTATAATAAAAAGCTCCCTGGTATAGCTAGGGCTTTGAAATATATTTTCATAAATTCAAGGTCAGAAGGGACCATTGTGAATATCTAATCTGACCTTCTGTATAGCACAGGCCAGAGAACTTCCCCAAAATAATTCCTAAATATATATCTTTTAGAAAAAAAGATCCAATCTTGATTTATAGATTGCAAGTGATAGATGTCCCCAGTAAACTGTTCCAGTGATTAGTTACTCTCACTGTTAAAAATGTATGCATCATTTCTGATCTGAATTTATCTAGCTTCAACTTCCAGCAATTGACTTATACCTTTCTCTGCTAGACTGAAGAGCCCACAGAAAATTAAATATTTATTCTTCATATTGCTATAGACTAATCATGTCACCCCCAGCCTTCTCCTTCTTAAGCTAAATAAATCAAGCTCCTTGAGTCTAACACTAGAAGGCATGTTTTGTAATCATTTAATCATTCGTGTGTCTTCCGTGAACAGCCTTCAATTTATCAACATTATTCTTGAATTGTGGACACCAGAACTGGATATAGCATTCCAGCAGCAGTACACTAGTGCCAAACACAAATAAAATAATCTCTCTATTCCTACTTGAGATTCCTGCCTATGCATTCAGATATCATACATCAGCCCTTTTTGCCACAGTGTCACCCTAGTGCACCCATGATGAATATTCAGCGTCAGTCGAATATGTACCATGACACCCAAATATTTTCAGTCACTGCTTCCTAGAATACAGTCCCCTATCCTAAAGCATGGACTATTCTCTTTGTTCCTAGGTCTATACATTTACTTTTACCTGTACGAAAATATATATTTTTTGCTTGCACTCAGCTTACCAAATCATCCAAATCATTCTATATCAGTGACATGTCTTTTTTATCATTCCCCCAATTTCTGTGTCACCTACAAACTTGATCAATGATGATTTTGTTTTCTTCTAGGTCATTGATAAAAATGTTGAATAGAGTACAGACCAGAAAAAATCCTTGGGGAACCTCCCTAGAAACACACCCAATTAATGATGATTATCTATCCCATTTATAATTACATTGAACCCTATCAGCAGGCTTTAAATCCATGTGAAGTGTGCCATGTTAATTTTATATTGTTCTGTACCCCATGACACAGCACTTGGGATAAAGTATAAATGAGGATCAATGACATCATTATTTCAGCTGCCTCTCCTTGCCCATGTCTGCAGAAAGCAAGATTTGGTGGAAGTCAAAGAAACTCCATGGAGACTATGGGAGAGGCTGTTCCTAACCAAAGGCATTCTAGGCAGCAAAAAATGCTGAGAAGTTTTGGATAAGAGAAATCCTTTTGCTTTTAGAATTATTAGCATGGTTAAAGGTTAGACATTAGCTTATGATTTCATATTTTATTTCCTTTTGTAGCCAATTCTGATCTTCTGTGCCAATACCACAACTTAAAATCTATCTTTCTGACATTAATAAACATAAAAGATTTAATCTAAACCAGTATGTTTTTGTCTGAAGTGTCTGGGGGAATCTACTCAGCTTAACCAGAGCTGGTGCATGATCTATTCTTTGTCAAATTGACAGACCTTATCAGCTCCTACGGTTCAGTAAATAACTGAACAGCACAAGATGAGACATTTCTAGAGCGCAAGGCTGAGGGAATTTGCAGGTGTCTCCCTGTACACAGTATGAGTTGCTGTGAGAGTCTTCATGTAACTTTGGGTGTGCCTTCACATTCTGAGAAAAAGGCCTATGGAGGATGCTCGACACCAGTGGAGCAGTGTGAGAGGCACCCTGAGCTAGAGAATTAGGGCAGCACAGCAATTCTACAGTCCTGGTTGTTCACCAGGGGTGTCGCACTTCCCCAGATGGATTCTCCACTGAGGTCACAGTTCCTCTTGTCACATTTTTGGGAGCCAGTGGCAGAGCCTGTGCCCACCCACCACTACAGGCTCCGAGCCAGGGCCCAATGGCAGGCAGCTAAGCAACTGCCTCCCTTGGTCGCTACCTACCTATATCGCATTTTTCTTCCACCCCCCCCCCCCAGAGTAAATTAAAGAACCTTAGATAAAGTTTCTGATCTTCAGAATCAGTCACTAGTCTCTTGTATAAAGGCTTTGTCAGGTGTGGTGCCAAATTTCAGACAATAAGACGACCCACGCCATGTTTACATTCAAAATGCTGCACTGGATTGATTCAGAGGCCAGTATAGACCTGCACAATCGATCCCGGAAGTACTTTCACATTGATGCAATAACTCCACCCCTCCAAGAGAAGTAAAGCTGTGTCAACAGAAGAGCATTGCCAGTCAATGGAATAGAGTGAAGACAGCGAGGTAAATGAGAGTAACTAAGGCAACGGGGGAGACACATTCTGCGGCACACAGACTGCGTATCTCCCGTCGACTTAGCCCAGCAGTATAGACCAGGCTCCAGACAGTACATCCTCAGAGAAGCTGTCTTTGCCTTCCACTGCTTGCATCCCTTTGTGTTGCTCTGCTCCCCTTTTTAAGCTCCCCACAGCTTGTGCATGCTTTGCAAGGGTAGCAAGACAGCTTGTGTACACTTTGCAAGTGTGGCAGGAGAGCACTCCTTAATCCCTCTCTCTCCAGTGTGGGGTTTGCATATCCCCTCGGAGTATAGGACTTTAGTTTTTGTAGATAAGCTCTTCTTATATGGAGGACTGCTATTTGCTTTTTCCTTAGTTCAATTTTGTTATCTGGTAAGGAGCCTAAATGTCTGAGAAAGGTGTTAAACAATAAAAGTATTTCTATTTCAACAAACAGAAAAAAACCTATGCAGGTACTACATTGTTTCGTATAATATGGAATGCTTGATAGCAATGTACAACATCACAGGCAGATTTAGGATATGAGAAAAAAATAATTCACCTGTACGTTTCATTGAAGGTGTTTCTTTGTCAGGGCAACATTAGAGCTGACAAACAGTATTCCCCTGTATTAGAATTTAGCCTTCTCAGCTATATGCAAGACTTGGATTTAGATCATATATGGAAGCATCATTGATTGAACTGAAACATCACAAATCCTGTCAAACCCATTATCCAAAATTTCACAAAGGAAACAGGCACACACTGATAAATTAGCCCTTCTTAAGCACACTTTCATTATTGTAAACAATAAAACCTTCTTCGATACAAAGGCATTCAAATTGAATCATCAAATGAATACATCGCCATACAATGAGCAATGCATACATAGCTCTCTTCAGGTTTACATTAATAACAGACTTAGCATGAAAAGTCATTTGGGACACAAGTTTTCAGCTGTAGTTCTCCCGAAAACAGGGGACTTTTGTGCTGCTCACAAAATGAACCTCAGTTTGTTTCTCTTTTGAAAGGATTAAGAAATGTCACAGACATTTCAAGAAAAAGTGGCCCTTACCGAAAGAAAGATCATATTAAATTGCAAGCCTTGACTCTTTGTGTATGCCTAGGAGGGACTATTTATACATATGCAGTAGGCACACTAGAGGTTCCCACCGCCTCAGCCTCCTTAGATGTAGAAATGTACCTGAAAAACAACAGCTTGAGAAGAAAGGATTGGGAGGAAGATCCCCATAGTTCTAGAATTACAGCCAAGTGCTCAGCTGTTCAGCTAACGGTTCTGTTAACTTAAGCCTGCAGGGAACCTTCAATTTACACACTAAAGGATAATCCTCATGCCAAACGTGAAACTCATATTCAGAGTTTGGTGGAAATCTAATTCTTTTTGACATAAATCACTCTACAATCTCAGCAGGAGAGGCAAAAAAAGGATCCATTTCATCTGCTGAGTTTTAGTTACTAGAACTTCATTAATAGAAAGGAAGGGAGGAAAAATCAGTAAAATCTATCTGATCATTTTTCTTTCATTTTGCCTCCACTATTCACCCCAGGAAAGCAAGTAGTTTGAAAAGAACCTCCCAGACATTTTCAAATAACTTTTCATTTGACCCCTCTAGTAAAGTTTTCTGGGATAGAAGCGACCAGCAATTGTAGAACAAAAAGGCAAGACATATAAGACTTTAACGTCAATAAAAAAGTTCTTTAAAGGAAAAAAAATGCAGAAGTCCATTGTTTCTGAAGAAATGAGCCCTGTTTTTGGATTGGTAGTCTGTAGGATAAGGTGGTTTTCTCAGCTCTGCCACTGACTTGCTGTGTGCTCTTGGACTAACCATTTCATCTCTGTCTTGTTTCCTCTTTCACCCTTTTTTCTGTCACCTCAAAAGACTGCACTTTGAAGCACTTCTCTTACTGTGTCTATGTCACACAATTATGTCCTGTTCCTAGTCAGGGCCTCTCATCACTTCTCTAATATGCAGTAATAATAATTCAACCAAAGACGTAATTTTAAAAGAACATTTCTAGAAAATGATGGTGCTGTATAAATGGGGATCACGGGTGAGGGCCACATTTGTTTCTTATGTACATATTCACATATCTAATGTCCTGCTAGTATATACCCATATAGGTATACCACTTGTAATGAAGAGCTTTGTAAATATAGTTATGGAGATGTGTTTAAAATGTTGGCCCTAAAAGAATCAAGAGTCTGCCCGGAAGTTTTTAAAGATGGAAGTCTTCTAGGGGTTTAGATTCCTAGATATGGTAGATTTTGTATGGTTTGCATGGCACTTTTTCCATGTTAATTTACAATCAGCATCCCAGAGGGAGACAATCTGTCTTCCAGTGGATTTTGGGGCAAAAGACAAACAGCATGCCCCAGGAAGGGAGAGGGAGGATAAAAATCTTTCAGTAATGTCAATTCACAGCAATAATGAAGACAATAGGACATAAAGAAATCTCATTAATATAAAATTACACTTTGGTGGCAAAAATCTAGGAAAGAGAGAAGCAAAATAAGATAAGATAAAAGTGTACATTTAAACCCTAAAGGTGACTATACTGTAGAAATGACATATTATTTTCAAAAGTTGCATACTCTCCACAACTGGATGAATCAGTATGAAGATTTATATTGGAGATCTTATATTTACACATCCAGAGAGGAAAACATAGCACTTCCTGATCGTGCTCAGTCTTCTGCATACTGGTTCCACATAGCAACAGTAGTTAAGAGTTCACAAACAACCAGACCCTTTCTGGAAGTCATTATACAGTTGAATGAAATGCTGAATGATCAAACTGGACTTTGCATTTCTACCAGAAGTAATGATTGTTTTATTATTTCCTCTGCAGACATTCCCTTGCCCCAGACTGAGGGAAACAGGAAGAGGAAAAGTGTTGCATGCCAATAATTAGCTTTGCTTCTCATGCTCGTCATGCTATAACCAGCAGGTTGTAATTCACTGGAAATTGCTTCCCATAATTAGATAGAAACATTCCAGTCAATCACTGAGAACTACCATTCCCTATTTAACTAGGCTTTGTGATTATTTGTTGTGTCAATTAGGAAACCTTAGAATCAAGGCTACCACTTTTATTCTCTACAAAATCCGTCGCCCACTTTCCTTTTGGAACTCAGAGTTAAGCTATTGCAATTTAGGTCTCGTTGACAAAACAGTGTCTACAATGATCCTCCCCTGACAAAACTCTCCTGCTAAAAAAAAAAAATAAAACCAACTTGACAAGCAGCACAGAACTTTTTCTGACAAAAGGTAGAACAAAGTGTCAGTGTAGACACTGTGCTTGGTTATGTCGCCAGAAATGGCCTCCTGGAGGTGTCCCACAATGCCCATCCTGACCACTCTTGTTAGTAATTCGAACTTTGCTGTTTTGTAGCCAGGTACACAGGCATCTGCCCCTCCCGCTTTAAAGGCCCAGGAAGTTTTGAAATACCACTTCCTGTTGACTTGGTATGGACAGCACACATCCCATCTTCCCAGCTGAGAATGGTAGCTTCATGAAGCAAACATACTCTCACTTGAAGCACACGTTAGTTCTTGGATCTGCTATCTCTATGGGGAGAAAAAGCTGTGTGGCCCCAGTCCCAATCCAGCCATAGGAATTATTATACCTATGGTCAGATTTTTTCATGGAATATTGGATAAGGGTTACCAACAGGACACACCTCAGTGCCACATGAAGATAAAGAAGGTGAGACAGGCATGCCAGAAGGAAAGGGAATCAAACCAGTGCTCTGCTACTTCTGTAAGGAACTGGACACCATCCTTGGTGGCAACCCTACTTCCAATTGCACCCTGTAGATACTTTGGGGGTGGGGGAGGGGTGGCAGGGGCAGGACATCAGAATCAACCTGAAGGACAAAGTGGTGGATGGGATTAAGTTGGAGGATGAGAAGGGACAAGCAACAGAGTTGTCTGGTACTGTGGGGAGCCAGGACTACTTCTTGACCAAGGAGTGTTTGAGCAATTCCCAGTTCTCCATCTCTGGCATGCATGATGCAGGACAGGAGAGCCCTAGTAAGTGATCACTTTGAGGTGATACTGTTTGGTTACATGAGGTAGAGCTGTCCTTTGCTTTGTTACATGCTAGAAGTGGGTTAAGACTACGTGTGTCTGCATGCACTTCACATTCCTTTGTACATTTACGCAGTGGGTTGGAACACAGAGAGATTTCATTAGAATCCTCCTGAGAGATCTCTAGGAAACTTTCCTGAAGGTACTTGTCAATCCTCTGCCGAAGATTCCATGGCAAAGCTCCTTTGCTCCTCCCGTTTTAGGGAACTTTGCCACACCAATCTGCAATCACATGTGCAGGGACCAACACAGCACACAGGCGAGTACCTGAGGGATCTGGATAGAAGCGACATGAATGCAGGAAAAGCTTTAGAGAAGTTACAAGTTGAAATAGGGTGGGGGAAAGTGGCAAAAAACATTTAAAGTGGATTATATTGGTAAAAAATATCCAGAATAGAACCCACAAAATATTGTCTTCCCTTGGCCACTGAATTTAAATTTTAATAGAAACTAAATTGAATAAAGGTTATATCTGAAAATAGAAAACTTATTTGGAGAGATAATTAAGTGAACTTTTAAGGTTGCTGTCAGACTTTAGAAGGTATCTTTCTTAAGACAGTTGAGCTCTTAATAAATATTAACTAATTAAGTCCCCAATCCTGCAATGTGATTTATACAGTTGAATGGAGGCAAACCCCCACTAAAGTTAATGGCACTCCGGGTAGATGTACCAGTCGCCCAGGATCAGGGTGTCAATGGTGGATTGAGGGGGAGGGCTATGCCCCGGGGTGTGGGTCTGGGCGTGGGCGCCAGGCTGGTCCTCACCAATCCCTGCTCTGGTGCACAGCTGCTCCTGGCTGCCTGACAATCACTCATAGATGAGCAGGAGATGAGAGCTGATGTACATTAACTGGGAGGGAGCGGGAGATGACTGCTCTCCAGGTTTCCTGCTACAGGGTTTAGGCTGAAAAGCTGCCTCCAGATCTGGAATCAAGGAGGGCAAGGCTGGGAGGCTGCAACTATTCCCCCATTGGCCTCCTAGCACTGCACACGGGAACTCCAGCCCAGTCACAGACAGTGCTTCCAAGACCTACCTGGCTGGGATGGGGGGGTTTCGATCACAGTTGCAATGTGTTAAGTAAGGGAGGGTGACTCCTGTGGCTGTGGGGGGCGTGGGTTGAGGGATGTATGAAGCAACCCCCACAGCTGCTCTGCTACGACTTGTGGGAATGGCCGCTGCTGCCCAGTAGGGAAGAGTGATAGCAGCAGTGCAGCCTCCATTTCTCCAACCCCTCAGTATTCTATTACATCTTCCTAAGCATCCTCCCCCCACCCGCCATGCTCTCCTGAGCCAGAGCAGTAAGCACTTCTCAGCGTCAGATTCAGGACCGTGTTCTCCTGACTCCTCCCACCCACCAAGAATCTCATAGAGCACCTTCCCCCAACCAGAGAGTCATCACGGTGCCCTCTCTAGGGGATTAGCCTTCACTTTGGCAAGGCCAAGTTGATGTTGAGTCCAGACTTTTAAATCTTATCTGATCGGGATGCTGGGAGGCACCAGACTGCGGGGTCTGGTAAGTGTGTGTGTGTGTGTGGGGTGCCATCCAGCCCAGCCCTTCTCGGGGGTAGAGGGCAAAGGAGGTGCTGAGGTGGCCTTCAGTGACCCCCCCCCTGCACATCATGAAAAAATGGCCAGGCCAACCTCCAGCGTAGGGGTGAGGCTACCCTATCAGAGTCAATGTCAGGCTGCAGGGGGAGAGGTGAGCATTGCGCACTGGGTAAGAGAAGGGTGGGCAGTGGAGCCTAGCCTGCGTTTGCACTCTCCAAGCCTCCAATCCTCTCCCCCCACATGCCCCCACAAATGTAGACTTGGTCCCTGGGTGCCAGACACCTTGGTACACCACTGCAAGGTGCAAGTCTCTTTGTTAGCTTAGTGAAATACTTACGGGATATTTAGTGTAGCCATTTAACATCGATTTATAAAACAGCTAAAGAGCAGCATACGATAAAACAAACTAAAGAGTAGAATAGGCAGTGAAGAATATAGTAGTGAAATAATAAATGTGCTTGGCATTTCCAACATGCAAAATAACCCTAAAAGTAGGTAGGAGTAGAAACTAGAGTGTGGCTCAACTCTCACAACTGACACTCCCTGGTTTATTAAAAGTGGCAACTGTTGGCAATGACCTTGATTCTATCAGCAGAGATGCTGTCTCAATGTCAGCACTGAAGGAAGAGAGTATGGGAGACTAGCAGTGTGAAAATGAGTAAACATAAAGCAATACTCAGACACCGTTCTTCGACTAAAGTCAAACCAAAACACGCAAAGCCTTCTCTGAAGTGCCTCCACTGGGGGGCTGCCTCTTTAAAATCACTAAGATCACTTTTCTGTAGCATACTCAAGCTAAAATAAATGCAGCTATGAAAATTTACAATAGTTGAGGACCTGCCCAATGGAGTTTATTGGAAATATGTTAGTGCAATGCTGCTATTAATTCGAAACACTTCTTATGGCATTCAGGAATTTAGATAAATGACTCACTTTAGATAAATGTTACCAGGAAACAAAAAATTAAATCCTTGGACATCATTTGAAGCCTGTGTATTCTTCCTTATTTAATATTAAATAAACCCTCAGTCATCATTAAGGTTCTCCTCCCTCCAGCAAGAAATAACTAAAATACTTCCATATACAAGCATGCTTATCTTTCTGTTATGTGACAATTCCTGAACTGCACTGCTGAGTCTAATATGGCCAGTCCTGTAATGAATTCACTAAGTTAAATTGTTTATTGGAAACTAGCTTTTAAGAATTATCATATTACAATGTAAATATGAGTCAATGAATCTTATTTCAGTAATCCATTATGATTCTGCGAGGCAATCAGAATTCAATTAGATTCTACATCTGTGCACATTCAATTGATGTGTCAGCCTAAAGTTCATAATTAGTAAGAGATGGAAATTACCATCCCTTGTCTAGCCATAAAGATACTTATTGGATGCAATGTCATCAAAAGCAGAAACCTACTGTTTAAAATTAGTCAATTATTTTGACTAATTCAAGTAGTCACTGACTTCACATTGAAAACCCAGAAGCCCTTTCATTACATTTCATTTAGCATTAGCAACATTTTTGATTGGGATACTTTATAAATGATGGCTGTTCATTAGTCATTGGTATAATTAGACTACATAATTGTTCAACTCAGATTTGAGTAGTCCTATTTTAGGAAAGCTAAAACCTGCAGAGTGAAAGCATTCAGATATGTCCACAATGAAGAATATTAAACAACATGATTTGGAGCTCTATTACCTATGTGATCTTTCCAGTTCATATTTAAAACTGTAATGAAGGTATGGCACATAAAAGAAAAACAGACAGCAACTGGAGCAGACCATAAAGACACAGAGGGTCACATTCTTTGCTAGAGAAAACTGGTCTAACATCACTGTAGTGGCTGAAGAGATATACAATCCGGTATCTTGCAAATATGAAAACTAACTTTATTCTCTCAAGAACTTAATAGCTTGGAAGTGATATAAATAATCATATTTGGAGATAGAACAGACAACTTGGAATGAAAACAGAGACTTGTTTTGCTGTTTCTCCTTGATTTACCTTCAGAACAAAACCAGGCAAACTAGTCACTGATATATTCAGAAGTTCAGATAGGATTCATAAGAGACCGGGAAATATGGCTTAGTACCATTGCTTAAAAAATAACTAACAAGGTGTTAAAAATCAAATCAATTCATGTAGTAACTAACTACGTGGGATTAGAAAATGTTATCAAAATTTCTAGATTCCCTGCATCTCATTTTCATCTGTTATGAAAATATATTTGAATTTAAAATACACAAACAAATTAACATTATTATGGCCTTTAGAAAAAGTGATAAACATAGGTTTGTGTGTCAGATATTGCAATTCCATGCATTATCTTTGAATACCATTCTGTATTTAGTTATGCATCACTGTGGTCCGGACATTATAAACAAGTGCAGTGGTAAGAGTTACCACAACTCTTCCAGGAAGAAAAAATAATGGGATTTATTAAGGTGAATCACTCAAGTTACAAACTTCTCCAAGGAGATAGACCCACTGCGGAGGCCTGTATATACTGGTATAACTAGGTTTTCCATTGACCAATAGACAAAAAGACTTTTGGCAAAAAAAGGCTGTGTTTAAGCTGACTCAGGCCCTAATTTATGAGCCAACAAATGGACAAGACCTGTCCAATAGGTGTCCATACTCTTGAGGAAGAATTGGAAAGACTTTGGCACCATAAAACAGATAGGTGACTAGTATTTTTAGTGTGTGCTTAAATCAGTTTATTTAAATATGCCTTCTTGTAATTTTTACTTTAAGAATAAATATGCATGCTTAAAATGAGCTGTGTGGTAACTTGTACCTGCAGGCAATACATTGCTCATAGCCCTTGAAGACAAGGCAAAGCACAGGTGCTGGCTTTTATCCAGACTGCGTAAAGGACTAGGATGTAGTTGATCAGCCTAGCAGTCACTGCTGGGCTATAGCCCACTCCTCAGGGATGGTAGTTATTGAATAGAGGTCAGAAGAAACACTAGATCCAATTCAATAAGCATGACTCAGGGTCAAAATCAGAATGGAGTTGGAGACTGGAGATCAGAGGTAGTCTCAGGCTAGAGTCAGAAGAGAAGAGGCAGGCTGGGATCAAAGGCTGAAGATCAGAAGATGAGGTGAGACCTGGTGTCCCAACAGGCCAAATGCCTATGTTGTGGACCAGAAAACTTCCTGGAGCACCCTCCAAGGTTAAAGTGTGGTGGACCAATCAGAAGGCCCAGAGTATTGTCATTCGGGTCCATTGCACCATACTTTCTATGGCTCCACAGTGCTCAATGGCCAAAGATCGGCATGGTCTTCCACATGACTGTGGAAATGTCAGCCATCCCATGCACGACAGACCTGGGCTTGAGTCCCAGCATCTTTACTGGCTTGGTAGGGATATCCTAAAGTAAGACTGTCTTGCCTTAAAAGTCCTGGTCAGATGGGTATGGGAGAAGGGTCCCTGCTTCTCAGAGACAGGCTAGGGACCTGACAGGAACTCCTGGACTAAAGCATAGGGGAATACAGGGACAGTCACCCTGAAACTGTGACATCTCTGATTTTGAAAAGTACTGATGGCAGGCAGATGTACTCCGAGTACCCTTCAGGATCAGCATTTACTTTTCCTTTACATCTCATAACTACAGATGTGGAATGGAAGATTTGTGCACAGTGGTTTCACAAAGACCTTATGTGGTTCATTATAAACACTGAAAACTTAGATAATAAGGAAATGTATATATTTGTATGTAATTGAATTTATTTAGGAGGGTCTGGGAAAAAGGAAGTGCTTTTTAAAAAATGGGATTCCAGTAGCATCATTCACATCACAGCAGTGACATAATGTATTATTAAAACTAAATAATTTATCTTGTATTCTTATTATATGACTAGGCCTTACTGAATCCAATAGCATACCATGAACATGACTCCTCACATGAGTAAGGGTTTGCAGAATCAGACACTACATTTTAAAACGGCACTCAGCTTAGTCCACAATTTTTTCCAGGCATAATCTTTCCTGTCTTTAACTGTACAATCAGTTGCAGGCACAGATGATAGTATTTACATGATTGTGGTTAAATTCTACCATTTGTTCCTGCAATCAATTGCAGTTGCAAAATTAGAGGCACTTTTTCAAAATCACACATATAATGGTCGGTGATTGACATAACTAGGGCCAGATGTGATGTATCATATAGCTGCTCAGGAAATGTGAAAGATGCATATTTTCTAGACTAATTTTTGTGTGTCTGTGTGTGTATTTATTTATTTATTTATTTTACTTTTTAAAAATAGTTTTGGTCTACCAAAACTGAGTTGGACAAATAAATGCATACATTTGGGTATGACTCCAAAAAATATAGCGCTCTCTCTCTCTCTCTCTCTATGTATATATATATATATAATTATTCACTTGCAGTAACTGGAATTTTATCACACCTGCAAATAACAAATGGCAGTTGCTGACAGTTCACCTCTCATAGCCAGTCACACTCATCATACAAACACTTTCAACAAAAATCTTGGTACTTAAGTAAAATCAAATTAAATTTTAAAAACCCTTAACAATTGGGTGATAATAGCTACACAGAACTAGGTACATTATTTACTGCTACAAAAGTGCTAACTCAGGTACTCTCAGGCTGTAAAGTCCGTATCTGAGCTCAGATTTGTATTTTTCAACCCCCAGCTCTTTAAAGCCTAGGGTTGTTCAGAAATTGAAGCTTTGACGCAACTGAATGCCAGAGGAAATTTCAATTGTGAATTCTGGATCTGAATTCAGTTCTTGATTTTGGACTCCCTCACAGTTAAGTTATTGATGCTATTGATGCTCACTTTATAACTGATAAAATCAAAGAAATTATTCCTTTTTAAAACATCCTATTGATTGTTAGAACTGAACTACGTAGCAATCAACATTCTGGATTTCTGACAACATTGACAGAAAGGGCTCCATTTACCACTGTTAGGCCTTGACTATACTATACTAATTGGATGCAGGCCAACTTTTGTGGACAAAGCAGTGGACGTGTATACACTACAATGCTTTTCCCACCAACAATACTCTCCTGCTTTGCTGACACAATAAAACCACTCCGATGAGATGATGGAGCTTTGGTGGGAAAGTTAGATCAACAAAGTGTCAGTGTAGACACTGCATTCCTTATGGCACCATAATTGGCCTCCAGGAGGTATTCCACAATGCCCACACTGTTCACTGTTTTGAACTATTAAGCCTGCATCCAGCTACACAGGTATGTGCCCCTCTCTTTTCAATGCCCCAGAAAGTTTTGAAATTGAATACTGAACAGCAGGACAGTGTGATACTGTCTGGATTTAGGGGGTCATTTATGATTGTTTTTCATGTTAATATTTCCTAATTGTAGGGATCCGTAGGAACTATGCCATGTTTGGCGTCAATAGAAAGGTTACGATTTGCTAGGAATGATTATATGGTTTATACATAAGTGTCATATCTGTAGTAGAAGTTATGAATGTATTTGTTATATCGGTATTTCAAATTATCTACGTCTGGGAAACTCCCCAGAGTGGATGTCCACAGCCGTTGTCTCTCTTTAATGGGCCATTAAGGAAGCTCCCAGGTACAGTAGGCCCAGGGAGAAACCTGTTGAGCCACTAGGACTTGCCCCCGTGACAACTCCATTTTTATTTGTGAAAACTCCAGACAGCATGGGGAAGGCTAGAGGTGATAAAAGGCAGCAGCTCCAACTCCATTTTGTCTTCAGTCTCCAGCCTACCCATCTCTGGAAGTATTCATCTGTGACTGAACAGAGGATTGAGGCCCACCAGATGCTGAGTGTCTACCAGAGAAACTGATCGTGCATGCAAACTCCTTATTCTTCCAAGGATTGTTTTACATGGACTCAGTCATTTATATGTATGTGATTCACTTTGACCCTTTAACAGCTCTTCTATTTTGTTTCTTTTCTTTTTATATTAAACCTTTAGTTTTAGTTGCTAAAGGCAGCATGGTATTTTGGGTAAGATCCAAACCTATATTATCCTGTGTAATGTGACTTGCCCTTTGGGGTCAGAAGAACCTATCTCTTTAAGAGACCATGTCGCTAGTAGGAGCCAGAGGAGCTGATGTATAACAAAGGGGGCTGTTTCATGGGATTTTCTTCCAAGAAAGCTCATGTGATAAATAAATTTGTTAGTCTTTGAAAGCACCACAGAACTCCTCGTTTATTTTGTTAAGCCTCATGATAACTAGTATAGGGAATCAGAAGCATAGTGTGTGGCTGATTGGGCGTCTGGTTTAAGTACCACCCATCAGTGTTTTTTGGGGAGAGTTTGGCTCTCAGGTTTCTAACAGAGATGGCTGGGTTTCAGATTACCAAGCAGGTTGAAAAGTGGCTGGCAATCTAGTCAGATGCTCATGAAATCTTGTGATGCTGCACCTGCCCCAAGAGATCTTGCAAACTCTTCCCAAAATATGCTGCATCCAATTGCATAGAGGATAGCTATCCAGGATACATTCTCATGTTGCCAATGCAAGAGCTTCTATTGAGGACATGCTCCACCGAGACAAGGAACATAGTGTGGACCTACAACTCCTGTGGTGTAATTAGAACTGTGGCTATGTATTGATGTCACTAGTCAATTTAACTTTGTAGTATAGTCATGGCCCTAGACTTTTAAATTTTAATCACATCATTTTTAATGTACGAGCAAACAAAAAATAAATGAAAGTTGTTAGGTGAACCACTCAAATGCTTTTCTCCTTGGGAACCCACTAGCATTACCTGCTTAACAGGGTCTGAAATATGTTCAATAGTTATTTTAACCAATAATCCTGATTCAGTTTCATTTGTCCTCCCTCATAACTCCTAAAGGAGAATTCACAAGATAACTTTGGTAGGTCTTGACTAAAAAACAGTACATTTTCTCCTATTTGTGCATATGCATGCTGTAAAGAACGCAGGGCTTTTCTGGATTCAGGTGTGTGAATTTGTTTGACCAAACATAACAAACATTAGCATTGCTGAAAGATGCTTAAACTTTTTGTATCTAGGCAAGAGGTTACTAGGACAAAGGCTATGTACTTGTCCTAGACACTACCTCACATCTAAGGCAGTGTCATAATTAACTCATTGTCATGAGAGTGAGTGGAAGTATGTGAATGCATAGCCTGGAATAAGTCACAAATTACAGTTAAACAGTCATGATATTCAAGTCTGGGGGATTAAGTGGAAGCGGGCCTAACAAATCTTGTTATGGCTACTTTTTGCATTATGTTTTCAAGAGACATCTATTTGTAGTAAGTAACAAATATGGCTACAAAATGTACACCCCAGCCTGGAAACTGATGTAATCCCAAGATCGATGTCAAGTCACTGGTTCTTGATGACCTATATCAACATGCTAAAACCCCTAACTGGCCATTCATGTTGGTGGATGGAGCCCTACAAGGTGCCAATTATGTTGAGAAAAAGTGTGGAGGGAGACTCCCTTGCATCAACAAGATAACTGAACCTGTATCCTGTTCTGTTCCCCAGACTGGCTACATGGCAGAGACATGAAGAGCTCTGGCACCAACAAAGCCGAGCCTGAGCTATAATCAAGAGAGGCAAATATCCAATTCCCAGCACATGTGAAAATGAAGCAAGTCTTAACAAAGATACGGGTCAATATCAATTTAAGGCCAGTCATGTGAGTTTAGACACATTATACAAGAATCCACATTCTTTTTAGAGCAATTTGAGAATACTCAAATTACACCAAACTCCCACTAGCATGTTTGTGAACAGGTGTATGTGTGTGTGTTGTTACCCAAAATAGACAAAACCCTTAAGTTTATTACTGAAACAGTGAGAGATCTCTGGGTTAAATCAATGATGTTCTAAAGGTGGTCTGAAGTTGGAGTTCAATAAGTCATTTTATGTTTATGCCAGACTACTAGAGCACTACAGGTATTCTGTAATATGGGAAAGCAAATACATTAAGACCACTGGTTCCCAACCTTTTTTGGCTCAAGGGCCACAGATGTAATTTTTACAGCCCTGAAGGGCTACCAGCCTCTGCCAGGAAGCCTCCCCAAAAAGCAGTTTGCCTCATTGCTTGCTGATATCCCAGCTCACTGGCTGCAGCTGGGAAACCACACATGTCCTGCAGCTCTGTGAACTCTGAGTCCTAATGCAGTGGCTCCTTTCTGCAGCCAGGGGGACAGAAGATCAGTGCTCTGCTCCCCACCACTCCCTCTGGCTCCAGCAAGTACCCTAGCACCCATGGACCTAGGCAGAGCGCTTTGCAGTGCTCCCTCCTAGAAAGGGGGTGGAAGCGCTCATCTGCTATCCCTTTGGCAGCAGCAAGGGGCCTGCATTGGTCTTTTATCCCTGCAAAAAGACACTTTGCCTGAGTCCTTAGGCAGTGACTCCATTCTGCAGCCAGCAGGAGGGGAGCTGGGGGCCACTTTTGGCTCCCAGAACACGGGTTGGGAACCACTGTAATAGGCCAGCCAAGCTTAATATAACTTTTGTGAGCAGCCAAGCTTAATGGGAGAGCCAAAAGGAAGCTATCGTGCAAGCATTTTAAAAATTGTACTTCCTGAATACCAAGGTGAAGTAACAGTTGCTGTTTCACGAAATTGAATTAAATCAAATATAAACAATTAACTTGTTTCAACTGCAATATCCATTTGACCATTGTAATTTATTTCTTGTAAATTAGGTCAGGAAACTAAGTTCACTTAGCTAGTAACACATCACTTAAACCAGGGGTGTCAAACATGCAGCTCGCAGGCCAAAGGTGGCCTGCAAACCTCTTCCATCCAGCCTGGGACTGCACTTCACAGGACCACACTCTCCTGAACAGAACAAGAGTGGGGTCTTGCACACCCAGCGCTCTGCACTGTCACAGGAGTGACAGGTCTCATGATGTCATGGACAGCTGGGTATGCACTCCGTGAGACCACACTCTCTCCCTAATTGGGGTGTGTGTCTCACGGAGCACAGTTTTGCATATACAGCAGTCTGCGAGAGCACCTTAGTATTTCAATATATAGTATGTACGGCCCACTTGAAGTACCTTTAAGTCAAATCCAGCCTGTCATAGCAAATGATTTTGACAGACCTGACTTAAACAGTATTTGTTTTATACCTGCCAGCCTAATCTTTTAATTTAAAAAGTACATACTGTACTGGTTTTATTTTCCAAATCTTCCATGCAAACAAAGTTATTTCTGTTGGAGAAAAAGTAGAATCCTTTACATCATTCCTGAGCCGATTTTGTATTTCAATATTTTTTTTTAAAAACTCCTATTATTCCAATGAGCATAAACATCTCTAAGAAACACAATAACAGCTATTGTTCTTTTGGATGCTGATTTTGATTTATTTAGTTATCCAATACACCTTTCTCACTGTTCAGTCTTTTTTGTCTAAAAAGTCAAATGTTGAGTACTGCCTGCTATGTAAAATGGTGGAAAAGCTCTCACCTTTCCAGTTTTGATAAATTGATTATTTTACTGACATGGAATCCAATGGCTCTTCGGTAACTGAAGCCATCAGATCTTAAACCATGCGTGTTTTTCTTAAACAGTATGAAGCTTTGGCCTGAAATCATTCCTTAAAATTCTTCAGCAGGATTCTGCCAAATCTTGATAAGACACCAAATGGGGAAGGTAAAAGCCTTGCTCATTAAACCTTAATGCTGGGGATTCTGAAGTTGAATTTCTCTTTTAAAATACAGCTTTTTGAATAGTTAAATGCTTGTTGCATATTTTTCCTTCCAAGGAAACAGTATACTGTGTTTTTAAAAGTGTGAGTAAAACTAAACACTACAGACAGAAAAGCTTCTGTGCATCATAATTGCAGGTAGAATCACTGAAAATTTTTCTAATGAACACGCAGCTCAACAGTGAAGGTTATTCAAAGTAGCTGAAAGGATTACTCCATAATAGGCTGCTTTCTCTTCATGGCTGCCAATATCTTCATTAGATTCAGTGTCTAGATTAAGCCCGAAAAATTTAAAATTTCAACCTGACAGCTGGGTGGCAATTTAAATACGTGTGTGCATGGACTCCAATGGAAATAGTAGAACATTTATTACATCACAGTATTTCCAAACCAAAATATTTGCAAATTGTGAGGTAAGCTCATCAGAATGGGTTACATTTGATAAGAGTTTTATAAAAATCAGAAATTTGGGAGTGTGTTCCTTTGCGTTGTGGTTTCTAAACTGTCTGGGTACATTCAGATTGTTTTCACATTATTCTCTGCAACCGTGAAGGCCAGAAACTTACTAAAATGAAAGCCGAGTTCCTCACTAATAACTTGATCCCATGAGAAGTGGCTTTAACAAAAAATACCCAACATCTAGACACACTCCTTTTGTTAACACTGAAGTCATGAACTGGATGGCATGGGATATGACAAGGTGAACTTAGCAATGACTCGAGTCAAACAGTTACAGAGAAACGGTGTAGTGAATTAAGTACTAAGAAGTCTATTGCTGTCTTCTAATATATGCAGAAGTCACTCATTCTCATGGAAATTACATGTGTGCTTCAAGAAAGCAGAACCCACTAAGTCTTTAATAAAACAGCATTGCCCTCCCCCCTTTTTTGGATTAAAAAAACAGGTAAAAACAGTTTAAGAACCAAATTGACAACCAAACAATGGAGGCAGGAGCTTACAAAATTCATTCTAAATTCTATTAAAAGGAGGGATGGAAGGAGGAGGGGTGAAAGAAATCACTGATGCTTTGGGTTTGGAAAAAGGTGTAATTCCTGCAATTTTTTTTTTAAATTGTGTTCCACATTTTACAAAACATTTCCTACCTTTAATTTAAGGTAGGAAAAAGTCAATTAAAAACGAAACAAAAATAATCTTTTTCTTTAAAGAGAATGGAATAACTTGAAGTAAGGAAATGGTTTGTAAACTCCAGAGGCTCAGCAAAACCTAATCTATATAATTCTAAACATTTAAATGAATTAATTAGAAACTTGTTCTGTGCAAATAATAGACCTTCATGCTTGAAATGAATTCTTCCTTATGGGTTTATCAGGGAATAAAATAAGATTACAAAAATGTATAGTATTCTTATTTTGCCAGAAACAATGTAAACTCCAAATCTCAGAAACTGAATTTTCCCTCATGATTGAGAACCTGCCTAAATGAAAAACTGCCTACGAATACACTGTGATATCAGGACCCTTTTGTAGAGGAGAATATTGCATGCATAAATACTGAAAAAGAATAACAATTGTATTTTTAAATTGATGTTATACATAATTACTGCTTTTCAGGGTACTTTTCACAAATGACATTAGAATAGCAATATCAGAAAGCAGACAGCTCTCCCTCTAATTAGATGCTATGGTTGCTGACTGAAGAAGGTAATGGAACACATTTGTACAACTTGCTAGCTATCCATTTGAATTAAGCAACTAAGAACGGACTGCTGCATATGAAAGTTATTTCAGTCATATCTGAGGACAGTAGCATATAAGCCACACAAGAAGACACCAATCACCCCTAGTTTTTCAGGATTTGAATGTCCCCTAGTTTGTCAAGATTTAAATAGTAATTTGTTCTTTATTACCATTTGAAAAGAGATTTTGCATGGCATTTCTTTATTACTTACTTTCTCAGCTAATGTATATCTGCTTATTTGCTTAAATATATTGTGACAAAGTTCCTCCTCTAGCTTGGTGGGTCTCGCGCTTCCCTGTAGCAGTAGGTCTGTTTCCCTCAGGCCTCCAGGCAGGCCTGGGAAAGATCCTTTGCCCCATTTGGGCAAGGGTTTTTCCCCTTCCCACAATCTTTGTACCTGTGGGGCTCTTCCTGACCAGCATTCTGCTTCTTTTCCAGATCTTTCTATTTCCAACCACACCTTGCCTCCTCTCTCACACTCCTGTAGTTTTCCTCACACTCCAGCTACTCTGTCTCTGGAGAGAAGGCTTTTAACAAGTCTTGGACGGGGCTTTAATTAGCACCAGGTGTAATAATTAATCTGGAGTAAGCACTGCTCAGCTACAAGGGGAAAAGGGGGTTAATATATTGGCTTTCTAGAACTCTCCAGACACCTTCCAATCTGACCCTATCACAACATTTATATTGAGAAATTCCATATATAAAGAATTCTGTTCTAAACTATTCTTCATAGTGGATCCCAACATTCTGACAATCCATTCTATGTTTTTGTTAGCTTGCAAAGTCCATAGACAATATGGTGATGCTGGGCTGCAATTATTACGGCTACATCTACAACACAGGGGCTATGGCAGCATAGCCTCCAAAGTAGATGCAGTTCAGCATATGCCAGAAGGTGTATGAACACCACTTCCCTGAATGACATTAGATTCATCAACAGAAATGCATTTCTGTCAGCATAGCTCTGGCCACACTGGGGGGGGGGGGCGCCTTTGTTTGTTATGCCTGTGTGTTCCCCTTCCCCCAATTCCATGACTGACAAAGCTATGCCAGTATAAATTTTTAAGCGTAGACCAACCCTATGAGATACTGTGAGAAGTAAACTGGATGGATGCTATAACCACTCACAGTGGATGACCGAATTTAATTTTTTGAATTTTGAGAAAGACTGGTAAACAGACATCCACTCCGTGCTTTCAGTGGATTGGGCAAAAATATATACCTACATTATATGCACAAAATATTTCATTCCACATGAAAAGTAGGTAATTCTATGTTCATTTGCAATTTCCATTTATGAAAGTGCATCTTTCATGTACAACAGTATGGGTTTTCATGCCAAACTGAGGGATGCAGCTATGAAAAAAAAAATTCCCAAATGTGTTTGTCTTCAGAGTTTTTGTACATAGTAGCACTGTTGAGCTGTGCATCAAATTTAAGAACTTCAGCCAGACTAGTAAATGTTCTACTAAATGTTTGTTCTGTATCGTCTGAGATATTTTTCTGCTGTTGTGTATGTATCCGGGGAAACTATTTTAAAAAAGGCGGGAGGGGATTCTGACAAATGTTCTTGTCAAAGGAATACTTATGGAACAGATGTTATGATAAGTGCAAAGCCCTTAACACATCTGTTGTATGAAGATTTCACTCACCAACAGCTTTGGAGACAAACTTTATATTTTTGGTTATAAAATCAGCTTTTGTTGCTTCTATTTGAAATCAAACACACTAACGTATTTAAGATAAAATTTAAAAGCAGAAACTCATTGGCAAAACCTTATAAATAGCAGCCATCACCAAACATTATCACACTACTTGGGAGCTAACAGTCAGTCTTGGACGACAAGCTATGTTGTTAGTTTTCATTATGCAAGGTTCTCTGTAGAGGCAGTACTTGCTGGACAGTTTGCTCTCTGCTTTAGTCCCTGATGAGGAGTCCATTCCTGAAACAGATTTGCTTTCTGGAAATGGGGCATTTGTGTTGGGCTGAGACTTCTAAATAAAGGAGTTGCCTTATGGGCTCTGTGATCGAATTTGTTTCAGAACTGGTTTTTATTTGTGATTAAAACTTATTGCACTTAGAATATATCCAGACTCTGCATCACTGATTTTTCCCTCAGCTAGGAAGCCAACCTGCAAGACTCCCAGACATCTGCTACCACTTGGCAAAACAGCATCCATTGGTGTCAGAAGGAACAACAGAAACAAATCATTGCATAAGTATTTCAGACAATTTAAAACCAGAATGCCACTGGAAAAATAATGTAAATATTCAGCTGCCCAGTTTTTATAACATGAAATTATGTAATAAACTTCCTGATCAAATCTAATACTTCTAATAAGTTAAACACTATGGCAATTTTGCAGGCATAGTTTTAAGGCATAAATGCATTCCTAATTATGCATGCAATTTTCAGTGCTTTTTCAAATAATTACAACAGTAGTAACTGGTGTGGTAAAAGGGTTTCCACATTTTTTGTTGTTAAAAAAATCACCAGGTACTTAAATATATAATCCTCCCCACCCCCAAATGGATTGGTAGACTCTATAACACTGTCAGGTATACTGATCTGTTGTGTTGTGAAAGAACATATATTCTGCATACAATAAACGCAACAGCTTACAATTGAAGGGTTGATGATGCTATTGAGTTTTGCAAGATGTATTGTACTTTATTTTCTTAAGAAGGAAACGGTCTATTTTTTAAACTACGTATATGAAAAGTCTAGTGGCTGATGACTTACTGTCAAGCATGTAATCTATGAAGATCCATTCAGATGGGAATGTTCATAAAATGTAACTTCCCTTCATATTGGAAATCTCTCTCATCATATTAAAAATCTCTTTCAAAGTCAAGTCAAAATTACCTACGAGTTATTTAAGGGAAAGGGCATTACTTAAGTAATAATTCATAATGCAAAGTATAGCAGGACTGTGTTTTAATTAAAAGTTGCTGATGCCTCATGGAAAAAATTGAAGACGACATATTTAGGAATGCATCGGCTGATGTGTTATATTGTGTGACTTTTCTTTCTTTCTGTTGTGAGACCTTTATTACTTTTGGTAAGGAATGATATATCCTAATTAGGGCTTCTGTGTGCTACTGTCATACAAACTGCAAGCAATTTATTGCAAAAAAACAAAGGATTTTTGCATGAAAACAATATCTCATGTTTATAAACTTGAACACTTATGTACTCTTTCTGCTCCTGTTTTTTATTCCACACATCAAGTAAAATTATTTTCATGTCATTTCTATAGCAACTACTTGTAAAGTCAAAGAAACTCTTACAAGTACATATCTCCTGTGTCTGATTTTTCACTACCTTGCTATTTATGTAATAATTTTTACTATTCAGAGTAAGTGCAAAGTGAATACAAGAACATTTTTCACCCTCTGGGCTTTCACTTTGGACAGATGTCAATGACAGATGTCATAAGGTGCAAGGGAGTTATTCCCTATTTCCAGAGATTTATCTAAAAATAACTTAAGAAGGAAAGTTAGCATTCTCCTATTGCAGTTTTTCTAAGGCCTGCCCTATAGGTACACCAAGGAAAATGCACACACCTCTTGTGTATAAAACACCATAGTTGAGATCCTCACACCTACTCCAGCCCCTTCAGTAAAAGGGCTGGAGTCATGTAAACAACCTCTAATCATTCAGGGTGCTACCTCAGGGAGAATTGCTCTGGCACAGGAAGAGAGCTTTGGGCAGCATTCTGAGAACACTTGCAAGCCCAGGGATGGAGGGATCAGCAAGCAAACCTGTGGTGATTCTCAACAGTATTACTGCCCACAGGGCAATACAGAGACACTACCCTAATTTACAGATTGCACAGAACTGGGGGGATGCAATACTGGCTTGAAGTCACTTTAGGCAGTCAACCTGTCCCTCTCCCTGGCCTGTGAATTCTGTGCTATACCTCTTAGGGTATGTCTTCACTGCAACTGAAGGTGCGATTGCGGCATGGATAGTCATATCCTTGATAGCTTTAGTCTACGTAGCACAGGTGGGAATAGTTACAGTGGCACTCAACCTAGCTGCTGGGGACCCTGGATTCACACTCAGGTTGCTAGCCCTGCCACTCTATCTTCATTACTATTGTGACACATGCTTGCAAGTTCAAAAGAATCATAGATGTGCCTATTTATGCTTAGAACAACATCACATCTTCACTTTGCAGTGAAGACATACCTTAGAGTACACCTACATTGTGAGCTGGAGGTACAATTTTCCAGGTGGGTAGATTTGTGTATGTTAACTCAGCCATGAAAAACAGAAACATAGCTTTGGATGGACTGACTGCCCCAACTTTCAGTGGTTTTGATCTTTGTTTAATTTGGTTTTCTTTCATTCCAACATCGGATGTGCCACCAGCATCTAAAATGCAATTATTAAACATTTAGCTTCCTGGCATTGCAAAAACATTATCAAAAATGGACAAGCAAATCCTTCTTCTAAACTATCAAAGTTACTAATACAAACCTATCTTAAGCAAACATTAAAACAAAGAAAAGGGAGACTAACTGGTGCAGAAAGTAGTCAGATGATCAGGCAGGGTGGCTAGCCCCAGTCAGCTTTGTCATTGCATTTTTTTGGTTGAACATGACCTTGCCTTTTACTTTTTCCTTGAAAGTGAGATTATTTTAGCATATTGTCTTGTCAGAATATGAAATGCAGATGATCTGTATCTCAATCAAATTTGCATGTCATGAATACATGTATGGAAATGATCCAAATCCTGAGAACTGATGTCATTTTTATGTTTTTAATAATCATAATTCAATTTTATTGGCTTATTCATTTGGAAGAAAACTAATGAACTTTAAATGTACTGTCTCTTGGGGAAAAATGTGTTTTATAGGTTGGGAAGGACATGATCCAGAGCTCCAGTCATTCTGGGGTACTGAAGAATTTAATGAAGGTGAAAAGAGATGGTAGGAGTAGTAAATGAAATTGTTTTTATTCTGACCATGCACATTGGAAAGACTCTAAGGAGGCTACCAATAGTGTCTTGAATGACTATAACCCTGTTTTGGAAGGACGGTCTGTCCAGGTTAATTCTTCACTCCTCCTTGGAAGACTTAGCTTGAAGAGTGAGGACTCCCTCAAAATAGCATATGTTGTAAAATGTGAACCAATAATTAGAGACTATGTGCCCTAGTATTACGAAGAACCTGTTGTGTGCATACAGGATTATAATGACTTATCATTTCAGTTACTTTAGTACTAGAGACCCTAAATGGGCTATGTGCTAGGAACTATGGCAACGGTACATCTCGAAAGTTGATGGTGCAAGCACCAAAGAAGTTCAGTTACTACATATCATGCTGGAGCATCATGAGTTTTTAAAAAGTCCAATGCTTTAGCTGGAGTCCTGGCCAAAGATAATGTTGGTGCAAAGCACAAGGCAAATGAAGCAGAAACATTACTAATTCCTAAGCCTTGTTGCACTTTCCTCTTTGCTTTCCTCTCTCGCCACCTCTCTTCAGCCTTTTTGACTCTCTGCATAGCCATCCAGTGTGGCCTGTTACTTGTTACCGCTTTCCTGCTTGAGTGAATCCTAATTCAGCAAAGCACTTAAGCATGTGCTTATGTTTCATGGATTTTAATGGGATTTAAACACATGCCTAAATTACTTTACTGAATCAGGGCCTAAATTAATACTGGTACAAAATGAATTTTAATCTATGTGAATATTTCATTTGATGTTCAGAGAAAGAAGATATTTAATCTCAATTTATGGGTCATATGAGATTATTTGTAAGGAATCTGAAAAAGATGCACTGCTAAAAAAACAGACTACAGGATCTCGTCATGTACCTATCATTGCAAACATGGAAACACACTGTCACGAGTGCACCTCTCCTACTGTGACTATTCATCAAGTTACTTTTAGTTGTTGTGTTCATGTTCTTTCTAAAGTCCTTGTCTTACATATTTAGGGACTTGGATTTATTGTTGTCTTTCTCCAGGCTCACAGGCTATATAGTGAATGAAATAACAATGACTAAACATTACTCTATGTATAAAGGAGATGTTATGTTGATATGAAAAGAAAATGCAACAGAAAGCAAATGCAAAAGAAATGAAATAAAAATGTAATATAAAAGAATATGCAACAGAGAATCAATATAGAGTATATGAATTTAATTACTTATGAATGAGCTGTTATAGTTAGAACTGGATGAAATTTATTTATTTGCCCCGTAAATGTAGATTCAGTGACAGAGATACATTTCATGAATTAGTGGCAGTTTTGCCAGATTGTTTCAGTAATCTCCTCCCCGCAAATCCACTCCCTCAGAAAAGCTGAAACAAAAATTTTCTTATTTCAAAATTTCCTTTAATCTAATTAAAACAATACAAGTGTTTTAAAATTATCAAAATAAAAACTTTCCAATTTTGTTGAAACATATTGGTCTCTTCAAAGGAAATTTTCAACATTTGGATTCACTGAAAATTAAAAAAAAAAATAATAATAATTTTGACCCTGAATTTTTTTTTAATTGCTAGTCAACTGAAAAGGCCATTATTTTTGCAGCTCTCATATAATCACAAACAGTACCTTATATACACTATTTCCCACATTGAATCTATAAAAAACTATAGATTAACAAATGTAGAATTACCATTTTAAAAAGTGTGGAATAGCACATTTGAAGTTTAAAGATGGGCACCACATACAGGGAGTAATTGTGCTGAATCAAAACCATCACTTTTAATTAATTATTGATACTATGAATTATATTAATGGTAACCCCTAGAGATCCATAGTAAGAGAAGTTCCCTGTCCCAAATAGTTTACAATCCAAACAGATACAATGGACAAAGGGTGGGAGAAATAAAAGGTTATTATCCCAATATTTTACAAGTGAGGAAGAGAGATGTAGAAAAATTGAGCCACTTGCCAAGAGTTATACAAGAAGTCTAAGGAAGAGAGTCTAGAAGTGAGCCAAGATTTCTTGAATCCCAATCCAATGCCATAACTATATATCCTCAATATTTTTCCCCATAAATTAATCTGCCAGGAAGTTTCCCAACAGATCTTCTGATTTAATCTTTCGTTTTGACCCATGTCAGGCTCTGACACATCATTTACTGTATGGTACTCAGTGTGCTATATTCCCCACAAATCTATATTAGGCATTTGAGCAATATAAAAAATTATCAGAGCTGAGAGAAAATGAAACTATCATTTTGTATGTCTTAAAGGTAACATCTGATCTCCAGTTACATGACATAGTGGAAATTCCATTAGAGTCCTTCTGATGTTCATATTCAACTCAAACTGTGCATTTGTCATTTATGACATCAGCATTACTACCTGAATTACTATTATCTTGTATTCAAATCAGAGATCACATATTACACTTAAGGGCAGGTCTTCCAGTTCTTGTACAGATATCTTCACACTACAAAGAGACAGTGAATGTTCAGTTCAGAAGTATGATCAAGGCATAAATATTCAGGGACATTGAATCTATTCATATGTCTTCCTACATTAAATATGCTGATATACAACTGATTAGTGAATTGAAACACATCAGACCAAAATACATTTCATTTTAATTTTTCTTCCTGAAACATATATTTGTCAAGATTTAAATTAAATTTGCACAGGCTGAATTTGATTTTAAACTTCTACACATCTGTGACAGGGTGGTTGCCCCACACTGGCCATCATGGGGTTAATAATGGCCAGGGAGCTGCAGCCAATAGGCTGCGAGGAGAGACGGAGTCAGTCAGGGAGCAGCAGCCAGTATAAGAGTAGAGCTGCAGAGACCAGGAGGTCAGTTAGCCTTGGGAGCCCAGAAGGGCAGATAGTCCCTCTGGCTGGCTGACTGAGGAAGTCAGCACCCTGGAGAGCTCCCAGTGTGACACTGGAAGCAGATCAGGAGCCCAGGAGATCCTAAAGGTGTAGAAGGCAGCAGAGGTCCAGGGAGCGGTCTAGAGGGGAGGGTCCAGCGTGGGACAGAAGGCTGCAGAGATGCCAGTGGGACAACAGGACCAGAAGGCTGAGTGGCCCTGAGGAGAGGGCACTGGACTCCCAGGCCATTGAAGGACTGTAGTGGCCAGAACAGGGGAGTGGATTTTCCCCGAATGGGGGTGTACGGACTAAGGTATTCATCCGGAGGGCTAAGTAGCCTGTGGTACCCAGCTGGAGGGCAGAGCAACTGGAGAATGATGTAGTACGAGCTGGACTGGGGACCACTTGAGCTACATTACCCAGCAACACCTTGTCAGGAGGCACCCATCCAGGAGGAGGCATGAACCCCATAACAACATCCTTTTTTTTCCTGAATACGTTTGTTCATTTGTTAGCACAGAAGTTATATAAATGATGCAATTTTTTTTAGCTTTATAATAAAATGTCAAAGACAAATGTTGTGGGGAGTACTACACCAAAATTTGAATTTCTATGGACTTTGTTGTGTACATGTGAACAGAAAGAATCAAAGTACCATACCATTCCTGCAAAATGAACTCAACAATAGAAAAGAAAAGAAAATGGAAAAGGAACAAAAAAGTTTCCAACAGGCATGAATGGCAATGCTCACCGTATACAAAGATCAATCCAGTGAAATGCTTCAGTGTTTAATTTCACTTAAGATTGATTCTACGGCCAAAACTAGGATGGGTTTTAATTAAGATCCCTGATGTGAGATAGTTATGAAATAATTTCATTTTTAGAATTCTCCAGAGAAGAGATTTCTCACTGAGATTAGAAGGCTGTTTATCAAGCACATTTTTCTGTAAATCTATTGCATGCCAATAGATAAGAAGGTCCACAGGCCATCCAGTCAGAACATGCTGCTTGTCTATTTCATTGAAACTTTTGTAAGGGTGGGGGGGAACCCTCGCAAGAGACTAAATATTTCCAAATGCACATTAGGAAATAAGACAGCATGCTTTTTTAAACTTTCTATTTTCATCAATATACTAGGGCAACATAACTGAGAATTAATGCATAAATAATAAGAACTTTTTAAAGAACATTAAATGAAATTTAGATTTATTACTTTGAAGTAATGAAATCTGCATAACTGAATCTAATTAAAAAAAATTCAGACCAACTAGAACTTGTTGAGCTTTGCACCCCCTTTCAGCAGTCTATTTTAGACTAAATAAAAGAGAACAGAAAGGGAAAAAACTGGTGGACATGAAATATTTAGTTGTAGTTCAGTCAACTCTTTGCGCTATACTTGCTAAGTATACCACTACATTCTACTGAACAGAATGTCAGACCTGTCTAAGTGTCACCATTGAGGCCAACAGAGAGGCCTCCTTTTGGAGGGGACTGGAGTTGCTGGGTTTTATCTCTACTTAAGCATATTATTAATTTCAGTAGTGATCACACTAGTTTGTAGGTATGATTTTTTTTAAAAAAAATTTAAACAACTTCCCTCCAGCCAATCAGTATTGTAAGGTAACAGATGCATTAGCTAGTGGTACAGATGAGATCAGGTGGGGATAATGCCAGAGAAAGTATATGAGAATGACAAAGGCACAAGAGAAGCTGTGTTGTTAGGTACAAGATCATAACCCATATTCTACTGCATTGTTCTGAACCATGGATGTTTGCATACGGGGAAGGGAAGAAAAATTCAGGAGCTACTGTGTTCTATGACTGCCCACCATCTCCCCAGAGTCAGACATATGCAGAGAGATGGCTTGTATGAGCAGTACTGCTCGGAGATCTCTTCCCCACTGGATGATAATTAGCTGCATGCGGATATAAATGATCTACAATCCCAAAGATACCAGTCCTGGTATACAGCTCTGAAATTGGATTGAGAGTTGGAAGACAAGTTCGGCCACTGGAATGCATTACTCAGAGATATAGTTGTTGGGTTGTGGGCATAAATGATTTTTTTTTTTTCAACTGGGTCCCGAGGAAAAAAGTTTGAAAACCACTGCTGTAGCTCAGCCAGAAATTATGGGCTAGATGTGAGGATTGCTTGCTGAAGTTCTATGGTTTGTGTAATCCATGAGGTCAAATGAGGTCCCTTCTGTAAGTATAAGATGGGATACAATAGGTAAATGTAAAAAAAAAGGACAGAGAAATGTAAGATACCAATGAGATGATTATAATCAGCATGTTGGGTGGCAGTCACAGAACACCAAGCACAGTTTAGTAGGCAACCAACAGAAGTGAGTTTTAAAAGAGGTAAACGTGGTGGTTTTGTGGATATTTATGGCAAAATTCTTCATTCAGCCATTTTCATTGGCAAATAAGACAAAATATTTCTCTTGGACAGGCCTCTAGCACTGCTCAAAATCATTTTTAACTACAAAAAATTATGTTTTCTGTTGCCCCTTCATCTCCATGGTTACTCCTACAATAAATCTTAACTTGTGGGCAGGCACAGATGCCTTCGTTACTTTCACTGTTCAAGTATCCCTTTTCAACACACAAATATAAAAAAGTATCATAGACATTTAACAGCACTGTCACAACAGGTGGCCCTACTGTGGCAGAGATGGCTCTTGCAGCAATACACAGGCTTCCCCCCTAAAAACCATGTTTATTTGACACATATTATGAATAGGCCCCAGGCCATCTTCACAGAGGAGTACAAGTGTTCACCATCAAACTATCATGTAATATACCAACTGTGAGAGTCAAGGAGAGCATTGTTAGGTGTGAATCTATATCTACATGCTGTCAAATTTATATTTATGTACTTCTGGTTAAAGCAATCTGCCATTGCTAAATCTCCTCTGAGCTAAATTAACCTTCCAGGTGTGAAAAGTTAATTCTGTAGAAATAGGAAGGAATATTTTAACTTATTTGAGTTACAAATAATGATGTATAGAGGAACAAGAAGTCCTGTAAAGCAAATATTTGTCCTCAAAGTTTTCTATAAATAAATGTTATCTTTAAGATTGGGAAAAGGAGGCAGAGAGGTTAAATTACTTGCCAAAGCCCCTGAGGGAATATACTTTGAGGACAAAAGTTAGAAATAAGAAGTTCTGTGCTTATACGATACATACTATATTTCTCTCATTCTATATAGTAGTTGGCTGTGACTGCTAAAGTTATGGATGTCAGATTCCATTGTAACCCTTTGTAGGAGAAAGTAAAAGGTTAAATTAAAAAGACAAGTAGAAAATGGTCAGGAATGAGGCTTAAGGCCTAGCGAAGCAGGTCAAACCAGCAGGCCTGAGTTGGAAAATGGTCAAGTTGACAGGAGTAGTCTAACATCAGAGAAATTGGCAAGAAGACAGCTGCAGCTACAGTAAGAGTGGAAAAGTACCTGAAAGGTAGGAGGTTATGGGTTGGCCTAGCTCCAAAGAGATAAAGATGAAGTTTCAGTTAAACCTGAAGGTAATGTTTCAGTTAAATCTGACACTTCAATGGATGGAAATGTCCAGTGATACGTGGACCTATCATATTTATGGGTGGCATCAAAAAAGGGGTGAATGGACCAATCAAGGTAAATTCGTACCCCAAAAGGGGCTGAGTCAGTAGGTCCAAGGAATGTATAAAAGCAGGTGCCTGAGAGCCCAGATTTCGTGCAGCCGGAGGGGGTAATGGAGAGTCCTGCTGTCAGCTGAGATTTTCCGTTGCATTAAGAGTATGAATGCTGCCAACAAATCTATTGAGATAGATCGTTTGTCATTGTGCTACATTGGAATAGTCTTTCCACTGGGTCACAGTGCTATAGTTCTCTTCAGTTTTAATAATACATTTGAATGTTCCTAAGTACTTCCACACAATGACCTCTGTGACATGTAACAGGTGCCATTAACTTGAAGTCCAGGCACAAACACTAATATAGGCAAGAGGAGCCAATTAGCCCTAAGAAACACCTGGAGGGAAGCTAGGATGCTTAACTGATGATGGAGCTCAACAGGGCAGAAACAGATAGGGCTTCTATAAAGCCAGGGAGTTGGCAACAGAGGCAGGGCTGCAGTGAGAAAAGCCTGTAATCATAGTCCCTGATACAAGGGATAAAAGTAGGAGGCAATAACAGAAGTGTAGGAAGCAGTCCAGGGAAGGAACAAATAAGGGCTGAAAGAATAGATCAGACCTGCTACCTGAAGGTTAGAACTTGATGTAGAGGGTGAGTCCAGGTTCCCTTCAAACCATTCTGGGAGTGGCCCAAACAGCACAGTGCATATGTAGACTGCCTGAGACTGTGTGGAGAGGCTTGATTGTGAAATGGCTGGAGAACTAAGCCATGAAGGACAGGTGCTACAGCCCCTGACCACTGAGGGAAGGGCCACAAAGCAAGTAACTGAGGCAACAAGCTGAATGACTGGTGGACAGGGCATAGAATGGCAAACTAATTCCCATATAAACCATGAGGATGGGCTGCCAGTGTGATGTAGAAAATGGTGCCCTGTCACAGGCCTGCTTTTCTCAAATGTTAGAGGGTCAGAGAAACTTCAAAGAATAATATTTTTCAATACTTATCTGACTTGAACCTTCCAAATTTCTGAAGTTTGTTTAGTACTACTATAATTGTTTACAGTTTGCAACCATTTTATGAACAAATTTTTAAGTGCCTAATTTTGGATTTTACCTCATTTTTTGAAGCCCATTTTGAGATACTGAGGGGTGATTTTCAAAAGTGCTGAGCAAAACAATCTTAACTGAAGTCAATAGAGCGTTGGGTAGTAAGTAACACTAAAAATCAGGTCCTAGCTTTCAGGTTGGGGACCTGAATCTGAGATACCCAAAATTCTTGGACACTTACATACATAGAATCATAGGATTGGAAGGGGGTCATCTAGTTCAACCCCTTGCTAAAAGCAGGACCACTCCCACTAAATTATCCCAGCTAGGGTATTGTCTAACCGGACCTTAAATATCTCCAAAGACAGAGATTCCACCACTTCCCTAGGTAACCCATTCCAATGTTTCACCACCCTTCTAGTGAGAAAGTTTTTCCTAATATCCAACTTTGACCTCCCCAGCTGCAACTTGAAACCATTGCTCCTCATTCTGTCCTCTGTTACTACTGAGAACAGCCCAGCTCCCTCCTCTTTGGAGCACCCCTTCAAGTAGTTGAAGGTTGCTATCAAATCCCACCTCAGTCTTCTCTTCTGCAGACTAAATAAGCCTAGTTCCTTCAGACTCTCCTCATACGTCATGTGCCCTAGCCCCCTAATCATTTTTGTTGCCCTGCACAGGACTCTTTCTACTTTGTCAACATCTTTTCGGTTCATATGAACTTACATTAGGTTCATATGTCTGGCTCATAAATCACTACCAAAACACAAAGCATCATCTATGATTTACTCCTTTTAGTGGTCAGTTTCCATGGCTTCTTTCCAAGCTTTATGCTTCATTTTCCATTGAAACATTGTATGCTCAAATGGCTTCTGCAATTGAAAAAGAAAGTTCTACAAGCTTAAATAATGGACAGGAGAATTAACTGCTCAGTAGAATTAATTCAAGATGGTAACCAGTATACCACAGAATTTTAGAAGATGTTACCTTGGTTCCAAAGGTCACGGTATCTTAAAGCAACTAATGCAATTATATTTTTATATTTCAGTAGTTATGCTAATGATCTCTATAGTTAAAGTGTAATTCCATAATAATTTCCTAACTAACATATTTCACTAACAAATTGTGGGAGAAAATCCTACTTCGTCAGATGCTTGAAGTGGGGTGCTTCTCCCACAAAAGCTCATGCAATAAATACATTTGTTAGTCTTTAGAAGTGTCACAGGATTCCTTGTTTGTTTTGTCTAACCTTGGCCATTTACTGCCGCTATGCCTCAGTTTTCCCAGCTATGAAATAAGCACCTCCTTGATTCCAAGAAAGGTAATAAAAGTGATCCAGGTAACTACAAGCTTGTTAGTCTGACCTCAGTAGCATGCAAGGTCTTGGGAAATATTTTGAAAGAGAAAGTACTTAAGGATATTGAGGTTAACGGTAACTGCGATAAAATACAACATGGTTTTCCAAAAGGTAGATCGTGCCAGACCAAGCTGATCTCCTTTTTTTGAGAGGGTAACAGACTTTTTGGATAAATCTAATTTATTTAGATTTCAGCAAGGCATTTGATACAGTTCCACAGAGGGAATTTTTAGTTAAGTTAGAAAAGAGAAGGATTAATCCGAATATAGCAAGATGGATAAGGAACTGGTTAAAGGGGAGGCTACAGCGGGTCATGCTGAAGGGTGAACTGTCTAGCTGGAGGGAGGGTACTTGTGGAGTTCCTCAGGGATCAGTCTCGGGACCAATCTTATTTAACCTTTTTGTTACTGACTTTGGCACAAGTAGTGGGAATGTGCTAATTAAGTTTGTGGATGATACCAAGTTGGGATGTGTTGCCAATACAGATAAGGATCAGGATATCATAAAGAAAGATCTGGATGACCCTGTAGACTGGAGTATCAGGAGTAGGATAAAATTTAATAATGGGAAATGCAAAGTCATGCATTTAGGGACAAATAAAAAAAATTCCTATAAGTTGGGGATGCATAAGTTAGAAGGGACGGAGGACGAGAAGGACCTGGGAGTACTGGTTGATCAGAGGATGACTATCAGCTACCAATATGATGTGGCTGTGAAAAAAGCTAATGTGGTCCTAGGATGCATCAGAAGAGGTACATCCTAGGGAGTAGAAATAGGGAGGTGTTAATGCCATTAAACAAGGCTCACTTGCTGGTGGATTCTCTGTATCTTAAAGTTTTAAATCATGATCTGAGGACTTTAATAACTCAGTCATTGGTTAGAGGCTTATTGCAGGAGTGCACGGGTGGGGTTTTGTGGCCTGCATCATGCAGGAGGTCATACTGGTCCCTTCTGACCTTAGAGTCCATGATCATACTGGTCCCTTCTGACCTTAGAGTCTATGAGTCTAAATCATAGGAGGATTGTGAGCATTATTTACTATTTGAACTGATATTTGAATATATAAATATTCAATATTGAATATATAAATAGCTATCTAAATAGTATTAAGAATTTCCTCCTAGAGTGCTAGGGTTTACTCAGTCCATTTTCTACAGATATAAATAAGGCCAGGTATAGTTTAAATTAAGGACTTTTCAGACAATTTAAGCTCTGACTACAGTGAGCTGATATCAAAGACCCAGTGCTGCATATTTTCCCCTAATGTTAATGGTCAACATTTTCCCTTTTCCCCCCATTCAACAGTGTCTTAGGCACTATTTAGCAGGTGCCCGGTACTACAGAGGCAGCTGTAGTCCAATGGTTCTACTTATGTAATCATCATGAAACACTTTATGAGAAGTGCTGTGTAAGTGTAATATTCTATTATAAAATACTCTGCTTAATTGGAACATGCTGAATTGGGACAGTGACTTTACTGAGATATCTCCCAGGAAACTGATTTAGCTAATGATACTGAATGGCAATAACCATTGCTTAAACAGGACACTATTAGCACAAATTCAACATAATGGGGATGAATTTAGATAATGTTAAGTGGTGTTTAACCAACTGATAAATTGCTATGAATTTGTAATCTGTCTTTTAATACACAAGTTGCCAAAAATTGTAAAGAGTATATATTCCTGCAGAGAATGTGTTAAGACAACAGGATTCATAAGGCAACAAACCAAGCAGTTACAGAAAATGAAAAAATGAAAAAAGGGGAAGCTCCAAGGAGGACCCTCTCACTCTGCTACTAAGAATAGTAGACAGGACATCCAGTACAGACTACTGCATCTACAGCAACATTAAAAGAGAGACATACACCAGTTGCTGATCTCTCCTGAAAAGTTTCATGTGTAGTTAAAAACAAACAAACAAAAAAACAAACAAACATGAAAACCCCAACAAAAAAACAAACAAAAACCTTAAGACATACAAAGTGGAGGTTTTGGAATGTAAGGGTAACTTATTTTAAGAGGGATAAGAAAGTTATATATTTATAGGGAAAATCTTAACATTACTATACATCTCTTTAGCTTTTTATATATATTTACCACATGTAATAATTCTCTGCTAGGAAAGATGGGAGTTTTGTGTTTCTTTGTTCCTCCAGTGCCTTATACGAAGCTACTCATCCATACCACTCAAAAGAAAATCAGTCCCCTAGAATAGATACTGGAAACTGAATATAATTAAAATGTTGAGGCACTAAAATATGAAATGACAGTAATGTCCATAAAAGAAATGCCACATTTACACATATTAAACATTAATATAAAAATTCTATGGCATTGTTGTCATAGAACCTGTCAAGCGCATGAATAATCCCGCATTCTCATGTATCAGTTTATCATCTTCAGCCTACTGAATTGCCATGACTTTGGAATAAATGGTGCTTGCTATACAGGCCAGAGCATTTATCACTTGTGTAGTGTCATTCCACTTAGTTTTACAGCTGCAAACAGAACTCTAGGTATTGATTTTGTAAAGTTCACACTAGATGTAATCATAAGCATGGAAATTAAAACACTGATAAAATCCAAGCAGTGTAAAGTGATGAATAAAGATATAGTACAGCTGTAGCCTATAGAAACTGGATGAAATAATGGGTAGATGACCTTGAATTGTATTTTCACATTAATTTCTGTAGTCCTGTAGTCTGAGGAAGTTTATATGGTCCTCCCTAATGATGGTCTCTCACAGAGAACCAAAACTTAATGATTAATTACCATCTAGGTTTTAATTGTATCAACAAATGAGAGTAATAAATACACATGGCAGGAGGAGGGAAGTGAAGAATCTGGGGAAAGTGGTCAGATAGTGGGATAAAGGTTCCAAATAAGAAAGTCATGTTAGTTCAGGCATGTATGCATCTTGATGATTCTTTTTTCCTCAGGGATTGGTGTTTTCCTTTTCAATACAGTTCTTGTTGGGGACACAGTTTAATTTTAAAAGGGATCTGAGAGAGAGGATAGTAGCTTGGTGATGAGACAGTAAAACATTCCATTGTTTAGAAAAAGGCACAGGGGTGGCTATGTCTACACTTACTTAGTTAATTCAAACTAACTAATTTTAGTTAGTTTGAATTAAGTTAACACGAACTAGAAAAATTTAGTTCGAATTAAGCAAGTACCATTCATGGCACTTGCTTAGTTCGAATTAGCGAATTGCATTGAGTTCAATGGGCCGGTTAGTTCGAACTAAGCAATTAGTTCGAACTAACGTGGCCACATTGGTTAATTTGAACTAACTAGTTTGAATTAACTCTTAGTTCGAATAGCATATTTGAATTTATTAGTTCAAATTAAAGAAGCCCTTAATTCGAACTAATTAAAGCCTAGTGTAGCCAAGCTTCCTTAATTCAAATTAACTTGCCAGTGTAGACATAGCTGGTGGGAGAAGGACAAGGAAATAAATATGAGATTGAGGATCACAGGATACCCAGTTGAGAAACTTTCCTTCAACTAACCTACTACTTTTTCTGATTGTCTTGGTGCCTGGTACTAGGCCAAAAGAACTCAGCTGCAAATCCTGAATTCTGCTTCTACGGACTTCAATAGGATTAAAACAGGGCCCTTTGGTGACAAAATGCTCTGTCATAGGGAAGAGATATCTGATCAAAATTGTGAAAATGGGTTGTCTAGAAAATCCTTGCCAGTATTTTTTTGGCAAGGGAGTAGAAGTGGGAGAAGGTGTATTTTGTCTTCTGTTGAGGAAGCCTCATGGTATTTCATTTGAATTAGCATAGTAAAATGTAAGTATTTCTGGAATGCTGGAGTTAAAGCTCAGAAATCTCCCAAAAAGTCTGATTTTTATGATTAGGCCAATTTCTGCATATTTGAGAGACATACATATGAAGATCCATATTTTGGGTCATTACCCAAATAAAACCATAATACCAAAGTTTACCTATCAGTAAGTGGATTTATAAGATAAACAAGATGCTGCAGGATCACAAGGAAGAGATTGTATTCTGAGCTATTGTGCCAGGTTAGAAAGCATATCAAGCAATTTCATTGGAAATCAGGCCCAATGCACCATTTAACAGATGACAAGATTGTCAAAGCCTTTGTGTAAGCTAGTATTCAGGTTACTGTTGACACCAGACTTAAAGTCAATTGTAAATATCTAATCAGGAATAAATTATTCTGATAGTTTGAAGATATCTCTTAAGAAGGCACATTTCATAGAACTCAGATTATTAAATCCTCTCTCCTACTCCCAAAGATTAATGAAGACTTTAGAATAATCAAAAAAAGCATGTCTGGGTTCTGTATCAACCCAATGGTTGGTTCAGATCACCAATCCTTCCAGTTAATTAAGGCAATTAACAAAATTCAGACTAAGTGCTGAAGCCACTGCACCAGGACATTGCAGCAAAGGAAGGAATTATATATGATAGCTCAAAGTATTTGGAAGTTGATATACCAGATTTCAGTTGTAATCAACAACATAGCATCTGAAACAGCTTCTACTCAAATTACATTTCTAGACCACATCTGGTATAAAGTAGCAGACCTTAAAGGCTGAGAAGAAAGTTTTTCAAATCATCCCTAAAAATGCTAGCTAGTTCTTAAAAAAAAAAAAAAAAAAAAAAGGCAGTGGGAGAACAAAACTAAATCAAACACCACTTTCATAGTAATTACATGGGGAAGCATGAAATCTGTGTAGCCTCCTGAAACCAAGAGAGCAGTAGGCTTGCATTGGGCAGTCTTCCACTGATGCTTTTGTTAATGTACTAATGAGCCATTGTCACAGTAGAGCCAACCTGGCATCAGCAGTTACAATACATTTACTGCAGGAACACTGCTGTTTGTAATTAGCTCTTCATTACACAATCAGGCTGATGTAGAGAAACTCTCATATGATTTGCTCAGCAAATGAAGCAATATAATTACACCTCACTTGAAATCAACAAATTAGACTGCTGTTTGCAATTGGCTATATTATGTATTATTAGTACTCCAGCAATTGCAGGCCTGTTGCAGCCTTTAGCACTTAAATAAAGTAAGCCTAATTAAAGTACTGAATATTTTTGAATTTGCAAAATCTGCTGCATAATAGTCACAATTTTTGCAATTAAAGAAGGAGCCAAGATTTGTGTCTCACATTCTTCATAAATTTATTTCTTGGTCATGCCAATATCTAATGATACATGTAGGAATCACACAGATTAACATTTTTATTATCTATGAGAAAAGGGATATTAGGTAAGAAAATGGCAAATTTACTTTCTAGCAATTTATTGTCTAGCTAGACACAGAAGACTTGAGTAGATTCAGATAAAGAGGAAAAGGTACCTGTGAACTATCTCTGTAGAGTTGTAGTGTTCCTGACACTGACCTGACTTTACTCATCTTTCACCATTGTGGCATTTCCCAGGTATTGTCCTTCTGTTTTGGATTTCTGGCTTTTTGCCACGACCTCGACCACAAAGTAAGGTAAATGAGGAACTAGTGAAATTATTTGAAAGTAACAAAGGTGTTTTGCACAAAACAAAACGAATGAACAGTGATGGACCAAGTAAGAATTAATCTATATATGTGATCACTCAGCTTCTTTTCATGGCCTGATTACTGGGAGATGGGAAAGATGCTCTAATGGGAAAGTTGAATGCCACAGAAAATATTTTATTGAAGGGGTTGCTCCCCTGCCTTCTCAATTGTACATATAAAATTATGAGAGACTTGCCACCAGGGAAAGAGAGAGATAAAATACAATGATGGGCACAAAGATTGTCATATAAAAATCATGGTTGAAAAAACAAAAATATATAAATATCTTCATAATGCAGATGGAAAGTTCATTTTCATGTTACGTTACACATTCTACTTTTTAAATCTACACTAAAGAGAAAAGTGAATTAAAAAAAAATCCAGAAGACAAAGCCTTGAAGCACAAAATGAAACACTGTCATCTGAAGTAAAGAATACCCAAAACTCAAGGATAGGAAATTATACGATGAATGATGTGAAAAAAACAATAGGTTTATATGGATTAAATGATTTCCCTATGTTTGGCAGAGCATCGCCAGAGTGTACCCAGCAGAGAAAATCAGGTGTCAGGATCTCAACAAAGGCAGGCCGGGTGAAGGATCAAAGCAGGGGCAAAGCTGAGGCTAAGAGAGTAACCAAGGAGTCTGTAGTCAGTTACAGGCCAGAGTTGATACTGAAGGCCAGAGTCCAAGTTAGGCATCAGGGTCTGAGTCAAGAGGCAAAGTCCAAAACAAACCAAGCTCAAATCAGGAGCACAAAACCATAGAACAGGAATGGTTGTGACAGCCATAAAAGATCCATGCTTTTGCCAGGACACTTCTTGCAAGGTCATGAGGTGCAGGTAGTCATCGGGGCTTGTTGTTTGTCCAACCCTTGAGGCGGAACTTGCCATGGTCTGTATGACAATCTGGAGATGTTAGCTATGTGGTAGTGTAACCCATATGCCTGAAAAGGCTATCTCTGAGAGACCTGCTGAGGGTGGGTTACTGTTGTTGGGCGGATTAGCTACCCACAACTGGAAACTTCCAGAAGCAGGGAGTGGTAGCAATTTGAGCATGCTCCACAGTGTACCCTGCTGTTGTGATGTGATGTTGTCAGTCAGATGACTGGAGAGCAGCAGCCTGAGCAGACAGCAGGCAGGAGCTGCCTTGAGGGGAGACCATGTGCTCAGTGTTCTGGAGAGGAGCTGAGCCAGGAGTGAACAAGATGTTTTCTCCATGTAAAGGAGTCATTTGCGACAGACCTTGCATACATGCATATGGGACTGAGGGCTGGTTGCAGAGGAGAAGAGAAAGCCTGCATGGAATGCTACAGAGGATCCCAGCAAAGAAAGAAGAGGACAGCTATTTCTTGCCACTCAACCTTCCACACTGGAACAGAGACTGTAGCTGAGAGTTGGGTGAACTCCACACAGACTTTGGGACTCTTGGGTATCTTTCATGCAAGGGATTGTTCTTGGTTAATTGTAGTTTGTTTTCTTAGGATAAGGTTCATTTAGTTAGTAGTTAATAAAGTTCATTGTTATGTTTGTTTTTAGTAGTATTTTAATGTGTGAGTGTAGCTCCGAGTAAGCTTCGCCGTGAGTCCTGTACAGACTGGATCCTGGGTCTCCAGCTGCTTTCCCCATAGGGGTTGGGATTGATTTCTGTGGGGCACTGGAGAAGGGCAATTAAATGAATTTAGCCCACCCGAAGGTTACAGTAGCTTCACAGGTCTGGGGTTTAGATCTCTGGAGCTTTGCACCAGGTATAACACAGCATACTACATTACACTAATGCAACAGAGATAAACCTTGAAGACATTAAGAATTATGCTGGTTATTAATAAAATGGCAAGCACATAGTAACAAGTCTGACATTTGCTCTTGTTTGGCAGCAATAATATTTTTATGAAAAGTATAAACCATAAAACTGCTGGTCCATTCAATTTCAGCAAGAGCTGTATTTCTTTTCCAGGATCTAAAAGGTACAACATTCTGTACATTAAGGATGAGATCTTTATAGATATCTTTAACTTAACTTATGGTCAGGAACTGACACAATATGTCCAACAAAATGAATGTGGGTGATTAAGATAAATAGCCCAATGATTTGCCAGATCATATTTTTTTTATCAAGCCTAGACATGTGTAATAAAAACTCTGCTATCAAACAATTTCACCATAGCTCTTCCAGAAGAGATGAGATATTATCTATTTTAAGTTTTTTTAGGGTAATCTTATAGATTCTGTAAGTTAACTTTAGTTTCCTTATTGCTATAGGAGACAAATATTATGCAAGTACTTTCACATTACAGGGAAGCAGCTGGATATATTTCTGACTGTGAACTATATATAGTGTCCTGAGTGAATTGCACATTCAAATATGACGACTTGAAAGTATGTTTTCATAAAATCTGTAATAAATCTAGCTGTTGATAGCAAATATAATTAATGGCAAAACATCAAAGTTGAAGGCATTAGACATATTTCTTAGATCCTATATAAACCTAAGCTGACCCTCCCATGTAAAAGTTGAGACAGAATTATAATATTCTTAGTGTTAATAGACTGATCAAGTCTTTAGCACAGTTATACTTCCAGGTTGCTGAGGTCTCTGAGAAAGTATTGTGGTCTTTGCTAGTGGAAATTGTCAATACCTCCCATGAGGATGATAAGTACAGCTTGGCTAAAGGAAGCCTATATTTGGCCTCTGCTCAAAAAGCTATCTAATGGTGCTGAGAATCTATGCAATTAGCGACTAGCTCTCACTCTTCCATTTTTGATTAAGATTACAGAAAGGATGGCAAAACAATTCTCAAAGCAGTTAGATGTTTCAGTTATCTAGATCTTTGCAATCTAGATTCCAACACAAAGACTCCGTTTGTTGCCTTAGTGGATGATTTTCTGGGAATGCATAAAGAGCCGGTCTCCACACACAGATTAGATCTATCAGCTACCTTCGTGCTGTTGAGGCCCCTGTGGTCTCTGACAGCAGGGTCTGGTCTTAAGTGAATTTGTTCCTTTTAGGAGGGAGGTTCCAAATGTACTAATAGGCAATTGCTCTCTAGGTCCAAAGATCTGTTTTATCACCCCCTTATCTAACGTGCATAAAAAGTTTTGTTACAAAAAGTCAGAAATGAGCTATGTATCTGAATGGACTGAGACAATCATGGTTGTGGAGAGAAGCAAGCAGAGGAATTGGTGGAAGTTATAATAGCCTTCTGGAAGATGCATGCCCAATGATTTGTAACCAAAAGGCATTACCTATTGGTCTGGTTAGATTTCCAGGTTTCTGAATGACTACAGAGCTGCATTAACCAAGGCTACTTTTTGCCATGCACAAATCTGGTTGGCTACTTTTTTTCTTCGGTATGGAACTTGCTCTTGTGATTCATATTTTGGTCTCCTTTTGACTGTATGAAATTAGGTGAATATAGACACTGATCTCAACTTTTTAAAATGAGTAAGTGACATCAGTTTTCTGAGATCTTCACTGGTTGCCTGTTGGATTCTGAGCAGAGCTTTATACATGTAAAGCTCAAAATGACTGGGATATTCCTACAGGGGGTGCACGATCTCTCTCTCTTCCTGTTATACTGCTGTGATTACGATCAAAAGTGCTCATCCTAAAATCCATTGTATAAGACAGAAAGAGCTGCTGGCTTGATGTTCTCTGTGAGTGCCCTTTGTGTTTGGAACATCCTCCCCAACTTTGTCTGAGGAATTCAGAATCTATTGACCTTCCAGGACTGCTGCAAAACTCATCTATGTGAAGGGGAATTTCAGAGCTTTGATTGTTAATAATCATGCTTACTTGTGACTTGTGCAGTGGTTGAATGAAAGAGAACTGTACTGATGTTTAGTTGTGCAGTTATTTTGGTACAGTACTTTTAGTTACTTTTAAAGGGCATCAAGATCCCTGGATAGGAAATTGTTGTTTAATTCAATTATATATATATTCCCTACTTTTCTAACATTATTGTTGCCATGATAAATCCAACTTGAACACAATGAACTAAATATGTTGTTATTTCCCCTAGAAAGGAAGCCAATGTTTTAGTAAATGTGTTAAAACCTGTATTCAGAAGAGAAATATCTTGGTATCTTTCTCTGCAGCAATGTTGTAGCTGTGTCAGCAACAGAATATTGGAGAGAACACACACGAAGTAATATTCTTCAGCAAGAGAAATTGGTTCAATAAAAATATTACCTCACCGTGTCTTTTTATTATCCATCTGACAATTTGTTCTCTTTAAAACATAACTATACAAGGTTTCAGCCCTTTTATGGATCATTAATGGTTCATTTAAGAAGTGGGCTACAGGTACTATAGCATATGCCTGACCTATACAGCATTCCGGAAATAGTCCACCAGGAATGCTATGAAGAAATTCAATTAGAATGAGTTTTTCCTAAAATTTCAGAATTTAGAACATTTAGAAGAAATTCCTACCTGGCATACAGTAAATTAGACTGACCACAGATGTAAAGTGTTGTGGAAAGAATTCAGATTTATGTTTTTATTAACTAATATTGAAGTAGATAAGGCGTCTTTAACTTCAGTGGAGGTGGTACAATTGTTACTTTTTTAAAAAAAAAATACTTTGCTGTTGTAACTCCCAAACTGGGTTGCTCACAAACAGCCTAAGAGCATGCCTGCTAGCAATTTTCAAGTCACACTCTGGTTTTCACTTGCTTTTGTTTCTACTTACAGGATGCCCCCAATACACTCCCAGACCCAAATTTGTGCTCTGCCACGTCCAGCTCTTTCCTGGACAGTTAAGATTTTCTGATTCTTTGCTCTTGTAGACATGGAATATTCAATATTTTGCTACTTGAACTGGAGTCACCAAACAATTCAGATGAAACATAGCACTGAATTGGTTTAGATTAAAAATGTAAAACAAGATTACTATCAAAACCAGACAGTATTTTAAAAGAAATCAAATGTAAGTGCTTACAAGCAAATACATGTGAAAATAGACATCTAGAAGTCTAAAATGATCTAGGAAGCTATGGTTCAAGGCTTTGTTTAAAATGGCTTTTTTTACCCATAGTTTTCCAGCACAACAGTGACAGACCCTTTCCTTGTCAGGATCCCTCTCAGAGGCCCAAAGGTGCTGTTACCCATGTCTTTTTGGGTGAAAGAACTTGTGATTCTCTGCCCCCCCTTTTTTATAGTTCTTGAAGTGGATTCTTTTGAAGGTTACCCATCAAAGCAAAATTTATTCACACAAAAAAGATCACGTAGAGACTGGTGGTGAAGGAGACTCTATTCTCTTTCTTCCCAACTGCAAATTTACTTTGCAAATTTACTTTGTCTCTTGCTATTTGTATATTGAGGTAAACACACATTCTTTTGTTTAGGACAAGCCCATTTAGCAACCCTTCGCCTAGGCAGGGCTGTGTGGACTTGAAAATATACTAATGACATCATACAGGGGATTTCACAACTTTACACACTGTTGCTATATACATTTTACTATGGTATTATTAACCAGTGAGTTATTAATTTTCAAATGATACATCAGAAAGCACATTTTTATACAAAGATTATTATAGTTCTGTGAGAGTGTGAATACAGGGTTGCTTTCAGTCACAGTTAGGATGTACATCATACACAGTCATTGAACAAATGGAATAGTCCTATAACCGGATGACATCCCGTATCTAGTAGACAAAAGCTTAAATGAGACCAAAGTCAAGAAATTTAAGACCGAAAAAATAAATTGGAAATAAGATACTTTTTCAAACAAAACATCAGAACAATTTCTAATTAACCATTTGAGCAAGATTACAAAAGTGATGTAGTAAGAGTTACATCATTTTAAATCAAGATTGGAAGTCTTTCCAAAAAGTCACGCTCTCCTTCAAGCACAAAGTGCATGATTTGGAAATTACTATTTAGAATTCTATGACCGTGTTATACAGGAAGTCAGATCTGGTGCTCAAAATGGTCCTAAAATCTGTTAATATCTGAAATACATACTTCCCAATGTAAGTTACAAACCTCTGAATTACTATGTACAGATTGAAAACAAAATTATAAAAATACTGAAAACTTGTTTTGTGTATAGCGATATATGTATTGGGGTTAGTTAACTTTCAATTGTCAAAACAGATTTTCTAGAGAAAATTCAGTTTTCAATTAAAATGTTTTGGCCCCAAACTGGAAGAAAAATTTAAACGAAAAGAGATTGGAGAACCTTATATTCAGAGAAGGTAAGCAAGGAACTATTCAAACAACACCTGCGAAAGTCAAGTCATATTTCATAGAAGAACAATATTTAGTGATACTTACCTGCCAGATTTTCAAAAATCCTCAAAGGGTTGAAGTCATTCTTATTGGGGAAAGAGAGTTAGGCCAATACTGAGTGCTTTTAAAAATCAAGCCCACCACATTCAGTGTAAGACAGTGATCAAAAGAGAAGGGGGATAATCACCGTTACAATTATTCTCAATTATACAGAGAACACAATTACTTTTCTTGTTCCCATTGCAATATATGTTTGAGATCTAAACATGAGAAAATTCTAAACAGAGTTGAGATCTAACTGACATACAAAAAAATCCACTTAGCTGAGACACTGTTACATTTAAAACTTTGATGTAGGGCTCCACTAAGGAGATACGATTCCCATCATGGAGCAGCTTAAGGTGGACATGAAAGATTTCTTGTACTTCTTGAGGAGAATTTAAGAATCTTCTTTTACTGACATAGAAAAAAATTCATCTTGAAGAATATCACAAAAAACTTTCCCTTACTTTAGCACATTTCATATTTCCCAAAGGTTTCCATGCTCAAATCCAAGTATATTAAAATCCACTTCCCTCGAAATTCTAGCATTTCAGTTCTTGCTCTTATTTGGGAGTCTCAGGAATATTGGGAACAAGGAGCCTCTGTATCATTGAGTCTTGCACTTGAGTGAACTTCACTTATTTTCAAATTCTTGACTATTTTCAAGCTTTGGTACAAATTTTAAATGGCTTAAACAAAAGAAATAGCTTCATCAACCTGTGTGACTCATTCTTTTTCATCTAAGAGATAGTCTATGACTGTCCTTATGTCTTATCTTTTTTTCTGCCCTTGCTTCCAGTTCATCAGGGACAAGGGTTCTTTGCTCTGCTTTTTTTAATGCTTATCCAGTTTGACATTTCTACTGGAGATAGAACCTTTAATATTTCCCCTGTTTGATAATGATGATGCCTTGGGACTTCTTAAATGTCCCTGAACATTTCAATCGCAAGAATTCCCCTTCAATAGCTAGGAAAATAAGCTGCAGTTGCTGCATTCTCCAAGGAGTCAGTGGAGCTCTTGCTAAAGTATGTCAAAATTCCCAAGTGGTTTACCAGCATAAAAATCCTTGATCTTTTAGGAATTTGTTATGCAATCCTTCTGCTTTTCATTTCATTTTTTTTTTGCCTCAGTAAATAAATTAAAAAGAAGCAGCCTAAACTGGGATTTGAAATTGTACTTGAGAAGAGCAGTGTTACAAATGCATCTGCTCATGCCACAACCCTGGCTAGCATATGTACATTTTCTTATAAATATATATGCAATTTGTTGCTGGTTATTTTGAGATTTTAAAGTGTAGCCACATTGTAGAAAGTAAAAAAAAAAAACACAAATGGAAGTTGAATGAAAGTTCCAATGTCCTAGGTTAAGAGAACGACAATATTGGCTCAGTTCTGCAATCCTTGCTCTCAGTGAACAGTATTTTAATCTGAAGGTAGTCACATTGCAACTACTCAACATGAAAAGTTGGGGAGATACTACATTTTCTTAACAATCTCAGAAAACTTAAATCTTCCAGTCTATGCTTTCAGGGCCGCCGGGCCCCCCCACACACACTTTCCACAGTGTGTTTTCAACAACTATTAAACCAACCCCAATACATTCAGTGTGCCACCTGGAGGAAAATTATCTTTAAGGGAGGCACACATGGAAGAAACACACTTGCAACATACTGTCTCATAGTATGTACCTCATACATTACTTGCTTATACTTAATGAGGCAGTTGAAATTATGGAGCAGAAACCATTTTACAGAGTCTATTCTCTTTTGATGCATCACAGATAATTAACAATATTGGGAGTTAAGTCACACATTGGGAAAGAGAGACCTATGTACCTTTATTTAGCCTGAATATAAAGTGTGTGACTGTGTATAATGCTTTGGAAACATGAAATATTCACAGACTATTATATCTACTTTATAAATGTTACATGTATCTTTATGGAATAGCTAGTGACTGTATTCCTAGCTCAACAGTTGAAGCTAAACACACTGGGGGCATATTAATGCAAATCCCTGATGCAGGTGAAGTCTGTGGAAGTTTTGTGCTCTGGGGAGATACCATATGCTGGTTTGACCTGGTTCAAGAGGTCTCGCAAGCAAAGAACTGCAACACTGTATGAAGTGACCAACATGACAGAGACTCACCCTTGATCTAAGAACAGATCTAAGACTGTGACCAAGATTCTGGGGAAGTCATGAAATACTTTAAATGCTACTAGAATTTCCATGGGGAAGATGGGTGACAAACTGAGAATATATAAAGTGTGTCCCTCCCCTCCCCCGCCCCGCCTTTTTAAACACGTTTTCTCTGTAATGATTTGTTCAGAATAAATAGTACTTTTCTTTATGCAAACTGTCAGGTCACTAGTTAACTCTACCACTGCCTGACAGTATAGGACTGCAGGGGATGAATTAAGATCTGGCTGCCTGAGATAATCAATGAATTGCAGGAGCCTGCAGCCTACTTCCCAACTCTAAGGGGAGAGAGTTGCAGGGCTCTACCCCAAGAAAGGAGTTGACTAGAAGCTTGAGACCTAAGTGAAGTGCCCTTAAGGGGTATGTCTACACTTGCACGTTAGGTCAACTTAAGGACACTGAAGTCGACCTAAAGAATGCCGCGTCCACACTGGGCTTTCGTTAAGTCAACTTAAGAACTTCCTTAAGTTGACTTAATAACTACCCCTCTTTAGGTCAACCTAAAACCGGTGTGGACAGCCTAAGTTGACTGAATTCCCTAAGTTGACCTAGGGCTGGGGAGAAGGGAGCCTTCCCCCAAGCCGCAGCTCTCCATCGACCTAGCACCTGAGTATGTGGATGCAGGCAGTCAACTTAAGTTTTAGTGTAGACGTTGTAAGTTGACTTAACAAGGTTGACTTTAAGTTGACCTTCTTAAGTCGACTTAACAGAGTTGACTTAGCTTTTCTAGTGTAGACATAGCCAAGGAGGCTACAGAAGAATCGGAAGTGCATAAACACCACAGAAGGGTCAGAGATGAAATTATCTTGGGGATTTGACTGGAACGTAAATTTTGGAAATCAAAGGGACTTCTTCTGTCAACCTAAGCGAGGGTGAATCAGGCCCTGTGTATTTCTAATATGGGTTACTGGTCATTTTCCTCAGTAAGCAGAACTCAGAATAAGAAGGTGAAATCAAGAGGTTTGGAACTGAGAATTTAAAGGCATGGTTGGAACTGTAACAGCAATTGTTTTGCATATTTTTGCCTTCCAAAGAAGAATAATTCTCTATTTGCCACCTGTTCCATAAAAACAAAAATACCACCTGAGTGAACATTTGTCTATTTTGTAGCAGAGAATTCAAATGCATATTTTATTTGTTGAATCACATGTTCTTGAGGGCTAAATCAATACCCACAGCCTAAACAGTTCCAAGAACTCTTACCTGGGAACGCTTGGACAGCTAAGGGGCCTGGGGATTGAGAAATACCTTTGAGAGAAACACCATCTGTGCTTTCATTCTGTCTGCATATTTTGGAATTGTAATAAAAATGAGTTATTTTTGGAGAGAACAAGAATTGGAGAGATATTGAGAGTCCAAAGGAACAAACTGAAAGAAAGGGAAGGAAACTAAGATGCAATCTAAAAGGGATGAGATAATGCCCTGCAATGTATGGGACTATATTGCCCTAAAAGTTGGGTTTCTATAGGTTTTTATATTTGGGAGTAATAGATGGGAGCTTGTGAGGACAATGACTTTGGGTGTATTACTCATTTGCAGTTGTTTATATTCAGTTTAAAATTGTTTCAAAAAGTCCTAATGCTAATAATCTCTAAAGTTACAAATAGCATATTTGAAAAAATATCAAACAATATCCTCTGGACACATTTTCTAAAGGCTTCATAGCTTCCTGGCACCTGAACAGTATTTGAAATACCAGCTGCTAATTTCATATCATATACACATACATTTTTAATATGCTTATGTGCATGCACACACACACAAGACATGTTCTTTTACTTCAGCATCAATATGTCTGGAGCTGTAGGGTGTAAAAGATGGCAGAAAGCGTGCAACTAACCCTATGGGCAGGCTTTTCCTTTCCAACTCTTTCCTCTGTGTCTTAAACAAGAAAACAAAAAGGGAACAGTTTGCTTTGCTCAAATGCTAGAGTTCCTTTATGATTTGCTTTTGTTTTGTGGGTGAATGTTGTTTGCCTCCTCCTTTTCTGATGTACCATAGGCCACACACAAAGACCACCCAAAGTCAACCAACCACTCTTTCTATATACTAAAAACAAAACGCTAACCTGCATCTTCCTTATTCATTTGCAGAAAGTTTCTCAAAGAAAAGGGTAGGCTTTGTAAAATTTCACCAACTTGCCACTAATTTTCTTTAGATTTCACATCGTAAGTAAAATAATGCATATGAATTCCAGCTTTTTGTCACCCTATCTAGTTGAGAAATACCATCCAGGAGAGCTAGGTGGCAGAATGGTTTAATATACTAGCTTTTCTCTGAGAAAGATTTAACTTGAAATTGGCTTCAAAAGTGAAATGAATTTGGCGGCTTGTTCATTTGTCTACATGTCAAAACCATCACAGAATCAGACAAATCAATACAATTGACAACCTCTGCTCTGGAGAGGCCAAAAACTATAACAGTAGGGGTGCTGCAATAATATGATGGAGAGGCATCAACTAAAATGCAATGAAATTTGCAAAGCACTTCATGGTTTTAAGCACCTCTGCTTTCTTGAGCGCTACAATTGCTCTCAGTCGCCAGCAGACATAGCCACATTCTCTAACAGGGGATTTAAAAAGTTGATAGATGGTTTATAATGCAAGTTAGCACAGAAAAATAAAGTCACCCCACTCCGGAAGCAGGAAAGCAAGCACCCCATTATTTATGCTTGGGGAAGGAAGTCACCCTTGCATTAAGTGGCCTGAAGATAAAAATGATTATAAGCCACAAGAAAGCAATCCTAGTATAAAACAGCATCTTATGAAGTGGGTTGCAGCCCATGAAAGTTTATGCCCAAAGAAATTTGTTAGTCTTTAAGGTGCCACAGGACTCTCATGGTTTTTGCTAGTAAAAAAACAGAATTCCAGTACTGCTAACCCTCAATGTGCAAAAAATCATGAGAGTTAAACATTTAAAAGCTCTCTCTACAAACATAAGGACTAGAAATTTACTTATTTTACACAAAAAACTAACTTTTGTATAATAATTTGTCTCTAGAACTTGGGACTTTAAGTAAAACACCAAATATCATAAGACTGCACTAATTCAGGAGCATAATCTTCCACTAATACTCAGATGATCAATTTCACAGGATAACAGATGTAAAACTCAGTTTTAATGGGAGCGAGGGCTACAAGATCTGGCCTCAATTTGGTAAATTATTGTGGAAAAAAACAACCCCAAGAATCAGTATGTGGTCCCCCATTGAATACTGGAATAGACTTTGGTTTATTTCACTGATTTATAATAGTGTTTGAAATGGTTTTGTCTAATGGCAAGTTAATGGTACAGGAGTGACTATATGATAATTAGCTTGCTATGGAAGTAACTATGTAAAAACCTGTGTTAAGCTATTGGACAGGCCTAGAATGGTGTTTTGAGAAAAATAAGGCAGAATCTGAACTAAGTGTGCTAATACAAAGTGCTGTGCTTTCCTCCTGATTGGTATGACTCAGTCTGAAATAACTATCTCCAGTGATTTTTACATTTAAAAGAATAAAATGAATTTAAAGGTAATATTTCAAACAAGCCAAATTCCTTTATTATGGTGTGTATTAAAATAGTTCCTAGAGCCCCCAGTTGAGATCAAAATCCCAACATATTAAGCACTGTATGTGCACATATTGGAAAAATAAAACAGTCCTTGCACCAGACAGCATACCGTCTAATAGACTACATACAGTTAGCCAGTGACAGGTCTGGGAATAGAGCCTTGATCTCCTGTCTCCCCAGTCCAGTACCTGTCAGCTTTGTTATGCAGTTTCCCACTCTCTTTACTTACAGAGTGTTAGTAAAATCACAGGTTATCAAAACTGACAGACTGTTTAAAATCTAATTTACCAATCAGGCTTTATTTAATTAATTTATTCATTTATTTTATTTATTACTCTTGGCTTTTCAATTTACCCAATGAAGTCAATTTCACTTTTGTTTATAATCAGTTTCACTTCATTTATTCAGCTCTGTGCTGTAACATTTGGGTTAGAAACACTGCTGGAAATGTATACTTATTTAAAATCAACTAGCTGGGTTAGCATTATAATCAGGGAATAGTTTTTATTTATTCTACATCATCTAACGTAAGGCCAAATGTGAGCTGACAATATTCTTGTAGAGAACTATGCCAGCCCTTAGAGGGAAAGGTTTCAAAAGGCCAAAATGCTGGGCATCAAAATTAATTTATAAAGTCTGCAACATTAGACAGCAGTAACCTATTGGCAAGAGTTTTCAAAGACATTTAGATGTAGCAAATATAAGGCAGGGAAAGAAAGACTGTATTGATTAGAAGAATAATGGCACTAAGTGATCGGGATTACTGCTAGAATAGCCTACACTAGGACAGGAACAAGTAAATAGGATAACTGAACAAGCCTTTATAAAACATAACATTATGCTCTTTAATGGTAACATTCCCATACACTGTAGGCCAACAAAAGTCTGTGTTGTAGAGTACTATAGTGCTAGTATAATAGCAATATTTCTCTCTTACATCTCGCTTTCATCCATAGAACCAGAATAGTCATTAGCTATTCTTGGATGGAGGCACCAGCTCTCTCATGCTTCAACGAGAAATTCCATATTGGGGCTAAGAAATCTTTTCAGATAGAATAGTATCAAAACTATTTTGGTATCTGCAAGAAGTTTCAGTTTTAACAAATTGGTATTTCCCAGTATTTGCCATTTAATCCAATTTTTGACTAGCTCTACTCAAAACACTTCAGTGTTTAATTTTTTTCAATCTATAAAGTAGTAATAACATTACATATTCACTTTTGTGCACACAGATTCTTGGATGAAAGAGCGCACACAGAGGTTAGTGCACTAGGACTCTAACTCGCTCTTCCTCCAATCCATCTTACTGGCCAGTTACTCTTGTGGCAATCTGGCTGTTGGAGGAGGCTGACTCAGCCCTGCAGCAGGTCAGGAGTTAGTCATATCCCTCTCCAGGATAGCAGAGTCCCACAATGATCCTGGATTCCATTTCCTCACCAGTGATGGAGGGGACTTCCTATCTATCTATAAGCCCAGCAGGTGTCCAGTCACAGATGTAGAATTTTCAAAGTCTTTACCCTCCCCTTATTTCCCCAAGAAGAAATAAGGATTTTCTGCTCTTTGTAACAAGCATGGTTGGTATGGAGCACACACCACCGGACTCCAACCCAGGATCCTGTAAGAAGCAACAATGTTCAGCATAAAGGAGTGCCTTAAGGTTGCCTTCTTGGGGTACTCCCTACCATTCACTCTTCCACTAAAATATAAAAGGAAAAAAAAGAGCAAATAAAACTTTGGCTCAGCAGGCAGATGAGGGAAAGGCTTCTGTAACACCTTTCTTCAGGAGAGTTCTCTCGGCCCTGCAAGGCCCCCTTCTGAATTGTCTGGTTTCCTTTTAAGTTCCACCTCCAATTCAAACACTCCTTATACATAGGGTCACCTGGGCCAAGAGTTGCTCTCCTTACCCCCTCATTTCTAGAGTTGGCTTTATACACTAGCTCAGTGACAAAAGGAAGAAATCCTAGTCTGACTTCCTTTCCTGAACACCAGTTGCACAGTACTGTGATGCCAGATGAGCACGAACAAGGATCATCTCTTGAAGCATACAGGCTGTTTACTGGTGATATTTCTAGCACCGTTTTCCAAGATGCGTGAGTCCATTTGAAAGAGAAATTCAAATGTATATGTAATCTAAAGAGTGGATATCCTCCAGATGTTCAATGCATATTTTAATATATGTATTTCTTCCAACATGTCTTCTGTGTTTTCAACATTTGTATGAACAGCAATACATATTTTAAAATATAATCTATTGCTTTTAAAACAAATGTTTTAAATAAATGTTAAAATAGATATCTGAAGAAACCACAATCTTTTTTACTAAAATGTAAGCAGGGATAGCATCAACGATATTATAATTACTTTTTTGTTCCTCTAACTTTTCAGCATCTTCTTTTTTTTCAGTCATGACTTATAGTCAGGTTAAATCACATCTGCCAGACTGGTGAGAGAGCTGTAAAAGCACCAATTAGAAGTATTGAAACTATCCAAATAATTTATTGATACCAAGGGATCAATTTGTGTCAGCTAGTGAAAAATGTTGTAGTCTATCACCTCAAGACAGCTCTGGACCAAGTCATCTTTCAAAGTCAATAAAGAAAAAAGAGGCTGTGATGGCAGGTTGAGAGGAAAATAATTTAACAAGGACTGATGGCCATGCAGAAAAGTGTACAAGAATACTTGGAAATGGGAAGCATAAACACACACAGAGTAATTCATCTACTTTCTCCTCTCTAACAAAACAAAGTCAAGGAGTTACAAAAATTCTGTTTATATTACAATAAAAATGTAATATGAAGTTTTTGTAATGATAAAGTGTGAAAAAGTCAATTCTAAAAAACTCAAGGTGAACGAGAGCAGTATTCTATTCTACAGTAGTCTATTTCACTGCTCAACATTAAACATCTTAATTTGATGTAAAATACTTTAGGTAACTTTTGCAAAATTTCCCCCATTCAAATCCTGTGTCAAACAAATCACCACTGGAGTTTGCGGGGGAGGAAGAAAGGGTGAGAGGTTTCATGGAGGAGAGAAGGAACCCTCCCCTCTGGCAGATCTATGTAATAGGTGATCCACTGGCCATGTGCCCACTGTTCTTTTTACAGCACTACTGGATTAATGCACACAGGACGCCACTGGAGATCTAGGTTCTCGAGAATGCCAGAGGTGCATACTTGATACATACTTGACCCAAATATGTTCAACACACCTTTGGTACACTTTAAGATATGAAGATAAAGCTATTTGTGAAGTCTATTTGGAAAATATAACTGATCCTTATAGCTGGCACTATATGAGGCAATGTATTATTCAATTCTAGAATCTTTGCACTTAGTTTCAAAATCATGCATTTCATGTGTCTAATCCATATTAATTTGGCCCTCATATTTTCCATACATTAATATTTTAAATTAAGTATTTTATTAGCTCTACAAATAGGTTAATATCTTACTGGCAGTCAGTGTTGCTAATTATTCCATATAATAATAAAAATGAATAAACAGTCTATTCCCAGTACCGACAACATACACTAATTCTGGATAAGGACAACAGAGTCCTGTGGCACTTTTAAAGACTAACAGATTTATTAATCGCATGAGCTTTCGTGGGAGAAGATCCCACTTCATCAGACGCTTTGAAGATAGGAAAGTTACAGAGTGGGAGGAAATTAAATGCAGGGGAGTGTATGACATAGCATCAGGTCAGGCTGTAACAGCAAATCAAAATAGATGTTAGGATTCAAAACACTGGGGAACAGCACATAGAGGAGGGGGAGGTCAAATCGGCTACCCCTTTGGAATTTAATTCTGGATAAGAACATTTGATTTCACAGCTCACGGGCAACATTTGTTTAGATTGTTTTAGAAATCTGGAAGTAATTTGCGCCTCAGACTTGAATGTAATGAACTAAGCAAGTTGCACATGTGCTTGCTGTAGTTGTTTGTATGTCGTCACTAAAATCAAAACAGAACTCTGGACACAAGAGACGTGTATTAGATTATTGTAGGCCAAGCCATATGACAAAACGGGCCTGAAAACATCACCCAAACCAAAAATTGCCTTACAGATTTAATCAAAAGCCTTTTTTTTTTTTTTTTTTTTGCACCTTTCAGGTAGTCTGGAATTGTATGCATCTGCTGGTACGCAAAGTTACCTCTAGGATGTTTGGTACATTCTGCACTCACTTCAGATAAGCATATGGTACATTCAACTGTGGATCACATTGGCGCAATATATTACTGTAATATTACAGATGCTTTCTCAATTCAGTGTTTCTCCTGTATCAAACATTTTAGCATTCAATTCTCATTGGCTATGTCTACACTAGAAAAGTTAAGTCGACTTAACAAAGTTGACTTAACTTTTCTAGTGTAGACATAGCCCCATTTTGACCTTATTAAGTCAACTTTACACTTTAAGTCGCCTTAATAAGGTTGATTTATCTGCTAATCCCCATCCACACTGCCTTAAGTCGACCTAATAAGGTCGACTTAAACATTAAGTCGACCTAAACCGCGGTGTTATTAAGTCGACTTAACTTTTCCTTAACTCAACTTAAGGAAATCCTTAAGTCGACTTAAGGAAAACCCAGTGTGGACGCGGCGTAGTTTAGGTCGACTTAAGCCTCCTTAAGTCAACCTAATTTGTAAGTGTAGATGCACCCTTTATTACTAGAGAGAAACTAACATGCATAATTTGAATTCCTGCTGCGAAACATTAAATCAATAATTTTTAAAATTCCCAAATCCCTAAAAGGTAGGTTCTCAAATAGATATAAATATGAGAATGAAATGTTCAAAAAAATTGAAAGGCCCTTATTTGAATCAGCAATTTTGCAATGGCAAAATGGTTAATTGCAGGCCTAACTACCATCATGCATATAAAACCACTACATTTTGTGCTTTCATACGACTATGAATTTTTGCCTTGCATATCAAAATCAAGACATTTACCCAGTGCATTGAATTCTGTGTTGTGTAAAAATAAGAAAGAATAAACTTCAAGCCTTATACTAATACTTACTATTGTGAAAAATTAAAATATTTTTCATGTTTATGTTAAGACTGTTTTTATTACCTACCTGCTCTACAATGTTATGAATATAACAACAAATGTCAAAACAGAAAGCTCTTCAGTTCTGAAATAGTAAACAAAGCTCAAAAATGGATAAATAATGAATTCTTTCCAGACTTTCAGAATTACATTTCTTAGATGTTAGTTCCTTTGTTTAGTAAAAGTATATTTATTGAGAAAAATAAATTAAAACATCACAGTAACAGCTGGAATAAAACAATACTGCAGATAAGATGAACTCAAACTAGTACTTATTAAAATTCAAGTATTTTTGTCATTTCATCAAAATTCTGAAAATTATATGTGGGTATTTTATACTCATTTTCTTACTTTATAGGCATCCATAAACTGTCTTATGTTTTGGCTCTGATTCAACAAAGCATTTTAGCATGTGCTTATGCCCCTTTAAGTACTTTTCTGAATAGATCTGGACATAAGCCAGTGGTTAGATGCTCTGCGGATTTGGGTCCTATCTACTTTAAAAGTTACTATGCTATCTGTGTTAATTCTCCACAATTGTGCAAAAAGGATAGTGCAAATACTGTTAATACTGGTAAATTTATATTAAATATGGAAAATGAAAGTTCTTAAGGGAGCCCAATGTACATGGAAGTGTATATTTACCACATTCTTTAACAAACTAGACCAAATTCTCTCCTGATATAATCTGGCACAGTTCCATTGATTTTGATAGAGGTAAAGCAATTTAAACTGCATGAAAATTCAGTCCAATAACTAAGTTTGTATATCCTATTTTCACTCAATGTTTCCTAATATTTAGGTTAGGCAAAGAATTCTTCATATGAGTAACTATGCACTTGAGTACTCCCACTGAAATAAATTCAATGAGATTACTCACGTGTCTTCAAAAATGTATGCATACAATTTAGATCTTAAATTTACATTAGAATTTTTACAATTCTGAGACTCAGGGTAAATTTTTCAGAGGCATCTAAGTGATTTATTCTCTTCAAGTTCCATTTTCAAAAGTGACAGGCACTTTTGAAAATGGGACTAAGGCCGTGTCTACATACAAAAAGTTGTACCCTTTTAACTATAACGGTATGAAGAGGTAAGCTCTTCCTCATGTGGATACACTTGTTCTGTTGTTAAAATGTTTACATTGATATATCTCTTTCCTGTACAGAATAGGGATAAGTTTACCAGTATATGGCACCTTAATACTAGTACAACTGGGTCCATATGGTGATTGTACCAGTATAACTGTATCAGCAAAAATATCACATCCCAAACTGAAAGTTATACTGGTAAAAAAAAAATCTGTGTGTAGAGCACATTTTAGTCTCTTCAATCACTTAGGCACTTTGAAAATTTGTACCCCATAAAGGAAAATGGCTACAGAAAGACTCAACTACATAACTCAACTGAATTTAAATACAAAAAAAAAAAACCCAAACCAAAACTATCCAAACATCAGCAAGTAAAACAAAAGGAAGTAGCAGTAACTAAGAATTATACATTAATTATAGTGGATCACTAAGAACAAGATCCTTGAGAGAGCCACTCTATATTGCTAAGTCTATGTAACTTATTCTGGGTGCTCGCTGGCTGAGACATTGGAGCGTGGGTCTAAAATCATCTGCCAAAGGTTGTGCTCTATACCCATAATAACTATAATAACTGCCCGTAATGCAGAGAAGGGCCAAAGGTCCAATACAAGGTAAGTGACAAGGTGTGATACACGATACAAGTGATAAGGTAAAGAAGGATCTCAAGAAATTCAGCACTCTCATTGACAACTGGAAGAGCCCTGCCCACAACTGCTCACTCTGGAGAAATTGGCTCATGGCTGATGCAGTCATTGTGGAGAGTCATCAGAGAACCTGGGCTGAGGTCCAGAGGTGAGCCAAGAAGCTGTGTGTGCTCCAACCTCCTTCTGGCAAGTGGACCTGTAGCCACTCTGGAAAGGTCTGCTGCTCACACATTGGGCTCTTCTACCATACTACTGCCAAATCAGCATTGACTGACTTCATCATGTTTTCTTTCTTCCATCAATATTTTGGATGTCCATATCTATAGTAGTGGTCATATTCCCAAATGGGGGGATCTGATAGGTATAACACAATTTAATAGGAAATGAAGAAATAACTTTACATGGATTTCAACAATTATAGGAAAATGTTTTCTTATTATTCACTGTTTACATACCACCACCAGGGTACAGACACTTTATACACTCTTGTTTTCATTGTTTCCCTCAGCCAATCAACTTCTTTTTAAAAAAAATTGTTCAAATGTTAGTGTCTAACTCTTTAACATGGGTTCAAGACACCACACACAAAATTTACAACTGCTGTGTAGTAATCTGCTGGTAGGGCAAGAAATCTGATTAAAGAGTCATGGGAACACTGCAGAAGTTTAAAATGTAAAACAAGCATAAACATATGTTAATCCTGAAGCCCACTTGAGAGCCTTTCCGCAAAGTATCTTCTGCTATTCTGCTCGTATTATGTTAACAATAAGATGTTCTCCTGAGTCTTTAGAATATCACTTGTATAACAACAACAGTATCTCTTCAGCATAAAGTTCCTCAAATGCATAATCTTATCTGCTGTGTTACTATTCCAGCTGGCTAGAGTTATTTTCAGGCAAACCAATGAATCAGATATTCTCCCAGGTATGAGAGAGGTTATTATAATAAACAGGAGTTTTAGGGAGCTAATTTCATTCTGCTCCATTAGATAAGATGTTGTTCTCCTTGTAGGAAAATCTAATAAAACACACGTGTGAAACAAGCTGAGGCACAACATCAAAATACCATAGACCATCATAGCAAGGAAAGAAAGACCTTGTGAAGTTTGAATGCTCAGAGATCTATAATGTTCCAGAAATTAAAGACATGGCTTGTTTTAAGGCCTCAATCCAAAGTTGAAGCCAATTCCTATCTACCAGCAGAAACTCCAGGTCATAGAATCTTAGGCTATGTTCACACTGGCAAGTTAGTTCGAATTAAGGAAGCTTAATTTGAACTAACTAAAGCCATGGCTATACTAGGCTTTTATTAGTTTGAATTAAGGGCTTCCTTAATTCGAACTAATAAATTCGAATAGGGTATTAGAAGTAAAGCTTAATTCAAACTAACTAGTTTGAATTAACCAATGTGGCCATATTAATTCAAACTAATTTCTTAGTTCGAATTAACCGACCCATTGAAATCAATGGGGATCGCTAATTTGAACTAAGCAAGTGCCATGAATGGCACTTGCTTAGTTCGAACTAATTTTTTCTAGTTCGAATTAAACTAATTCGAACTAACTAAAATTAGTTCGAATTAGTTAGTTCAAACTAACTAATTTGAACTAATTTTAGTAAGTGTAGACATAGCTTTAGAGCTGGAAGGGACCTCATGAGGTCATCTAGTCCAACCCCCTACTAAAAGCAGGACCACTCCCATTAAATCATCCCAGCCACGGTTTTGTCTAACCGGGGCTTAAATGTTTCCAAAGATGGAGATTCCACTACCTCCCTAGGTAACCCATTCCAATGCTTCACCACCCTCCTAATGAGAAGAAAGTTTTTCCTAATATCCAACCTCGACCTCCCCAGCTGCAACTCAAGAGAAAGCGCCCTAAAACTAGGCAACTCATCTGTAAACTGGTAGTAACAATGTAGAGTGGCCAATGAGAAACTGCTTTCCAAAAGCTCAGTGCATTTAATCTTTCTCCATCTTTTATTTCTTTTTCTTTTAAGCTTTCTATTGAACACAGCACAGTTACCCATAAACTAAATATGCAACTTGCCTTCACTTAGATTGTTGCTCAAAAGTGTTACAAACCATAATGGTTGTAATGTGCACGCAGAAAGTTCAATATTTTAAAGCATCCACCACTTCCCATCTCAAAAAGCACACCACTTCTAAACTTCAGTGAAGAAAGGCTATCTTGTTGGACTTCCTGAGATGTGTCTGAGAGGGTCCCATCCTGCAGATCACAGAAGCTGTGTGGGATTCAATGTTTCAGTGATGTCTAGGTAAGTAGTTCCACACAGGGTGCAGTGCTGACACTTTTTGTCAATGCTGAACAACACCTTATTCCATGTGGAATCTCACTGTTGTAAACAGAAATATCTATGGACTAAAGAACTAAACATTCAGAATCATCATAGCACCTAGGAGCCCTAGTCATGGACCAGTACCCCACTGTGTTAGGCACTGTACAAACAGAAGAAAAAGGAAGCCCCCAACTCCAAAAGAATGTAAAATATAAGGTAAGAGACAAAGATGGATACAGAAGACTGATGGAGGAGTATAAAAACCAAAGAAATTATGAATCAACTAATGAATCAACCTTGGTCAGTCTAACAAGCTGCTTGTAGCACCCTGGTAGCTTTCAGTAACTTTAGTGCAGAAGAGAGTTTTGAGGAAAAAGCTAAATGAAGATAGGAAGCCAGATGTTCACGGGGAGCTTCTTCCAAATTTGAGGGGCAGCATGACAGAGCACAGGAAAGTTTTCATTTGAAAATATAACAAGTGGGCAATTGATGCCAACAGCACGGGCTGATTGGTGGCAGTAGTTGATCTTTCTATATAGATTGAAAGATAATAGGTAGGAAATAGGTCAGGAATGGCTTTGAAAGTGAGGACAAACTGGGTTATGTTTGATAGGATAGAGAAGGGAGCCAGCAGAAAGATGCAAACATGAATGTGAGAGTGGAACATCACATCCTAAGGATATTTTTCCCTTTAAAAGTAAAATAAATTATAATAGTAGATGATTAAAGTTGCCTCAACCTAGCACTCAAAATTGGGAAATGTACCATTTTAATTCTGCTTCTCCATTATATATCCATTGCAATACTCATTTCCAGTTCATATATGAATCAAATCAAACATAAAACACATTACTTACATGGTGTTCACATAGATGGTAAACACAGTTTTGTGCAAGTTAGTGACACACCATTTCATGGCTCTTTGAAGACCTGCTCTACAGGAGACATGAAATCTGATGTCATTTTAGATGACTTGACAGTATGTGCAAGTGAGTAGTGATAACATGGATTCATATACAGTTGAAAAATGTGTTCTTGTTGTAATAAATGAATTCTATACACTACAAAATAATACAAAGATGGTTTACTACTTCTTGTTTCATACACTAAATCTCTCAATTATTCCCTACCCTGAGGTTATTTGGTTTTCATTATTATCACTTGTATAGATTTTTGGCTCCGTTTATAAAGGAAACTGTCTAGATGAATACTGTATTATCTTGGTTAATTCTTCAAGCTTACTCTACCTCATACATAATCAATCTAATTTAAGCTTTCCCTTGCAAAACAACCGATATACCAAGAAACAAAATGCCTTCTGGGATGAAGATTACATCACTGACTCTTTACTTTATCACTTCAATCGCTCTATTTCAATTCTCCTTGGCAATTATTAGTCCCCTGAAGCCATGCAGAAAAAACAGCAAAAAAAGTCTTTATATAGTCCCAAAGCTTCCTCATCAGAGAAACAGAAATGAGCCATTTTGCCTGTCTTTGATTTACCATGGCTTAACTAAGTCTTTTAATTAGCCTCTGTACTTTGACTCTTACACACCAGAAAAATCAGATTTGCAGGTCATTATTATTAGTTAAGCTAATTCATTTCACTCTGCATATTTAAACATTTACAATATTCATAAAAGTTTTAAATGACCTGTATTTGGGTAGTTTGGCCTGGCAGTCTACAGATAGTCATATTTCAGAGAAATAGTGAAGCAACTGTTAAAGACTGTTCTGAGGAGGAGCTGACCTTAGTCCTGAAGCACCATAACACTATTTAAAAAAAAACAAAAAAAACTTTAGTGCTCTCTTCAGCAGTGGTTCCCATATTAAGGCTGCGAGGATGCAAATTCACAACTCATGGATGCATTAGTGTAATCCTTCATGCAGTGCATTTATGTAACTAAATTAAAGGCAGCAAAATGGGATCATGTAGCAGAGTCACAGCCATTTAGAAAAGGTTAAATCCCTTTGTCCTTTAAAAAAAACAGGATGATGTTTAGCTTTTTTTAAATGTTTTTTTACAACAGCAAAACAATGAATGAATAAACCAATTTCCAAAGAAAAATATACTATACTAAAAGTGTTTAAGTTTAAAAGCACAAATCAGTGCATTACCAAAAATGTTAAGAGTTAAAAAATCCCAATGACATCAATTAAACAAACAGGAAATAGTAGAAACCCAGGAAATTAAGAGCATTTGTGCAACAAGTTACATGTGAACAAGAATCAGAACCTTAACTCTGCCCCCACTTAAGTTGCAACAATATATTCTCTAATTAGAAAGTATTGCATACTTTTATTTTTTACAGCATGGTTGAAAGAAATGTTAAGCTGAATATCTTCAAGTGAGAGAAATCAACGGTGTAGTTACTAAAAGCCATGGTGCAATCATCAAGGTGTGACTTATGGACAAACTAACTCTTATTCATGATCTTCGGACCTGGAAGGTTATCGGAAATTATTTTCTGTCAGTAAATATTTAGTGTGCCAGATTATTTAATATGTACATTATGCTAATGCCTAGATAATCCAATCAAGATTAGAATGCTATTATCCTAGGAGCTGTACAAACAAGGGTCACTTTCTTAAAAGCTTTATACTTCAGCTTGGCACAATTCAATTTTTTTAAAAATATATTTTTTGACAGAAAATCATTGATTATTTTTAAGCATTTAAATTTTCACAGGTGTGGGAAATTATGGGGGATCAAACAATTATTTCATGGCAGCAGACACTGAGATACAAAATGTTAAAGCTTTATAACTTAAAATACATAGTCAACATGACATGTCAAATTATACTGAGTAAATATCTTTAAATCAATCTCGAATTCACAAACCGCTTTTTTCACACTGTATGTTTCAATGATCTTTGATGGAATTTTATATATATGTGTGTGTGTGTGTGTGTGTGTGTGTGTGTGTTGGCATGTGACAGTACAGTAAAATTGACATTTAATAACATTTACTGATAAAACTCAAATCCATACAAACCTATTTATATCTCCACACCAATCAGAAGCACCAGTATAGCTGAACATTGCAGGGGCATGCCCCGTTGCTCAAAGTGTAGCACAAGGAAATCTCAGATATACCGTATAGTTGCATAATGACAGCTAGAAAACCTGCCTCTCTGTTCCCACCCTATGGACACTGGCTTGAAGCAGCACTGTACAGTTGAAAACCTGTAAGCAAAATATTTACAGCAGCTCAATATATCTCCAGATGTGTGTGTGTGTGTGCGCACGCATGCGCGCGTGTGTGTGTATCTCCATATATCAGACTTCTAATCCCAATGTTCTAGACAAGCACATGAAAAAGCCTCAGTTTTCTACTGAAGTAACAATAAGGAACATTTTGTCTATTCATGAAAGGTGAAACACAGGTATTTGTGGAGGGTCAGGACAATGAAAGTGACCCTAATAAAATATAAATTGACAGTTTAAAAAAAAGCTAAGAGTTATTTTGTATCTGCTGGTACAAAGTAGAGTAATATAAAAACCAATAACTCATCATGCGGATCATTATAGTAAGCAAGAATATATGCAATAAGCTAATGTTATACAAGTTAATATTCTCACATCCTAAAAACAAAGCACAGCTGATATTAAGAAGCATAGAGTGGCTCCATCCTGTGGGCCTCCTTAGTAGACTACTACAGTAAAAATCATCATCATCATAAAGGAAAAGAATAGTGATAATAAACTCTTTGTTCTCAATGCCAGTTAGTTTCAGAGTTGATAAAGATTTTTTGGCAGTGGTATTTAAGCATGATTAGATTGCAGCTGTTTGGGTTTTTTTGTTTTGTTTTTGCCATAAACAGGTTGCTAAAACTCAATGCAGTGTGTTCAAATTAATTAGATGTCCTACATGAGTTGCAAGCCATTTCATTATAGATTTTTCAGTCAACGTAATTGTTTTATTACCAAGAGAAGCACATTCCTTCTAATAGGCTTTATATGATTACTAACCGTATTCAGATAGAAAGATGCAGACTGGAATGCATGTCATTATCTGTGGTAAAGTGAGGAAATGGAAGGGTGAACCACAATGGACTGAAACCATTTATTATATGACAATATACAGCATGTTGCTTTGTTTACAGAGGTATATATACCCACTTGAAAATATTTTAAACTGTTCAATAGAACCTGTTCCATCTATAGACTTGTTTTTAACCTAAAACAAACAAAGAAACAAAAAACCCAAATACTGACTTTGCTGGAATCCATTTTTATAAAACAACAATTTTTCCGTCATCTATAGTTAAATTGCTTTTTTGTTTTTAAACAGAAAATGATAATTATGCCCTTCTTAACAGAGCTTGTATAGCTAAAAGCTTGACGAATGACATGAAGAGACATTGTCCACTCTAGGAATGAGGTAAGGTACAAGTAAATAAGAAAGAGAAGTAGTCTAAAAATAGCAATAAACGGTGGCAACAGGAGATGTAGAAACTTGTCCAATTTTCTTGCAACATGACTTAAGACCCTAAGGACAACCAAGACTGTCAGGGACTAGAAATTCAGCAGAAGTAGTACATGCAGCTCAATGTGTCATTTACTTCCAATTAATCTTCTTGTTTATTTACTCTCATCATTCATGTTTGTTATTTTGGTATCATAAGGACCAACCAAGAATGTGGCCCCATTGTGCCAGAACAGTAAACAGTGCTTGCCCTGAAAAGCTTACAGTCTACAGTTAGCATTTGGATTGCCACTGATAAGTTTGAGAGTGGACAGCATCAAGGCTTTCTTTGGTGGAACACACCAGGAAGAAGATTAAGAAAATAAGGAATTAAATTGTAAAAATCCTGGGGCATTCCATGCATTCAATTAATATATATTCTGAAGAGCACTAATTGACAAACCACACAGTGCAGTATATTAGGCAATAATCACAGAAAACAAATCATGGCCATTTACAAGAATGATGCAACTGTCAATGCAAAAAGAGATGAGGGATATGGAAAAAGTGAGTTAAAATATAGTTTACAGTTGCAACCAAATAAGATAATTGTTTTAAACCTTCAAATAAGGTTGGTTTGTTTACTTGCATACACTATCTTTGCTTTCTTTATTAAAATCTTGCTATTGGAATTAAAAAATAATTTAAAAAAAAGAACAGTCAAAAGGGCTAAAATCAGTGCTGAATTATTTTCCAGAGATTGAAGGGTACTAATTTTCATTGTGTGACCACTTGTGTTCTCTCTCTGTCTCCTTCTGTCTCACACACACACACCCTGTTTTAATGGAACATACAGCACAGACTAATTAAATACGTTAAAAAGTTTTAAATAATTTATTTTCCCTCCAAAAAATTCATTTAAATAGAGCAAATGTATTAACTGAAGAATACTATAGAGCACCTCTTACAATTGAAGGACATTTTTCAAACAATTTTTTTCATTAAAAATAAACATCTCAAAAATAAATTATTTGTGAACAATCAGATATTTTAAGAAAGATATACTTTGTATTTTTTAGGTTTTTTAATCAAAATTATTATAGAAATGGTTATGGACAGAGTTCATTTATTCAAAATAGCGTTAATGAAAGGGGTAAAAAGCTTCACTAGGATCGACAGAAAGTTACTTTTCTGTACTGAGCTCTCACCCTGTGATTAGCATAGGATTAAGTTTTTTAGTCTGCTGGGAGCATTGCACAATGGACTTTTGGCACTTGAAAGGAATTTTTCCCTTACTGCCAGAATAGCTGGTCTGGGGAGGTGTTTTTCTTCCTCATTGCAGTTCCGGGACCTGGTGGGGTAGATTAGGATATGAGATATGTTATTGTCTAGAAACAGTATGGCTTACTCCACAGCCCCATCTCCCTTCTAAAGCCATAAACATTTTCTATAGTATAGTTGGTTGGTTTTTTTGTAGTCATGGTCAGTGGTTTCCATGATAGCTCAGATCCAAATGGATCTTTTAGATTTAATGGAAACACAGGTGTTTGTGGAAGAACCAAAGGGGAAACCTGGAAGGCCAAGAGTGGTGGACACTGTGTGGACCAGTCAATGCTTCACCTGGTATTCCCCAGGAGTAAGCGGTGCTCCCAGTCTCTCTAAATTGACCTCTTGTGGCCCCACCAGAATCTTTGAGGTAAAACATGGCACCCTCTCCTTCAAATAAATAAGTAGATGGGAACTTCACAGAGTTTCAGTTTATTACTCCCTGAATGCTTTTTAACCAAGATGACTTGGTCCTAGGTAAAAAATGTGTATTTGTCCCATAATCAATATACACATTGTCTGTTTATTCTTTTCAAAACTAGAAAATGCCTTGGAAAACTGCACAGAAATGTAATTCAGTGTAATTAAATCATTTTTCAAAACTCCTGACAATTAAACCATTAGTGTGTTGAAAATGGGTATACCCACAGGTTGGAAGCAACCCAACACCACCTTAGAGAGTGTACATATTTGAAGCAGATGTTGGGAACATAATTAGCAATTCATATTGTGTCATGTTTGGTGTGATCTTGCAATAAAAAAAAATCCCTAGTGATTCCAGATGTTGAAAGGTGGATGTTTTCTACTCTATATAGAATACCCTGATTGCATTTGTTGACAGAAAGCATGAGTCTGGATTTGGTTTCTGTTGGGGTGGCTACGCACTTTCAGGTTACTTGTATCACCCTTGCCAAGTGCTATAATGCTGGCCTGATTTCTCCCCCTCAAAAAAGGTTTTAAATGACATATCCATAGTTTTTCAATAAGTGGGTAACATATTTTTGGAGCTAGACATTCTTTTTCGCACCACCTTGATCTCAGATTAATTTTAAAGAAAAGGATTACAATTTCTTGAATACTGAATTTGACAGTTTTGTTTTGTAGCTGCTATTGAATGAAGGTATCCTTTACTATGACCCAAATCAGAGAGAATTGTACAGCTCAAGTACACAGCCTTATCCGCATCAAAATGCGTAAAAAAAAACATTGTGGGGCCAAGGGACAAAATACTCAGTCCCAATATGTATTAACCAGAATACCAGCAGGGATGCAGCCATTATTTAAAGGGTAAAGTTCCTCTTCACCCCAACTATAGAATGTTTTATCTCAGAAGACTGGCAGTGTGTGCTAGCCACAATCTAGCCCACTTCTTTCCTTCCATTTTTGCTCTCCCTTCTCACTCTTTCCACTATACTTGAAACTGTACAAGGAAACCGGCATTGACCCAGTCCTATTAAAATAATTTTTGTACAATTTCTAGATGCGAATTGCTCATATTTTTTGTGCACAAATCAGCAACATTTTAAAAACAGAAACTGTGTATGACAGATCTGTTAAACCATGCACATATTTAAGCTTCCTAACTTGCTCATCAGTAGCAGGAAGATACTTGGGCATAGTCTGAAAAATAAGTTGACTGAAATCATTTCTTAAAATCCTGAGAGCACTGAAATATTTCTCTCTCTGAATCCTATCAAAATGATAATATTGGTATATTGGATGATTTGTAAGTAGGACAACTTCCTACATTGTTAGCATCACCTATGCTACATCTAAGAAGTACATAAACAAATATAAATAAGTACTTTTTTTGCCTTTGTCTGAACAAAATATAATCTATCTGCATAAACACATACCCATGCCAAAGAAAATAGATGCTGATGGCAACATGACCTTCGTTTATGCTAAGAAAAAAAAAAAGGTGGAACTATCTGTTGTTAGCCAGGGAAGAGTCATCAAACGCAAATGCTGTCCAATTATCTATTGCATTGCTTTCCAATGGACTATGACAAGTTTAAATGAATGCAAATGAATTACAGCTTTTTCATACTAAAATATAAAAAATATCCTATTTTTGACAGGATCAGTACATAACAAAGCCCTAATGGAATCTGAAATTGTCTTCAGAAGTCTATGTCATTATTGCTTTTTAAGCTCTTCAAATGTCTCAGATTGTCAGGGTTACTAAATTAATAAGACAGAACAAACCTTTTGTCCCTGTTAAATGTAAAATCCTGGAGGCATGAATTTGCTACACTCATTACTCCCCCTTTCTCCCTGATTTTGCATTAAATTAGTAATGAAACTCACCAGTTTAAGAATAGCTTACAAAAGGCTTCAATAACAAGTTGAGAGAGGCATTTCTGAAAGTTTAATCACAGTGCAGAAAATTCAGCCTTCTGATATGCACAGCTATCGTCTTTCTTGAACTTACCCCAGCTGCCATAAGTTTGTTTTCTAAAGACTGAACACGCCCAGTGCTATATTTTCTATACCTTCTATCAAGTCTTTGTTCCTCGCCTCTGAATGCTCTCCAGTTTATCTACCCCCATCCTATATATTTTATAAACATAGAACAAAGTGCACTCTAAACATCACCATTTGCTTCTTTGCATATTGGTGCTTTCCCTCATATCCCTTCCTCTCCAAATCTGGAAACCTGTGATCAGTTCTCTGTTGTGCCACAGGCTAGCTGTGTGACCATGGGCAAGTTAGTCAGTTTTTCTTGCCTCAGTACCGTACTTCACAGGAACATTGTTAGGATAAATACATTACAAATTGTGAGGTGCTCAGATATTACAGTAATAGGAGATTTATGTGAATTTGAGATAGATTGTAATCTCTCTGGGGCAGGAATCTTTTCATGTATCTGTAAAGTGTCTAGAACTTTGCAGGTGCTTAGTAAATACAAAAAACATTACTACTATTGTTAAACTAATTATAGTAAATGCCATTTATTTATGGATATTGGTACATCTCAGAACACCACCATGCTACCTGAGTGCATCTACACTTGTAAATTAAGTCAACTTATTTAATTTACTCTGCATCTACACTACACTTTCCTTAAGTCGACTTAAGCAAGCTGCTTAAGTCATAGAATCATAGAATTATAGGGTTGGAAGGGACCTCACGAGGTCATCTAGTCCAACCCCCTGCTAAAAAGCAGGACCACTCCCCCTAAATCATCCCAGCCAGGCTTTTGTCTAACCGAGCCTTAAAGATCTCCAAAGACGGAGAATCTACCACCTCCCTAGATAGCCCATTCCAATGCTTCACCACCCTCCTAGTGAGAAAGTTTTTCCTAATGTCCAACCTTGACCTCCCCAGCTGTAATTTGAAACCATTGCTCCTTGTTCTGTCCTCTGTTACCCTCGAGAACAGCCTAGCTCCCGCCTCTTTGGAGCACCCCTTCAAGTAGTTGAAGGTTGCTATCAAATCTCCCCTCAGTCTTCTCTTCTGTAGACTATATAAGCCGAGTTCCTTCAGTCTCTCCTCATAAGTCATGTGCTCCAGTCCCCTAATCATTTCTGTTGCCCTCCGCTGGACTCTTTCTAATTTGTCCACATCCTTTCTGTAGTGGGGAGCCCAAAACTGGACACAGTGTTCCAGATGCGGCCTGACCAGTGTCGAATAGAGGGGAATTATCACATCCCTCGATCTGCTGGCAATACTCCTAATTTTCCTTAATTAAGGAAAATTAAGTCGACTTCACTAAACCTCATTTTAAGTCGACTTTTGGCTTAAGTCGACTTTAGAAAGTCAGTTTAAGCCAGTGTAGATGTGGAGTAGCCCTAAGTTGACTTTAAGTCGACTTAGAGCTCTCTAGGACTCCCCCACTGCCCTCCCTGTCGGGGTGGGGGGGGCATAGGGAGAGCCTGGCATGCCCCCCTGCTACTGTGGACCTGTCCAAGGTCCCCCTAGCCCCTACAAGTCGACCTAGGCATCCAGTGTGGACACTCTAGGTCGACTTTGTAGGGTCCCCCCAAAGTCGACTTAAAATTTAGATGTGGACATGCTAAGTCACCCTAAATTAACAACTGTAGACATAGCATCTGGAATTAGTGGCAGTATCTACTCAGAACCAGAACAGAAGAATTGTCTGTTTAGAAAGAAGGTACATTCACAGATCGGGCTAGATAGCGTACTAAAACCAAATTTTAATCCAAGTGTTTATTCACTCCAAACATTTAATCAGTCATTATGCTTAATTCATTATTTAATTTTAAAATGTTCATTCATGCCATCAGGGAACGAAAAGAATACCATATCACTTAGATGACCAATTACTCACCTCACTCAACAATTAACAAATAGTCGCAGTCCAGGAACAGGATGAAAATTTTTCACCCAAACTCTTTGCCAAATAAAAGAAAAAAAATATATACATTTGCAGAAATTGGGATCCATTCACAGTGATTGGAAAAAATCATTGATCAGAAAAGAAAAAAAATCGATAATCAATTGAATATTATTCACAGAAAATAAATTGCATCAGTTCTAGGAGTAGTGACACCCATTTTTACATGACTAATTTTCCACAGAAATGCAAAATAATCAATTCTGAGTTATACAGTGCTATTTTTGGTCTATTTTAAAATTCACTGATATTTTTGGAAAGTGGAATGTTTGTTCTGCCTCTTTTTCAGGTCTTTAACTCAAGGATGAGGAAAGGAAGAAGAGAGACTGAGAAGCAGAGAGAGAAAGAGAAATGCTCAGTAACTTCAAACACTATGATTAATGAAAGACAACAGTCTTGTGGCACTTTTAAAGACTAACAGATTTATTAATCGCATGAGCTTTCGTGGGAGAAAATCCCACTTCGTCAGACGCTTTGAAGATAGGAAAGTTACAGAGTGGGAGGAAATTAAATGCAGGGGAGTGTATGACATAGCATCAGGTCAGGCTGTAACAGCAAATCAAAATAGGTGTTAGGATTCAAAACACTGGGGAACAGCACATAGAGGAGGGGGAGGTCAATTCACTTGATGTAATGCGAGAAAAATCCATAGTCCCCGTTTAACCCCAAGACAATTGAGTCAAATTTGCATATAAGTTTGAGTTCTGCAGACAGTCTGTCTACAAGTAAAAATGAACAGAGAGTGTTGCCTCATTTGACCAGGGACAAGTTTCCCTTGTATAACATGGCTATTCTGGGGATGAATTGAGGCCATATACACAGCCCGAGGCTTATTGGATTGGTCATTACTCTGCTCACAGCAATTGCAGAAGTTAACTGATTTTGAGTCTCTGGTAGCTCTCAATGCAGGCTTCTGCGATTTCCAAAATCAGATACTCAAAGCCTCAGCTAAAGCATGATAAAACACAACATTTTTCTTGTATTTTATGTCTGAATACAAATAAAAATCCTAAATGAAAATATACAAGAATATGAAGAGATCTTTGTTTTAAATACCCTAGGATTTCTAGCTTTTGGACTAATTATGTATGACATTCATATTTCAGCAATGATGACAGATGATTTATTTGTTCAAGCCCATTTGGGGGTTACTTATTTCCAGGGTATTGATCACCATTTTCTTTTAGAGTGGAAGGCAAGCAGCTGATGCTGGAGTGAGAAACTAATGTAGAAATTAACATTCACCCAGATTTAGCTATTTTCTTTGCTGTTTATGATATCCACATCTAAATATTGCACATCGAGAATTGGGGGATAATTTCCTTTTCATGTAATGTTATTTTAACTCCATGATACCTATACAAGAGCAGTTTAAAGATCAATAATTGAATAAGAAAACAAAAAATAGGGTGGGTGTCGTTTACTACATGAGAAAAAAGTTAAATATACTCTAACAGTATTTTAGGGGAGGTATTTCATAACCACAATTTTGATTTACTTTACAAAATAGTCATACAACCTTTGTTCAGAATCCATACTTAAGTCTTTAATAGATGTCTCAAAAGTCAGAATGACATGATGTGCAACTAATGTGCACCCATTTTTGGAAGCTGACACAAAGAGGAACCAGTAGGCAACATGATATTAGCAACATCTGGCTCACACTTGAGAAAATGCAGCCTGAAGCGACCAACAGAGCTGTACCCTTCACACACTTCAGAGGATTTGGTAAACAAACCTGTCTAGACAAGACTTACAGATCTAAAAGTACCAGTCATTTGCAACTTCTTATACATGGGATTGTGCAAGGAATATGGATTAGTTTACATATTAGTATTGTCTGATCGAGTCTTTTCATAACAACGCTGAGTTGGCCTTGAGAGATCTAAACAAAGACTAGCTTTGCTTTTTCTCCCCCTTTAAAATTGCATCTCCTATACCAGCCACACACACATAACCAGTTCAAAACAGCTATAGTGTGTGATTTCAATTATTTGAAATTGCTTCTTCCTCCCCCCACAACATGACAATATTCTTCTCCTGCAGGGAATGAAATCTATTTTGAGACTGGCTGCACAGGTTTTCTAGCTGACCATCAGTCTAAGGAGTGCAACTTCTATCCGCAGAGAAAACTCTCCTCTCACAGATACGCTAAGTCATTCTGCCAAGTGGTAATGCCTTGACAATGAAACTATTATTGGTGGGTTCAGTCACATGCTGAAGGCAAAAGTCTAATCTTCATTCCAGGGGGAAAAAATCCATAGAGGGGCATAATGTTAAATAACCAAAATGGGTAGGAGAAGGAAGGAGACCAATGAGAAACTATTTACATAGCGTGCTAACAGGGAATCTTGAAATGAAATCATCAAAAGCATTTTATTAGTTCACAACATTTCCTGGTATTTTCCTCTTTTATTCCCTTCACAGTGCATGTGTGTCAGGAAGACTACTTCCTTTTGACATAAAGGAACAGTATATGATCTTCCTCTAATTTCAGTCAATATTATTCCTTGAATGGCTTAAGAGGTCTCAGCTGCAAGAGGTGAAAGCACATGCTTCCACCTCCAGGGACAGAATGCCTCATTTCTGCAAAGTAGCATCTCCTGCCTCCTGGGTGACCCAAGGCCCCAAACATGGATCTTCCCAGCAGTAATATGCTATTACTAGATCACCAGGCTAGAGTAAACAGCATGAAGCTGGCCCACCTGCCATTAAAGCATTCAGATGAGAAAGCAGTTTTCAACATGGAGCAATGGTACCTTGTTTCAGATTATATAAAATTGTACTTTAACATTTTGCAGTCCTTTGCAGGATTAGGGTACACTGTCATTCAGTGTACATCTGTTTAGTGGTATGCCAAGCGTAATGAGGCCCAAATCAGACTGAGTCTTCAAGGTGCTTTCTCATATAAATAAGACAAACACATAGATATAATCTAATGGAAATTTGCATTCAAATACTGTCTTGACTAACATATCCAAACCATTTGGCTCTAATAGCTGGACACAGTGCTGCTACTTAGTTTATTGAGAGACTTGTCAATTTGATTGTGGAGCACAGGCTTTCAGACACAGAGCTTGCTGGGGGCTGCTTCTATCAATCCTACAGATTCTCAGGATCTAAAGTTCATAACCTCTCCCTCTATGAAGGTTCACTGGTACCCTCTTTTCCAAAATGGCATGCTTCCTACAGAGAGGCAGTTAGAAAGCCTCCCTCTGCCTATTAGCAATTAAAGAGGCAACAGAGAAGGAACTAAAACTTTTCCAAGTTGCATTAACTCCTGCCTGGATTTTTGGATGAAGATATAGTAAGTCTACAGTGAACAGTTCCACTGAGTAGCTGGTCTCCTCTTCTGCTCATCTTTTTCCTACTCTGCCCACTACATACCAGAGAGCTATTTTCTCTCCTTGGCTGCGTCTACACTTGTAAATTAAGTCGACTTAAGCTTGCTTAAGTCGACTTAATTTACCCTGCGTCTACACTACAGTTTTCTTAAGTCGACTTAATTAGCTTGCTTAAGTCGACTTAATTAAAATTAAGTCAACTTTATAACACCTCCTTTGAATTCGACCTAAGGCTTAAATCGACTCCCTACAGTCAACTTAAGCCAGTGTAGACGTGGGATAGCCCTAAGTCTACTTAGGGCTACCCCAGGACTACACCAATGCCCTCCCTGCCGGGTGGGGGGCACAGGGGGAGCCTGGCACCCTGCCCCTATGCCCTGCCAGGGTCCCTGACCACCTTTGCCCCATTGCACTTATGTACAATGGGGCAAAGGCTGAGCCCCCTGGCAGTGGGCAAGGGGTGTCCCCCTGCCCCCGTGGACCTCCCCTAGGTCCCCCTAAGCTCCTAGAAGTCGACCTAGGCATCCAGTGTGGATGCTCTAGGTCGACTTTCTAAGTTCTCCTTTAAGTTGACTTTAATTTTAAGTATAGACGCACTAAGTCGACTTAACTAAGTCGACTTAGTTAAGTCGACTTAAATTAACAAGTGTAGACATAGCCCTTCAGAGAGGTTACCAAAGGATTAAGGAGCAAAGGCATTAAATGCCATATGCAGCAGCACTTTCCACTTTCTAAATGAGCATGGTGAGAAAAGGTGCTAGCCTTTAAAAAATAAAAATAAAAAAGGTTGAGAGTCATCCCCATATATTTTATGGTCTGGCCCACCATCCTGTATGAAACTATTTCCAAAAATTGATTCAAATAAATAAATAGTTTTGGTCAATCTGAACCTGCATTCTTGGTTTAAAAAAAAAGAGAGGAGGTTTCACTCGGTTCTAGGATTGAATTGTATTGGGGAACTGAATTAGTGCACAGCCACCCTAGGAACTAGAAAGTATGTAGTTGACTTAAAGCAAATTTTGCCCCCTCCCACCCTCCAAGGCTCCATCAAGTGCTCTTAAGTTACACAGCTGCATGCTCAACAATGTGTGTGTTCTTTCTTCAAAAATAATGGAAGTAAAATAATGAATTAAGCTGATGTGTTAGATTGCATCATCCCCCTGAAGATTGTATGGTGCTTTGCCCACTTTAATTCATTTGACCTCAGAAATATTCCTATGGAAATAGACAAATATTGCTAGCCCTAATATACAGATAAAAGAACAGACAAAGAGATCAAGAAATTTACCTAAGATCAATAAATAAATCTGTTGGTCTTTAAAAGTGCCACAGGACTCTATTTGTTTTTCTTCAATAGCCTAACAGGGCTACTCCTTTGGAATGTGGCAGAGATTGTTTGCTGACTTCCAATTCACTTCCTGATTCAGAGAACTGTCCTAGCCAGATACACAAAGTTAATAATCTCATACCCTAAAGACCAGAAGCACAAAAATATGCTTGTTTCACAACAGAAGACTATCATTCCCAGAATCTGTATAGCAAGGCTGTCATGCCCATTTTTTTTGAGCTCCCTGAAAACATTTGAAGACATTTAGTAAAGATTCTTTGAAAGAAGTATAATTCATACGCTTCAGTAAGAAGCTCCACAAGAACCTCATTTTGTGAAGAAGTAACTGCAGAAAGAATGACATCTATCAAATGGATAAAATAATTAGGACCTGTTTTGATTTTGTTACATGCATACACAACTGTGCGTAAAAATACATATGCAATTAGGTGAATAATTTATATATCCAGTAGTCTTCATTGCTTGTACACATTGGTGTAGACAAACACAAATGGTCAGCTAGATTCCATGATATCACAACTATTTTTTTAAGAAGTTATGTATTTTGACATAGGAGAACACTTAGTGTGAAGAGCAAACATGCACAATATCAGGCAATCTCTTTCTTCTACAGCAAAGTTTTCCCGTGGCAAGATAGATAATCAGACACCATAACCTTAATTCAATCATTAAATGTTTTGCCTGCCCAAGCATCTATAAAATGGTGTCACAAGTGACATCGTACTCAAAACAGCTGCATGCAAGTCAAATAAATGGGATTTAATCTGCTGTAAAACAGATTGAAAAACTTCTTATTCTTGAGAAAGGCATACAATTCTGATGTTGAACTACAATTGCTTTGCTTTTCAAACAGGCAGCGCTCAGTTTGTCAATTTACTATTTGCAAGCTCGAATGAGGGAATAAAGTTAGATATGTGCTATCTGGCCAAACTAGATGCAGCTGGATATTATTATCTGAACATTGATATGCTCTTGGTTCTCTATGGACACTGAGGAAGATATAGTCCCTGTCCCAGGAAAGTTAGACTCTAAACAAAATAACCAACTGAACTAAACAAACCAGGCAGGAAACTCCTGGCAAACTAGGCATAAAGCTATACATATGAATAAAGTGTGAAGTTTTAGGAACTAGGAGTTGCCTTGGTCCACTTTCCATGTCAGAATGGACCCCAAGAGAAATATAGTGAAGAGCCTGAGATGTTAAACTACACCTTCTATAAAGTGCCAATTTTTATCCCTAATGAGCACTGCATATCGCATTTGACATTACTCCTCTAAAAATGAATGGTTAGAATGGCAGTTGACCTCAATGGAACAGGCTCACACCCACAGCAGGTAATCAGCAGGAATAAAGACAAGACCAGGTTGAACAGACAGATATGAGAGCACATGGTGAGAAAAGTGTGTAACTGGTGAGCAGAGAGCGGGTCTCTTGACCCATTACCCCTGAACTTCCCTTATAAATCTGGATAGATGAATCTTCTAGCTATTGCAATCCCACCACTTGATAACTGCAGGCCCCCACACTGAACCTGCAGCAGGCACTCCAATGACCATAGAGCATCTTGGATTTTGTATACACCCTCATTGATTTACTGTTGAAGGGAAGAAGTTGAGCCACAAGCCACCAACTGTTAAAAGTGCCTATTAATTTGCATATTTTAAAGCATAATATTAATCCAATCCTGTGGGGTTCTTAGGACACTTTTTTCCTAAAAAAAAAAGTATTTTTTTGCTCCTTAGCTGAGTAAAATTATCAGACAAATATCATAGGCTAAAATAAAAAAAAACAACCTGACATTATTCCTAGAAAGTTTTCACAAATAAGTAGACTGTTTCTCTCCATTTCCACTTGCTAGTTGCCTTTTTATGGTGTTATTTGCTGTTGGTGAAAAATTCACATGTGCAAGACATCA
>ML685769.1:4250187-4260873 GCA_007922175.1 Pelusios castaneus | reverse complement strand
TCAAAGCGTCTGACGAAGTGGGATTTTCTCCCACGAAAGCTCATGCGATTAATAAATCTGTTAGTCTTTAAAAGTGCCACAAGACTCTGTTGTCTTTCTACAATAGACTAACACGGCTACCCCTTTGGAATTTGAATTCATAAATTATGTTTCTATGGGTCTTGACCAAGGGGGCCTGCTATTAACTGTTGACAGTTCTGACAATGCTAATGCAGTCATAAAAGCAAACAAACTAAAGAGTGATTAAAATGACTATTAACCTAACAACAAAGGTTACTTTGGTTGGCTACTCATATGGCCCATGTTAGATTAATTCATTTAAAATAAGTGAAATAAACCCATTGCTCCAGAATCTGTTTCACATCTATATAGTAATTTTTTTTTTAAAAAGGCAGATGTATACCAGCATATCACAGAGTCACAGAACTGTAGGGGTGGAAGAAACCTCAAAAGATCATTAAGTCCGGCTCCCTGCAATGAGGCAGGACCGAGTAAACCTAGACCATCCTTGAGAGACGTTTTTCCAGCCTATTCATAAAAACTTCCAAAGTTGGGGATTCCACCAACTCCTTTAGAAGCGATCTTAACTATTCTTAGAGGTAGACAGTTTTTCCTAATATCTAATTAAATCTCTCTTGCTGCCCATTACTTCTTGTCCTGCCTTCAGAAGACATGGAAAATTGAACACGGTTCTCTTTATAACTGCCCTTAGCATATTGGAGCACTGTGGTGTATGAAGGCACGGACTCCGGCTAAGGCAAGCACGAAATCACTTTATTAGCAGCTTACAGCCATTCTTATACGCTACAGATAGTGCACTTGGTAATTTTCCACATTCACAGGCTTACATCCAAATTAGCAAAGTTTTAGTTCCTGGCCTGCTCACAGTTCCTTATCATGCAGCTGCGCCGTGTTCTTGTTTACCAGGCTGGTTCCTTGATTTCCCACGCCTCAGCCATCTTTCTCACATCGAGTTCTTGTCCTTTAGTTACCTTTTAACTATCCCTTCTTCCAAGTGTACAGATCATGGCCCTGGATCAATACACTGCTATTGGTGGGTCTCCACAGAGCACTGTTAAAAAGGCCCCTTGGATTGAACAAACTTACAGGTAAAATACTGTAATTATAGCCTCGAGAAACACTTATTTTTTCTAAGTAAGGTACATGAACATTTTCTACAAGGGAAATACTAATGTCAATTATTTCAATTTCAAAACATCACTTTAGAAAGATGAGTCCATACAACTCAGCAGCCTAAACTGTTTTAAAACTTCCCACACATATAACTTGAAGAGTTTTGGATGCAGAAAAGGGCTTACTTGGATCAGGTACTGGAATATTCTTCACTCAAATACATTTCACATTTCTTTCAAACAAAATTGGAACTAGATCTCTTTTGCATACTTTTTTCATATGCGAGATTTAATCTTTCTATGAATAGGAAATTTAGACGGCAAAAATGCAGTCAAACAATTTCGAAGTATAACTCATAAAATGATACTTTGAGCTGGAACACAGATCAACAGAGAAATCAATAACATTTTCTAATTGAGAAAGCAGACTTCAGCTGATTAGGAGAAGATAAAGCACATCCCTGCTTTAAATATCTGCTGAAGTATATGCTATTAGCTCCAAGTCAGTGTCTTTTAAACAATGTAATAGAAATAAACCACTTGTCTTCTATAGAACTTGTTAAACTACAGTATATTCCTTTATGTTTTGGATTTGGATTTCATTTGTTTAGTTTTCTTCTTTTAAAAATACCAGTTCTCTAGTTGATTTAAACGATGTAGTTGTTGTTCCAGTTTTATAAGATCTTATGTCATAATTTATTGACAAGGTTATGCATGAACAATCCAAAGGTTTTGGTATAACAGCTTCAGGAATAAATGTGAATAAAATTAAGGAATACAAAAACCTTTTCATAAATAGCATAGCTAAGGCTTAATGAGATGTTATGTACTAAAACATTTTTGTTGTCTGTCATCTAATACTTCTTATATGTACTTCAGTGTTATCATTAAGTAAGAATATAAAATAGGAAAAGAACTGACATTCCTTCATCTATTTTCACAGTCCTTTCAAGTTGCTAAGCGTTCTCCATCTTTCTAAATAATTGTATTTCCAACTAGATTGTCTGTCTCAGTAATCTCTCTTCAGTAGTGTTTTGTAGGAAAAAAATGATGAATAAAAGGGACCTGTGAGGGAATGCTAGACACCTAGCAGCTCTTTCCAGATAAATTGGAAGGGGTAAGTACAGTTGAAATGATCCTAGACCCAACCTTAACTATGTAAACTTTAATGGGAGAGTGCACCAATCATATGAAAGAGTTCCTTTCCTCACTTTTCAGTTGAATACTACAGCACAAACAAAACAAAAAACATCATACCATAACTGATTCCAGAACTATAGGAACTACATTACATTACATGACTAGATTACATTGTAACAATATAGCACTTACTGGGAAAATGTACAATAGCACCAATGGATACAGATTCCTGACCAGCCCATATAAGAACATCTCTGGCACAGAAGTAAAAGGGGTCAACAATTTGCTCTCTATTCCCATGGGTTTCAATAACAGTTACACACATGTATCCAAGGAAGGAATTAGGCCCAGTCTCTTTTAAATATGCTTTCTTCCCTTCCTCCCTAATCTTCCGAAGAGTTGCCCTACCTATAGTATGAAGAACAGATTTTACTAATTACAAATAAAGTATTGCACAAATCACTGTGATTGGATGATCCATGAACTGAAAAGTCAGTAAAAATCTTACAAAACAAGTGCGAACCAAACTAATCCATCTGTGCTACCCAAGTCTGGTGGACTACTATGGAGATGGAAAGCCTCACAGCCCTCCAAGTTTCCACAAAACATTGACACATTGAATCAGCATGGAAGTGACTAGTTTAGTGTCCAACATTTTTCAAGTAGGAACAGTGGTTTGGAAAGTAATTTTTTTAAAGTAATATTTATTTTTTCTTTTTCAGTGGGACATAGGCTTTTTCAGAAACCTTATCTTTATCCCTCTATTATTAACAGATGACTTACCTAAGAAGTTTAGACTTTCTCAAAGCTGCATGTAGTTTCGGAAGCATGTGACTCCCATAGAATCTGGCTAAAACTGTGCACGACATTTTGAAATTTTACTCCAAAGGATGAAATGTAACATTGTTTATTCACACAAAACATTTCCACACTGCTAAAGAGAGCTCTTGCTTAGCAGGCAGAGGGTCTGCACTAGAAACAAACAAAAAGGCTGAAAACTGCTAACTGCTTACTCTCTTTTTTTAAACTATGAGGTAGATTTAAATCTTTAGACTAATAATATTTATTTAATAAAAATTAATTCAGTAACAGTAATTATTAATTACTTCCACTAATAAAAATACCACCATATTCTGAACACACATATGATCACAAGTGCATATAACAGATTCTCAATAGCAGTGTTCTCTTGGAGTAAAGTAATTCTTTTTAACTTCTAATGCATTTTCAGAAAACCAGTAAGACTCCTCCTCAGATGCCTCTACAAATTGTTTACTGCTGGAAAAATCACTGAAGTATGGAAAAATTGTAATATTTCCTTATAATTTTTGTCCTGGAAAATTCTGGTCACAGTATAGAAACTATCAAGCACGGAGCAGCCAGCATTACATTCACTCACTTCCTGATTGCAGTTAAACTACATTATATGTAGAAGGACAGTTCATCAAAATCCATATTGCAACAGAGAGAACTGATGAGAAGCCAAGATAGATGCATGCGTCACTCCCCCCTTCCCCCCGCACCACCTTTCAAATAAAAATCTTGCTGAGAAATGCTCTGTTACAGCAATGCTACACAAACATTTTTCTCAGACACTTAAAGGCTTCCTTCCATAATACCTTTAGATCAGCAATTTGCTCTGATAAATTCTTTATTGAGACAAAAGCTAACTACACAGAAAACTAACCAAGAATGCAGTTTTCCCTTTACACTATTTATCATTCTGTTTGGAGAAAAGGAACAGCTTTGGTGGACTACAGTTCAGAGAAAGGGTCACCTATATATCAAGTACCCACTGACAACTTTTAGCAGTTGAAACAAAATTCAAACTTATTTACAAGATTTAGGGTCATAAAAATAATGTACATATGACAAGAAAGAATTATTTGATTTTCCCCCCCCCAAACCACCATTGTTGGATTTACCAAGAGAAGGAATATCATTACATTGAATTTAAGAGCTAATGATGTAGGGTGCTTAACACTTGTAGCAACTCAGAGGTGCAAAGCTTCACCTAAAAGTTTCCTTAGTTTTACTGTATGCAGAGCTCTAGAAATTTCAACTAACTCCCATGTTCTGAAGCAGTTTTCCCTTTCCATTCAAAAGATTAATATATATTGAACAAAATTATAATATTGTCATTCTTCAATATGGCTATTTTCTACTGTTAAATGGAGCTGCCTCATGCAATAAAAAGCATAAGTGAAGAAATCTGTCAAGTCACATATAAAAGGTGAACATTAATAGGTTTTTACTGGGGAGAATAAAGTCTACAGAAAAAGATGTTTTCAACACTGGTGATTTGCCATATTCCAGGAATACACAAATTCAAGATACAATTAAAACATTTTATTAGTGGAAGGACAGGAGAGAAATTGTACCATTTTCTTTCCCTGGATATAAAATATATTTCAGCTGTCATCAATAGTAACACAAAAACTAAATAATAAAACAACTCAATAAGCAGTGCTAGCTAGATACAAGATCAAACGATAATAATTAAACTGATCTTTTCTGAATATGACTGGTCAAACAGGCTTAGTTTCTTTACTTTTTCCCCCTTTCTTAACTTTTTCATAGTCACATGAAATTGTAGGTTCCAAATCAAACGTAAACCAGTGGATCTTACCTCTGTCACTGAAGTCATCCACAAGAATGATTTCAGCTATAAGGATGTCTGGACTCCGGTTAATAATGCTGTGTATAGTTCGCAAGAGTGAAGTCCATCCTTCATTATGAAATGGGATAATTATGCTAGTATTTGGCAGCTTTTCCAAGTATATTTTGTGCTTACAGCTGAGGAGGTGGAGAAAAAAAAAAGGAGGTATGTAAGAACACAGAAGAGAATGGACTCAGTATATACAGTTCAACTGTTTGCCCCTTTCAGCCATCACTTTTGTGTGTGTGAAATAACTCAGTATATCCAAAGTGTTTTTAACTCTATGACCAGTCGCATCATTAATTCAATTATGTATTTATTAAAGAGCATTAAGTAACTACACTGTAACTACCATGAAACTAATATTTAATAACTAAAAGGACAAACTAGGTCTTTTTTATTCAAGTGCACAATAACAAGGATTTCACAAATATAATACTGTAGATTAGAAAAATGGAGGTACAATATGTAATGCTCTTGTAAACTCAGCAGGAATTATGCCTGAGTAACTAGTAGATAATATGCATTCTCAATAAAGTCTCTATAAAAGGATATACTTATTCAAAAAGTTTTGGGACATCATATGAAAAACAGAATCTTAATGATCCCTTCCCTTACCCAAAGCAAAGAAGAATTGTAAAATTAGTGCTTTCCCAAAGAGGCAAAGCTGATAGCATTTCATTATCTATTTTGCTAGATGATATATATTCAACCAACCAAAGACATGAAAGTACAGCTCTACATCTAAACATTCAATACAGTTGATGCCATTAAGTGAAAAGTTTTACAATAAATGTGCCTCTGGATATCCACCCTAACTGTCTGCAGTTATTTGGAGGGCAAGAGTATTTCAAAACTGTTCTTCAACAAAAACATTCATAAAATGCCATCATGTAAAAGACATACGTAAAAGCTCATCATTTTCCAACACTATTTAAAGTCCTTAATTCTGAGGTAAACTTTCAAACCAAATAATGTGTCTGGAGAGGATATTTACACTACATTTATTGGGCTATCATACCTTTTACCCAAAAGTCATTGATTCAGTTTTTCTCCCTACTCCTTGTAACAACCTTCTAGGTACTTGAAAACTGTTATGTTCCCCCTCAGTCTCCTCTTTTCCACACTAAACAAACCCAGTTCTTTCAGTCTTCCCACATAAGTCAAGTATTCCAGACCTTTAATAATTTTTTTTGCTCTTCTCTGGACTTTCTCCACTTCTTTCCTGAAATGAGATGCCCCAAACCAGACATAATATTCCAGTTGAGGCCTGGAATAGAGTAAAATAATTACTTCTCATGTCTTCCTCACAGTACTCCTTTTAACGCATCCCAGAATGATGTTTGTTTTTTTGCAAGGGTTACACTGTTGACTCATCTTTAGCTTGTGGTCCACTATGACATCCAGATTGGTTTCCACACTACTCCTTCCTAGGCAGTCATTGCCCATTTTGTATGTGTGCAATGGATTGCTCTTTCCTAAATGAAGTGCTTTGTATTTGTCCTTATTGAATTTCATCCTATTAACCTCAGACCATATAATCAGTTTGTCCAAATCATTTTGAATTGTGATCCTATCCTCCAAGCCACTTGCAACCCCACCCTTGGTATCATTGGCAAACTTTATAAGCATACTCTCTATGCCATCATCTAAATCACTGATGAAAATATTGAACAGACCCAGACCCAGAACTGATCCCTATGGTACCCTGTTTGTTATACCCTTCCAGAATGACTGTGAACCATTGATAACTACTCTCTGGGAGACAACAGAGTCCTGTGACACTTTTAAAGACTAACAGATTTATTTATCGCATGAGCTTTCTACTTTCTCTTTTCCTAGTTCGTTAATGAGAAGGCAATGTGAGACCGTATCCCCTACAACAAGAAGGCATGTTACTCTGTCATAGAAAGCTATCAGATTGATATGACACAAATTGTTCTTGACAAATCCATTCTGACTATCACTTAACACTTTATTCTCTTCTAGATGTTTGTAAATTGATTCCTTAATTATTTGCACCCTTATCTTCCTTAATAAGAAGTTAGGCTTACTGGTCTGTAATTTCCTGGGTTGTCCTTATCTCCCATTTTTATAGATGGGCACTATATTTGCCCCTTTTCAGTCCTCTGGGATCTCTCCCATCTTCCATGGCTTTTCAAAGATAATAGCTAATGGCTTAGATATCTCCTGAGTCAGCTCCTTGAATATTCTAGGGTGCATATCATCAGGCCCTTGTGACTTGTAGACATCTAACTTGTTTACGTAATTTTTAACTTGTTCTTTTCCTATTTTAGCTTCTGATCCTATCCCATTTGGCCATTCACTATATTAGGCGTCCAATGGCCAAACTTTCTTGGTGAAAACTGAAACAAAGACGTCCTTTAGTTTCTCTGCCATGTCCACATTTTCTGTTTTTGTTTTTTCCTTTTTACTGAGTAATGGTCCTACACTGTCCTTGGTCTTCCTCTTGTTTCTAATATATTTGAAGAATATTTTCTTATTACCCTTTGTGCCTTCAGCTAGTTTGATCTCCGTTTGTGCCTTGGCCTTTTTGATTTTTCCCCTACACAATTGTGCTATTTGTTTACAGTCATCACAATTTGACCTACTTTCCACTTTTGGTAGGACTCTTATTTTTAGATTATTGAAAATCTCCTGGTTAAACCAGGGTGGTTTCTTGCCATACTTTCTACGCAGTGGAATAGCTTGCCCTTGTGCCTTTAATAATGTTTTTTGAAAAACTGCCAATTGTCTTCAGTTATTATTCCTCTTAGACATGTTTCCCATGGGATCCTACCTACCAACTTCCTAAGAGTACTAAAGTCTGCCTTCTTGAAATCCATTGTCTTTATTTCGGTGTCCTCTCTCCTATCATTCCTTAGAATCATGAACTCTACCATTCCATGAGCACTTTCAGCCAAACAGCCTTCCACTTTCAAATTTTCAACCAGTTCTCCTCTGTTTGTCAAAATCAAACAGAGAACAGCCTCTCTCCTAGTAGCTTTCTCCACCTTCTAAAATAAAAAATTGTCTCCAATACATTCCAAGAATTTGTTGGATAATCTGTGATTTGCTAGGTTATTTTCCATAAAGGTGTCTGGGTAGTTAAAAGTCCCCCATCACCACCAAATCCAGTGCTCTGGATTATTTTGTTATTTGTTGGAGGGAAAAAGCCTCGTCCACCTCTTCTTCCCTTTTCTTCCCTCACCATGATTCACCCCTCCCCCCCTTTTAATCTTTACCCAGAGACTTTTAACATCCTTTCACACAGAACTCTTGGGTGAATACCCGTTGGTCCTGATGAATTATTATTGTTTAATTTATCAACTTGATCCAAAATGGCCTACACTGACATCAATCTGGGACAGTTCCTTATATTTGTCACCTAAAAAAAAAAAGGTTCAGGTATAAGAAGCTCCCTCACATTTGCTGCAGTGAAGACTGATGCAGAGAAGCTAAATATATTCTTTGCAACATCCTTGTCTTCCTTGACTGATCCATTAGCACTGATCATCCCAGCTGATTGTTTGGCAGGATTCCTGCTTCCAATGTACTTAAAAAAGAAAAAAAAACCTTGCTCTTAGTTTTTGCCTTCTGGTAGCTGATCCTCAAATTCTTTTTTGGCTTGCCCAATTATACTTCTAAATTTGACATACTACAGTTTATGCATCTTTCCATCTTCCTCAGTAGGATTTTACTTCCACTATTTGAAATATGCCTTTTTATTTTTAATGACTGCTTTTGCTTTTCTGTTTAGCCATGGTGGCTGTCCAGATTATCTCTTTAGAATTCTCATTCATGGAGGGTAAATATTGTGCCTCAAGGGATGTATAAAAGAGAAAGAGGTGCCATAAGCACTATAAGTAAAACCAGTGTTAAGCCACTAAGAAACAGGAGAATATAAGCTCCTCTTCAGTGGAAGACTGGAGGAACAAAAATAAGGTTCCTCTCTATGATCTGAATGTAAGTAGAAGAGATTTATTAAGTATGACTGAGGACATGCAGCTACTTTTGCCTAAAATCCAGATTGAAAATTTCAAAAGGGAGGCAGTAGAAGCTGCTCTGCCTCAGATAATGTAAGCCTTGATGCGACTTAACTGCCAGTCAGGCAGGTCACAGCAGTGAAAAATGTAGTTAGACAGCCCTTCAGGTATTGCTTTAATGAGCATATTTCTCAGGGAATTAGCATCAAAGAGACAAAAATTGAGTGGACTTTCTCAGGCCTTTGTGTCGGCTACAAGTAGAACCTCGAGGAGCTTTTAACGCTTGGCTTGTGGAGGGGTTCTCCTTGGGATGGGCACAAAAAGAACATGGAACTCTGTTTTACAAAGGAACCTCAGACAAAATTGAAGCACCATCCTATCCATACAAAGATTATGTCATCAGTCTGTAATTAGTCAAGTACCTCCTGAACTCATAAATTTATTCCCTCTCTCTTCTGAAATCTATATTATATTTTTATCCAAGTTCTTTTTGGATTAAGTGTAATTAGATACACACACACACACACACACACACACACACACACTTCTTAAATGTTCCTTTGAATGTTATTGGGAATCTCTCTCATGTTTTTGTATGTCTCCCTCCAGTTGAGTAATAAATCACCTTCCTTGTAAAATAAATTGACAGTAATGAATCCCCTAAAGAATTACATTGAGTCTCTAGCTCTTCTCTCTTTTCTAGTTATGGACGGATGTACTCCGGATAGTTTTGTTTGTTTTTAAAGGGTTGTGAGTGAAGAGGTGATGCTCGATGTTGTGAATGTAATTGTTCCTGATGGAAAAACTGAGCCCCAATTTTCCTTTATATATATATATATATATATATATATATAATTACATGCATGAGGCTAATTGTGAAAAAAAAATATGTTCTACAATTTATTTTAGGACTATGTTGAGTGCTGCTCTTCCTCAATGAGTACTAAATAATATATCGAACACTCATACAGAAAATTAGGATGATTACATCTGAGTGGTTCTCATCTATTCCATTTGTTTGGTTATCTGAAGGGAAGACAAAGAACTGCATTACTTGATTTCAGGGTGGCATCTTCAGCAAATTGGACAAATTATTCCACATTATTGTTTGCTCACCCCAAACTGAAATCCATACAAGTAAGTAGAAATAAATGATGAAACATACTACATGTTACAAGAAAAATATAGGTTATGATAAAATTTACGTTAGCGCTCAGAACTTCTTAGCATACAAATTTCAAATGGGTTAGGGTTGTTACAACATTTCTTTTTAAGTGTCAATGCTCATTTTATTGAGAAAATAAATATAAATATCAAATGTTGCTTTAGGCTATAAGATTGATTTACAAACCTTTTCAGTTCAGTTTGTGGTTTTCTTTTTAAATCTTATTCAGTAGAATCCATTTAGAAGTCAATGTTTGCTGACTTATCATACTCACAGCTGCTGTGTTTACCTTATATTTCCAAGGAAAAGGGAAACTTGCTATTTTAGCTATTACTATTGGGTAACTGCTTTAAGTGGTGACCATTGTATATTTAAGGTTTTTCAAGTTATTTTATCAATAAGAAATTGATCTAATAATTTGTTGTTTCACTCATTTGTCCCTAAAACATGGTGGTAAAATTGCCCATTTAACAGTAATCAACATGTATTAATGATTCATTAATATTACTTTATTCTTCCAACAGACAACTTTTTAACCTAGTTATAAACCTTTTAAATAAAACATTTTTTTAAAATGAAAAGAGAATGGATACTTAAGGATTC
>ML685769.1:4221066-4250087 GCA_007922175.1 Pelusios castaneus | reverse complement strand
AACATTTTTTCCCAGAATGTAAGTATCAAGTATTGACTCTTTTTTAACAAGGCATCAACATTTGTGGAGCACAGCAACAGAATTAAATGTAGGTGATTTTTCATTGGAACTGATCCATAAAAGCATCTTATAAATTGATTTTCTATTCTAGTAACAGAACATATTTCAATTTTCTAACAAAGAAAGTGAACGTGGAACACTCATTGGACCAGACTCTGAGTTTTGTTGATTGAGTGCATACAGTTAGATTTCCTAGATAAGCTTAATTGTATTACACACTGCATTTCTAAAAACAAGCTTTTTGTTTAGCATTTATCTAGGACTATTACAGGTAAAAAAGTGGTGTTCTTTACAACTAACTATTTTAAAAAAAAGAAAGGAGCATTCTCCTCAACACAGGGTAACTTTTAACTTGAAGAGAAACAATACTGACTACAGAACAATTATTAGAATAGTAATAGTAATGAGAGTGGTCATATATTGGACTGTTTCCCAGTTACATACATGCCAGCATTGGATATGATTGAGTTTCCACTAAAATCAGTGAAAATATTCCCATTGACTATAAAGCAATGCTTAATTTGTGCCAGGGCTGAGTCCCGGCATCCTGAGGCTTGGGCAGTTCATAGCCTCTGGGCTTGCCACACAAGTTAAAAAAAAATTAAAAATGCTCGAGCCCAAGCACCTAATTACTTGAACTTGGGTACCTTTCGCCATTACAAATTAAGCACTGGTTTAAAGGGAGCTGTATCCAGACTACATAGAAGTGTCTTGTACTGTATTGGAGGAGGGGCCAGAATGCCCACAAATAATGGCCAACACAGCCTGTATAGACTTGTGCTCAGAGATGACCCCAGACCACAATTCACTCAGGAATTAAAGGATACCATCAAATCCGTTCCTTAACAAATCCAAGAGAAACTCTACAATCTCATCCAACAAAAATCATCTGAGAGCTTTCCTATGTGCTTCTGAAAATACACAAGGGAAACCAGGCAGCCTCATCATGTCTGGCCATAGCGCTCTTACTGAAGAAGTATCAGGACTAGTTGAAACCATCCACCACACAAAAAGTCCAGTTTATTCCAGAACCAAATTCCTCCAGAAACAACCAAACACATAAATTCCTCCAGAAACTCTGAAAGATTAACCACCTCCCTCAGAACACCATCCTCACCATCATGGATGTCACCTCCCTCTATAGCAACATCCCTCACAATGACACTCTAGGTGTGTGCAACAAATATCTGCAAGACAATGGACAGTACTCTGATATCCACCCAACACATTGCATTTCATCCTCACCCATAACAATTTTACATTCAATAACAACACTTTGTCTAAACCATGGAAACAGCCCTAACTCCTAGGATGGCTCCCCCAAATGCCAACTTCCTCATGGGTTACTTTCAGGAAGACTTTCTGGACAATGTACCACAAACCCAATATACCCTAGAAACATCAATAATATTTTTATTCTCAGGATGGACTACTTAAATTCCTTCATAGTTTTCCACCACTACCATCAAACTCTCTAGAACACTCGTGCACTAGCATCAACTTTAGGAATACCACAATAAGCTTCAGCAATGGAACTGCGCAGACAGCTATATACAAGAAGCCCATGGATCACCATATTTATGGTCACAGATCTTGTAAACATACAAAACACATCAGAAAATCTGTGGTCTATAGCTAGGCACTCAGATACCACTGAATATGTTACAAGGAGAAAGTCCAGGACATTTACCTTAACACACTTAAAACCACCTTCACAAGACAAGGACACACGATCAAAGAAGTAGATTGCATCGTGAAATGAGCTACCCATTACCCTGAGAGAACCTGTTTCAATACAGAAACCCAGTCTCCAACCACATGACCCTCATTGCCACCTATCAGCCCACACTGTAACCCATATGGTATATCATTAAAGAATTACAACCCATGTTTGATGGGGACCACATTTGAAAGAAATCTTTCTCAAATCCCCCTCCTCCCACTCATTTGGCCTTCAAACAACCCCCAGCCTAGCCAACCTCATCATGAGAAGCAAACTCCACAGATTAGTACACACCAACTCAAAGCAGCACCCAACCCTGCCAAAACAACAGATGCAAAACCTCCAGACATATCTCCATTACTACAATGATTCACACCTCCCACAGCACACCTTTCAAGATCCATGGGTCTTTCATATGCCTATCACAACATGAAGTGTACATAATCCAGTGCACTAAATGACCCAACCACTATGTCTGGTGAGGCCAGACAGTCACTATGTTCTCAAATCAATGTATGCAAAAAAATGATAAAAGAGAAAACCACTGAAATGGCTATGGATGAACACTTCTCACAGAGCAATCCTCCATATCTGATCTCTCAGTCCTCATCCTGAAAGGAAACCTGCACAACACAACATGGAAGCTTAAAGTCACTAGACTTTAAAAAATGCTTTAAGAAAACACAGGATTTATAGTTTATTACAATATGAAATCTGATAGCCCTGTTTTTAGTCCCATGACTGTAGACAAAGTTGTCCCTAAGGTATAGTGAATTGGGGTGACTGCCCTGGACCCCACATTTGGAGAACCGCAAGCTCTGTGCCAGGAAGGTGGGCAGTGGCTGGGAGGTGGGCAGTGGCTCCCTGGATCCCAGCTTCATGTTAAGACTGGGTGGGAGGCATGTGGCTGCAGCCCTCTTCCTGGCTTAGAGCAAGCACTGGGTGGGAGGTGGTGGCTGCAGCCTTTCCCCCCAGCTATGTGCTAAGATCCAATGGGAAACAGGTGAATGTCACCAAGCTCCTGGCTTCATGTTGGAACCAGCTTGGGGGTGAGCAGCTGCAGTCCACTTCCCAGTTATGCACTGGGACTGGCTGGGGGGTGGGTGGCTGTTGCCAGGGTCCCAATTTTGCCCTGGGCCCCCATCCCACTAGGGACGGCCCTGACTGTAGAGGTGTTAACTGGTCACTTCTCTTTGACTGATCTCTTCAACATTTGTTAATTACTTATGCTAAAAAGTCTGTCCAAGGTAGTAGTTAGCTGTCATACACTGAATACCTTTCCCACATCTGAAGATCTTTGTATAGCTTGAATGTTTTTCTCTTTCAAGAACAGATGTTCATCCAATAAGAGATATTACCTCACCCACCTTGTTGCTCTAGCTTTCTCCGAGTAAGGATTGAAGAGTATGCCCCAAAAGCCTGGAAACCCTGAAAAGTTTACATGGTAGTAAATCTGTCACCATTGCTCTTTACTTTTGGCATTTTAGAAAAGATGCCTAATTAAAGACAGACTGCAAAGATACCGCTCAACAATATTACTTAAAAGCATGAATTTTGGAATATGTAAATATTATAGATGACAATTTCCTAACTCAAAAAGTGTTGCATCCAGCATGGGGGAATTCTATATTAGACTTTATTCTGACAGCTGAAGAAGTGTAGGTGCAAATAATCATGACCATCACATTTTTATGTGCCAATGAAAGAAGGCCCAAATGAATGTCACATATAGTTCATGTTTTAAAAGGGCCAATTTCACAGAACTGAAAACAATTGTGGGACAAATCAGAGAGAAAGTTATCAGAAAACTGTGAATGACAACTGGGAATTGTTCAAGAATATTTTTTACCTGATGCCCCAAAAGCCACAATCAAGGAAGAAGGTTGTATTGTTTATATGCCAACCTGATGTATAAGGGAAGTGAAAGCAGATCTCTCTATATAAAAAAAATGGAAGAAAGGGTAAGTCAATAGTAATGAGTATAAATCAGAAGCTAGGAATCAAAGAGAATTGAAAAGGAAGGGAAACAGACACAGAGAAATCTATGGCCAGAAGAGTAGAGGATAATACGGAGTTTTACAAGAATATTAGAAAGGAAAAACATCTTAAGAATGGTACTGGTCCATTACTAGATGGAAATGGTAGAATTATCAATAATAATGTAGAAAAGGCAGAATGTTTTATTTTATTTTTGTATTTGGGAAAAACAGATTGTCATATGACACTTTCCATTCCATTCTATCCCAAAGAGATTTTAAAGAATAGCTAAGAAAGTTAGACATTTTTCAATTGGCAGGTCTAGATAACTTTCAAAACTCTGGAATGCAAGAGTTGGTTGATGATGTCATTGAAATGTTGTTTCTCAGTAAGTCTTGGGACATTGGCGAACTTCCAGGATACGGCAGAAAAGCTAGCATTGGGTCAATATTTTTAAAAGGACAAACAAGATGACCCAAGTTATTACAGGCTCATTGCCCTGACATCTACCCCAGGCAAAGCAATGGAACAGCTGATATCGGACTCAATTTATAAATAATTAAGAGATAATATAATTGATGTCAATAACATTGATTTATGGAAAGAAGATTCTGCCAAACTAATCTGATTTTTTTTAAATACACATAACCAACCACACTTGTATTACATCAACACTGTTACCTTTGACTTTTATAGAACATTTGATTGGTTACCTCATGAAATTTTGATTAAAAAAAACTGAACCACATAAAAATTAACATGGCATTAATTAAATAAATTAAAGGATGTATTGTTCTCAAAATGTAACTAAATAGAGAATCCTAACAGATTGGGTGTTTTTCTAGTGGTGTCTCAGATGGATAGGTTTATGGCCCTATGTTATTTAATATTATTATCTATAACCTGAGAGAAGACAAAATCATAACTGATGAAGTTTGCAGAAGACAAACATCAGGGGAATGATAAATAATGAAAACCCAGGTCAAAGATTAAAGTGGTCATGACTGTTTGGGAAACTGGTCAAGCAAACAATATATATTTATAATATAACCAAATATAAATGTATATACCCAGGAACAAAGACTGACTATGCGATAGAGGATTCGAGACGGTATAGACATACCCATTTGATCCCGGCAGACCAGATTGCAGTTCACCCCAAGACCCCAGGCCTCACTGTAAATTTACAGATGCATAGCCAGAAACCAGTCTTGCTTATCTCTGTCAGCATTATCAAAATACATATTAGATGTTAAGTTGATAAGAATGTGTTTAATAAAATGCCTGTAGGATGCTGCATTTAAATCTCATGTTATACTGTACCAGCAAACATTTGCTTTGTATGTACCTCTGTAACTAAGTAACCCAGCAAATAAGAAAGAAGCTTTATGTAATGCAAATGATGGAGTCTTACAAGTGATGTTAAATCTATTCATTAAATGCAAATAAGCCATTGTTTTAGATGAAGGATCAAAGACTTTGTTAAGTGCGTTACTGTCCCCTACTCCAGCCCCCTACGAAAGGAAGACCTGCATGGCTACTGTTGCTGTGGTTTGGTTTCTGCAAGAAGCAGTTATAAATATGGACAAAAGGAAAAAAATCTTCATCTTTTGACTCTTTGGATTCTAACAGGGCAGAATAACTGAATAAGATGGAGATCCTGAGAATTACTTTGAGGAGCCCTAAAAGATGTTTGGGAAACTGACAGATTACTACATCTCTACTACTTGTTGAAATTATAGACTGTGACTCACCTGTACATACACTTTTACCTCTAACTTCTCAGTAACTCATTCCATTTTTTTAAAGCTAATAAACCTTTAGTTACTTCACCATAGAATTGGCTACCTGCATTGTCTTTGGTGTGAGATATAGGATACAAATCAATCTCTGTGATTAACTGTTCTCTTAAGATTGGTGCAACCTGAATATTTTGTGATTTTTGGTCTAAGTGACCATTTATTACATAGTCCATCCTGGGTGGCAAAATAGTCTAAGAGGGTGTTCTTGGACTCCATTAGAAGACTACTGTAGTATTTTGGGACCTCACATTTGATACTGGGCTTGAAGAAGTCTAATTATTGAACATACCACCAGTTTGGAGCGTCTGCCTTGTTTTTGACAGTCTGCCCAGAGGTAGGCACTGATGGTTGTGAGCCATTCCAGATAGTGACACACCCATTGTGAATGATTCCAAGATCTCAATTTATTCAGTTTTTAAAAAAAGAAGGTTTAGGTGTGACTTGATTGCAGTCTATAAGTAACTAAATAGGAACCAAATAGTTGACAATGGACTCTTCAATCTATCAGAGAAAGAGATAACATGATTCAATTGCTGAACATTGAAGTCAAACAAATTTAGATTGAAAATACGGTGTAAATTTTTAACAATGGGGTAATTAACCAATTTACCATTAGAACAATTGTGACCAATATCACAATTTGAAACAGTCCCTCTGAATTCTCCATCAATGGCCATTTTTAGATTGAGGGATTTTTTTTTTTTTTTTAAAGATATGCTCAAGTCTGAAAAGGTATTGTTTTGGGAAGGAGGTTTTTCCTGTGGCATGCAGGAGATCAGACTACATGATTGCAATGATACCTTCTGGCTTCGGAATCTATGAAAGTAGTTTGTTGACATTCATTGCTGATCTTGAACTGTGACTATTCCTTCCTCAGAAGTAATCCTGTACATAAGATATCATAAACTTTTATAATATAAATATCCATAGTATTTACCAGTTAAATTATCCACATAGCTCTAGAATTTTAAACCTTAGAGTAGAAAGACAATAGTTCTAATGATGCAATCAAAGTGTTGCACTAATTTGTAGGTTTTGTCACTATTTACTGAATCCTTTTAAACATATTCTTACATTTACTCAAAAGGAGGAGACAAAATGCCAACCGCAGAATTTACAGGAATAAGCTTTAGTCCTACTAAACTATATTTGGAAATGTACCTATTTTCTCCTCAGCATTAAATAATCAAAGGATTTTGGAATTAGTTTTGTTAGTTATTTCAACATTTATTAAAACATTTTCGAGAGTTTTAAAGTGTATATTTTGAGTGCTGCTTTCTAAAGTTACTTTGCATTATAGCCTTGAACTAACCTTGCTCTATTGTTAAAATTCAAAGAAAGCTTCAAGTCAGAACTGTTTCTGGCAAGTGCTTTATTATATTCATAACTGCCTATTTTATTTTTCAGCCCACATGTAGTAATGGTTCTAAATCCCAATGAATTATGCTCTTAAAGACAGTCCTGATCAGCTAAATTAAGTAATTAAAATTCCCTGAAGTATTTGTTCATTGAATAGAAATAGGACCTGATAACAGCAAAATTTTAAGCTCCAGTGTATCATATTAAGCTCAGGGTGACTACTCATGTCCTTAAAAATAGGCATGTACTTAACTACCTTGCAGAATCATGACCTAAAAGGGGAAATTTTTGTTGTTCTGAAGGAACAGGCTTTTTCTCTCTAGATTACTTGTTATTTACTACAGTGGGCTCAGGAATGGCCCATTAGTAGGAACCAGAAACTAATAAAGTAAAACAATCAGAGTCCTTTTATGGTAGGACAGGAAAAGGGAATGCTTTTAATAAAATTCCATGTAGTAAGAGATTGCCATTCTTGACCTTCCAATACATATGGCTCTAGATATCAATTCCAAGATGCCAAAACACAAGCAAAGAAAAAAATAGACAACTTGTGTTTTGTAAAAGTTATTTGAATGGTATCACAGAAATGTGCCAGTATTTTTTTTTTCCTTAGCACTGTCAAGAGAGGGGACTCGGACAGATTTTTATAAATATTTGGAAAACGAAAATGCTCGTGTAAATAGGCCTCAGTGTAAAGTGAATAGCAACCATTCCTCCTTGTCATGAACAAACTGCAGTGGTTTGCAAATACACTACTTTAGTGACAAGTGGCACTCAGAATTGCGATTAAGGGAGAGTGTACATAAGGTTATTCATATACATAGAGAATAATAGTTGCCAGAGTATTTAAGCAATTGACCCCGTTACAGTCTGTAGCAGTGTCTGCATTTGACTCACCAGCAGGGCACCTCCTGGTGGTGTTTCTGGGGAATGTTACTCGAGTGGTCCCCCTGCTGGCAGTCATAGAATCACAGAATCATAGAATAATAGGGTTGGAAGGGACCTCTCGAGGTCATCTAGTCCAACGCCCTGCTAAAAAGCAGGACCACTCCCCCTAAATTACCCCAGCCAGGGTCTTGTCTAACCGAGCCTTGAAAATCTCCAAAGATGGAGATTCTACCACTTCCCTAGATATTCCCCACTTCCAATGCTTCACCACCCTCCTAGTGAGAAAGTTTTTCCTAATATCCAACCTTGACCTCCCCAGCTGTAATTTGAAACCATTGCTTCTTGTTCTGCCCTCCCTGTGAAGACTGAAGTAAAAAAAGCATTGAGTACTTCGGCCTTTTCCGCATCATCCTCCACAAGGATGCCTGCCCCATTCAGTAAGGGACCTACACCACCTCTGATCCTTTTCTTGTTGCTGATATACTTATAGAACACCCTTCTGTTATCCTTCACATCTCTTGCTAGCTGCAACTCCAATTGTCCTTTGGCCTTTCTGATTTCATCCCTGCAGTCCCGAGCAATATCTTTATACGCCTCCCTTGTCATCTGTCCAAGTTTCCACTTCTTGTAAGCTTCGTTTTATGTTTCAGCTCCCCGCAGAGTTCCCTGCTAAGCCACACTGGTCGCCATCCACATTTGCTGTTCTTTCTGCACATCGGAATGTTATCTTCCTCTGCCTTTAACAGGGTTTCTTTAAAATACAGCCAGCTGTCTTGGACACCTTTCCCCTTCAGATCAGCCTCCCATGGGACCCTGCCCATCAGCTCCCTAAGGGAGCCAAAATCTGCTTTTCTGAAGTCCAGGGTGTGTGTTCTGCTTCTTTCCTTCCTTCCATTGATCAGGATCCTGAACTCTACCATCTCATGGTCGCTGCTGCCCAGGTTGCCATTTACTTCTACTTCCCCGATCAATTCTTCTCTGTTTGTGAGCAATAGGTCTAGAGGTGCAAGGCCCCTAGTTGGTTCCTCCAGCATTTGTACTAGGAAGTTGTCCTCAATATTCTCTAAAAACTTCCTGCATTGCCTGTGCACTGCTGCATTATATTCCCAGCAGACATCAGGATAATTGAAGTCCTCCATAAGAACCAGGGCCTGCGATGTTCTGGAAACTTCTGTTAGTTGCCCATAGAACGCCTCATCCACCTCCTCTTTCTGGTCTGGCGGTCTGTAGCAGACACCCACCACAACATCCCCCTTGTTGCATTCTCCCCTAAACTTAACCCACAGCCTTTCAACCATCTTGTTTCCACTTTCATAGTGGAGCTCCGAGCAGTCATATAGCTCTTTTACATATAGTGCTACAACTCCCCCTCTTCTTCCCTGCCTGTCCATCCTGAACAATTTATATCCATCCATGGCAGTGCTCCAGTCATGCAAGTTATCCCACCACGTTTCTGTTATTCCAATTATATCATAGTTCCTTGTCTGTGCCAGTACTACCAATTCTTCCTGCTTGTTTCCCAGGCTCCTCGCATTTGTGTACAGGCACCTAAGATACCGGGCCCATTGCCCTACTTTGCCCTGTCGATTCTCCCTCCTGTCGCATCTTCCTCCTTGCAATTTCTCCCGGTGTCCTCCTTCCCCACTCGGCTGAGGTATTATGACTTCATCAGGAAATAAAAAACAATTATTTGATTCCCCACCCCCCCAGTTCCAACTACCCTCTCTTTTATTCCTGCTGTTACAGCCCCCAAGTTCCATCCCTTCCCCCAGGTTTCCCTCATTTTCACTTACCTGTGGGCCTTGGTCACCTTCCCCCTTCGAACCTAGTTTAAAGCCCTCCTTACCAGGTTAGCCAGTCTGCTTCCAAATACGCTCTTCCCCTTCCTGGATAGGTGGAGTCCATCTCTGCCTAGCAGTCCTTCTTCCTGGAACAGCACGCCATGGTCGAGGAAGCCAAAGCCCTCCTGGTAACACCATCTCCACAGCCAGGCATTCACCTCCAGGATGCATCTGTCTCTGCTCGGGCCCCTACCCTTGACCAGAAGGATCGAGGAGAACACCACCTGTGCACCGAACTCCTTCACCCGTGCTCCCAGAGCCCTGTAGTCACCTTTGATCTGCAGAGGGTCACCTCTCGCAGTATCATTGGTTCCCATATGGATGAGTAGCATGGGGTAGTAGTCAGAGGGATGGATGATTCTTGACAATCCCTCCGTAACGTCTCGGATACAGGCCCCTGGCAGGCAGCATACCTCCCGAGATGCCTTATCTGGGCGACAGATGGGTGCCTCCGTCCCCCAACCACCACAACCTGACGTTTTCTCCTGGGTGTGATGGTTGTGATCCTCCCAACCTCGGGGGTGCATGGCTTCTCCTCTTCCATCTCATGTCCCGTCTGTAGTGCTGCAAAGCGGTTCTTTACCACAACGGAGGGTGGGATGGGAGCAGGGGTGGAGCACTGTCTGCTGCCAGAAGTAACCAGCTGTCAGTGTCCACCCTCTGCTTGAGCCATCTCATCCTTCTCTGAGGGTGTGGCAGCAGTCCTTTGTCTCTGGATAGTTTCTTCATCCTTGCATGTTTCCTCATGGATGCTATCCAGGAACTTCTCCAGGGCATGGATACTCCTGAGCCTGGCCACCTCCTCCTGTAACTCCCCCACCTGCTTCCTGAGAGATTCCACCAGGGGACACCTGTCACATTGAATGATCTCCCCAGCCTGACCGTCTGAGAGTGGGAAATGCAGGCCACAGTCCTTGCAAGTCCACGCCAGGATCTGGGTAGAGATAATCCATGGTCAGTCCATGCTCTGCAACTCCACATTTTGGACTCTGGCTCCAAGTCCTCCTTGGGGTCTTAACCCTCTGGACAAACCCATAGTCCACCCCTTCCAGGGTACATCTAGGTACCCTGGCCCACTCTGCAGCTGTGACCAGGCCTAGTCCATCCACCGCCATCCTGCAGTCTTCTTCAGCTCACAATGCTCCAGCCCACTAGTAAGATTGTCAATGGGCCAGCGAGCCTGTGCCTCTTCTGGCACTTGTGTCACCCTGGCACGCTACAGAGTGGGGAGGGACCTGGGCCTGTCCTCTGCTCCAGACCCCGGCCCAGAGACCTTAGATGCCTCCCACCAGTCTTTAATGGGCATTGACTCCCTGGGCCACTTCCCGCAGCCCCAGTCGTACACCACTCTCTTCACCAGCCTGGATCCAGCTGCTGTCCCTCTGGCTCCTTGCCCCAGACCACTGCTCCAGCCACTGGCTATCTTCTGGTTCTGGCCTGCCACGCCTCTGGAGTCCCACCCTAGTCCCCCGCCAGGTCTCTTTGCCTCTGGACCACTGCTCCGGAGCTACTGCCCCTTCTGGCTGCCTTCCTCGTCTGGTCTGGTCTGGTCACAGTGCAGCCAATGTGAGCTCTCCAGGGTGCTGGCTCCCTCACCCAGCAGGAGAACCTTCTCCTTGGGCTGCCCAGGCCAGACTGACCAAGCTGCCCCTGCAGCTCCCTCTTATATTGGGCTGCTCGTAACTGATTGGCTCTGCAACCCTCCCTTCTGATTGGCTGCTGCAGCCAGGCCCCCTTTTAACCGTTTAGGGGCCATAGTGGTGCCACCACACAGCTACATAGTCCAAATTTCTCAAAGTACTTTTTGTAAGTGTAGAAGAGATTGCAGCCAGAACCTATTGTCAATTTTCTAGATACAGACCTGAAAATATCAATCTTTTGAAACTTATAAGAAGCAGTGCAGAATGAATAGTTGAACTTTAGAGCTATCAAAAAATGTCCCTTCCTTCCCTAATATCTTATAAAGCCAAACGGTACCACTTTTGAAATTTTTATCCTTCATTAGCACATTTACAATATCAGTAAGAAATAATATGGTGAGGTATATGGTTTTTACACAGCTCTGTTGTGTGTGTGTGTATATATATTACATTTGTTTAATTTAACAAGACAGCCAGTTGAAACTAAGCTGAAGTCAATTGTCAAAGCTTGTACTGTATTTTGAGCTGTACAACTCAACCTGACTACAAACTGACTGAAAGTTTACCCAAATATACGTGATGTCTGTTGTAAGTCTCAGAAACAGAGCATAGAATAGTCCTCCTTAACTCTTCTATTTTACTTTACACAATGAAAAAATGTTACTGCAACATCAACACTATTTCCTAAATTCCATGCAGGTAACAAAGAGACAATCTGGTGAATACTGTAAGTGCATACACAAAAATTAAATGAGAATGAAAATACTATGTTTCAGGCTATGTAACTATCATTGATTATGCATAAACTCTTAAAAGCCACCTTTATTTTAGTAAATTCACTGTATACTATCATTATGATCAGGAACACCATTGACAATATGATACACAATAAGTCATTCCTGCATTGATGTGACTAAGCTGCCTACACATTGAAATTCTTGGGAAAATATCCACCCTCAGTTACAGCAGTGAAAATCTGAATAGAATGACTTCACTGATGTTAATGAAGTTACTCAGATTTTACCCCCAATATAATTGTCCCCAATTCATGAAATCACTTAAGCCCATCCCTATTCAGAAAGGATAATCAAGAACGTTAAACTTATGCATTCACCTGAGTCTCATTAAAGTTAATGTTTTTAAATGTTTCTTTTGAATAAGAATCATTTCCTGACCTACGGCCATTATGAGCACAGTATGCTCTTCCCCCCAACCCTCTGTGTTTATAAATATAATAGCTTGGAGGACAAGAGTGATTCAGTAGATATAGTGTATTTAGATTTTCAGAAATCCTTTGAGAAGGTCCCTCACCAAATGCTCTTAAGCAAATTAAGCAATCATGGGATAAGATCCTCTCCTGGATCAGCAAAACAAACAAGGAGTTCTATGGCACTTTTAAAAAATTAACACATTTATTTATCACATGAGCTTTCATGAGAGAAAATTCCACTTCATCAGATGCTTGAAAATGAGGAACTTACAGAATGGGAGGAAACTAAATGCAGGGAAGTGTAAGTCATAGGATCAGCTCAGACTGTTACAGCAAATCAAAGCAGTTGTTTAGATTAAAACAGTTGAGAACAGCATATAGAGGGAGGTGAAATCAAATCACCTGTTGTAATAAGGAAAAAACAAACAAACCCTGAGATCTCTACTTAACCCTAAGGCAATGGTGTCAAATCTGCATAAGAATTCCAATTCTGCAGTTTCTCTTTGAAGCTTTGACATTCAAAAACCATTAGGGGAACACTTCAATCTTCCTGTTAATAGCTGTATTTAAACAAATGAATCACAAATCAAAGCATTGGGATGTTGGGAATCATTAAAAAAAGGGATAGATAATAAAACAGAAAATATGATATTACCACATGATAAGTCCATGGTACACCCTCATTTTGAATAGTGCATGCAGATCTGTTTGCCCCATCTCAAAAAAGATATATTAGAATTTGAAAAGATTCAGAAAAGGACAACTAAAAGGGCACTGAAAAGCTTCCATTTGAGGAGAGATTAATAAGATTAACTTTTCAGCTTGGAAAAGAGATGACTAATGGGGCGGTTATGATAGAAGTCTATAAAATCACGACTGGCATGGAGAATGTAAATAAGGAAGTTTTATTTACTCCTTGGAAAACAAAAAATAGGGGTCATAAATGAAATTAGTAAGCAGCAGGTTTAAAATGAACAAAAAGGAAGTATTTCTTCATAAAAAGCACAATCACCTGGAACTCCTTGCCAAAGGCTGTTGTGAAGGCCAAGACTATAACAGGGTTTTAAAAAGAACTAGATAAATTCATGGAAGATAGGTCCATCAATGACTACTAGCCAGGATAGGCAGAGATTGCTGGTTGCCAGAGGCTGGGAATGGCCAACAGGCCAGATCTTGTGATGATTACCTGCTCTGTTAATTCCTTCTAAAGATTACTGCATTGGCCGCTCTCAGATGCCAGTATACTGAGCTAGATAGACCATTCGTTTGACCAACTGTATGTTCATATGGAAAGAGTTGCATAATCCTGGATGAAGACCATATTAACTACAATAATACTAGATTTTAATTTCTGCTCTAAACTGAATATTTGTATAGGAATAAAGAAATTTACAATGGGGAATTGCAGATACTTAGTTTTGTTTGTGAAGCACAATGCTGATGTAAAATGTAGAGTGATTTAAATCAAAGCAATTAAAATAATTTATTTAATTCCTTTTTACAAAGCTTCAGCCTAATTGATAAATGTTATCCTAAAATTGCAACAGAACAAATTTTCCAGAAACTACATGGCAAGTGCTGGTTTCTAAAACATTTAATTACAATGGTACTTCTAGCAAAGTATCTTATTTGAAGTTTACTAAGCTGCAGTAGACAAAAAGCATTGTGTAAATTCACTCATGTGAATAATCTCATTAACTGCAATAAACTACATGTGTTCTTAAAGTTATACACATATTAAGCATTTGAAGGATTAGGGCCTAAAGCTGAATATTTATTCAAAATGTTTTTTTCTGATAACTCTACAGCATCATACCGTCATTTTCACTACAAACCAAAAATGATTTACTATTAATACTAAAATGCTGTCTAGAGTTTCAATACATTAACCAAGTACTAAAATATAAAAGCTTTTTAATACACTAAGCACAGTGTGCTAACATCAATATTAATTTCATTATGCAACATTTAAACATGGTAAGTATAATCCATGATCAAAAGTCAAATCAATTACCACTAAGTGCCCTTACGAGGTTTTCAAAATTAAGATACTTGAGAAGAAAAATAAACCTTGAATTCTATCTATTCCTATGTGGTTTCTAATCTGAGTCCAGTAGGTCAAACAAGAAAAATTCTCATTCAATATCAGAAGTAGCAGTGGCAATTAACATTTGTGATGCAAATCTTTCAGAATCACCTTGTTTTGTTCCAGAGCATTTACTTGAGCTGTTACATTGCTCAGTATTCCAAACCAGGGCTACTCAATCAGCTGCTGCAACCACCCAGCACTCAGGCAGGCATGCATCAGCAACCTATCACCGAACAGAGCCTGGGTCAGATGATCCCAGGCTCAGGTATTCCCTATCCCCAGCAGAACTGCCAGTCAGTCTGAGCTACAGCACTAACAAGTCAGGAACCACCCTTCTGCATCGCAGTGCCCTAGGACTCCAGTGACTCTCAGGCTGCTCCTACCCCAGTCTTTAGTGAAGCTTGTCCTTGCTCTAGCCTCACTCCAGCCTTATCACCAACCCACTCCAATTTTGCCTCTACCTCCTGATCCTTCTCTCACTACCTCTCCAAATACTTGGACTCTCACTATTCAGTTTTCAGCTTCTGGTGTGTAACTGGGCTCTGGTTTCAGTATTGACTTGGCTTGTCTTTCATTTCTGACCACCCAGTTTCAACCTTTGCCTTGCACCTGAGATCTGGTTATGTTTCTAATCTTGGTTTGTCTGTTGATACTGATCTCGGTAAACCCCAGTCTGTCCCTGGATCTCAATTCTATTACCACCCTTGGCTCAGACCAAATCCTATGCCTACCTGTGAGCTGTGCTCCAACCACTAGACCTGATTACCAGAAGCAGTGACTGACAGTTTGCTCAGACTCCATTACAATTTGATCCTAGTGCCTTGATGGAGTACCTGGGTACTGTGGCCCCAGAGAGTGAGTTCATCCTCCAGAACCCAATTAACCATCATCAATTGGAGAACACCTCCTGTCAAGCTCCAGTCCAGACCCCTCCAGGAATTTGGACATACTCACGGTGTGAAAAACACCTTCCCAGAATGGTTTAATAGTACCATCACAAATTCCAAGCATTCATCAACCAGTCGAAATTGCTTTCTCCTGATGTGGCCATCTTTGTATCCAGACCATCCCATGAAGGTTATCCATCTACTATCTGGGGATGTTATGAAATAGACTGACCCAATCTTTCTCATTAGTATTAGATGACCTCCAAGCAAGCCTGTACCACTGAGGCAGCCCTACAGTTCCTCATGCAGGTATCATGACCCAACTGTACCTACATAGCGCACTTTCAGCTCCTGGCTGGGGATATGGCCTGAAATGAGATAGTTCAAGTATACCATTTTCATAAGGGATTAAAAGACACTATGAAGCATGAGCTGGCTGGGTCGACTCTCTGGTGAAGTTAAAATCAAGAGCCAGGTACTCAAATATCATCTAGAGAGGAAACAAGTTGCTACCTGTCCCCAGCCTAGTGTCAAGGGCCCCACATGAACTCTTTGCTTAGTCCTGAGTTCAGTTTGACAGCAAGAATAGGTGTCTCATGGCCCAAGAAAAGGAATATCAACAACCAAGTAGCCTTGGCATGCATGGTAGAGAAAGTGGTCACTTTGCCTCAGGGTGCTTCCACAAGTCTAGACCCACTACAGTGCCAGAAAACCAACCCATCCAGCCATGATAGTGGGGTTATAGCTGGACATGATTTAGACAGCAAGGTCTCTGACCAGATCCCCTTTGCTGCCTGTGTGTGCCCCTGCACCAACAGGGACCCACCAACCACACCAGAAGATCCTCCTCTGCATCTGTGCCTCTGCTGCACCAAAGTAAATTGTACCTCACTCACACTAACTGATGTGCATTGAGAAATTTTATGGACCAGATTTTTGCCCAGACCAAACAGGAACCCATCCAGGCGGAGCCGATTCTGAAGCATGTAGAGACTATTGATAGCTATATGCTGACCTTTGGGCTAGTGGCCTACAAGATGTCCCCTCTCCAGGACTGGGGACAATAAAGGTACTACGAAATTTAATCTAATCTTGTCACTACTCCTTTGGGTCTCCTTACACAACCCAAATATTTCATGAAAGATATAGCAGACAATCCCTACTGCAGAAGCGACAGCCTGCCTGTTTTTGACAATGTTTTTAAAACGTCATCAGCTACCATCCAGTATCACATCAGACTCTGGACCACAATTCATCTCCCACTTATGACAGGAACTTTCCCATCTATTGGATATTGACCTACATCTCTCACCACCCCTCACCTCCAGACAGATGGACAATCAGAATGGGTCAATCAAGTATGAGAGCAGTACCTGGAATGTTTTATCAACTATCACAGGACATCTGAGTCCAACTCCTGCCCTTTGCAGAGTTCACCTGAAACAACTCAGAGCATAAGTCCACTCAGCAGAGCTCCTTTTTTCTCCAGTTATACTTCCACCTCTCTCTCTTGGCTTCCCATGTCCCTGATGTCTGTGACTTGGTTGAATCCCTCCATCATATACAGGAGGAACTAAGAATCCAGCCGGGCACTGCCAAGGCAATTTGGAGACTGCCACCTCTGGGATGACCTATCCATTTCCGTTGGGAACAAGGTATGGCTTTCCACCAAACATCTGGGTACTTCTCATTTCTGCTATAAACATGACTATTGCTGCTTTGGTCACTTAGCAAATTAATCCAGTCACTTTGCACCTCCAGCTACCCCCAGCAATCTGGGTATACCCATGTTCCACGTCTCCATACTGAACAAAAAACAAAAATCATACTCCCAACCAGGACAAATGCAGGAAGAATATCTGGTGAGCCAAATCTTTGACTCCAAGATCCTCTGAGGGAGGCTTCTGTACCTTGTGGATTTAACCATCCTTGGCTATGTCCATACTGGCAAGTTAGTTGGAATTAAGGAAGCTTAATTCGAACTAACTAAAGCCAGGCTACACTAGGCTTTCATTAGTTCGAATTAAGGGCTTCCTTAATTTGAACTAATAACTTTGAATAGGGTATTAGAAGTAAGGGTTAATTCGAACTAGTTAGTTCGAATTAACCAATGTGGCCATGTTAGTTCAAACTAATTTCTTAGTTCGAACTAACCAGCCCATTGAAATCAATGGAAATCGCTAATTCGAACTAAGCAAGTGCCATGAATGGCACTTGCTTATTTTGAACTAATTTTTTCTAGTTCAAATTAAGTTAATTCGAACTAACTAAAATTAGTTCAAATTAGTTAATTCGAACTAACTAATTCAAACTAATTTTAGTAAGTGTAGACATAGCCCTTAAGTCGACCTAAAGCTCCAGTGTGGATGTACCCACTGTGACTCGTCTTGTTTTTAAACTCTGACTGGCAGTCTTTGCCCCTGGCTTGCACATGAACCTGGATAAGGTTTTGATCACAGTGTCAACCCCAGCCTGTCTCTGAATCTCAATTCCAGGACCACCATTGACTCAGGTCCAACCCTATGCCCAGTTTTCACCCCCGCTCTAGCAAGTACACCTGAATATCAGAAGCCGTGCCTGACAACTTTTTAAATAAAAGGAAACATAGGGGCTGATGACATGATAAAATCATATCATGATGCATAAACACAGAGGGACAAAATTAGGGTTTCAGAGGCAGAGAATCAATTCTGGCATTTCCTAACTTTTGTGTACATGACTTTACAACCTTAATTATTAATAATAGGCTTGTTAATTTAATTTAAATAACCATTAGATATTTGACTAATCACAATTTTTATTTCTGTTTAACATTCTTATTTATCATATTTGGTTATCTGTAATACTTAGTTAAAATATTGTCCTATATTATGATTTAGAAGAAACAAATGTTCAATAAGTATTTCCATTATGTATTTGGAAAGAAGGTAGATGGTGTTTTTATATTACACTGAAAATGAAATACCTCATATTCCAGCACTAACTACAGGGAATGTTAAAAGTATCTACTACATTTTTAATAGAATTGGTTGAAAGTCATATTTTGATTTTCAATTAATCTTGGACTACTGGTGACAGTCCAGAAATTCGAAATAAAATAACGTCATGTCAATATGTAAGAATTATAAATGGGGTGGAGTAGTTATAGATGGATTAACATAACTTTGATCCCAGCTAAAATAATAGAACAGCTGATATAAGTCTAAATCAATGAAGTACTAAAGGATGACAACATAAATTAAGATCAATCAACCTAGCCTTATGGTAAAATAGGTCCTGTCAAAAGAACTGGGTATAGTTTTTTGATGAAATCACAAATGTGGTTGACAAAAAAGTATTGGCATAATATATTTAGATATGTATAAGGCATTGAACGTAACATTCTGATTAAGAAATTATAGTTATACAAAAATCAATGTAGCACATAAATGGATTATGAATGAGCTAAATGATAGTTCTCCAAATTGTTATTGAGGAATCATCACAGGAAAGGAATGTTTTTAGTAGTATCCCATAGGGATTTATTGTTGGACAGGTGCTATCGGTGTCAATGATTCAAAGGAAAAATAAAATAATTGCTGGTAAAGTCACAAATTGGTTTGATTGGTAAAACAACAATGAAGACAGGTAAATTACACACAGCTGAGTAATATGGATCACCTGCTAAACTGGGCTAATTTAAACAAAATACATTTTACTACACATAAATGTACAGTCCATGGACAAAAATGTTGGCTATACAGGATAGAGGTTTATATCCCAGAAAGAAATACCTCTGGGAAAGACTGAGGTTAATTTTTTCAAAAGCGCCTAACTTAGTTCAGAGCTGAGAACTAATTTTCAAAAAACGACAGGTTTGTAAATCACTTAGGCTACGTCTACACTTGTTAATTTAAGTCGACTTAGCATGTCCACATTCAAAAATTAAGTCGACTTACAGGGGACTCTGCCAAATCGACCTAGAGCATCCACACTGGACGCCTAGGTCGACTTCTAGGGGCTAGGTGGACCTGGGACAGATCCATGGTGGCAGGGGGGGTATCCCTTCCAAGTGCCAGGGGGATCAGCCTTTGCCCCATTGTACCTTTGTACAATGCGGCAAAGGGGGACAGGGACCCTGGCAGGGCATAGGGGCAGGGTGGGCAGGGCTCTGCCCTGCCCTGTGGGGGGGCATACCAGGCTGTGGCTGTGCCAGCCACCCTGGCAGGGAGGGCAGTGGGGAAGCCCTAGAGCCCCTAAGTCGACTTAAAGTCGACTTAGGGCTGCTCCACGTCCACATTGGCTAAGTCGACATTTTAAAGTCGACTTAGCCAGAAAACTCGACTTAAAAGGAGGTTTAAGAAAGTTGACTTTAATTTTCCTTAAGTCGACTTAAGCAGTTGCTTAAGTCGACTTAATTTCTAAGTGTAGACGCACCCTTAAGTACTTTTCAAAAGTTTACATTTCAGGGTCACAGCAGACCACCAACTTCACATGTACTTCCAGTGCAATGTTGTGGCTAAGAGGACCTTGGAGGTATAAGCAAGAGAATATTTAATAGGACTGCAGGTGGTATCTCTATGACATTGGGCAGACCACTGTTCTGGTGTCCAAAATTTAAAAGAATGCTGAACATTTGTACAGCATTCAGAAAAGGGCCATACAAAAATTCAGGGTCTGGAAAGCCTGCCCTACAGAGAGACTGAAGAAGTTCAGTCTATTTAATTTATCCAGGAGAAGGTTAAGAGGGGACTTGATTGTGGTATATAAATGCCTGCTCAGTCTGAAGACACCTAATACTAGAAAGCCCTTTAACCTAGCAGACTAAAGCAGCACAAGTTCCAATGGCTGGAAGATGAAGCTAGACAAATTCAGATTGGAGTTAAGCTGCACATTTTAAACATTAATCACTGAAGCAGTCTTCAAAGTGAAATGTTCATTTTTCCATCACTTGCAATCTTTAAATCAAGATAGGATGTCTTTCTAAAAGATATGTTCTAGCTCCACCAAAAGTTAGGGCCTTTAATGTAGGAATTACTAGGTAAAATTCTAAGGCTTCTGTTACAGAGGTCACACTAGACTACCCTGACTGTGCCATCTGGCCATCAAAGATACGAGTTAGAATTGCATTAAGGTAGCAATTCTGTCAGTACTGAGTGGAGGGCAGTCCACAACAACTGGCACTAAGACCCCGTCCTGCAAGTGCTATACAGGGAAAACTATTCCTGTGACTAGCCCCACTGATCTGAAACAGGGTTCCAAAGGGGTGCAAAGGTTCACCTGTGAAGAACAAGTTCTAAAATAAAACTTGAGACGGCATAATTAAGTGCTTAAAAAATCAGGAAAAGACAGAGAGAAGATTGTACTTGCATCTTTAATCCTATTCCCTTGCCCACAAGCATCACAATACATTCTTTAATTATATAATTACATACTCATTTCTAACCACCATAAAATATCCAAATATTTTTACAACATTGGATACACATGTGTACTGTCTTTTTATATTCTATTTGTTCATGTGCAGAAATAGAAATGACCACATATAATATGGGAACAAAGCTCAGAGTTGAATGTGCTCATCAAGTAAGGGAGAATAGATAATGCTAGGTAGATGGATTATAATCTGATAATAAGGAGGCAGCAATCTCTCAGCTCCATGCTGAGCCTTTATTTGAGCAGCAGGGCAGAGCCAGATAAACAGGTTTTCCTCACACTAAAACAACCCACTCATCTATAACTATGGCAACCCCAATGACCTAAGGAAACCACACAGACAATCCCTATTCCAGAAGAATGTAAGAACTGGGTCATGAGATTGTTATGTTGAAAGGAGAGCTGCTGGGCTGGAGGGAGATTACTATAGCTAATACACACTACAGTTTATGTCGGGATAAAATATGCTGCTGAAGAGGTGAATAAGGCCCCCTCCTTCCGCAGTGATCTAAATTACACCAGTCTAAGCAGTGGTGTGGACAGCACTATGTCACTGGGAGAGCTTCTTGGGCTGACATAGCTACCGCAGCTCATGCAGGCTGGAGTAATTAAGTTGAAGGGAGAGCTCTGACCTATCAATTTAGAGCATCCAGTCACATGACTGAAAGGAGAAAGTTTGGGCTTTTCAGTCAGCCCCAGCCCCGTGAGCCAGAGGGTATGCCCCTGCACTGAAGTGATTGTATTATTCAATTGCATTCTACTTCGAAGTGCAAGGTCATGTTCTTAGGTTAACATCAAGAATTTCTGGTGTAAACTGGGGAGCTAATCTGTTGAAAATGACAGAGAAGACAAACCTGGGTTAATTCAATGAGCCAATCCACACCGGATGTTTTTGTAAAAGTTATGCTCTATGATCACAGCGGTCAATTCTGGTCTTGGAATCTAGAAGTAGTGTGGGTAGAGAACCTAAGTTTTGTGATGATAGTTTTGTGTAGCTTTTGTACTAAAAGTATAAATTAAAAGTGCATTAAACTGTATTCACAATTAAGATGGTTTTAATTTGGCTTACCTTTGTTCACCCTGACAAACTTTTAGACTAAGTCTACATTACGTATCAATGTCAGCAGCATGCAATGCATGTGTAGTTACACCACTGTGGAAAGCAGGCTGCATCCACACTGCAGTGAATATCTTCAGGTGTTAGTGAAAGGCTCTGGCAGATGGGAGGCATTGGGAAAATACTTCAGTCAGCTCCCTGCTGCCAGAGCCTTTCACTGGGATGAGGGAAGGCTGTGGTAGGGAGGAGACAGCTGAGAGAGGCTGAGCCCTCTATGACTAACTTAGTTTTTTCCACCAGTGACAGATGGACTTCAGCGTCAAGGAGGCTCTCAGAGCCTTTTTCCGTTACCAGTGTCTTCACATTGTAGATGTACCCAAGTGAGAAAATCCTTTGAAAACACTATTGCATATGCATATGATTTTCAAAGGTTCATAGCTCTTCAAGAAAAATCCATTTTAACAGAATACTCACAGCACTTCTCCATGAGAATTAGTTTTATTCTCAACAAACTTTTCCCACCAAGTGTGGCATACTGTCAGCTTGACCCTAATAGGTCTCGCACTTCTACCACTTTTGGTAGGTGGGCCAGAGCATTTCCAGTTATCATGTCCTCACGGTACTGAGTACTTACTTTAGCATGATCCTATGGGGATGGGGGATAGGGACCTGGGACCATCCTTTATTCTGGGTCCCAGCTCAGGGGCCTTATGAGTTACAGCTCTGTGCTGCTGATAATGTCCAAATCCACAACTCTCTTCCCCGTAGGCTGCTTTCTCCCCCTGCTCTTTCAGTTCCTTGTGTCCTGCCCCCTCTTGCTTAGACAGGGTTTCTTTTCTCAGGCCTCTGTTTGGGAAGTATCCCCACTCCACTTGCACTTCCCATGCAGGGCCCAGTACCTTCCTCAAAACTCATCTATGTCTCCACTCTGCAGAGCCCTGCACTCCTGCTTCTCCCTTTAGCTTGTGCTCCCTCTGTCTGGAGCAGGAAGGTTTTTATCAGGCTCCTGGCTGGGTCTTAACTGGCCTCACGTGCCCCTAATTGTCTCATTGTAACCCCAGCTAGGCAATACGGAATAAAGCCCTCAGCATTCTAGGGCTTGCATAACTCTCTTCTCTCACTCTCAGACTGCCCTCTGCCCTTGACATCTCACAATAGCCATTTCAACTGCAGACCTATATTTTAAGACAAACAAATAAAGGCATTTTTTGGCAATTTATTTATAAAAAAAAAAAGAAAAAAAAGAAAACCACATTTTTTCCACTCTCCATTATTTACCTCCTTGTTCTTAAAAATAAATAAATAAATAAAATTAGATCAGATAGGGACCAACTCCAGTAAATTCTGAAGCCCAAAAGGTGATTTTCAAGAAAGCTGATTAACTAAAAACAAGGAGTTAGAATGATAACCATGATTCAGCCTAACTCTAGTAGCTGCTATTGCTTTTGGTATAATGAGAAATGTGGTAAACCTGTTTTCTCCATAGAAGAGGTTCACCTTCCACCTGAGGCAAGAAATAAGAAACTGAGGACTACTGAATGTGGTGAAACAAACAAGAAATCCCGTGGTGCTTTTAATGACTAACAAATTTATTTATCTCATGAGCTTTCATGAGAGAAAATCCCACTTCATCAGAGGCTTTGAAGATGGGGAACTTACAGAATAGGAAGAAAATAATGAGGTGAGTTTCCACATTGAAGAAGCACTAAGTATATTAAAACAGGCATTTGAACCTGTAATACACATGAGAAAATTGAGTACAACAAACCTTAAGTTCCCACCTGTATTCCATAATGACCTAGTTTTAGAATTCTGGGATTTAATATCGGACATGCATGATTACTGATTGGTCAAATAGTCATAATAGGTTTGATGACTCAGCTTCTATGTTCTCTTCTGCAGCCATTGTTTTTATCAGTGCATTCATATTTAGAACATTAAAAAGGCCAAAATAAAGCGTACTATCCATGTACCCTTACTCTACCACGCTTACCCATTTCCCTGCAAAAGTCTTGTTTTTAACTCCACCTTCATGTCAACTCTGGGAACCACTCCTTAAATGGTGCCCTTGTACTTAGCCTAGCAATTGACCTAGTGGAAGGAAGAGTTTGAGCAGTGAACAGACTTGGCCACGCACAAGGATGACAACAGCAAGAAAGTAAAACTTATTCTACCTTGGGGGGGGAACAAGCCAGAGAGGTTGGCAATGTTCTGAAGCTCACCACTGCCTCAAGCCTCACACCCATCCTAGGTGTTCTTGGAAACTATCGCTGCCTGTTTCAGTCACAGATAATGCGTTAATGCCGGTTAATATGAACAAGTTCCGCTAGTGACCTGTCAATGATGCAGGACATGGGCTCTTGGACTTCAATTTCACTGATCACAACACACTTGCCCAAGCAAAAGAAATCTGTGGAATTGTAACCTTCGGGTGGGCTAAATTCATTTAATTGCCCTTCTCCAGTGCCTCACAGAAATCAATCCCAATCCCTGTGGAGGAAGCAGCTGGAGACCCAGGATCCAGTCTGTACAGGACTTACAGCGAAGCTTGCTCAGAGCTACACTCCCACATTAAAATACTACTACAATAAACATAACAATGAACTTTATTAACTACTAACTAAATGAACCTTATCCTAAGAAAACAAAATACAATTAACCAAGAACAATCCCTTGCATGAAAGATACCCAAAAGTCCCAAAGTCTGTGTGGAGTTCACCCAACTCTCAGCTACAGTCTCTCTTCCAGTGTAGAAGCTTGAATGGCAAGAAATAGCTGTCCTCTTCTTCCTTTGCTGGAATCCTGTGTAGCACTCCATGCAGGCTTTTTCTTCTTCTTTGCAATCAGCCCTCGGTCCCATATGCATGTCTGCAAGGTCTGTTGCAAATGACTCCATTACAGGGAGAAAACATCTTGTTCACTCCTGGCTCAGCTCCTATCCAGAAAACTGAGCTCATGGTCTCCTTTCAAGGCAGCACTAGCCTGCAGTCTGCACAGGCTGCTGCTCCTATGTCATCTGACTGACAACATCACATCACACCAGCAGGGTACACTGTGGAGCATGCTCAAATTGCTACCACTTCCTGCTTCTGGAAGTTTCCAGTTGTGGGTCACTAATCTGCCTAACAACAGTAACCCACCCTCAACAGGTCTCTCAGAGATAGCCTTTTCAGGCATATGGGTTACAGAATGTCATGGGTTTTTCACTAGAGACTAGTCTGAAGGGAAGGGGATAGATCCTTGTGTTACTGTCTTATGCACAATGGCTGCTACATATAATGCTGGGGACTTGATAGTCGGCAGCTCTTGGGATCACGCTCTGTGAGAATGGCTACTCCAATAAGGCAATCTCACATTAGATAGCTGCTTAGACATGCGTGTGCCTGTACCTAAAGAAAGCTTCAAGAGAAAGGATGGAAGCCTCAATAGAAAGGATGGAAACCGTAGGAGGAACACCACTCTGAGAAAAATATATAGTGAGACAACAGTAAAGGAAAGCAGGTAGCTACAGTTTCAATACCCACAATCAGATGCATTTGGTCTGAGGGAAAACATGAGCAAGTAAAGGAGAAGTGCCCTACAACAGGACAGCACTACAAGGAATGTGGCAAGTTGAACCATTTTAGCAGTGCGTTCAAGAGCAGAGGAAGGTCTCAAAGATCCAGTCAAACCTGTACAAGAGCAGGATGGCACATCGGACACGTGATGACATCAAGACTCTTGAGTCAGAGAACATCAAGTTCAGGCTATCAGGTCAGGAAAAGCACAAGAAAAAATAGTGCTGTAAAATCCCGTGCAAGTATCTATTTTATGTGTTTCACTTCCCATATAGCCTCTTGAATAAATAAGCCAGAAGGCTCCATCTTTGGGTGGAGTTCCAGGAGAGAGTATATTTAAGCTATGGATGTAGTTTGAAGGCTCAGCACTGCTTCCAGGAACCAAGCCATGCAGCTGCAACTTTCAGGATGGGGTAATTGGAGATTTTTACCCTCAGTATACGCTCAAATGCCTTAAGACAGGATACAGAATACGTTCAAATGCCTTAAGACAGGATATTGCCTGCACTTTGTTCAGACTCTGGAGGCTTAAAATACATGTGATTCCGTAGCTGGATCCCCTCAAAGCAACGAGTGAGTACCCAAGAGACGATATGCTATATGTTAACATTTAGCATATCTTGCAACAGCATGGCTAATGGGGCCTTGAGAAGTTGCTTCCAATACTGGAAATTTAATCAAGGAACAATCAAATGGTGGAGTGCTTTTGCTTTGAAGGACAGTGTATAGGATTTGTCCTTCAAAATTTAGGCCCATGATTTTGGAGAAATGTAGTTTAATGACTGGTCTTCATTTAGTTGTACTTTACGAATGATCAGTTAAAGCAGTGTGCTTTTATTACAGGAATGGGTAAATTAAAAGAATGGGTGCACCATTAAATGGGTGCATTAAAGGGATTACCTCTTAGGTCTGTTTGCACCACGTAAATTTTACTGTCAGTTTTTGCACACTTCATCTTGCAAACTCTTCATTTTCATTTAACACTCTACTGACTTTTAAAAGATAATACAAATTACATACCATAAGAAGCATAAAAAAAGATACCTAATATAAAGCATTAATAAAAAATTTCAACTGATGTAAATGTGGCTGTTTTAATAAGTCTTACATAATAAAGTCTTCTGTTTAATACTAATGAAATCAAATAGGCAGTTACTGAATTCCAAATGTTCAGAAATCTCTTGTGTTTAAATGAATATCTTTCAGACATATAAATCTAAAATATTTGATAAAGTCATTGATCAATTTTGCTGTTGCATTGTCTGCATCTTTAGAATGTTGAATAATAGGCTCCCTGGCTGAGGTTAACAGAATGTCAATTTCTTAGTCTAAATGTTAATACATTCTATTAAATTTGTTGATTAAAATATAACTAAGTGTAAGATCTAGGTAAATTTTGCCTTTGTTATTTTTATGTGATATTCCTGAAATCCAGATAGCCTTGGTAGAGCTATTGAAGGTGAGAACACTAACCTTGATTGCCAGGAATTCGATAGTTCATATATATTTTACTGAGTTACTTAAGCATTGTACAGAAGAAGAGAGAAAGATTAAGAGTACAAGTATAACAAGATGCATTCTGCCTGTTTGCACACTTTGCACCAGTTTTCATGCAACACTGAAATATAAGTAGCAATTTCCTATGTTAAATAAAGCCCTATATACACACCAAAGAAAATATAGGGCAAGCTCTTCAACAGTTGTAAACCAACATAGTTCCACTGACAATAGCTGAGGATTTGGCTAATGAACTGATGCAGTTTTCTTGTCTACTCAGAGAATGAGAGAAGATTCCTCAAATCACTGTGTGACTCTGTCCGGATTTAGGGGACCATTTATGATGCTATTTCATATTAATATTCCATAATTGCAATAATCCATAGGAACTATGCCATGTTTGGTACCAATAGAAAGGTTGTAATTTTCTGGGAATGATTATGTGGTTTATGTGTAGGAATTGCATCTGTAATAGAAGTTAGGAATATGTTGGTTGTATCTGTATTTCAACCTGTGTGATTCTGGGAAACTCCCCAGACTGAATGTCTACAGCCATTGTTTCCTTAATGGCCCATTAAGGAAGTTCCCAGGTACAATGGACCCAGGAAGAAACATGTTGAGCCGCTAGGACTTGCCCACGTGACTCTACTCCATTTTGACTGGAAAGAACTCCACACAGCATGGAGAAAGCCAGAGGTGTTAAAAGGCAGCAGCCCCAACTCTATCTCGTCTGAAGCTTCCAGTCCCCAGTCTACAGCCAACATCCATCTCTGGAACTATTCATCTGTGACTGGACAAAGGACTGAGGTGGGGTGTCTACCAGAGAAACTGATTGTGCCTGCAAACTGCTTTACATGGACTCCAAATCATTTGTATGTATGTTATTCACTTTGACCCTTTAACATCTCTCATATTTTCCTTCTTTTCTTTTTATATTAAACCTTTAGTTGTAGTTACTAAAGGATCGGGTATCAGTGTGGTATTTTGAGTAAGATCTAAACCTATATTGTTCTGTGTAATGTGGCTGGCCCTTTGGGATCAGGAGAACCTATTTCCTTAAGAAACCATGCGGCTAGCTAGGAGGCAGGGGAGTCACAGTGCAATTAAGGGGGATGTTTCTATTTTGGCATGCTTCGTGGTAACCAGTGGGGGGAATCAGAAGCTTGGTTGTGACTAATAGGGAGACTGGTTTAAGTACCACTCATCAGTGTTTGGGGAGTTTGGCTCCCGGTTTTGCAGCTTGGCCTGATTTTTGCATGTTCAGGAGATTAACCCATGGGTCACACACTGTTTCAAAATTCTGTAAGGATTGAATAATTTTTTCATACTTCTGTGACAGATGAAATGAATTCCATATTGTCAACTATAGGTAAGGGAGGGAGGTTAAGATGAGACTTTGGAAAGAGAGGTCCTGTCTGCTATTCATGCATTTAGGGACTAATAAGAACTTTTCCTATAAGCTGGGGATATGTAAATTGGAGTTGACAGGAGGAGAGGGACCTGAGAATACTGGTTGATCAAAGGGTGACTATGAGTCACCATTGTAACGAGGCTATGGGGAAAAAAAAGCTAATGTGGTCCTTGAATGCATCAGGTAAGGGATTTCCAGTAGAAATAAGGATGAGTTAGTACCATTTTACAAGCCTTTGGTGAGACCTCATCTGGAATATTGTGTGCAGATCTGGTCCCCCATGTTTAAGAAAGATGAATTCAAATGGGAACCTAGTTTATTAGGTAACCTCAATGCTGGAGAAACACAGGCACAGCATAGGGTCTTATGAGCCACATCACGACCAATTTATACCAGCATCAGGCTGTCCAGAAAAACAGGTTTCTTACCTGTAACAGGTGTTCTTCGAGAGGTGTGCTCATGCCCATTCCAATCCAGGTGTACGCGCGCCGTGTCCACAGTCGTCGGAGACTTTTTCTCCCAGCGGTACCCGTCGGGTCGTAGCAGGCGCCCCCTGGAGTGGCGCCTTATGGCGCTGTATAAGTACCCCTGCCGACCCGACCGTCCAC
>ML685769.1:4196509-4221056 GCA_007922175.1 Pelusios castaneus | reverse complement strand
GTGGACGGTCGGGTCGGCAGGGGTACTTATACAGCGCCATAAGGCGCCACTCCAGGGGGCGCCTGCTACGACCCGACGGGTACCGCTGGAAGAAAAAGTCTCCGACGACTGTGCACGCGGCGCGCGTACACCTGGATTGGAATCGGCATGAGCACACTCGACGAAGAATATTCGTTTTAGTGGTTCTTTCTGGCAACAGGCTTATAGCTGTGTTGAAAAATATATAGTTTTGTATAGCTAAACAAAATTCATAGAATTAGAAGGGACCAGAAGGGTCATCTAGTCTTACCCCTGTATTAGAAGGAAAAAAAGAAAAGGGATAGGAAAGTGAAGAAAAGATGGTGAAGGAATAGGACACATTTGGGGAGGGAGAAAAGGTTTCACATCACATCACCACAGATGGTTTGGGGAATTTAGCTGGAGCCTGAAGAGGTAGTAGAGTCATCTGAGTCCTTTTTTCTTCGGCCTATTCTGGTCAGAACATTTCTCAGGATTAGGATGAGGAAGACCTGGGGACCCAAAAGATGGTGAGTGTGGTAGCCATGATGGTGAAGCTGGCTCCAGCTTTTTTTTCTCACCAAAGTCTCTTTCTTTGAGGAATCACAAAATGTGATAGACAGAATAAATCATCCCCTCAGTACTTTATCTATGAATCAGGTCTAGTTTCCAATACATGAATTTTGGCTCATTGGATTCGGGTTCCACACATTTCATGTTTACTAAGCATGATCCTAGAGTTATACTCTATACGCTTTTTTGTTTTTACTAATTCAATCTGGTTCTCTTTTGCATCTTCTCCCATCTATGTTTAATATTATAGGTTATTGTGACACTGTCACTCACTTTACAGTGAATCTTATAATTAAGTTAAATTTGCAAGTTCAGTTATTACAACAATTCTCTGTGTAGCTCAGGATCACTCCCCAGAGTTAAAGGGTTGGTTCCTTGTCTTCAAGGCGTGTGAGACAGAGCAACCCACATGTCTGCTTGGGGTGTTTTTGAGCCTCACTTTTTAGTCCACTCACCATTTCAAATGCATTTTCCCGAGGGTTACCCCATATAAAGTTAATTCCAACTGTGAAATTTGAAGTTTTAAGGAAATTTTTAAGAAATTCCATGCAGTTACTTGCTAAAATCAGACTGATCTGTTCCTCCAATTCATTGTCCAAAAATGGCCACATGCTAGGTGATTGCCAATCAACTTTGATAACACCTGGCTAGAGGCATGAGCTTATTCTTTGTCTGTGAGAAACTGGTTTAACCCCTCCCCAGACTGGTCAGGTAAACTCAGTATAGTAATTTGATTTTATGTTTATAACTCTTACTATGCATTTTGAATATGTATTGCACAAGAAAACTCTCTAGGCACATTTTGCACAAAGATTATCACAACAACATTTGGAGTATGAACAAAGGGATGCTTATCTTACCTAAACTCCCTTGACATTTAATATCATGTTCTAACATTCATTCAAAACAAATTGATTTCCTCCTTTGTTTAAATGAGAATTAAGAATGAAGCTGTTTGTTTATAATAGAATCTTTTGGAATCAACTTAACCACCTAAAGGACTCAATAGTTACAGAGACAGGGTGGGATTTTTCTGCACACTCAGCTGAGAAGAAAAACATTATTTCTAAAAAAAAAAAAAATGGTGTCTGGGATATATTTTCAGGATTTACCCATAAAACTTCATAGCAATTTAAAATAGAGAGATGTCCCTGTCTCAGACAGAGGCTTGGAAAGGATGTAGGAAGGTTCATCTTCACAGGAACTCTTCTTCCTGCTCCTCTCCCCATATGCATATAGCAATCATGCCAACATAGCAGAGGTAGGAGCAGATGACACAACCTGCTACCATTAGTTGGTATACAGAGGGGAAAGAAGAGGATTGATTGTTTCTTGCAGTCACCCCTTTGAGGTATCTGAAACCCTCAGGGCATCCAACAATCTTCTGCTATTGTTGATATCCCATTTTATCTGCCCAGTAATAAACATATACTTGGACCCAGTGTTCAAGGATATCGTACATATGTACTCTCATCTGCTAAGCGGTGAAGAAAAGGATTCAGAGTTGGACTGGGGGTTAGGCTGAATGGGACCAATTCTGAATATTGGTTATTTGGCATGGATAATATTTAACACTTCACAGGGTCCTAATAAATGCTCTATATTTGGGGGTGGGGAACAGGAAGTAGGGAATCAATCCTCCCCACCTGTAAGTTATAAAGTAACTTCTGCTTTAAAATCCATCCCTATGTCTGTGTTTCATTCTCCTGCCTTTTGTGATCACAAGATCATATTTCATACAAATATCAAATAAATACAATTAATAAAATGTCCATGCGTAAAAATCTTTGAAGATGAGAAACTTCAAAACTATGGCACTTAGCATCCTTAAGAGACCTAAAAAAGTTCTGTAAAATCATACGGGGGGGTGAAGCTCCTAAAGTAATGAGAAATGAGGCCAGTGTGAGCACCATTTCAGTTTATAGCAAAAGTCAATTTATAAAAGCTGCAATTTGTTTGACCCTGTGGTTATAACAATAGCGATATTTTGTACACTTTAAGGGAAACCACTGGCAGAACCTTGGCCAGCAACCAGGTTTTATGCCTTTTAGACTTATCAACAGCCTTGTAACACTGCCCTTTCTGCTGGATAAATAGCACAGGAAAAATTAAGGACAGTGAATGTTGTCTGCAAAACGTTTTAAGAAGCAGCTTGCTACAACAAGTAAGATCATAAAAACTAGACCATCCCCAATATTCTCTCTTTTAATTCTTATAAAAACATGCCAGACTACGTCAGAGCAAAGAGAAAAAACAGAGTTTCAATTCTCTTGAGTTTTTGTCAATGCATTCTTCCCTTTGAATTGCTGCTAAATAGTTCTGAGAAAATTCACTCTGAAGAGAACAAAAGTCAATGATTTATTGATTTCAAGGCTGGAACAGAATATTGTGATCATCTAGTCCAACTTCCTGTATAACATAGGCCCTAGAAGTTCCACAAAATAATTACTAAAACATACCCTTTAGAAAAACATACAATCTTGATTGTAAATTGCTCCAATGGTTAATTATTCTAAATCAGCAGTTCTCAACCACTGTGTCGGGGCACAAAGGTGTGTCACGAAGAGCTGGGAGGTGTGTCACGGAAAACTGGCAGCTCAGTTTGGGGCTCCTGCCAGCTGCCGCTCTCTGCTGCCCTCAACAGCCCTCTCCTGCTGCACCACACAGGCAGCAGCCAGGACCAGATGCGTAAAGGGACTTAGTGGCTGCAACCCAGAGATCCTGGGCTGGTGAGGGGGGAACACCACCTGCCCCACAAAAATAAATCCGGGCCCATCAAGCCAGACTGCCAGGGCACCAGCCTGTTCTGGCTTGACTCTGTCCCCACCCAGGTCCCAGAGTGCTGCTTCCTCCAGAGCGCCGTAGCATCCCAAGTGCTCCTAACCAAGTGCCACCACCGGCAGACTGTAGTGTGTCTAGTGTGTCATGCAAGGGAACATCATCATCAGGTGTGTCGTGATGGAAAAAAGCTTGAGAGCCACTGTTGTAAATTAAAACATAGGCCTGATTCCCATTAAAAAAAAATTAAGGCTTTAACTTCCAGTCATTGACTTGTATTATACCTCTCTCTGCTAGACTGAAGAGCCAGTTACTAAATGCATATTCCCCATGTAGGTATTTATAGATGGCAATCAAGTCACCCTTTCACCTTCTTTTTAAGCTAAATAGACTGAGCTGCTTGAATCTATCACTTGATTTACTGATAGTCTAGTTTTGCATACCTCCTGGCAAATTAGTGGTAAAACTCTAAGATACTTAAGAGGAAATAAATTTGCCTAATGGACATGTGCTAAACTAACTATATTTAATGAGACTCTTAGATGTAATGAATACTTCAAGTAGATTTCTTTTTAACTATATTTTGATATGAAGATAAAGGCAACAAATAGCAGAAGGATTTATTCAAATTCTTGTTTGTTTTGGCATCCCGTTTATGTTTGTATTTTATTAATTGGATAGGAACACCATCTACTTCCCTTTCAAAAAGAAAAAAAAATCAATGATAATTTCCGTTTTTAGTGGAACAGCTAAAAAAACCCACAATAATAATGGGTCAGAACCAGAGCATTTCACTTCTTCCCCCCCTCTTCCCCATTCCCAGTTTTTATTCTATTTTTTCTCAGGCAAAACAACTATTAGTAAGTGAAATCAAGCTTTAAAAATGGTTTGTATGGTGACATTAGGATGACCAGACAACCTGATATTAGTAGCGCTAAAGATGAATTTATACTATAGCATTACTTCCCAAACAGAAATATCTATATGGAATATTCATTGATAAAAAATACTATGCTCATTCATTCACTTGTAACTCCATATTGTAACCAAAACTCCATTTTAAATTGTTCTCTTTATTTTGTAATTCTCAGTAAGTTTTGCTGGGAAACTTTTAGGTGTGTTTTTAACTTAGTTTGCATGTGTGAATGAGGGTGTGTGTAATGGGATCAGTCTCCAACTCCAGCCTGTCCTGATGAGTAAACTACCAGCACCACCTTAATGGCTGAAGAACAATACAATCAAATCCTGCAAAAGCAAGAAGAATCCACCCTAAAAAGAAAGGGACAAAAAGCCACATCAAGAACAAGATCAAAGTAACATCTGCCATTAACTGATAACTCATGGTCATACAGCACACTGAGGCAGTGTGATGCAGCAAAATCCATGGAAAAAAGATGGGTGAGAATGCACAGCTTTGGGTAATGTTCTTCATACCATCCAAGAGCGTCGGTGCACAGCTGTGTGCCCGACAGAGACCCCGCTCTTCCTCATGCCCAGCTTCCCTGGCCAGATAGCCTCCATGATCTGTGAATACCAGCCATGAACTCAAGCTACAATCACAAGCAACAATCACAACTGGTAACTATACATGACCAACAGCACGAACATCTGGGGTGCATGTGTGAATGTGTGTATATTAAATGTTAGTTATTAACACAGTTGTGTTTTCCTAATAATAAATGTGGAGTATTGCCTTTTTTCCCCTAAAAAGATCCTCGGTGCTCTTTTTGCACAATAGTCTTTGTCTCTCTCTATATATACAGTATATATATAAAAGTGTCCCAATTCCTCACTCTAAGGCTATGTCTATATGTCAGAGTTCTGCCAGCAAAATTTTGCTGCACACAGCCATCTTTCTGTTGGTAGAGTGCATCCTCACTAGGACCACTTCCACACAAAAAAAAGAGGCAGTGTGGGGGAGCTGAGAGATTGCTCTCTCAGCTCCCACATGGGAGCCCAAGGGCTCCCTGCTGCCTCCTACCCTTGCTGGGTCCCAGGCACTGTGCCTGGGGCTTTGCGGAGTCCTCAGCAGCAGGTAACTGTGGCTGCCTGGTGCTTCTCTGGTACAGGAGGTGGTTGGGGCAGTCACCAGAGGAGGCAGGGGAGCAGCCACGTAGGCTATCTGGTCCTGGTTGGCTGTCCCCATGCCAGCAAGCCCCAGACAAATGCCTCCTCCTGGGACCCCTGGAAGCCTGTGGATCCCTGGCGGCAGCTGCCCAAGCCCCTCCATTCTGACAGCACCACTCCTGAAGCTGCTGGAGAATGGCAAGCCCAGGCTGCTTCAGGTGCATTGCTGCCAGGGATGGATGAGCTCCTGCAACTCAGCCCCCAGCCATGGGATGGAGGAACACCAGCAGCTGCCCACTGCCTTGCTGCTGGGTATGGAGGAGCACTGGTGGCAGAGAGGCTGAAGCCACTGAGGATGGAGGAGCCCTGGTAGCAGGGGCAAAAGCCACTGGAGTTTTCTGGTCAGCGGGGTGGGCAGCTGCCAGGCTCAAGCCCTGGCAGCTCCTACCCAGGACCTGAGTGAGCCCCAGGCAGCTGAAGCCCTGCTACTGGGGGCCCCCTTGTCAATTTCACTGCTCTAACAAAACAGTGAAATTGACAAGTCCCATTGCTTGTCAATTTCACTTCTCTAAAAAAGCAGTGAAATTGTCAAATATGACAGCTACCCACCACTCTAAGGCTACGTCTACACTTGAAAAGTTAGGTCGACTTTATGGAGTCAACTTAATAAGGTTGACTTTAAGTCGACTTAAAGTGGACCTTATTAAGTCGACTTAAAGTCAACCTAACTTTTCAAGTGTAGATGTGGCCCTTTTTTTGGTCTTATTAAGTCGACTTAATGTTTTAAGTCAACTTAAAAAGGTCCAACTAGGCACTACTCCGCGTCTCCACTGGCTTAAGTCGACTTAATAAAGTTGACTTAAGTGCTAGTTCGAATTAAAACGAGGTGTTATTAATTCAAACTAATGTTTCCTTACTTCGACTTAAGGAGCAGCTTAAGTCGAATTAAGGAAAGTCCAGTGTAGACGCGGAGTAAATTAAGTCAACTTAATTTCTAAGTGTAGATGTACCCTAAGGGAGCAGAGTGTCCACACTGATACTCTGCTGCCTTAACTTTGCTGATAAAAGCCCTATGCTGCTTGTTTTGGTGGTGGTATTTTGTAGAAAAAAACAGGCAGTTTTGTCAGCAAAGACAGGAGTGCAGTGTGTACACTAGGACTGTCTTGTCAACAAAAGTTGACTTTTGTCAACAAAACTTTCTGATGTAGACAAAGCCTAAATGACATTAGCCAACACAGGCTGTTTAGGTAGCCTGGGAATTAGAGCCATGAATAGTAACAGTATAATCGCTTCAGCAAAGCAATCCCTTTGAAATTCACTGTAGCTGAGACCCATTGCTCTTCCATTTCTCATGAAGTGTGTTGTCATTGGCTTTGGTGAGACCAGACATATTATCTAAATATTTATTTCTTTTTTTTAAAAAAAAAAAGATGGTAGGGTAGAGAAAAACCATTGTCAAGAAGCTAGCCATTAAAAAAAACCAAAAAACACTTGCCATATCTAATAAGGGAGGGAGAAGAATTATTTAAGATCAGCCCCAATGAAGACAAAAGAACTAATGGATATAAACTGGCCATCAGGAAGTTTAGACATGACATTAGACACAGATTTCTCTCCATCAGAGGAGTGACATTCTGGAATAGCCTTCCTAAGAGAGCAAAACATCTAGATGGTTTCAAAACCAAGTTTAATAAATTATTGGAGGGAATAGTGTAATGGGACAGCCTAGTTTGGGAATTGACTGATCTCTTGCTTCTGGTGGTAGATATGCTGATGGGACAATTGATGAGGTGGGTTCTGAGTTATTACAGAGAATTATTTCCTGGGTGTCTAACTGATGAGTCTTGCCCACAGGTTCAGGGTTTAACTGACCACCATACTGGGGTTGAGAAGAAATTCTGCCCCCTCCCCTCCAGGGCAGATTGGTTCTGGGGCTTTTTTTTTTTTTTTTTTTCACCTTCCTGGGTAGCATGGAGCACGACCCAATTGCTGGTGGATTCTCTGTACCTTAAAGTCTTAAAATCATGATTTGAGGACTTTAATAATTTAGTCATAGGTTAGAAGTTTATTGCAGGAGGAGGTAGATCACGTTCTGTGGCCTGCATTGTGCAGATGGTGAGACGAAATGATCATATCGGTCCCATCTGACCTTAAGAGTCTAAAATAAAAAAAATATATAATTGGTTTACACTCCAGTAGAGGTTTTGTTTAAGGAGTGAAGCAAAATTTTGTAACATCCTCACAATAATAGGGAATAACATTTCAATATATCAGGTTTGTATTGTTCATGGCGGAGAAAGAGACAGGATCTGTGGCAGTGAATGCAGTTTCTTAATAAGATATTGGCCATGAAGAAGTGCTGGTAATTATTCCAGATTAGCTACAGACTTCAGGCAAAATTTAAGCAGTCAGGAAGAGAATTGCTGATTGTACAACAAAATAAAACAAGCACTAGGAAGAAACTTATCATTAGTTCACTGAACTGTTGACTAATAAAGCTGACATTGTGACATGCCTCCACCTGGAAATATAGTTTCATGGATGGTATTTCTTGAAATGACAAAATTTGTTAAGGATGTACATTAGCATCTAGGCAAACAAAGAAAACAATCAACTATACTTCTCCCTTCAACTGCAATTCGATCTGATATAAATCCTTCCAATAATATACACAACAGGAGAGTAAACAGGTTATTCTAGACTACTTTATGTGGGTGGGCGGGGGGGGCATGTTGCAGGGGACTCCAGGTAAGACGCTAGTTGAAATACTTGTGAATAAATTATTTTACGAACTATGCCCTTTTTTTCTGTTTGCAAATTATTTGCAAATAAGGCTTTTTTTTCCACAAATTTGATATTATTGAAATAATTAAGTATGAGGAAACTTAAGCCTGTTTGTTCAAAAACAGGTCACTTTGAATACAGTTGGCACCCCTTATTTATTCTGATTGGGCACCTAAAGCACCTAAGTAAAATCGTGGTCCCTCTGAAGTCAATGGCAAATTCCCATAGTATTGTTTCTACTTTCTGGTTGGATGACCTAATGTTTTATGAACAGAAGGAGTCTTTTACCTTTTGCAAAGAGACTGTAATTGTATAAATTTGCATTCAACTTTCTGAAATGCTTTGGAACCATGGCACTATAAGTATATTACATATACACACATATACCCAGGACAGGAAGTAGAGACACTCTATATAGAGAGACTTTTGAAGTTTAAAAGGATTTTTTCCTGAGTATTCCCTGGAAAGAAAAAAGATACTTATCTGTACAGTAACTGTTGTTCTATACATGTTGTGGACAAACAGGTTTCAATCAAGTTGAGTGAGACTCTTGGCAGCATTACCATTAAACAATTCACAAATCCCATCTCATGTGTGCTGAGTTAAGGGTATAAAAGTGGTGTGTCCTTTGGCTCCCTCTATTCCATTGAGCCACTGCATCTACAATGTCAAAGTAGTACGGAAGATGGGATAGTCATGGAATAAATATGTGTGCAATATATAAAAAACTGTTACTGATGAAGTAGATTGAACTCAAGTAAAGAGCTATTGTCCTTGGAAGAAGAGACATTAGCAAGGCTGTAGCACAGTTTAATGAAGTCAAAAACGAAACATTCATTGAGCTGTTACTGGTTGGCCTCTAACTCTCTCAGCCTAGGCAACAAAAAGGCAAGGAGAGGCTCTGAAGGACTTTGTGCAATTCAGATAGAGTGCCATGCCTCTATGAATATTAAGAAGTGGAGCTTCTCTTTATCTTTGGACAAGTGAGTTTTAAGGAGAAAAAAACACTGGGAGATGGTTTGATTCAAATGGAGAGCTCAAACTATCTTCAGCATAAATTTAGGGTGTGCTAAACAAATTATCTTTATGAAAAACCATGAAAGGAGGCTCAGCTGAGAGACCTTGAAATTTTGAAACTCTTCTTGCAGAAGTGGTTGCCACCAGGAACAGAATCTTCATAAACAACAGAGATAGTGAAGTTCTTAACATAGGAGCAAAGGAAAAAACCCCATTAACCTTGAGAGGACAGGGTTAAGATTGCATAAATATACTATATCAAACATAGGTGGAACAAACAAGGAGTCCTGTGGCACTTTTAAAGACTAACACATTTATTTATCACATGATCTTTCACGGGCACAATCCCACTTCATCAGATGAATGAAATGGAAAATACTTCGAGTGAGCTGTAAATATATAGATACAAAGATTGATCACAAGGTTAATTCAAACAGAACTAGAGGTATAGATTGCTAGCCTATCTCTTTAAAGTAAATAAGTAAATAAGACATAGATGGGTTGACATTGACTAGGCCCTTCAAAAATATGGAAAGTAGAAAGGGAAAGAAGATGGAAAATCATCCAGTGACTTGCAGATCAATATATTGATGCCAAGTGGACTCCCACAGAACTGATAGGACTAATTATTTCAAGTTTAACAAATAGTCCAATGCATACGAGATCTCTGTTGGATGGGTCAGCAAAAGAACAAGAAGTGACAACAGAGGAGAAATTCAAACATCCCGGGAATCGAAACAGAGCGGGGACCGTTTCGTCATGGCCACAGAGAGTGGGTGGGGGGAAGACCAGAGAGGACGACTTTGGAATGCTGGGACACTTCCGGAGGCCAATCATTGTGTGGTAAGCGTACACACGAGTCGAAAGGCGCAACAGCTGTTTCCGCATTAAGTGCTACCACCCTCATCGAGGTGGTTTTTGTATTGTGCTACAATAGGGCTGTTGATGCGCAACAGCCCTATTGCACGTGTGTATGCTGTTGTTGTTATCGCACGGTAATGTCTGTTAATATGCGATGAAGTGATCGTGTGTACATGACCTGGGATTCCTGAAAAAAAATCACCAGAAACTAGATACCATATTCTAATGAAGTCTCCAGAAATTTCCTCAAGGATCTTGTTGTTATAGCTCTGAAGGGAATCCAGTGCCCCTACATCCAAAGTGGGTCACTGGCACACTGGCCATTCACAAGAAAGAGTTCTGCCTATTGAATCACCACTCATTGCAACACACAGAGTTAGGGCTTGTGTACAAGGCCACATCTACTGGAATAACCATACTATATAATTATGTATCTATAGCTATAATTTTGCAACTCCCTGTGTAGAGACACTCTGGTATAAGAATACCTCTCTCTGGTTTAGCATGTCACCTCGGGTGCATCTACACTTACAAGTTAGGTCGACTTAAGGAGGCTTAAATCGACCTAATCTGCTCCGCATCCACACTGGGCTTTCCTTAAGTCAACTTAAGGAAAAGTTAAGTAGACTTAATAACACCTCAATTTAAGTTGACTTACCGCTTAAGTCAACCTAAGCCAGTGTGGATGGGGATTAGCGCCTAAATTGACCTTATTCAGTCAATTTAATAAGGTAGAAAAGGGGCTATGTCTACACTAGAAAAGTTAAGTCAACTTTTGTTAAGTCGACTTAATAAGGTTGACCGTAATAAAGTTGACCTAACTTTTCTAGTGTAGACATAGCCCTTGAAAGTAGTATAAACTAACCCAGAGAAAGGTTGTACATACAGGTACACTGGTACACAAGGTAGTTGCACTGTTATAAATATAAAGGTATAATTATACCATTATAGTCCCCCCTGTAAACAAGCCTTCCATTGATCTTCCAGCCACCAACTGACCACACTCAAATCTGTTTAGCTTGTGAAATCTGACAAAACAGATATATTTTAGGATAATCACTCTCCAATTGTAGCATGCAATTTATTAATGGGTATAAACACTATGTGTACTTGGCATAGAGTTTTAGTTTACAAAAATAAATGTATTTGTAAACAAGCATATCACTTACATTCCTCTTAAATATGATAAAATAGCTGGCAATGGGGAGATACAGTTTTAAAGATGAAATAGAGTTTTCAAATTTCTAGCAGACTAGGTCTTTGCATGTTGAAGACTTATTTTAATAACCACGTATCTTCATGAATATAGTGCTATAAACATACACAGGGCTGTACAACAATAGGTTAGCACAAGTTATCAAGTTCCTGCCCCATTTACCATCTAAAAGCACAAGTGAAGACAATGCATACAGGGCCTGATTCAAGACCCATTGAAGTCAATGAAAGTCTTCCAATGACTACAGTGAGCTTTGGATCAGCTCTTCAAGGCCTGAGTACTAGCCATTAGAGCTTGCGGGTCTGATTCTGCCACCTCAATTTGCATGAACCTTACTGAACAAGCAGTTTCACTGGAAATCTTTTATCTCCTTTAGACTAAGCTTTTGGGGCAGTTTTCCAGTGGACTGTTTGTGTAATAAGGTAATTGACCAATTTTTGACTACTCATGGTAGATATGCCAGTTACCTGAGAAGGGATGTTAGATGGGGTGGGTTCTGAGTTATTACAGAGAATTCTTTCTTGGGTGTCTGGCTGGTGAGTCTTGCCCACATGCTCAGGTTTAATTGATTGACATATTTGGGGTCAGGAAGGAATTTTCCCCAAAGAGAAATTGGCAAGGGCTCTGGAGGTTTTTCACCTTCCTCTGTAGCATGGGGTATGGCTTACTCACTAGTGGATTCTCTGTACTTTAAAGTCTTTAAACTATGATTTGAGGACTTTTATAACTCAGTCATATGTTAGAGGTTTATTACAGGACTGGGTGGGCGAGGTTTTGTAGCCTGCATTGTGCAGGAAGTCACACTAGATGATCATATTGGTCCTTTCTGATCTTAGAGTCTATGAGTCTGCTATGTAACATGAATAAGGCTGTCAGAGACAAGTCTTTATTGCATTAGCAAATCAATTCATACAGATGTTACCTAGCTTAATCAATTGTAAAGGGCTATATTGAACAGTGTAATAATCTGGTCCAATCAGAACATGAGAATAGTTTGGGTGCCTGAGGATTGTGGTTTTCCAAATAAGGCAGTTAGGATGAAAGAAAAAGCAGTCACTATAATGCTGATTTGTTCCTAATAAGTCCCTGCTGAGAATGCCTTCCTTCAGGGGAAATTCTGAGCAATGTCATGCCCCATGTGACTAGCAATGGGTGAAAAGCAAATTACTAGCAGATATACTGGCAAAAAGAAGGGAAATGGACATTAACTTTCTTTATTCTCTAGTGATTTTCTGCATTGTTTCCATTCACAGTCTTTTGATCATTAAAATATTCTGTTGGGTAGGTAGATGTTCCTTTATGAGCACATTTCTCATGCCAACAATTCAGTTAATGTAACTTTGATGCTGTGCAATTATGTATTAAAATTCCAGCTTACTGGAAACATTCGTGGCCAGTGGGAATTGCTGTAGATAATTTCAGGCAACCTGGGGATAATTTGGCCAGCCACAAGGCATAAACAAAGTATTTAAAATATGCAGTTTAGAGAAAAAAGGGTTAGTTATTTGCATTAATCCTATGCAAATCAACATTGAGATATGGAAATTAATATACAGTCTACAAAGACACTGTTTGTTTTTAAAAATAAATACACAAAATATGGTATTTAGATAGAAAACAACTCAATAAAATATATTCTTTTGGGGATTCTCTTTGGGTTAATTCCTCTTCCGTACATTTTTAACTCTATGTTTTGACATTTATATAATTTTTTTCTTTGTTTTTGAATTTCAAGGTTACTGTAAAAAAATTCTCAGTTTTAATGATTCCTCCACAACTTCCACTCCCAACATTTTCTAGCCAGCTTTATTAATTTCATTCTGTTCTGTGCAAATTTCAAAACAGATTACTACTTCATATGAACAAGACCAGTCCGGAGGAGTATATGGCTTCAGGACTTATAATTTTCCTTGGGTTGAAAGCATCATGAAGTGGTGAAGTAAAGGAAGAATCAAGACTCCTGGACAGAGCTAGTCTGACACACCTCTGTCCTGCAGGGAACCCATCTCTTTCCCCTGGTCTGGATGTAAAGAGTTACTAAGGAAGAGTAGGGGCAAAAGTCAGTAGACTGAGGTAAAGATTTCCTGGCATGAAAAGTAGAAGTGATTTCATGCTGAAGAGGTAATTGAAGGAGGAACAAAAAAACAGAAGGGGAGTTTGAGATTGCCCTCAAATGGGAATGAAGGGGAAATTTTTTAGCAATTGAGAGTGGAAAATGATGTGGGAAAAAACAACATTTTTGTTTTTAATTAGGTTTTGGGGTTTTCTTGCACTTTCACAATATTTGTCAATGTTATTAGAACTGGTTGAAAAATGGGGGGAAAGTCCTCTTTTTGTAAAAAGAAAATCATCATTTGAAAGTTTCTATTAGGTCCAATTATTATTCATCACCACAAATGTGCTTGATTCTTTCCAATGAAATAAGGCACAAATTGCTTATGATCCTTCAGACATATGCAAAGACAATTGGACACAAATAATATATTATATACTGGCAGCTGTCAGAGTTGATGCAGGCACATAGGAGTGGTCGGTTTTAAAGAGTTACTTTATTAGAAATAGCTTTCTGTAATATGGGAGAAATGGTGTCCTAAAAATGAATTGTAAGAGGTCAAGAACTTTCTAATGAAAAGGAAACAATGAGTTAGTTACTTTTCACACATTTTCTTTCTTTGCAGTCAATAATGGGCCAATAATTTCCTCAAAAAGAGAAAGTAGAGTCTATTAGGGCTTTTGTAGTGTGGTGGAGTGGTGTAGGGCTAAAGCGGAAGATTTTGTGATGGACAGGTAGTGCATGGCGTTCACAGCCTCCCCCCCCCAAGCAACCCGACCATAAACTGATGTTGGGCTTCAGGCCCAAAGCACCAGCTGGAGCCAGTCTCCTGTAGGAACTGGCTGGGGCCTGGTATAAGGTGTTTTGCTTTTTGCTGTTTTGCAAGGCTTTGCTGTGATGTACTCCTTATTTGTTCTTTCAAGTTATCTCGGCCTTGAGCCTGAGCATATGAAGGGAAAGTGGGCTTGATCAACCTGCCTTCTCCTGAAATGCTATGTTAGCATAGCCACTGAGAATCTGCGGACTTCGCTGTACGATCATGGACCAGTCTGCCTCGGTAACCTAGAACCAAGATGCCTTGGGAACCTCCTTGAGGTCATCTGCAGCTATCAGGGGCCCCCGGCTGCTGAAGGGATGTAAGCTCTCACCACTTATTACTTTGCTTTGCTTGCTTTGGGTTATTCATCCTGGCATTCAATAAAAATCATCCATCTTTTCAATGGTCTTTGACTATGTCTGGTAAATTCACATGAACCGACACCTTGGGGTACAGTTTTGGGGAACAAGTGGTTTCCCTCCAGACTTGACAGCAAGGGACCACCGCCCTCCCCTGGTGAGTAAAGTCGAAGCTGCTCTACTCCTCACAAGAAATAATAGGGCACAGGGGCGTAGCCAGCCCACATATCTCTCGGGTAGGCCTGGCCAGGCCTGCTTCCAGTCATATTACCGGAAGCTTCCTGAGGACGCTCTAGTTGCTTAGCACCTGTGGTGTCGAAAGGGGGAGAGGCAGCCCACACCTGCTGCGTCAAGGCTACAGCGGCTGCCTGGGGCTAGAGCTGTGAGGCAGTATAGGCGAAGAGCAGTCCAATCTAAAGAAACTGTCATTCAAAATTTTTTTAAGAGATGCATTATTATTTAGAGAACACAAACTGATCTTAGAGGAGACTTTATATGAGTAAATAATTGATTAAAATATTTGACTACTCTTGCCTCCTGGTCAGTAATTATTAGGCAATTATGATTTTCTTAAGTTTATTAATTATTCTTAATGATTCACTATTTTCTTCAAATATTTCTTGGAGTAGAGATTGTAAACAATCTGTTGTGAAAAGCCATCATGAAATCTGAATGGTCTTGCTTAATTTTGATTGGTTTCATAGCATGGGCAATTTTCTGGTCCCTTGGCTGATGCCTGGAACAATTAGAATCAGGTTACTAGCAAAATTAAATGTGTTTGATTTCAAGTTTCACTCTGTGACTGTTTCTCATCATTTGCTTAAAAACTTACAAAATAGTCCTACTAGAATCAGGATCCTAGTGAACATAAACTTAAATATTCAGAATATTCACTATTCACTTAAAATTTACAGTTTTAGGGATATTCCTACCATAGAACTTCACTATAATATTTAGGGAAATGGAACATGGACTTATGGGAGAAAAGGGCATAAACACAGTGAAATCTTGGTTAATACAAATTTATAGATTCACAGACTAAGGTCAGAAGGGACCAATATGATCATCTAGCCTGACCTACTGTACAATGCAGACCATAGAACCTCCTGCCCACTCCTGGTTCACTAAAATTGTTTGCAGGATTTACCCAGATCCAGCTCAGAGTATTTATTGTGAGATCACAACATATTCAAACAAAAATCCAAAAAACCCACAAACCCCAAAACCCTCAACACAAGATTGCTCGATTTGTGCACTGCTCACACATTTAACTACAGCAAATAATTATATATCTACTTTTTGCCAACTTCAACAAAATACTTTCATCATATAGCACCATAGCTATAGTGTCACATTTCCTGTGAGGCTGGCAGGTACCTCCCCAGAAAGACGAGATGAATACACAGAGTTATCAAATATAGTTTACATACTTTGGATGTCGAATGTCTGGCAGTGATCGTTCCAGGGCTATATTGTTGCTAACGAGTATGTTAAAGCCATTCTCCTTATAAGCAGTATCATCATGGTCTTCCTCGGTAAGAGGGTACGGCTTTCCATGCTCACCCTTTCCTGTAACAAAATGAAATAGTTACCATTCTCTTATTTGACATCACAGAGAAGGTTCAAACTTGGCAATGTAGATAACGATATAGCAAGGAGGAATGGAGCAGGAATAATCATAGGAGAAATTTTACAGGTTAAGGTACTGGCATCCAAAGGAAGAGAGACTGACTGATGACAGAATAGCACTGAACCAAGAACATATGTTAATGTTATATATAGATAACCACCACAGACTGGTTGTATAATTCAGGAGAATGAGAAATTCCAGATAGTCCTGGGCAATTGGTAAATTAAGTACCACAAGCTGAGTAGATCAGCAGAGCAGATCTCATGGATGTGTTGGAAAATACAGTATGATCTATGACAATTGTCACAGACCACAAGGCTTTGGATCCAGAAATGAAGCTGTTGAGGATATCATCCGAATTAGCCAGAGACCACATCATTGTTGCTAATATATTGTTTATATAGAGGGAGAAGTGTTTAATTATATAAAAAGCGGTAGCAACAAGTTCCAGATTGATTATTTAACAAGTGGATGTGATTTAAAGAAACGTGAGAGATTGTAAAGTGATCCCAGAAGACCAGGTTCCAGAGAATCTGAAAAGTTAGATTTAAGGATGAAGTCCTAGAAGAAGTTGAATGCTGACCAAACCAACCACAATGGCACCAACAAGGTATTTTTTGGGGGGGAAGGGGGTGTGTGGGGGGAGAGGAATATTGAAATATTACAGAAGCTGCCAAGTGAAAGGTGAGAAATTTAATGACAAGGACTTGTGGTCAGGAGGCAATGATGTGCAGGAAACAGTGAAAAAGAAAGAAAGGTTTAAGTGATGGCAAAAAGCAAGACAGGTAAAAAGTTATGATGAATACAAGCGGCTAAACAAAACAGCAAAAAGAACTGTTGTGAAAGCTAAAAGATCAGGCATTTAAAGTCTTATATGAAGAACTACGATAAAGGAAATAGGGGTGGCCGGGGGAAGGAGGGAAATATATAGACTAACCAAGGGTAGGCACTGAAGCATAGAGGACTTAGGAGTTGAAAAGTATGTCAAAGATTAAAAATTGGAAAAGTACTGGTGAAAGACAGTGAAACCATTAGTATGTAACAGAGGTTTTATGAGAAACAGCTCAAAGAAGAAAAAGTAAAAAAATGACTGAAGGAAGTATGTGCAAGCAAGAACTTTTCAAGATGGGAAAAGCAATGGGACTGGACAGTCTGTCTCTGACCTCTGGCTTCACTTCCTAGCCCCCAGGGACCCAATGCTAATCCTGCCTACCTTTGCTGAGAATCCCGACAGTACTGGAAAAATACTGGATGAGTGGAAGAAGATGACATTGGTCCTCATCTTCAAGCATAAAGAAAATTGCAAAAATGTAATAATTACTGACTCATCAAGCTAATGAATCACACAATGAACTGGCTGAAAGAAATCATCAAAAAAAGATTCTGGGTGAAACTACAGCATCAAGTAAGTGGCAGTCGCCAGTTTGACTTTATGGAGGCTTCATGAAGCACGCTTTTTGCTGACGACATTGTGTAGGAAGATAAATACAAACTAGAAAGGGACCTATAACTATGGAGGGCTATATTAGAAGAAAATAGCTTATGAATTAGCACCTTCAACCTTCCCCTCTCCCCCCCAAAAAAAAAGAAAATACATGCAATGTTTCATTGGGAGACACTCTAAGAAGCCAGTAAATCTTAATAGTATAAAACTGTGGAACACTTTAAATAGGTCATTTGACAGATGACAGATGATATGAAGAAGGATGACAAGTTCCAGAGGGATACCCGTGGTAGTCTATTCCAACAAAACCAAAACAAAGAAGTTTTGTGGCACTTTTAAAATGTAACAAGTTGGGGCAGGTGAAGTGGGAAGAAGAGGGATGGTCAGTTTGAAGATGCACTTAACAAGAATGCTTGAAACTGAAGAGTAAGGGCCACTGACTCTGATGGATGGGAAAAGGAAAAGGCAAAGATGACAAGAGTGATGTCAAGGAAATAGTAAATATGTATTCAAATAAAAACCTCACACTCTGAACACTTCTAAGGAGATTTATGATCTAGATATGTAGGTTGGTATCAACTTCATGATTCAGGAGTACTGCATATAGTGGGTTCAATACCAAATCAGAACTGATTGAAATTTCCCCAAAGGTCTGGGGAAGATCCACTTCTGGTTCTGAACTGTACAGCTTAGTTCCATGTCTTGTTTTCAATTTTATATTTTTTAAAAAAGACATTTCAAAAGCTTCCCATATTTGTTTCAATATCTTTATTGCCCTTGATAAGGCTTAGACTTATATGAAGGTGTCATTTAAAATTGGTTGGGAAAATTCTGACAATATTTTTAGCTGAATTTGCCATTTCATCAAAATAGAAATATTTCAGGAAGACTATTTGATTCCAATGACTTAGCAACACAATCTTGGCTGGTTTCCTCCCAGATCACTTGCCTTGCTCCTCGGCATTCTGCCAGGCATTTTGCCAAGGAGCTGAAAGCCTGGAAGTCATAGAAGTCCTGGCATAGAAATTCATGGCTCCTCAGCAACCTGTGCTTACAGGCTCATAGCTTCACTGTAGAGAGGCGCTCTGGTTCCCAACTTCCCAAGCTCATAGTCCTCAACAGGCCAGGTTTCCATGGCTTCTCAGGTCCATAATTCTGGGGCAGTCCACCCTGTAGACTATTCTAAAACCAGGGCTCAATCTCCTTTCATGACAATTGTGAAATGATTCATTTGCATTCTGAAGACAGTGCAACCAAATTTCGAAATATCTAAATTTCTTCATGAAACTAAATTAATCTTTCTCTGTTCAGCTGTAGTGCCGTCTTCTTTAGTTACAAATATCATTACAAAAATGTAAGGCAGAAGGCAATCATTATGTAATAATAATCTCCTAGTTAGAGCAGATTGAAACAAGAGGAAAACCTCTCAATGAACCAGCCAACAAAGAGAGGGAACTGTAAAGAAGTGCCATTTCGTGAGGGGGTAGGGGGAGTTTTCCTTTGTTTCTAATAAAAGATGGGAAACTGTGGCCCTCACTCACATCCCCTTAATGTAACCTTGAATTATAAAAAGCATAGGAGATAATTTGTCAACTTCTGTAATTCTTAATGTGTAGGAGGGTAGAAAAGAGGGGTAGGGAAAAGAGGAGCAGGAGGTAGAATACTTGACTAAATGGCTGTAGGTTCCTCACAGTCATGTGAGCCAACAGCTGGGAAAATAATTTCCTACAAGAAATGTTATAATTATCTTGCATTACATTGCATTATTTAGTATGTGCAAAAGTTATCAGCTGCCTTCATTTACACAGCTGTGCAGTACAACTTTGCCTCCTGGGAAGCTAAAAACCTAAAATGGCCAGAAAATCTCCTCTGCAATGTGGAAAAGGACAAGGCAACAAGAAAATAAAGCAGTCTATGCTTTAAAAGATAGATGATCTAAGGCTTGGTTCACCGGTCCTCTGAACCTCGTGGGCCTGATCCTCTTCTACCTTACACTTTCACCTTTTCTACACTAAAAGTGTTGTTGATGAAAGTTATAGCGATAATCCAAAAGCATTATAATTACAATGTACGTATCCACACAGCACTCATTGCATCACCTAAGAGCAACCCCCAGTTGGTGCTTTAGCATCAACAGTGTGAGCAGCACACTATTGGCAACTATCCCTCTGTGCAACTCACCATCTTGTGCTTCTAGGAGTTGTAGGAATGTGGCAAGAATCACAGTATATCATGGGTATAGGTTCAACATCCCATAATACAGTGATTTCCATCCTGTCATTCTATGGGTTTCCAACTGAATTTTGTGGCATTTTTCAGTGGCACCAGGTTCCTGTTAGCCCACTATCTTTATCTGAAAGACTGGAGTCTGCATTGCGCTCTACTGTTGATGTCAGTGTTATGAATAAATTGTGGCGTTTATATATATAAACACGAGAATGAAAGGTACCCCCTTTTGGTGGAGAAACAAGTAGCAAATGCTGTATGGAAAATGGCAACTCCAGACTGCTACCACTTGGTCACTAATCAGTTTGAAGTTGGGAAGTCCATTATCCCACTGGCACTGTGCAGGGCCATTAATCACATTCTCCTATGGAGGACAGGAAATGTGTGTGATGGTGGATGGCTTGACATTAATGGGATTCCCTAACTGAGATTGGGTGACAGATGGCACACACCACAAATTTGAGCTCTGGACCATCTTGCGCTGGAATACATCAATAGAAATGGGATACTCCTCTGTGGTACTACAAGAGCTTGTGGATCTCTGTGGTCATTTCACTGATATCAGTGGGTTGATCAGGGAAAGTGCACGACACGTGCATCAGGAAAACTGGCCTGAAAAGAAAGTTGCAAGCAGGGACTTTCTTTCCAGACCAAAAGCTTCCAATGCGGGATGTTGAAATGTCCATAGTGTTCCTGGGAGACCCAGCCTACCCTTTATTGCCATGGCTCATGAAGTCTTGTATATGCAACCTGGATAGCAGCAAGGAGCACTTCAATAATAGGTTGAGCAGGTGCCAAATGACCATTGAATGTGCATTTTGCAGATATAAGTGCTTGTTGGTGATGACTTTATGGCAGGTTAGATCTAAATAAGGAAAGTATTCCCATGGTTATATTGGTGAAGCAAAGGGTGAAAAATTTCCCTGTGCATGGAGAGTGGAGACAGATCACTTTGCAGCTGACTAGGAATAACCAGATCTCAAGGTTATTAGAAAGGTACAATGCCAAGGAGAGAGGGAGAAGCATTCAAATCAGAGAGGCCTTGAGGAGCTATTTTGACAATGAGCACTAATAAGGTGTTTTTGTAAACACTGTGCCATGATACGACTGCTATCCAGCTTGCAATGTGCCATCAATGTAAGGTGCAATCATAGTGTGAAAGAGACAGATTGCTTATTCTTCACCGAATACAACCTTATTAAAAAATTATTGACAATACACAAAAATCTGGACTGGACGGGAGAAAGCAACGAGCAGCAGCATGAACTACGTCAGTTGGGTGCAAGTTTAGTTACCATTCTGGAAGCTGTCTGCTGGGATGGAGTGAACAGGGTTCTGAAATGGGCCAGAAGGTTGGTAGGAATGTGTGGCTGGAGTTTGAAGAGGTTATGAAAAGCAGTTCTGTATTGGCCACAAGGTGGTATGAGCACACATGAATTTAGTCTGCACATTATTAGTGACTTAAGGTTCTCCATTTACTCTTCCATGGCTTTTATCATTTGCTCCATGGTCTGCTATCAACAGCTCTTGGTTTTCCCTTGTCTCCTGCCTCTCATTTTTTTATTTTTTATTTTTGGACACTGTCTCCATGTCTTCCCCCGCCCACCTCACAGGACTGGAAGAGTTCTTAGAACATTCCCTTTTGCTTCTTGGTGGTTATTTTCTTACCAGCTGCAGCTGCTTGGAAGGTGTTGACAGGTTTCTTTTCAAGGGCACATCCAAAGCAGCATAAACAATAAATAAAAGCATGATTATTCATTATTCTAAAATACACCTTCTCACTGTTCCCTGGCAAGTGCATTGCTCAACAATCAACCAGGGCATAGTATCTTGTGCTTGGGAAGAGAGGACTCTCAAGCTGGGAAGCGTTATGGGTGATTGTTTGGAGGTATTAATGTAGGTAGACAGGGACAACATTTTAAATTGTGCCAACTATTTTCCACAGGCAGAGGCCATACAAGCCAAAATCTCACTCCCAAGAGCAAGTGGGAATGCTAGGGTACATCCCCTCATGTGAGCAGCTTCTCTTATCCAAGCTCCTCTATCATGTAACTTGCATGTCAGAGGGGTGGAATTGGCTTGAATCCTTGAATAACTTCACATGTCAGCAAATGATCCGGTCCCCTGCTGCACATCAGCCTGCTACTCAACCTCTTCATCCACAACTTTTTCACCAGAGTTGACTCCAGTGTCTGCTGTCTCTGGGCCCACAGAGGTATCCACTTTCTCTTGGCAGCAGAGGTGGAATCACCATGAAAGATGGTTCCAGTTCCAGTTTCTAAGAGGAGTGCTAGGTTTTTGGCTCTGCACCAGAACAATGGTTTGATTCCCTAGCCTTTTGGTATCCCTGCCACAGGTCCTTGATTTTTGAACAGCACTGCAGCTTGTCCCATTCATATGAGAAATTAAATGAGAAATTTGACTATACATATCAAAGTTCCTTCAGCTGCAGCAGATCTGAACTGCACAGCCTCCTCTCTTCAAATGCTGATCAAATCCAGAAGCTTCGGTTTGCTCCAAGAGGGAGAGTGTTTGGTGCATGGAACAATGGTCAGCTAGGAAGATGAGATGCGAGTTCTCCATGCTGAGCAAGCAAGAAGGGGAATTTAAAAAATCCCCAGGTCTTTAAAGTTGCAGAGCAGATGGCTGCAGGGCAGCAGAGTTCACACTGATGGCCAGTGGGGTCAGGATGGGCATTGTGGGACACTTCCTCAGGGCCGTCCTTTTGGGGGGGGGTGAGCGGGGTGATCGCCCCCAACGCTGAGGTTTCGGGGTCCCACGCTGCCCCGCTATCAGCCGGCTGCAGTGGTTCTGGATCTCTGGAAGGGGCCCCTGCTCCCTCCAAGGGACAGCCCTGCACTTCCTTGAGGCTATTTACCACAACAAAATGAAGCACGGTGTTTCCTCTGACCCCGCAAAATATTAGCAAAAACAACCTCCATGTCTCTTGCTGAGATGGTTTTATTTTGTCACAAAATCAGGGGAGTTGAGTCAATGGGGTGAGGACATTGAGGTGTACACCACTGTTTTGGAGCAAAAAGTTGACTGTGGTTCACAAAAAAGTAAGCAGTGTAGACCAGGTCTTTGAGTAACATGGCATATCTTCCTATACTTCTTTTGTCAGGGGCAAGGATATTTTGTCTTAGACATTACAAGACATTCATGAAGTGATGGGGGAAAAACAGTATTCTGCAGTATTCTTAAAGCAGCAATAAACAACAGTTGGTTAGATTCCTGCTTGGTGCAGTGATTCAACCGAACATCTGCCCTCTTTTGTGAATGAAATGTTTTTAACTACTGAAGCCACCTATGCACTGTATAGAGAAAAATCCTCTCCTCTCTGCTTGAATGAAATAATGTGGCTCCCTTGTACAAAGGTGGTGCCTAATTAGGGGTAGGGAGGCCTAGGGGTCATGGAGCTCTGATATACTGAGATCTCTGATAGGTGATATGCGAGGGCAGGATGGGAGGATTTCATGGGCAGCACTGCACTTGTGTGGATTCTTCAGCCCACAGAAATAGCCTTGGGTATTAAATTAAACACTACCAGTTTCTTAAACGTCGATCAGAGGCCATTTGATATTCTCAAAGCATTGTTTCTCTCTTTCTCTGAGACCCTTCCCCCTCATCAGGTCTTAGAGCCCGGGCTCCTACCTGTGCACCAATGTCCACATTGCTCTTTTTAGCTCCAAAATGTGTGCCCACATCAGTTGACCCAGTTTCTGAAACTAACTGCCGGGATTGTGGTGGTGTTTTTTGGGGGGGGCTGAAATGGGGTAGGTGCAGTGCAGACTTATCCAGAGTCTTTCCGTTAACTTAAAAAAGATGTAGGCTTTGAATCAGGTCCAAAGAGTGGAAAAACCCATACTTTCCAAACCAAATAGCTTTCTCTAAATCTCCCTCTTCTAAGGGTATTTCTACACTACCAGAAACTTGGGGATCAAAGCAGTGGGATCGATTGAACAGGTTGTGGACACTTGCTTAAATCTATCTCAGAAGTGCTCTCCGGTCAATGGGATTAATCCATTTTATGCACCTTGTGTACCTCCCATCGACAGCAATGTACACCAGGCCTTAGTCATTCCTGACACTGATAGGCTCTAATCACTTGGGGGGTGGGGGATATGGAATCTTTAAGGGGAATATATTTAGTATGGCGATAGCAGTTAATGTCGGCAACTCAATCTCTTTGCATTGGTACCAAATACTTAACTTTGCAAGTAAAAATGTGAGGTTCCCTCCCTAAGTATTTTCATTATTTACTCTGGCTTCATTTATAATGTTGCCTATAAATGATTATTTCACATTTGGAGAGAACTGACTTAATCAATTATACATTTTAGGTTCCAAGCATCATATATATTTTATTTTCTTACAAAGACAAAAAAAAATCTCAATCCAAATTACTAATGTGTTTTAGGAGGAAAAATGTCAGTTTGAATTATAAAGAATTATTCAGTCACATCATTTTGTTACTCACAGTTAAGTTATTTCTATTCAAAAGGAAAATTATCACTTAAATGCAAATATCAAAATGCCTATAGCTAATATGGATGCAGAATCCCTAACATTATGATTCTATTCCAAAGGGGTAGCCGTGTTAGTCTATTGTAGAAAGACAACACAGTCCTGTGGCACTTTTAAAGACTAACAGATTTATTTATTGCATGAGCTTTCATGGGAGAAAATCCCACTTCATCAGACGCTTTGAAGAACTTGAAGAGT
>ML685769.1:4155198-4196409 GCA_007922175.1 Pelusios castaneus | reverse complement strand
ATAAATAAATCTGTTAGTCTTTAAAAGTGCCACAGGACTCTGTTGTCTTATTATGATTCTATGTGAATCTTCATAAAATTTACACTAAATAGCTGTGAAAAGAGTCATCAGAACAACCGCTGCTCATTTATTGATTACAGTACCCAGTTTTAATACAGAAGAGTAGTCAAAGTAACAGTAGATTTCTATTAGATCTAAATGATTTAAAAAAAGCTCTATGTGGTCATATTTCAGTCCAACAAGGAATTATATAGAGATCAATGTGTATATATCCTAAGTAGACACTGAGCAGTTTTTATTTGATTGAAATAATTCAAGATTTGGATAGACATTACTACTGAGGAAATCCCAGACCGGAGAGTTTATATAATTGAGCTAAGCTGTTTCTTACATACCATTTTCATTTATGAAATGTCCCTAATAATCCTGCTGTTTGCTCTCTTTCAAGCAGTGAGACTATTTCCTTTGAAGTTTTTCTCTAACTAGATGAAAGACACCAGTCACAATACATTTTATCCTTCCTGAAAGACCAGTCACAAAGGGTGAGAATCACACTTCTACCAGAAAAGTGTGAACAACTGCACTTTGGGGTGGGGAGCTCTGTGAAGACAGAAGGGATGGGTTCAACCCCAGTCTGTTGCCTCTGTAGCTTTGTTCTAGAGTATAGTTTTAAACAGCAGCCACTTCTGTTCCCCGTATCCTGTGGTGATTTAGGGGCACTAGAAAAGTACAAGGACATCAATTTAGCTGGGCATCCTACTTTGCATAAGTCAGCCCCACATGTTCAAAGTCATGAATCGGATCTGCAAAACTCTCACAAAGTGGTTTGAAAATCATGAGCTTTTAGAAACAAGTCTTGGATTCTTTTTATGCTTTCTAGTTTTTGAGCTTTCAGGGGTCACATTTTCAAGCTTCACTCTGCTGCCAGAAGAAAAAGCAACTTACTTTTTTAAAGAAACATGAACGCTGAAATTCTCAGATATTAGCAAGTTGATGATAAAATGGCAACACTTGACATAAGTATAGTATAAAACAGTAGTGATCAACCTTTCGTCTTCCCTCAGTTCCTCTCCAAATACTTGAGGGAACTTTTTAGTAGCTTTGCTCATTGCAACCACAAAGCTTCCATGATGCAGAAAGCCTATTACATTCCCCTATGAGAGGGCAGTGGAGGTATGAATTTCATCCTCTGGCCCAAAGGTATTGCAAAAAAAAATACTTCCGAGTTCCATGTCTTCAAAGTACCCAAGAGTCAGGGAAAGCTATTAAAATAGATAGATAGATAGATAGATAGATAGATAGATAGATAGATAGATAGATAGATAGATAGATTTTGTGGACTTCAGTGACATTGCATGGTGCATTTACAAAAACATGCAAACTTTTTATATCTCTATTTCTCTCTTGGGTAGGGTTCATTTATATTTTCTCTGATACAAGCTGTGGCAGAAATGATGTACAGCAACTTTGAGACACAATGCAGCTTTCCTTTTAAATATTGTTCTGTTACTCTGGTTTCACACACTATTTGAGTTAAGTGAACATATTTCAGTTGATGGATTGCTTATGAAATATTTGCCATGACTACAACTTCAAACAGTTACTATTCATAATGCCATGAGTTACTGATCACCTAAGTCATTGTTCAATTTATACCTCCAAACACAGCTTTGAAGACAGACGCATTAACACTTTCAGTGTAACTATATATCCACACAAGTATTTGCAATGCTTCTACTTTTCACAAGTTTGCTTGGGGGAAAATAATCAAGTGGATGTTGATTAAAAAGTATAAGAGGTTCATACCACAAAGTTAGGATCACCATCTGCATCGGTATAATTTTATCAAACGGTGAGGGATGTTCAGTTCCAGAACTATAATTCATGGCCATCTCCACTAATTATTGATTTCTATCATTTTATTCCATAAATTAGTTTTTCACCTGCATCAAAAAATTAGCAGGGTGACCAGATAGTAAGTGTGAAAAATTGGGATGGTGGTGGGAAGCACATATATAAATAAAAGTCCACAAATTCAGGACTGCCCTTATAAAACTGGGACATCTGGTCACCCTGATTCAAGTCATCATTAAATCCTATCACTGCAGAAAACAGAAAGTGATACAGGACTGCAGTCTTTACATGTTTCACGGCAGTCCAGATATAAAAACTCACATGTTGTTTAATTATTACTTTTTAGATCAAACGTCTCTGTTCACTATTCAAGTCTAAACAATCTGAATGTATAATTGTCTTATGCTCTATCACATAAGGGGTTTTATATTTTCTAAAATAGTGTAAGATTTTTTTGGAATATGGCAGCTCTGTGTGTTAGTGGAATGCTATTGTAAGAATATAAGTGGATATGGAATGTAGAATATACATTTTCTAAGAGCCACCAAAATCTTCAGATAAGCCGATTATAAAAAAAGATGGCTACAGAAATTCTGTAGAAGTCGCTGCTTTTGTCAGAGTGACAGATATACAATAGGGCTTCTTCAATCCCAATGGAACAATCCTGATGTCTCCTTGGAATGGACATGTACTCCAGGGGGTTGAGCTCTTATGTTCAGTTTTTGACGCTGATAGCCAGAAGTACCTGAACCAAAATATTTCCTACATATGATGAAGATGTCAAATTCAGCAGAGGGAGGGAAGGCTTTCTTGCACAGTACATAGCACAACAGGGGATTGTGAGAGGCAAGAAAAGAAACATTTTCTGCCGTATGCCACCATAAAAATGGTGCTGTATCATTCAGAATGGTTCAGTTGCCAGGCATGACAGGTTATTAAGAGAACAAGGCTAATTTTAACTGAAAAACTCAGCCGCAAACCAAACTGTACATGTATTAAAGGAGCAGTTCTGTGCAACTAACATGCATTGGATAAAACTCCTGATTAAAATACAGAACCCATCACAGTACTTTTTAAATTTTATACTATATATGTTTCTATAAACACAGCAAAAAAACATTGGCTGTGCTGCTGAAAGTAACTAAGATTCAGCAACTTAAGACTTGGCATTCTAGCACATGGGCTAGTGTAAGCTAAGTTTGATAAGGGATATAAATCCACTTAGGCTCCATGTTCCAAAAGGGTAGCCATGTTAGTCTATTGCAGAAAAACAACAGAGACCTGTGGCACTTTTAAAGACTAACAGCTCAGTCTCCATGGAGACCCTATACAAACATCATTGTTTTCTTATTGTCAATCCACAATATTCTAGGCTACAATTCTATGTAGTCTATGTTACAATATTCACTCACATTGCATAACCAGTCCACTGCACACCAAATCCATGTCTGAGTGAATATTTTAATAGTGTTGCTAAAACATGTCCGCAGTGGGTAAAGGATGGGAGAAGGAAGGCTTCTGGAAACTTAAAGTGGTGGCCAAAATAATAAACTTTATTAGTCTCCCTCTGGGACGCAAAGGGTTAACAGTTGGGCTGCTTGCTGGACTAAACTCAGAAGTCAGCTTCACAGATAACAAGATAGCCCCAGGTGATTACCCACCGTTTAGCATACAGTGAGTCACACAGGAATAAAGCTTTCAGAATAAAAAGGCAGAATCCTATATACAAAACTATAAGTGTAACAATAATCCCCAAACCTACACCAATTGTAATACCTTGGGTTAAAACTGAGGTAGAAGAATTATTCACATTCAACTATATACATTTAAAGGGAAAGAAACAATCATGAGAAGTAAACATGGGGGGTAATTCGGGTTCAGTTTACATACGTACCACAACTATCAGGCAGGTGATTAACAACAGCATAACGTCTCAAGGCGGAGGTTGAAATCGACTCGGGCCAGCACTCTCGGGGGAACGCCTACTGCAGGGTGATCAGGCCTAGCAGTTAACTCGAGGAGACTCTCCGTGCTCCATGCGGCATGGAAGCTTTTATGGCCCAGGCCATGGCTTCCTGCCGAGGGCTGTGATTGGCCAGATTTCGCTGCAGCAGGAATTTTGGGGCGAGGGTCTGCCCGGTTCCTCCTGTCCTTATTTGTGCAAAGGAATTTTCACCAGCTCTCTAGGTTCCGGGTCAGAGCCTTCTACACCCTGGGGTGGGGGCCAGAGCAGCCATGATTGACTTGCCCTCCAGCACATGGGCGAGGGGGATGACCCACCCCTTTGGGAGCTGGCTGAGAGCGAATCAGGGTCCGAATAAAGCATGTTGATAGTCACAAGCCTAGCAGCCAGGAGTTCTCTACGTGCAATAAAGCATGTTGATAGTCACAAGCCTAGCAGCCATGAGTTCTTTACCTGACCTGGGGGGCAGTATCTGGTATGTGACCTGGGAAGAGTATCTGATAAACAGTTTCTCTACGTGACCTGAGGAGAAACAGTTTCTATGTCTTTATATCACAAGGGAGGTGGCGGCCAGTTTATGGGGTGCTCATAACAGCACCTTAACAAAACACAGAGGGAAGACAATCCAAAGCTAAAGCTTAAGACACTTTAGTCAATAACTTGCATGTCAATTTATCAAGGTCCTTTTCCAATGTGCATATAGTAGTTGACTCTTTTAGCCTACTTCCCCACAAATTATATTAGCCTCAGGATTTGATTGACACACCTAACTATCTAACACACTCCTACATTTATGACAAACTGCATAGACTGAGTGCAGGCCAAGAGGCTTGCACACTTGATCTCATTTTATGTCTGTACACACATAGAACTTGAAAGGTTGTACAAAATCCTTAATTAGAAAGACACGTGCAGCATTCCATAGTCCTAGTTAACAAAAGTGACCTGTAATAGTTTAGTGTCAAAGCCACATTACAACCACCATGATTGGAACCTGTTACAAAACAAACACACACACACTACAATTCTGACAATCTTTAAAGCACATATACAAACATTTCTTCCTAACTACTTAGGTACCCAGTTTCAGGAAGTGATCAATTGACTGATTCGGTTCTTCACACAACTGAAAGCGAAAGCGTGTGCATGTGTTATTTTCATCAGATCTCTGCTCAGTCCTCAGCTTTCAGTTCATTTAGTGTTCACAGCAGTAGCTGACACTGCAAAGAAAGCGGTATAAAAGGAAGGACAACTATAGTCCTTTCCTTGTGAGCTAGTGGGCAATCCAAATTGCTGGAAAATAGACAATTAAAGGTGCCTACGAGAATTGGGTACTTGATATCAATAAGATGACTCCTGGTGGCTGGCTCAGGACCTTAGTCTTCTCCATTTCAGAAATCTCTGGTTTGGGGAAACTGATGTGCTGAAGGAGATTGATATTTTTGCTGGATGGTCCAACTTGGGTCCTCTTCTTGGTCCATGCCAGCATCTCCAGTCAGATGGTGACCATATTTCTGCCAAAAATCCAAAGTGTCCAAACAAAATGAGAGTTTTCCTCTCACCAGGAAACAAGACCTCACTTCTAAATTTCAGCAAATAGGGCTGACATTTTCAGTCTCTTGGTGCAAAGTATCTTAAAGAAGGATGAAGAGGGAGTAGAGCTGGGGGGGGGGGGGATGGGAGAGGGAGATGAATAGTATCATATAGCTTGAATGAATTATTTCTAGAATCCATTTGTCCATTGTGACGAATTGCCATACTGGATAGGATGGGATCAACTGGTATACAAAATGGGGAATGGTTAGTGATGGTGTCAGCACTGAAGAACAAGGATGGTCCTATCAGGCCCTAAACCAAATCCTCAATATTGTTGAATGCATGGAAGAAAAGAAGGTGATCAGGAAAAGTTGCATGTTTTGCAGATGGTTGGTAAGATGTTGAAGTTTGAGTTGGAGTTGGTGATGCTTTGTAGGCTTCTTTGCCTTTTGGTGTTGTGGTGCCTCTATCGTAAGGCATAGGGGACAGCCCCTGTGTGCTGGGTGCTATAGTATTTACCCTGCTTTCTTTTTGATGCAGGTATATATAACCCAGGGAGCAAAGCATGACTCCTTCAGCATATGAAAGGACTGTAGGCAAGATATTTAGCAGCTTTTTGCCAGCAATCAAGCAGAGAGCATAAGAAAGTGGTAAACAGACATGACCGATGGCATGAACTTTTGGGACCTGGGAAGTAACCTTTAATATTTGAAAAAGTGACCTTTAAGCACACAAACAACCTTTGGGGCATTTTGAAAATATACTAAAATTATTCAAGAACTTAAATTGTTCCAGACACTTGAATAATAACCATCAAAGAAAGGCAAATATGATAGGTGCCATGATAACAGGTTGTAGGTGGTTTTTAAGAACAATGAAGACAACAGGTGCATAGGATGTGGTCAGGGTGTGCTGTCTATCCACCAACCCACTTGCAGAATGGCAATATCAATAGCTGCAAAGTTTTCTAAGATATTATATAAACACAAACCAGCTCAATTGTGAATTAAGTGCCTCCTGAACTCCAAAGACCGGTCTTATCCTGTACTGAAGGAATATGCAGAGCAGAAGACCCCTCCAGAGCAAAACCCTGACTGACCACCAAGATTCACCTGGATATTTTAACATGGGTTGGTGAGCGTTACTGCTGCATGCATTTATCAAATTCATGCTTAGCAATTGTACAATAGGTCAATAAACCACAGTCTCCAAATCAGATGCATGTGCTATGCTCTCTTGCTCAAAACCCAATAAGTCCTATCTGACCCTTGTCGACCTAAGTCAGTGAGCTCTCAGGGAGTAGGGAACTGACAATTGTCTGCAGGGAGCTCTCAGGGATTGGGAAACAGAGGATGGTTTTCATCTCAGGCAGCCCTCAGTGTTGGGGAAACTGGGGAAGGTCACCTGAGCCTTTATTCAGTAAGCCCTCAGGGTTGGGGAATCTGATGGGTCCATTCAATGAGCTCCCAGAGAGGAGAATTTGAATTCCAGGTGGTGAGCCCTGAGGGTTGGGGAATCTGACCTGCTGACTCAAACACTCTTGGTAACAGGACTTGTCAGTTTTTGCTCTGAACAGCTTTTGACCATTGAAAGGGGGGTCTTCCTCGGTGGATTGTACCTCCTTTGAGAATCTGGATAGGTGGAGTCACAAAGTAACTATGGTAATGGCTATGGAGTGTCCCGCTGTATCAGTGGCATCCAGAGATACCTGTACAGCTGTTCTGTCTACGAGTTGGCCTTCCAGAATTATGGACTAGAAGTGGTCTCTCTTATCCTCCAGTATGTCAATAAATTCTGAAAGTTTGGAATTATTTGTGTGATCATGTTTTACCACAGAGTTGAATTGAAGAGTGACTTATGAATAGTTCTTGCAGTCAAAAAGACATAGCTGTTTAAACTCTGTCATACAGGATGGATCTGGGAGGTTAATGCTGTCAACCAATGAGGTAGGCAACAACCACTAAGAAGTTTGGTCTGGAGTGAAAGGAAAAGAAAAAAAAAAGTCCAGCCTTTTAGTGAGAGGACTTAGTACTTTTTGTCTGCTCCCTGGCAGGTGGGCAGTATTGTAGCTGGAGTCTGCCATATGTTGTTAGCCAGCTTCATGAGTGCATTATTTATGGGAAGCACAATTTTTGCTGGGGAGGATGTATAGAGGAGGTTCAGTAACTTATTTTGGGACTCAGTGACTCTTTTTAAAAAAAAATTTTGAAAACGTTTGAAATTGTTTGCTGTTGTGGCGGGAGGAGCATTATGGCCTCATCCAGGGATGAGGAAGAAATGTTGGTTAGTGGTGTCATGTTCTATTCCATGGTCTCCTCTTGTTCTTCAAAATATTCCTCAGGAGGCTCTCTAAGCCTCTCCGTGTATGAATTTGGGAGTCTTGGGTACTGCCTCCTGTATGTCCACAGAAATCCCAGGAAAATCACTGAGTGGAGAATAGTATAGGTAGTGGAATCCATGGAGAAGTTTTATAATAGGTCTGGGTGGCAGACCTGTGATGAGCTTTAGGCTGCAGCAGTTGGAGAAAGAGGAATGGTGAGATGAAGAGACACCCTCCCTGGTATTTTCCTCCTCACTGGAGGATGGAGAGGTTCAGAGCTGAAGTGGGCTGACCTGGAACCAGGCATGCTACAGAGACATCAGTGCTGAAGAGAGGTGATTACAGTGTTGATGAAACATGCAGGTCCACATGGCTTAGGAAAAGGTGCAATGCTAAGGTTTTGGTTCTGTGGTGGTTGGTGCCAACGATGCTGTTGTAATCAAGGCTATCAATGCCAACGTCTGAATGATCTACTCTATTGGTCCAGGAGGTGGTGCCGGAGCTTGTGTGGAGCATCTTAGTGGAGGGTGTAGGTTTCTGTTCACCCCTTGACTCCAAGCCCTGTTGGAGTCACTGGCTTTCACAGTCCATGTGGTACCGGAGGATCCCAGTGCCTTGTAAGTACTCAACAGTGGTGTAATCAGTACAGAAGAGGTACAGCAGGCTGGAAACCACTTTTTTTTTGGCAGCTCCTTGAAGGGAGCTGTAAGTTCTTTTCTTCTCTACCTTTTTGAGAAAGCAGACCTTCCACTGTGAAGCCCGTAAAATCATTGGAGATCACTGTCCAAAAGAGGCCTGCAGACAAAGAGGAGATGTTGGGCACAAAGACATCTCCATTAATATAAGTTTGAGATGTAGATCTCTGTCCTTCCTGGAACGAGGCTTTAGGTTGGTGCAGCGAGAGCATATCTGAGGAATGTGTGTTTCCTGCAGGCACTGGACATACTCAACATCCATCAGAGACCGGGATCACCTCTCAGCAGGAAAGGTAGTGGCTGAAGCCCAGAGAACCAGGCATGGCACAAGTTAGTTTCAACACCAGTGGTGAATACTACAACTACCCTGAGGGATAGTCAAACTTTAGAGTATAAAGGAAAAAGGCTTTTGTTTGGTTAGGTTTTTTTAAAAAGAAAATAAACAGGGAGAATGGGATAAGTAAACCTAAGTAGAATACCAAAGACTAAACTATTTTAAATATTAAGCATAGTTACCAGTCAACACTACTGGGAGTTCTGGCTCAGATCAAGGACAGTTGAGAAGTAACTGAAGGGGGTCTGGTCACGCAGCTCTGGATTGGCACAGACAACATTCAGAAAGGGAGAGCACATGAATGTCCCAGATAAGCACTGCTGCTGAAATTCTCCAATCAAAGGCATGGGGATGCACCAACACCTCAAGTGAAGCACCCACAGGAACACTCCTCGAAGAATTATTGTTCTCCGGCAATGCAGAACAGCTGCATACATTTTCCATTTTCTCCTCATTTTAACAGTGGTGGGATCTTTATATGTATGCTTAAGCTGTCCCTCTACCATCTTGATCAAACAATTAAATTGCTGATTATTTTACTCTGTGATCAGGTGTCCTTATTGCATAGTATTTGTTTCCAGTCCCTTTTAGTTACTGTCTTTCAGCATAGGTAAATTTCACTAGTTTGATAGCATAAGTATGCTTGATTCCAAATATTAGCTGTAGTTCTTCACTTTAACATTAAACTGAAAAATTAATATGAACCACTTCTTTCTCTAACAGAATTGTCTAAAGTAAACTCTATTGTTAAAGTTTACAATATTTTGTCAAAGGTTGTATTACCTTCCCTTTTACACATTTAGGCACAATATTCTGATTTCTCATTTTTCTCACTATCTTATATTGATATCTATATTTTATTTATTCATTCACAAACAGAAAAAAAGGAAGTCTCTTCAGCTGCACCAACACCACACTGGTAAAAGACTGCAGAAACTGTTTCCTCATACTGTTTGGAAAGTTAAAGGAACCTTGCAGTTAGACTTTTTTTTTAAATTGTTCTTTCAGCCCTACCTTTTCTTAAAAGCCATGATATCTGGGCAATTCTTAAATAGTAAATTAATCATACCTTTGAGTCATTACAAAAAACAAAAGCAAAAAAAAATCCAAACGTCCAATTGAACAGACCAATCAAAATCATCCAAGCTAGAATTCTGCATTCTAATACAACCAAGCACTACGTCCAACTGTCACAGGATGCACATCCGTGCACCCCTAAGGGAAGATCTATGTAACTTTTCTGTTCAATTTTGCAATGTAATTATGTGATTTGATTCCAAATATGCTATACCAGGTTTTTTTGTGAATACTCAAAATATATGCTACATAATTACCATGGTGCCATGTTTCCTACAGCAACATCTGTGTACAGATGTGAAGCATGTTACAGGGTTCAGACTCTCAGGACTATCTCTAGCATAGAGGCTGGAGAATTACATGATAAAGGGAATGCAAATGCCCTCCCTGGCTCAAGTAGAAGTAAAGAGAATCATACAGCAGCACAGAGGGGGTCTGTCAGGAGTTCGTCTTTAAAAAAGGACATAGTCCATTTGGAGGAGAAAGCTGCAGGCTTTTGCCTGGGAGACTCCATCTTGCAACTCTCTCCAGCTTCAAGCAAGATCTGGGCCCTGCCTTGTAATAGGCAGAGAATGGCTGTAAAATACCAAACAGCTGAATACCTTGTGCATAATCTTGAACTATGAGGTCAGTTTAGGTAGGGATATTAGACTAGTGTACGGTTTATTCCTTTTATTTGATAGTGGTCATTCCTGACTCATTTATATTATGATTCTGCCTTGATTGGCCATTTTCTCATTTGAAATTGTACTCTGATCAATAAACTAGTATTTGTTTTATCTAAAGTTGTGTGGTCTATAGAAAGTGTGGATGTGGAAGGCTGTGCATGGTCCACTTCTTTGTTAAGTGGTCGGACTTGAGAGTAGGGAGATTGGAAGTGGGTCCCAATCCCTGTAAAACAGTGGCTCCCGGTGTAGTATCTGGGGCTAGGGGTGCTTGCTTGGAGACTGACACCTGTGTAGCTAGGGGATTTACACCCATTACCTGGGACCAATTACTGGCTGGTGTGGACTGACTCAGGAATGAGTGATCACCTGGCAGGGTGGGATGAATTGGGGTTCAGGAGTGGAGTCTGGAAAGTCACAGTGGCACACCAGACTGAATTTGGGGACCAGCCTGTTACACCAACCCATCCTGCCTAAACCTTCTCCCAAAACAAGTCTAGCAGACAAGTGACACAGCATACAAGCATGCACCTTGCAATATGCAAAACTGAAAAAAAGAGAGAACCTTAATTTCAGTGGACCAACGCAGCAAGAACATTTTTTAGTACAAGTGCTTAGAAACTAATAGCAGTGCAGACTAAAGGGCACCATGCAGTGTGCTGTCTGCACACAAACATTTGTAAAGTGGATAGCCACAACATGACTTCTGAAAGTTTAGCCCCACCCTCCACCCCCAAGGCTTTTTAGTAATTTTGTCTCAATGAAAGATTGGCATGTAAAGTTGTAGTGAGTTCCACATTTGAAAGGAAGTGTCAAACTCATCTCATTGGCGACAAATAGGAGGATACAAAACACTGTTGGCCACAAACTTCTATGTTGGTGCAAATCACTCAACCGTCCAAAAAAGAGGTATGTAACAAGAAAAATAATGAACAGGAGGTCAGAACTTGAATAGGACATTATCTTATTTAATTTCAACATCTTTTAATTCCATGCATGTGATAACATTTTACGCTGACTCTCACATGAATCAGTCAGTGTACAGGTGTAAGTGAGATTAAGGGAGTCAGAAAGAGTTAAATTAATCCAAGAGAATCTACAGTACCTTTCTCCTCATCTCAGATATTCCCCAGTGAAATTTGGCGGTTTAATCTTTTGAAATAGATTCTGTGCACAAAAATAAATCAGAGTCAGAATTCTGTTAGACACTTCTGTGTGTCAGCTGGCCTGAAATCTGCCATCTTGCACAGATGAGATGGAGCTTTGCCTATTTCCTTGATTAATAATCTGCAATCTGTTAGATGCTCTCTCACTGTCAGTGCAAAGCATCACCATATTCTAAGTTTTGGAAATGCAATTTCTCATGTGAGGACCAACAAACAAAATGCAATTATTTCTTTAATCAGAGGCTTTTCTGTATCACTCATCATTCTAGGCGAAGAAAAAAAAAGATTTCTGCTGGAAATGGTTGACCAGTCATCCATGTGGATGGAGAGATCATCTTCTAAATACACAGTAAAAGATTTAGTTTATAAGGTATAACAATTGATTTGAATATTCAAGGGGTCTCAAAGTGTATTACAATACAAGGAATTAATAATGCAGTGATCAGGTGGTAAGAAACCTTTATTAAGTTCAACATTGGCTGAAACACAGCCTTAGACGTTAACTGTTCTGAATAAAATCATTTCTAGTAACCAGAACTCAAGAATCACCACCTGAACTTTCAGAAGTGGTATGGAATCTTTTATGTAAAATCTCATCTGACTGTGAAGATGACATTTAGCATCTCAGGAATAAAGTGCCATGCAAATTTATAATGCTATATAAATATTTTTTTAAATCATGTTCTTATTGAATAAGGTTAACTGAAATCAATGATCTGTGCAAGGACATAGAGGTTTGGCCTAAAATAAAATAAAATAGTTTCCATTTTGGACAACAGAAACGAGAATTTTGGATGCCACTATCCAAGTAAGATTTTATCATTGACTGGCTGATAATACTTTTTTTATTCTGATTATATCCTGCTGCAAAGACATTTTGGCCAGCTGGAAAAAGTAAAAAAAAAAGATGACATAATGGAGAAGACATCCTAAAAATCTCAAAGGGATAATCCATGTTGAAAGATGGTTAGCAAGAATGTGACTTGCTCATTTAAAAGATTCATCGGCATGTTCCATACATTAGCTGTGTAATTTAAAACCCAGTAAGCTTTATATGACTAATAACCAAGTGAACCTTTTTATCATCAGACTTGTGCACTGTTTTTCCCCCTGGATTCTTGAGTGTAAATGGGTTTTGTGGGTCAACTTTATTCCTTCCTGCTCTACACAAGGATGTGTTGATCAATCATATACCATGAGAGAATAAAAAAAAAGCTTTAAAAGATAGTTTTATATTTATTGGTTTTCTGTTGGAGGCAAATCATTGATGTGCATTCTGGGTATTTTCTAACTGTAATTTGTTTTGATTCACAATATATAAAGGAGTTCTTGAACAAAAGTGGTCAAACTTGCTTGCAGACAGAATTTCCTCTTTCAAGAATATCAACCAAAATCCGTGACCAGCTTCCAAGGAGCAACTCTACCTCAAAAACTGACTCTAATTAGAGACATTAAGGCATTGAGTACACTTTTCCGATGCTTCCAACTGCTCTCCATGCACCACCCCCCAAAAACCCCACAAAACTGAAACAAAAAACCCCCACACAAGCTATAGCAGACCTGTAATGATTTTATAGATATCTACCATATCTTCCCTTAGTCATCTCTTTTCCAAGTTGAATAGTCCCAATCTTTTAATCACTCCTCCTATGGAATTTTTTGCATACCTCTAATCATTTTTGTTGCCCTTTTTGTATTTTCTTTCTAATATATCTTTTTGAGATCAAAACTGCATGCAAAATTCAAGGTGTGGACATGCCATGTATATATTGTGACATTATGAAATTTTCTGTTTTATTAACTTTCTTTTCCAAATGGTTCCTAAAATAGTTAGCTTTTTTTTAAAAAAAAACTATTTCTCATTGAGAAGATGGTTCCAGAGAACTATCCAGGAGGACTCCAAAATCTGTATCTTGAATGGTAACAGCTGATTTAGATCCCATCATTTTGGGTGTTTGGTTTGGATTATGTTTTTCCAGTGTGATTTACTTTGCACTTAACACTGAATTTCATTTGTCATCTTCTTGCCCGATCACCTAGTTTTGGGATATCCCTTTGTAAATCTTTACAGTCAGTTTTGAACTTAACTATCTTGAGTAGTTTTATATCTGCACATTTTGCCACCTCACCTCACTCCTCCCCCCTACAAACATTTTCAAATAATTTCTAAATATGCTGAACAACACTGGTTTGAGTACAGATATTTGGGTGACACCACTATTTATCTATCTCCACTGTTAACACTGACAATTTATTCCTACTCTTTGTTTCTTGTCTTTTAACCAGTCAGTGATCTGTAAGAAGCCCTTAACTCTTATCCCATGACTTCCTACTTTGACAAGGTCCCACACAAAAGGCCCTTAAGTAAAGACTTTCTGAAAATCCTAACACACTAGATCACACTTGTCCACACACATTTTGACCTTCTGAAAGAATTCTAATAGATTGGTGAGGCATGATTTCTTTTTACAAAAGCATCGTTGACTCTACACCAACATTTCTTGTTCAGCTATTGTCTGATAAGTCTTTTCTTTATTATAATTTTAACCAATTTCCTGAAGTTAAGCTTACTGGCCTATAATTGCCAGGATTGCATCTGGAGTTTTTTTTTAAAAACTGGAGTTTCATTAGCTATCCTTCATTCAGCTGGTACAGAGGCTGATTTATGTGATAAGTTACATACTGCGGTTCGTAGTTCTGCAATTTCATTACAGAGTTCCTTCATAATTCCTTGGTGAATACCATTTGGTTCCAGTGACTTATTAATATTTGATTTATCAATTTTGAACATGCTAAATAAAAATTATTTGGTCCATTAACTTTAGTCACACAACAACATAGTCCTATAGAAAATAGATAACTAACATTCAGAAAATCAACTACCTGCATTTTTAGCATTTACAGGGGAAACAAATGAGTTGTAACAATTTATGCACACAGATATCTTATATGAGCCATTGTTCTTATGATTTACATGACTGTCTTCCTTCTCCTATTATTGGTTTATTACTCTCCCTCGTCTCTTTTCTTAAATTATATTGTAAGCTCTTGGGACAAAGACCATTTTTTCCCTAGGTGCTTGTACCATATGTAGCATAATAGGTCCATTCCTGATTATAGCCTTTGGGTTCTACCACAATACAAATCAGTGGTTCCCAACCTGTGGCCCATAGGGCTTTCAAAGTGGCCCTTGGTTCCCTTCCTGCTGCCCACAGAAGGGAGTTGCTGTTTAAGCACCCAAAGTGCGTTTCCATGGGGCTAAAAGACCAATGCAGCCTCCTTGCTGCAGTCAAGGGGATGGGAGATCAGTGCTCTGCTCCCCACCCCCTGACTGTAGCAGAGAGAATGGCAAAGTGCTCCACCTACATCCATAGGTGCTGGGGTCTCTGCTGGAACCAGAGGGAGGGAAGCACTGATCCTCAATTCCCTTAGCTGCTGAAGGGAGCCGCTACCTAGGGACCAGGTGGAGTGCATAGGGCTACAGGACGTGTGCAGTTTGCCTGCAGCAGCCAGGGAAACAGGAGATCAGCGAGGAGGCAAAACTCTTTCAGCTTGGTGCAGGAGGAGGAGAGGGTGCTGCTGGCAGACTGGTGGCCTTTCAGGGCTGTAAAAATGATATGGGAAGCTTGGGAACCACTGATACAAATAAGAATTGGGTTCATGCTCCTCATATTAAAGTTCTAAGGAAAAAGTCATTGATGATTACCTGAAAAACTGGTATTTAGATACACTATATATATAAACACGTGGGATCACATTCACCTCTACTTTGCATGGCTGCACAAGGCCTTTGCATTTCTGACAAGTAAATTCTCAAAGAGATTAAGTGGGACCGAAGGGGTGCATAGGCCTTTGGCTGGTCTGTAATATAGGGGCAAATTTCACTATTTTTAGTGTTCCCTATACCCAGTACTAGAAGGAGTACTGAAAATACTGAGAACATTGTTAACTGTAAAGTTTCAGGATTACTAATGAAATTTTGCCATCTCTGTTTACTGCTTGAGAACTTGTCACATGAGCACACCAGCCATCTAGAAACGCTTTTCCCTCATGTTATCATTCAAAACATTTTGATTAGACAACTCCATCACAGCTTCTATTTTTAGCTAATAAGTTGGACGGCTGTGAAGCAGGATGGAAGAGTGTTTGCTAGAATAATTTCTTCTTTGTAAATCCATAGGTCTTGTACTTGAGAAATATGTTTATCACAATTTTCTGTGTCTCCTGGAATTCTCAACGGACACCGCTATTCACACCACTTTATGAATGTAATTCTGATATAACATTTTATGGAAATCTAGCTTAACTGCCTTTTCATTGTAAAGTTGGGTTAGAATAAGGCCCACTGTTTTGATTTTTTCACTATGTTAGTCCAGTAACACATTGCAAGTCTACGCCAATAAAAGATTCAGAATGCTTTCTAAAACAATTTATGTACCTCTGTCAAGGCCTAGGGCAGTGGGTGATAGAAGGCTCTTTTCTTGATTCTATTTATTACTGGTTGAATTTAAAACTCGTTTATACTATTAGAAAGGCACATTGCTCAGGAGTTCCTTGACAGAATTTTTGAGTGTTTCTGTAATAAATAAATAAATAAATAAATATAGACAGTATTGCTATGCCCAAGAAGAAGCAGCCTTAAGGGCCTGATCCAGTAAAATACCAGTGTGTTCTGGTCTATAAATTCTTCAAAGTCACAAATGCTGACTCTGCCTAAATGGTCCTCGCAAATTAGTTCTGCTAGAGAAGCCAAAACAACAGAAATTCACTGTAGTTAACTGGTGGGAAGAGTTCCTGTGGAAATTTGTTTCTCTGTTGATTTTGTGCTCTTCAACACCAAGTAACTCATACAGTCTGTTTTCTCACCAGAGGACATTTCAATCCACAGTACTTCGTATGTTAGTTGGTGCCAATACAGAGTAACCTCAGGCTCTGGCCTACAAAAGTTAAAGTAACAGAGTGGGATGAACTTTGGTCCTTTTATGACTGCTGCTCTAGGAGAGAAAGCAACATTAAACTCAGTTGGCTTTCTTTTTGACTTCTCACAAATTGCTGAGCAGGTGTGTATCTGGAGATCAATATTTGGGCTTTGTGACCTCTCCTCCTATATGCCTGGGTCATCTCCAGTAGAAAAGGAGTTAAGTAAGAAGAAATAACTCCCCTTTTAAAACTCTTGAAGAATACATTTGCCTTAGTATATGGAGATCTACTCTGTGTTCTCTGGGTGTCATTCCATAAGCCTGCTGGTTTAATACATAGATCATGTAGGCGAGGGACATAGCCATGGGCGGGATGGAAGATCAGGCCCATCTACTACAGTGCCCAGTGCCCAGCAGTAGTGGAACATCTACCACAGTGCCCAGCAGCAGTGGAACAGAGGCACCGGTGCTGCTCCACTTGTGGCCGTGGCTGCTGCCCAGGCCCCACAGCAGCGGCAGAGGAATCTGCGCCATTGCTGAGCAATGCGGTGGGTGGGCCTGATCAAGTCACATGACCAAAAGCTATCCAGCCCACCCTAGAATGTCAGGGGGCCAGCCAGAAAGCCCTGCCTGGCTACACCCCTGATGTAGGCAGTGGCACAGACTCTGCCACCCATGGAAGCTTTGAGACAGTAATCCCCAGCTATTACTTAAGACATGGAAGCAGCCTGTGTGTGTGTGTGCAGTTTCGAGTTTCATTGTATTCTGTCAGCAGCCACAGGTGCTCATTTGGACTGAGTAGGTCCTATAACATTAGAACTAAAGCATGAGACTTTCCACAATACATTTCTTATAACAAAAGGATGAAGAGACATATTCGTTGCTTTACAGAGTATCATGGGATATAGGCCATTTTCCTACATTTTATTTCAGAATATAGGACGCATGTATTACAGTAAATGAGTGCTGGAAGCTTGTATTTGAAAACACATGAATAACTTTGTAAAAACCCAACTTGAGTGCTTGGAACAGTCCCTCCAACTAGTGCAATGGAATGAAAGGGGAAGGAACGCTGAATCTAGTGCCTTACCCACAATCATAAACTAGGAATATAAGCTACTAAACATTTAAATGGTGAGCAGCGGTTTTACTGTTTAATTAAACTCCTTGTGGGTTGCCCCCCCTGGTCGCAGCTGGGAGCAGCTATGGGGGACATCTCCACTCAGTTCTCAGCTGGGAGCCTGGGGCAGCTGTGCAGGGTGTCTTCTTCCCTGGTCCCTCCCAGCTGAGAGCTCCGCTCCAGCTGCATTGGGATTTCCCCTTCCTGATCCCAGCTGGGATTCTGGAGCAGCTGAGTGGGGATTTCTCCCCGTCCAGGTCCCAGCTTGGAGCTGGGCTGCATCTCCATGGGGACATCTCCCTTCCCGACTCCCAGGTCCCAGCTGGGAGACTGCACATTTAATTGTTTAAATGTTCTATATTTAGAAGTTTAAATGATTAATTCCTTAAATGATTTTTTACATATATCATAAACCTAGATTCCAAAACCACTGCTATACAGTATGTCCAGTATAAGAAGCAACGTCCCCAACAGCATGCTACAATCTGAGCCAAAACTAATCACAATCTATAGCCTGGGGATGCACAGTACAGCTTCTATTTAGTCCAGCTACTTATTACCAAGTGCCACAAGCAGAAGAATGCTTTTTTTTTTTTTCATTTAATATTAGAACTGACTGGCAGTAGATCATTACTCAGAGCCAACCCTTGTAAACAGCAAGTGAGAAAGCGAGCATGTGAAAAATACCACTTAACTCAACCATAAAGGCTTTGCAATTTGGTTCAATCACTGGCTGTATGTAACCAGATCATCCAAAGACATTCAGTTCACAGAGTGAGGAGGGGAAAATGTTTTAGTTTAAATAAATGAATTCACAAAAGTTGACTCAGGAGTAACATTCTAATATTTTCTTTAATGCCAATGTTTCTATTCGTACTAATGATGCGCCAACCGGATCTCTTTGAAGCACTCAAACTCAATACTGCATATAAGTAATGTTTAACATCCTACCTTAATTCAGTATTACAATTTCAAGATGTCAAAAAATCCAAAAGTTAGGATGCCCACACCTGAAGTTAATTTACTCAAGATTATTTTTTTTCCATTCTTTTATTCCTTTTTTTGTTCAATGTTTTAAATATATTTGAAATACATACCATAATATATAACTAGGATATACAGTGGGGCAATAAGATTGCAGGTTCCTTAACTGTTGCATATTCTGCCTTTTTTACACTACCGTGAAATCTACCCCTTCCCTTGAAAGAAACTATTGCTGTAACAGCAGAATACCTCTCCCTGGCATGGATATACGATTACTGACTCGCCTTCCTATTTTCCAGATGGTGATCCACAGTCTTTCCCAAAGATAAATGATTTGGGGGTTCAGTCCTTCCCATTCTGAGGATCAGAGTCCAAATAAGAAAAAAAACTAATTAAAAAAAAAAAAGCAGAAGTGTTCTGCCAAGGCTTTACTGCGGAGAAGCAGAGTTGGATGTATCCCAGGTTCCATCCACGCACAAATACTCAGCCACATGGAGAACAACATTCTATATCCTTTCCCATGCTGAGTTGCTCCTCCTGGCACAATCCTGCCCTAATGGGTTTAGCATCACAAGACTAAGGAATTCATTCCCATTTTACAGATGAGAAAAAGCCAAGACAGAATTCAAGTGACTTTCCCAAGGTCATACAGTAAGTTTGTAGAAGAACCAGGAAAAGAACCTTCATATCCTGATTCCCACTCAAGTGCCTTAGTCACAAGGCCAACCTTCCTACCACAGTGAAGTCAACGAGAATATTTATGTGAGACCAACTTAAATGATAAGAATTTGCAGAGGCACGGCCTTAGTTGGGCCTACATATGTAGTTCATTGTTCATTTAGCACAATGCAAATTAATAGCACAATAAAATATATTATAGATTGCAAACAAAAATTACAATATTATGTTATAGTGGAGGATTCACATAATTAAATTGAGGAAGAAAACAATACAGGGATGTTGTAATTACACGCAAAACAAATATGAACCCAGGAAATTCAGAGTTAAGGTTATCTTTGAAAAAATTCTCAGTTTGTTAAGGTTTGGTGATGCACACTTATGGCACCTAAACACTTAACTTGGCATTGCAATGTCATGCAATAACCATACATTTATGATTGGAGTATATGAATGCTTACAGTCCCATTTTAAAATTATTTTTTGAAGAAACTACTAGAGTCTTCCAACCATGCCAAGCCCTTAATGCAACATTGAATCGCTATGTTCTTTTCCCATGGCCCCTTGTTTTTCATATTTTCTTCCAAGTCATTTACTTTCTTCTCTAGTAGTATGTGCACAATACAATTAACATAATAAATCAGAACTTTCAATAATCTCCTTTCCATTTTCTCACAAATTACTACTATTGCAGCACTCATCAATTTTTTCCTAGATCATTTGATTTTGTTACTGAAAACAAATTATTGTTGTCTAAAAACGTATACTTGAGTTAAATAAATAGGCTCTGTGCACTCACTTTCTCTGTCCTTAGGAGCCCGGCTCTAGAAACAGCAAAATATATTGATTGATACCACTATCATAAGCACATTTAACTGCTGCTTCCCATACTAATCTTTTCTATCATCAATTCACCCTTTTCTGACTACTTCAATTCAAACAAGTCCATAACTATTTTCACTTCACCTGAGGCAGCACTTAAATTCAGTCCTCTTACTGGTAAGAAAGCATTAAGCAGATGCAGATCTTGCTCACCATATATGGAATAGTATGCCACCTACTTTATAAAATATATTTTACAATCATGAGCAGAATTCAGCACCCACAACAAGTGACTAAAATCTCTGTTGAAGCCCAAATCTTTGTAGAAACCTAATAGGCTGACAGGATGGGTGGAATGCCCCCACCCCAAATTTATGATTACTGGGTATGGGGACCAGCTAGAATCATGCCCGCCTCCCAGCTGCATGCCAGGACAAGGCAGATGGGGGCTCATGCTTCCAGGGTCTTGGCCAGAAGGCAGGCACGTGAGCTGCAGTTGCTGGCCTCCCAGTTGAGACCATCCAGGAGACAAGTGGCTGGCTGGGGGAGACTGGCTAGTCTGGGGTCAGGGTCAGTCAGAGGGTTGGCAGACTACAGGACAGCTTGGGATGGGGAACTGGTGGCTGGGAGCAGTTGGGCCATTAAAACTCTGGGGGCTGAGGCATCAGCACAGGCCAGCACCACTTCAAGGGCTGGGGCCGCTCAGGCCAGCAGCACTCTGGGACCTGGGGTGGGTTGGGTTGGCAGTGCACTGGGGTTAGGCAGACCAACCAGCCTGGGGCCAGGGTGGATTAGGTGGCACACTGCTGGGGCATGTGCTCCACAGGCACTCAGGGAGCTGCCACTAGCACTGGGGTGCACCAGCACTGTGGCCACCCAGCTGGTCTGTGTGTGTGACAGGGCTGTGATAGGACGGGGGGCAAAGGAGCATGGCTTCAGCTAAAGAAGTGGGGCTGATGCTGGCTGCCCTGCAAAATTAAGCCATCCAACTCCACCTGTGCTTACTGGCATGTAGAAGCTTTTTCAAGGAACTAGTTCATTGAACTCTGAAAAGTCTAGATACACCATGTTTCTAGACACAGATGCATGCTGCAGTTGCATTCCCCATATTCAGTTCTCAATAGGACTTCTGTAAAAGAAGCATGAGACATCATTGACTCCTTTAGCTTTGCATAGAAAATGGAACTCAATGAAATGGCAAGTTGATACGTTTCAACGAGTAAAAACAACATCCCACACCTCCAGAGTCACTGGCAGTGGGCAGATCAAGACATCATGCAAAGGATTCTATAATCCATGTTCTATACATCGAAAATTAAAGAAAAATTCAGGACACAATGTACCCCTCCATTTCTGAGGCACTTCATGTAACACAAGCAAAGAAAGAAAGGTGGGGTGCCCCAGCATTTTTGGTAAATATGGATTATTTTTCCCCTTAATTCATCTGATGAGACTCTTGCTTTGGATAAAATGACAGCGTTTTCTGAGTTGGGGGGGGGTATTTTTATTTTTAAATTGATGTCTGAATTATTGTAAAACAGGGACACAAATCTCTCATCTTAACTATCTTGAAAAAGGTGTTAAGGACTACTAAGGACTATGTTTTGGAAGGTGTTTCAGACCACATAATAGTTGTTTAAAATGGCTCCACGTAGTCTTTTAATGTGGTTTCCTATTTACTTTTGAAGGTAATTATCACCTTCCTCTCAAAACTCCCATTATATCTAATTTTGCAGTCATAATTCAGGCAGAAATAGATTGCTTTCAATTAAAGATTTGAGTATGAAAGGATTGATGGTCTATTTCAGTGTTCCAGCAGAAATAGTGGATTTAGTCCTTTGAAACGTGATTCAAGGGTATATAGAAGTGAAAATTGTCCAGTTCAGCAAACAAAATGATGTCCACAATTAAACTAGAAAAATTAGAAAAATAAGTTTTCAACTTGAGCATGTGAAGGCCATTGAATTACAGGGGCTGCATCATAGTAACTGACAAATTCATAGATTTGAGGGCCAGAGGGGACAACTCCAAACTCCTGTATAATACAGGCCATAGAAATCCTCAATTTCTAGAGCAATTTAAAAAAACCAAATCCAATCTTGATTTATTCATTGCCAGCAATGAAGAATCCACCGTGACCCTTGGTAAATTGATGTAATGGTTAACTAACATCACTTAAAAAATTATGTCTTGTTTCCAGGCTCATTTTATCTAACTTCAAATTCCAGTCACTGGATTGCATTATGTATACCTTTGCTTCTGAGACTGATGAACCCATTATAAGATATTTGATCACAGTTTAGAAATACCTATACAGGGAACAAGTCATTTTCTTTGTTAAAGCTCAACAGATCTATCTCCTTAAGTATCACTATAAATGCATATTTTCTAATCCTTTAATCAGTTTTGGGCTCTTCTCTGAACCATTTCCAACTTATCAATATCATTGCTACACCAGAACTGGACAACTTGTTTTTCCACCAAACAGAACGAAAATATTTAATGAACACTGTTGCCTGTTCTGCATGATTATCGATAGTTCTACCATTTCCATCTAGTAATACCAGTGTTCTGCACCCCCATGCAATACACTTTTTAAAAATACCCTCCTTATTGCCTTAACTTTTCTGGCCATAGATTTCTTCTTTGGCCTCTTGGCTTCTCTTACCAATTTTCTACAATTCCAAGCTCTGATTTATATTCATACTAGTACACTTCTCCTTCCTTCCATTTGTTAAATATTGTTATTTTCTAAAGCTGCCTTTAGTTCTCTTCTAAACCAGGTCATTTTTAAAACTAACATAGTATTCTCTTTTGATTATGGCTTTTGGACATCTAAAAATGTTTAAAAAGAATTCCCAATGATCATACAGTTTTCTGATTGAATTCTTCCTTTGACTCAATTGTTTTCAGCTTTGTGAAATGGACCCTTTTAAAGCACTGTGCATGAGTATTACTTGTATGGATTTTATTCCGTTTGTACATTAGAAATGTGATCAAATCATGACAGGGATGTTTTAATACAGGCAGCATGAGGCCTCCAACATGTGTCACGCTAATTAAAGTGCCTTATGGTCTCTCAGATTTTCTCCTAAATATTATGGATAGTTCTTAAGGAGCTGGTCATCTGTTCCCTAGTGTGACTTGATAGCAGATCACTAATATCCCATTTAGTGCTTTTATCTATTAGGAAGTTGATCCCTAATCATTCAATTCAAGCTGTCAGTGAGTCAAATAATGTTGACAGAATGCCACTCCCTCTCTCCTTTTGCCCACTCAATTTTCCTAAATGGGTTATAACCATTGATTTTAACATTTAACATTCCAACCCTGGTTGCATACCTCAAAGCCTTAGAGGACTGTGAAATATAGTTACAGAATAATGCTGAGAGATTGCATCTACACTGGGAAAAAGAAACAAAAAAAACAAAAAAAACCCTTCAATCTAAAATTTATCACCAGCACAGCAACTCTGGAAGTTGTAGCATTGGCAGAGCTCATCCATTCTTACTACAAACCAATCCTGCTCAAAGTGAAATTACTAGAATGCATAGATTAAGTACTGTCAAAGAAAAATCTATATAAATAAAACTCAAGTTACTTAAGTGTGATTAGCAAGCCATTACTGAAAGCAGAATACGGGAGCGCTCACAGGGAGAAAACAAAGGAAGTCTCCAACCCATCACATAGTAACAACTACTCTTATAGATTTTACAACAGAGTCTTGTGGCACTTTTAAAGACTAACAGATTTATTAATCGCATGAGCTTTCGTGGGAGAAAATCCCACTTCGTCAGACGCTTTGAAGATAGGAAAGTTACAGAATGGGAGGAAATTAAATGCAGGGGAGTGTATGACATAGCATCAGGTCAGGCTGTAACAGCAAATCAAAATAGGTGTAAGGATTCAAAACACTGGGGAACAGCACATAGAGGAGGGGGAGGTCAATTCACTTGATGTAATGCGAGAAAAATATAGATTTTAGTTCATGTTACAGAAATCAAAATGCAGTTTCTGATAGGTTAGAAAGGCACTCCACCCAGCTGCAGAATACGGGAGCCTTTAACAAAAACATAGCAAGGTCACGACGAGCCGTTCCCGGACAGAAAAATGAAAACAATACAAAATCTGGAAACAGCCAGAGCTCAAGGATGAGAAAAAGACAGAGACAGCAAAAACAATTATCAGTGCCTCTCCTCCCCTCCTCCCCCACTACGGGCTTTTGGCAGAGACATGAGTCTCTGGAGTACTGGCACTGTACATAGGAGGTAGGAATTAGACATGATCAGAAGACAATGCTCTATTTCACGGCAATTTTCAAGATTTCCAAACAAAACTTTTTAACAATTTAGTAAAAACAACAAGAGTCCTGTGGCACCTAAGGACTAACAATTTTTTTTCGGGCATAAGCTTTTGTGGACTGTAACCTAGTTCGTCAGATGCATGAAGTGGAAACTACAGTAGAGAGGTATATATGCACATGCCAGAGTGAAGGAGGACAAATGTTAGCAAAGTCAATTCAGTTAAGGAAGATGAGGCCCATTCACACCAGTTGATTAGGAGGTGAGAATGAATGAACATGGACAATTACTTTTTGTAGTGTGTTAACCATTCCAAGTCCCTATTCAGACCCAATCTGATTGTGTCAAGTTTGCAAATCAGTTCCAACTCTGCAGTTTCCATGCTGAAGTCTGCTTTTGAAGTTTTTGTTGGAGTATGGCAACTTTCAAGTCTGTTATTGAGGCCATGTACACTGCCCACCATGCACTTCTCCTTGTATCGCAAAGGAGCGTTCACACGGGTGAATGCTCCTTTGCGATACAAGAAGCACGTGTGTACACACAAAAGCGCTATATTTGGGACCTCTGATGGTATCACTGGAGTCAAAGTGTGGGCAGCGTTGGCAATGGGGTTTGTTGCAGGGATAGGTTTTTGCTGTATTCGATTGATGGTGAGTATTTGCTTCAGGTTGGGAGTCTGTGTGTAAGCAAGGATAGGACTGCCTCCCAAGGCTTGAGAGAGTGTGGGATCATCTTCTAGGATAAGCTGAGGATCTTTGATGATGTGCTGGAGGGATTTTAGCTGCAGGGTTGTAGGTGATGGCCAGTGGTGTTCTGTTGTTTTCTTTGTAGGGTCTGTCCTGTAGCAAGTAACTCCTGGCTACCCGTCTGGCTCCGTCGATCTATTTTTTAATTTCCCCAGGTGAGTACTGTAGTTTTAGGAATGTTTGGTAGAGATCTTGTAGGTGTTTGTCTTTGTCTGAGGGATCGGAGCAGATCCGGTTGTATCTTAAGGCTTGGCTGTAGACAATGGATCATGCAATATGTCCAGGGTGGAAGTTGGAGGCATGTAGGTATGTATTGCGGTCAGTTGGTTTTTGGTATAGGGTTGTGTTAATGTGCCCATCCCTTATTTGTACTGTAGTGTCCAAGAAGTGGATTTCTTATGTGGACTTGTGGGGTTGAAATTGTTGAAACCCCAATGGAGTTGTTCAAGGGACTCTTTCCCGTAGGTCCAGATTATGAAAATGTCATAGATGTCTCGTAGATAAAGGAAAGGCACTTGGGGATGAGATCTGAGGAAGTGATGTTCCTTAAAACGTTGGTATACTGTGGGGCCATGCGGGTACCCATAGCTGTGCCACTAATTTGAAAGTATAGATCATCTCCAAATCTGAAGTAGTTGTGGGTCAGGACAAAGTCACTAAGTTCAGCTACCAGGTGTGCCGTGTCATCATCAGGGAAACTGTTCCTGATGGCTTGTAGTCTATCTTTGTGTGGAATGTTGGTGTAGAGGGTTTCTACATTCATAGTAGCTAGAATGGTGTTTTCTGGGAGATCACCGATGGATTGTAGTTTTCTCAAGAAGTCAGTGGTATCACGTAGATAGCTAGGAGTGCTGGTGGCATAGGGCCTCAGGGGAGAGTTCGCATAGCCTGACAATCCTGCTATGAGAGTGACAATGCCCAAGATGATGGGGTGTCCAGGATTCCCACATTTGTGGATCTTGGGTAGTAGATAGAATACCCCTGGTTGGGGCTCTTGGGATGTGTCTGTGTAGATTTGTTCTTGTGATTTTTTAGGGAGTTTCTTAAGCAGATGTAGTTTTTTTTTGGTATTCCTCAGTGGGATCAGAGGGTAGTGGCTTGTAGAATGTGGTGTTAGAAAGTTGTCTGGCAGCCTCCTGTTCATAATCCAACCTATTCATGATGTCTACAGCACCTCCTTTGTCAGCCTCTTTGATTATAATGTTAGAGTTGTTTTTGAGGCTGTAGATGGCATGCATCTGACGAAGTGGGTTGGAGACCATGAAAGATTATGCTCAAATAAATTTGTTAAGTCTTTAAGGTGCCACAGGACTCTTATTGTTTTGGCTGTACACAGACTAATGCAGCTACCCCCCTGGAAATTGTAACAATTTAGTGAAAACAGACATTTGTATCTATGCCTGGGTTATTGGCTCCTGATGAATGATGAAGTTGACGTCCTTGATTTATATTGATCAACAATGAAAAACTGCTCTGAATAAAGCAGATGAGGATCTTGAACTAAAAGATAAAGATAAAGGTCTCTTACATGTGAGGCCAATATCTAAGCCACCAAGCTAGAACATCAGTGAGTCAAACATGATCAAATCACCTCTAGTGGAAATGTTAACACAGACAAAATATAAAGTTTCCACAAAATATTGTGATAAAATGTATGCATAGACTTTATGAAGTGAGAAGAAAGTGGTCTAATGACAGTCCATTAATTTTCAAAATACAATTAAAAGTAGTATGAAATCCATTTAGTGCTTTGGCACCAGTTTTAATGCAGTCATGATAGAAATACATCTATACAGAATTGAACCGCTGACACTAATTGCTAATTAGCATTCATTTGAAATCAGTTGTTATTATGATTGAACATTTATTTTTCCCTTCTAGGAGAAAAAAAACAAAAACAAAACCCCATGCTTTTACAGGAAAAGAGAGAAAGCCTGATGCTAAAGCCCTCTTCCCTGTTCCCAACCTCAAAATATCGAATAAAAAAATCTGAGGCCATTTTTGTACATCAGGTAATGAAATGTTCTTTTATGCTGAACTAATTTTTTTTTTACATCAATAAGTTTGGTTCCTGAAAGAATGAGTGCTCTAGTCCAAGAGACTCATATAAGAAGAGAATACTTGCACCTCTCAGGGTATGTTCATGAAAACAATACACTCATATATAGAAGCCTTTAAGTACCTGAAAGGTGGTTTTAGGGAGGATCAAGCAAAGCTGTGGTAGTCGATGACAGAATGAAGAGCAATGGTTTCAAGTGTGGACGCTCTAGGTCGACTTTGTATGTTCCCCTTTAAGTCAACTTTAATTTTAAGTGTAGACTCACTAAGTCGACTTAGTTAAAGTTGACTTAAAATTACAAGTGTAGACATAGCCTAGTTCAGGTGGTTCAGTGTCATCAGCTTCCATATAGGCTGTAGTTCCCACTACGGCACTATAGCCTGGTTAGCAGAAATCGGCTGAAATGTTTGGAGCCAGCTTTGGGCTCCAGCTGACAAGATCATTAGAAAGTATTCTAACTCTTTAAAGACCACATTTTATCCTATAAGTTTTAGCCGGGCTTTTATCATTGTGGCACTAGGCATTTTAAAATTGGTTAAAAATTTAAATTTTACTTAGGGTGCAAGTTCTTTGTAACAGGCTGTGTCTTTTCAGGGGGAGGCAGAGAAGTGAGGGGTAGAGTATACAGTATCTAGCTATATTATTTACATAGGTCACATTGATAGGATTATACTTTGAATCCTATCTGAAATGCAATTTAAGTATTGGAAGTTTTCATTTTTGCTACTGGTAGTGAAGAACTATAGGAGTAACTCATACAGAATACTACTTTGAAATTGTAAATATAACTGCTACACAACAAATATTCCTTCCTTTAACCCCCTGGGAATTATATTTAATTCTGCTATCACAGTGCTGCAGCATTGTGATGCTTCTAGAGGCATTTAAAATTTTCAGCTTTGCTTTGGCAAAGTTCTTCCTCATTTTTAAACAGCACTGGTCAAAAACAAAAAGGATTAGCTAAAGACTTCTGAGGGAACGCTTCTATTGCTCTTCACTTTAAAATACTTCTGTGTGAGTGCTGAAGAATTCCCTCGGAACAACAGAAGTAGGCCCTCTAGCAAGTCAAATCCTAGTGCACTCTAGTTTGGACATACCTCTACATGAGTGATCTTGGCACCTTTTAATTCATTCATCTCAATAATGGTGGTGTTGTACTCATGGATTTGATCTCAAATCTTGTGATATTTAGGGTTGTTTTGTTTTTGTTGTTTAAAGTTCACCTTCCGGAATCATGTAATTACTTAAGAATCCCAGTGTTAATTTGAAAGAAGTTTGCAGTCCTCATGATCAGAGAGTGAAGCTTGGAAACCATGAACCTTCTTGCATGTATTGCATGCTGGGTAATAAACAGGATTCCATATTTCTAAAACATCTTTTTTATTAATAGAGCTATTTATAGAGATACTGTAGCCAGAAGTCCAGTTATATGAACATTGACTAATTTCCCAATTATCCCCCTCTTACAACCTGTGCTGCTTCCTTTAAGTTCCATGAAGTTGACTACAAACCCTAAAGGCTTAAAATAGGGAAGGCAAGAAGAAGTGATTCCTACAAAATTTTATTTATTTACTTACTTACTTTTAGGACAACCTCTTAATTCTTTGGGGCCTATCTTGGACAGTGTTCTTATGAGGAAAATGATACTGCTCCCCATTCTGCCATTTACGTATTTTCAATTTGTCTGTTTTCTTCAACAATGCCATTTTAAATATTTATGGTCTCCTTTCCAAAGAGTAAAACTGACATCCTACTGCCCTGGTTTCAGGCAAATAATGATTTCTATTTTTAGATTGTTTCCTAGCAATTGATATAAAAGCCATCAAAAATGGTCAGCAGCATCAGCAATTACAGAAGAAAGTGATGCAGAGATTGGAATAATATTTATACAGAAAGTTTTGATCCATCCTAAACTCCCTTCATGAATTTTAATGATTAATAATTAACAATTCATAAGTTTCACCTGAACACTGAACTATGGTTAAAAATCTGGCCCTTAACATGTAGATAGGCACCTTTAAAACTCCCATTAGGCACCTAAACATGCTATTCACTAGAGCCCAGGGATGCTGGAACTAAGGGTGCAGCTTGAAGTGGTTTCCATGATATATAGGGTTTATAATTTTATTCAATGGCTTTCAGCCCCCAAACTAGAAACATTATTCCAATGCCACTGCTGAATAAATAATTTGTATTTAAGGAATGATCCTGAGATATACGGAGGTGTAGGGGCAGGAGCCTCATTTACACTTGCAATAAATGCCTTTCAGTCAGGATTGACCACGTACTGCTCTGCTTCAAAATTTTAAGATTGAGTCTTTTTTCTCCAGCACTGAACTGAACTCATAGAAGAAACAGTGTTTTAATTCCTCTCTTCCACAACATCTACTGCCCCTTAAAAAAATTAAAGCAAACATCATGATAGCTCTCACAGACGAAGAATCAGAGAATGGTAGAATAGCTGCTAAATCAACAACTGGGAGATTGAATGCATTTTAAATCTCTCTTCCTGAAGGAGCATATCTGTACACAAGAGCAAACGACTCAATGTTCAAATACAAACTATCACTGAGGGAGGCATTTTAAAAATCACTTTAGTTTTAACCAACTTTCTTTGAAAGCTAAATCTGTCTTTAAATTATGTTTAATGCTGTAGCACAGCTGTTTAGCAGTTAGCATCCTTTCCACAAATTAGCTGTCTTTCCATTACACTACATTTTCTGTGACCCTCACATAACAGTCATTTAAGCACACTAATGGAGACAGTCAAAAACTCTGTAAAATATGCATCTCCAAAGTTATGTGACAAAGAACAAAGCCAGGATATTTAAAGAAAAGAGCCTCAAAATATTCATTCTATAACAATATGATACACATCATTTAAAAAAAAAAAGACAAAAGGCTTCAGTGAAACTTCATGATGTGAATTTTCCAAAGTCATTTCACAACTGCCTTTAATTTTAAAGAGACAGCTCTAAATTAGAACAAAAGAGAATTGGGCAAACATTTAAAAGACTGATCCTTGTTTCCATCAGTTCTGCTTGACTGGAAAATTTAATTAATTTTCCTATCCCTTAATCCCATAGTATTTCACAATGCAGAAAGCTAGCAGGTTGGCAGTCAGAAATGGCTCTCCCCTGTTTGAATCACTAATCCCGTGGCACCAGTGTTCCTTGGAATCTGTGTGCATTTGTAGGGCATACTGAGGGCTAGAGCCTGTCTAGTCTAGAGCACCGGATAGACTCAATAGGAGTTTGCGATGCACAGAATATGACAGCAGCCGCCTTTTTAGTTGCTTCTGACTGTGGCAGATTTTAAGCATTTGGGCTGAAGTTTTCCATGCCAGGCAACTGCCTGAGGCTGTTTTCATATATCTATTTATTTATTTCAGTTAAAGGGGGGAAAAAAGTTCAGCTATTTCAGAGAACAAAGTTTATGTAAATGTAAAAAGGACGCAACTCTGTATGGAAACATATGATTCAAGGAAAAAAGCACTATTATTATTCTATGGAGAGGAAGTAACCCCTCCCTTCATTGGGAGTGGAGGTGACAGTTGGCAGGAGCTTGAAAGAAAGATGAAGAGAAAGTCTATGAGCAAACAAGGGATAATGGTCGGAGAGGATGGGGCAACCAGAGGAAAGAGGGAAACCAGGCTTGCGAGAAACAGACTAAGTGAAGAGGCTGAGTGCAATAGGGTCGACAGATGGGTCTGATCCTGTATGCATACCCATCCCCAGCGAACAGCACTGGAATCAAATCCATATCTAAAGGAACTCACAAGAGATGAGGCTCAAAGACTGACTTGGGCATTAAACAGCACCCAATAAAAGTTTTGAGGAAAGGGAACTCTTAAACCAACAACCTAGACTAGCTTGTACATATAGAGGTAAATAGGTATATTTATTTATTTAGTTGGTTATATTTACTGAAGCACACTTAGTAAGTTTAGTGTGTGTATTGAAATAATTTTATGAGTATTCTTCATATATTTAATTTTACTGTAGCTAAGTGGAATCCATTTCTGTTTATTATGATTTTGGGGGTAGAGGGGACAACCGATAGTATTATCTTGTCCATTATTAAATAAACTTTTATCACGGTATAACACTTTTCCCAGCTCTCACCTGCCAAATGAATTATACTACAACTGTTATAGACCATTACTAAATCTTAGTCACTGGTTGTGGGATTATTGGATTATTTCAAATCATAACACAATACCTCTACTTAGAGGCTGGTTTACATTAAGGGAAAATATTTTTTCCCTATTGATTATCAGAATTTTATTTTTCCTTTAAGAAGCTCTAGAATTACCATACTGGGGACAAGAATATGAAATTTAACAGTAGTATGGCCTTTATCAGGTGTATATATTTTGCTATCTTTCTGAAAGTATCCCCAAATTGAACAAAATATAACATTTCTTTTGCATAATATAGCAAGCCACATCTCATAAACTTCAGTTGAAAATCCAGTGTTCAACACTTCTGCAAACCAAACCCCAGGATCTCAAGTTGGGCACCCAGAAATTGAAAAAAAAAAAAACAATTAATGACTATCTCTGTGAAGTTTGGATTTTATGACTTGCCAAGCACCATCGAGCAACTCAATGGTAGAGTCAAGGATAGAATCTAGGGCAACATTTTAATGATTTAACTGAGAAACTGTCCTTTCACATCCTTCAACTCCTTGCTTCATTCACTACAATCTTTCCAACGTCTACACAAGCCGGATTCATCCCACAAGCACCATTAGTTCTGTAAACTGGAAAAGAGAGGTCGTCTGGAAAAAAGTGATCATGCAATTAAAGATCATCATAATATATATGCATCAGGGGGCTGAATTGAGGTTGTACATATCTTAACTTCTGATGTGAACGTATTCATGTTGACACTCACATGGGTCATCATTAGGGTCGGAACCTTTGGATGCCCAAAGGTATCTATGGACAGAGGCCTCTGCCCCTTGAGTTAATAGAGTAATTGATATGTGGATCAGCACTAGAAAGGGATGAAAAGCTATGCCAGTGGGTTTCATAAAATATTTGCTGGCATAGGGATCAACACACCCTGGGTACCAGGTCACCATGGCACCCAGTGTTTGTATTATGGCACCTAGCTCCACCACAGAACTGCAGCGGTGGAACACCTCCGGTGCCTAAATATAGAGATGTCAGCATCTGCAGTGGCACTCAGAGGATTCGGCAGCCGGGAGCTCTGCAGTGACAGTGGTGGTTTTTCTGCAGCAGGTGTGTCCCAGCTAAGCACCTTAGTTTGAAGCTGGGCACCTAGCTAGGTGGCAATTTTATTAAGCACTATGCTGCCAGTTATGGTCAGCCTCACAAACTGTTGATTTCATTCCAAGTTCTGGAGGGAGCCATGCTCTAGTGGTTACAAATCCTTCTACCTGTTCCTACCAGATCTTTTCCAGCCCCAGCCATCTCTCCCCAACCTTGGCTCCTCATCCAAACTCAACATAACTCTTCAACTAGTCAGTCCTGGTCTCCACTTATTAGGAATTTCATCCTTGTCTCACTTCCTCCTCCTCCTGGCTCCGCATCCAACCTGTTTATTTCCAATCTTTGTCCTCCTGTTTCATTCTTTCCCTGTGGCACCCAGTCTGCCGCCTTGGACTCTGTCTAATTCTAATTTCTCCCCACCCTTGCCTTCTTTGTCAGGGTCTTAGCCCAGCATATTCATCTCTCTCCCACCTCCAATCTCCTCATCTGAATCCATGTCAGCCACCTTGCCCTGATCCAGCTTTTGCCCTCTCTACATTTGAATCAGACAGCTGCCTCCTCCATGTTACCTGAATTTTTTTAAAAAATCAGCGTTAAGAGGTATTTGGCATAGAAAATTTAAGCCCTAACAGTTCAAGTTTTGCAGTATCATAAGCAACAGAAAATAGGGTCTGGTAAAGGGAAGTGTTGAACAACTTTAATATTGAGATACCTGCTCTGCCTGAAATACACCCCAAAATAATTTAACACCATAGAAATACAGTGAATCTGACCTCCACTAAATACAATAGTAAAAGTCAATTTTTGGTGAATCCAAACTGGGAATTAGGTAAGTAAATTAGGTCTAGTTCAGCAAGATACTGAGCAACTTCCACTGACTGCAATGGGAGTCAAGAAAACAGCCCCTTTCAAGAGGCCTGTGTTATCTTGCAGGATTGGGATCAGTATAAAAACACAAGATGAAGTTTGCTGGCAGGAGGATTTAACATTCCTACTTTGAGGGAGATATTTCCAGTCTGATTCAGAAATGTAGCTGTGACATGCTGCTTACTACTCATCTGAACAGAATTATGGCCTTGTACATTTTGTTCCTTTCACTATTTGCTTTTTTAATGTAAATCAAGTAGGGTCCTCATCAAGACATGTGATCTATTTCTTACTTTTATTCCCAAAAGAATTTAAATTAATAGGAACTATTCTTATCTGAATGCTGATTTCTTATAAAAAATAAGTCATAGCACCAGCTGCACTAAAATCGCTTCCTCTGATTAACCTTTTTAGCAATTGTAATCTTTTGACTGCTTTACTGAACTGCTTAGCAAAAAGGCAACAAAATTAGTCAAGAAAAATTAGAAACTGTTAAAGTGTCCATCAAAGCTACCTATATTTTGTTAAGTTTATCAGTAGAAGTGACTTGTCTCTGAATATGCACTCCCCTATACCCTTCACTTATATTTCAACTATAGGTATTAAAGGTCAAAAAGAACAACAAAACAAATCCAGGTCCTTTCTTTACTGGTTTAATTCCAATAACCACTATGTTTTATTCAAAACATTTTTACACATTGCTTTTTACCATTCATGCTTAGCACAGCCTCAGGTTCGGATCATTGGAAATAACTGGCTACTTGGCTATTCTCTTTGCCTCAATAGCAGCATTGATTTCCTCTTCTCACTGCATGAGTGAAGAACTTAAATGATGAGAAGACTGGACAGATTTCCATTTGAAAAGATTAGGATGATTTTACTTAGAGGAGATAAATGAGACATATGAAGAAATATTCCAGAAAAAACTAGTTAAGGTGCTCCTATTTATCCTCATAATAAAACAAAGATGAAATTGGAAATGAAAAATACACATGGAAACCACAATTTACCTGTAAACTCATTCAACAGGAGATCATTGAAGACAAGAAGTTAAATGTAGGTATCTCTATCTATCTGTGTTTACAGTTACAATAGACAGATTTTATTTGATATCGATATAAAGATACAAGTTCTCCTGCTTCATGGTATCTGACTGTTAACCACTGAGGAGAATTATAAAACTATCCCTCTGGGAAGCTCTGGTTATTTTCTTTTAAATATATCTTTGGTACATGTAGCAGTGCTGTTTTTTAGATAGGGTCTTCCAGCACAAAATGTAAAAAAGGCATACAACCCAGCACAGAAATCTGTCTCGTGTCCCAAGGCCACTGTTTCTTTTACAGTCTTGAGCAGCTATAACTTATTAGGTAGAAGTTTCTACAAGCATGGCAAACTCATCCCTGTCAGTTATCTGGACCAATATCTTTACTGTGTATGGTTTGGCTGGTCTATAAGCTGCAGGACACCACACAGGCAAGGTCAGACAGTTGTATTGTTTTGTACCTGCCACACAAACCTAGCTATTTACTCCAGGATTATCCGAGAAGCAGAAGAGGGGTTTCTTTCCAGGGACAAGGTTGGGCAAAGTATCAATAGCCAACAATGGGTCCTTCCTTGAAATCAAGAGAGCTAGCACAAACGCAGTGCGATGGGCTACACTGAACATAAGTCTAATCTGTCCATTCCTATTTTTATATACTCACTTCATTTCATATGCTCCACTCCCACTTCCTTAACACCACAGATGAATTAGAGCACAATTTTTTTGACAAGTGGTGTTGTATCCTTCCAGAGGAATGGGAAGGGATAAGTGTCTGTGACACATATGCCTGACCACCCAAATATCCCCCCTCCCCCCATTCCATAGTCAATGGATCAGCAGTGAATGATGAAGCAGGCTAATGCAGAGAACCACATACCTGGGTCTTAGGAAATAAAAAGGGAGTTCCATGTCCCTGCTTTTTGCAGGGGTGGGTTAAGTTATCCTCAGGATGGTTTGAGCCAATGAATCTAAGTGATATAACCCAATGTCTCTTAAAACGACAAAAAATATACTTTCTGCACTAACTGAATTGCACAGATTTACAAGAATATTTAAAAAAATAAACTCCAGAGCAGTAGTTGTATTAGTCTGTTTCAGCAAAACAAAATGAGGAGTCCTGTGGCATCTTAAAGTCCAACAAATTCCACACTGTTTGAATTGACCTCATTAACATTGGTCCTCCACATAATGTGACTCACCTTTTTTGCATGTGTGTACACACACCTAACAAACTGGAGTTTCTACTTCGTGCATCTGACAAAGTGGGTTCTAGTCCACAAAAGTTTATGCCCAAATAAATTTGTTAGTCTTTAAGGACCCCTAGTTTTTGTTTTTTAAACTAAATATAGAGACAATGCCCCACCTCCCCAAAAAAGTACATGGCCAAAGATCTTGGAAAAAAGAAAATCTTTTAATATAGTTTCACAACCTCTTCAATAATGTCTTCTATAAATTAGACATGCCAGGAAATACCCAAGGAGACTAGGTGAGTTACCTTGTGGCTACCAGATATAGTTTCTGACAGACCCAGGAAGAAAGGTAGGTTCAAACCCTTGCCAAGAATGCCCTGCCACCAGCTCACCTCATTTGTACCAGGAAAGGCTTTTATCTTAAAGTACTTTATGTGACCTCAAATGCCATAATCAGTGCAATGCCAGAGAAAGGTAGCTTCTGAAATAGATGGAACCTAAACCATTCAAAGGTTACAGTCAAAACCTTACATGTCAACAGGAAGTTGATGGATGGTTTGTTCACAACACTGATCGGATAGGCAACATGCTCTACAACAAAAGTCCACTTAATAAGCAAGACATCATATTCTGCACTAATGTCAACTTCCAAATGGTTTGATGACAGACTAATATAGAAAGCACTCTGCTGCTACGTGGAAAGCTAGAATTAACTGGAGAATCAAGATGACCATAAGGTGAACCTCCTTCACTTTTGTTTATATTTCTATATTGTGTGCCAGATGGAAATTTAGTCACTGAAGAGAATGGTGAACCACAAATACAACATACACCATATTCTTTCAGAATTATACTTTTCCTTTTCTGTTTAAACAGAATACTTATGTGGACTAACTCTCCAAATGCCCTGGGTTATCCAGCAGTTATTCCATTCCATTTCAGTGGGAGGAAGCAGCATTCTCACAAAGTTTAGCACTGTCATTTCACCATATGAGGCTGCCACCATATAAGGCACAGCCAGGCATCAGACAACTTATTCAGGTATTCTGGCATTGTCTGAACTTTGGCAGCTGATGAAAACTCACTTAATTAAGTCCAAGAAGGTTCAGACATTTGCTTATTCAGGGCAATGTTGCCCGAGCTCTGGCAGTGAACTATGCTTTCTGCACTGATTGAAATATGCTTAATCCACCACTGGTCTAGCCCCAAGAGACAAGTAACTGTGAAAACCACAAAATAAAACAAAACAAAAAACAAACAAACAAAAAAACTCCACACCTGTAAGAAATGAAAAATGTACAACTCAAAGGAAAAGCCTGCCCAAAGTCAATGGCCATGTCCACACTGGCAAGTTAGGTCGATTTAAGGCTTAAATCGACCTAACTTAATCCCTGTCCACACTAGACTTTCATTAGGTCGACTTAAGGGGCTTCCTTAAGTCGACCTAATGAACACTTAGGTTGACTTAATAAGAACCGAGGGTATTCGAACTAACCCTCCTTAGGTCAACCTAACTCTTCCTTAGGTTGACCTAAGCCCAGTGTGGATGCATAAATCCACTTTCTTAGGTCGACCTAAGGGAAGTTAGGTCGAATTACTAAGTCCCAGTTAAGGGAAACCACTTTGTTAAGTCGACCTAATAATGTCGACTTTAAGTTGACTTAAAGTCGACCTTATTAAGTTGACTTAACAAAGTCGACCTAACTTTTTATAGTGTAGACATAACCAATGTGTCCTGATGTCTCGCAACACCAATTATGTTGATACTCAAAAATGAAATACATGTAGTTATCTAAAAAGAACTAGATTCCTTGTTCTTTTAAAAAGGGCCTCATTCTGGTAATGGCAGTGCCCTCAGAACTTGACTGTAACACATTTGAAAAGCAGCAGTTTTATTTAAAGTGTAAGGTTTAATGTTGGTGCTGTGTGACAGACTATACACCCTTATGGTATAATTGTGTATCATTCATGTTCACCCTTATAGTGCAATTGTGTATAGTTTAATGCAAAATATGTCATGTTCCGTGTTTTTGGACTGCTCTTGACATGCTGAACATTATGATAACATGCTTCTTAAAATGTAACGTGTGTTTTTGAAGCTCTGGTTGGTAATATTGCCAAATGTGACTCACATAGCTTGAACAGATGCAGGCAAACACAAAGCAGAGTGATAGTTCAAGCCTCATTGAGACACGTGCACAGGAATGGGACTGGCCGGAACATCTGATAAAGGGATGTTCATCAACTCAGGACCGAGAAAACCATACATGGATACTTTTATTACTTGACCCTAAAGGGGATGGAGGTGAGGCCCCAGAGATGGGTGCAGGAATATGTTAAAAGGGGGACACATTTAATTCTCTTTAGTGCTCTCTCTCTCGCAATCCATCTACAAGACATTATCAAGACTACCCACAGGAGAGGAGCGTGCTTGGATGCTGACCAACCAGTCTGTGGTGAGCATTATATAACTTTGGAAAACTACTAGAAGTGTTGAGCTTAGTTTAAAATGCAATTTGCTTTTATTTCTTCCTGATCAATCACTTTATAATCACTGAAAGTCTTTCTGTACTTAATAAACTTGTTTGTTTTATCTAAAGTTGGGCATGTGGTTTGGGCGAATGTAGAGATTTAATTTGGAATGAAAGAGGTGCTGCATATCAATTTCTCTGACAAACTGACTAACCAATAAGTTTTCAGAGTCCAGTGAACACTGAGCTGTGTAGGACAGCAGCTCCTAGCGTTGCATCTGGGAGTGGGGATGTTAGCTCAGGGGTCACATCATTGCAAAATCCCATGAGCAACTGGCCAGAAGCACTCATTCACCACGTCAGAGTTCCAGCTGTGTGTGGGCTGACCCAGTAGTGGGGGTTCACACAGCAAAGAAAGTGAGGGGACTGGGGCTATGTTCCCTTTAAGCTGCGCAGGCGTGTGGCCGCGCAGCGACCGTCGCAACCCCCACGCAGCACTGAGGGACCACCGCGGCAGACCCAGCCGGCGCCCGGCCTCTGTGCTGGCACTCCCCGCCCCCAGGGCGGAACAGGCAGGCTCAGGGCCGGGACAGGTGCGCAGGCCTGCCTGCCCCACGCGGCCAGGGCAGGCTCCCGGGCTCCCACCCGCCAGCCGCCTCGACTTCCCGACCCGGGGCCAGGATAGGCCTTCGGTGTCAGGGTCTGCTCTGCTCTGCCGGCAGCCTCCCGGGGTCGCGGTCGGGTCCCCACTGCCAGTGGCCTTGGCTTCTTTCTTTTTTCTTCTTCTTTCTTTTCTCAGCTTCTTTCTTTCCTTCTTTCTCTTCCTTTTTCCCTTCTTTCTCTTCTCCGTCTTCCTTTTTTCCCTTCTTTCTCTTCTTTGCCTTCCTTTTTCTTCCTTTCTCTTCCTTCTTTCTCTTCCTGCCTTCTCTCTTTCTCTTCCTTCCTTCTTTTTCCTTTCTCTCTTTCCTTCTTTCTCTTCCTTCTTTCCTCTTCCTTCCTACCTCCTTCTTTCCTTCTCTCCTTCTTTCTTTGCTTCCTTCCTTTCTTCTATTCCTTCCTTCTCTCTCTTTTCTCTCTTCCTTCTTTTTTTTCTCTCTTCCTTCTTTCTCTTCCTTCCTTCTTTCTTCTTTTTCTCTTCTTTCCTTCTTTGTCTTCCTCTTCCTTCCTTCCTCTTTCTTCTTTCTCTTCCTTTTTCCTTTTTCTCTTCCTTTTCCTCTTTTCCTTCTTTTTCTTCCTTCTTTCTCTTCTTTCTTTCCTCTTCTTTCCTTCTCTCTTTCTTTCTTTGCTTCCTTCCTTTCTGTCTTACTTCTTTTTTCTTTCTTTCTCTTTCTTCCTTCTCTTTTTTCTTTCTCTTCCTTCCTTCTTTTTAAAAAGCTTTTAAAAATTAATTTTAAATAAAAACCTTTCTAAAAATTAAACTTCAATTCAAAATTCATTCAAATTCAATTAATTAAACCCAATTAATTAATTCAATTTACAATCACTTTAACTTCAATTAATGCCTATAATTTCTGTCATGTGAGTTTACACAAAAATTTTATTCAGAAAAAGTTTTGCACACGGCTTGAAAATTTTGTACACAAGCTGCCAAACCTTAGAGGGAACATGGGACTGGGGTGACAAAATGATGTAATCAGTGCATAGTGCAGAGGGGAACATCACGTGTTTAAATAAATTTTAGCAGAAGGAATATCAAAAGGTGTTTTGAACAACTTGTCAGTTGATCATAGATGGCAACTCATAGGCAGAAAAAGGTGGAATTTCTTTTTTTTTAAAAGTATTATGCATTTCTGAATACCCAGTACAAGAGGAAGTTTTGAGTCAAGAATAACATTATTTTGGTTGGAACAGAACTTCCTCTAACAAGGTCAAGGGAACATTTTCATATTTCATATGAGCATGCTTGTTTTAAGTTGTTAAATGACCATGTTGAATATGTGTAAATAGTGAAGAACAAGGAGCTGTGACATAATTATTGTTTACATAACATCATTTATGCTAAAGATTGACAAAGCATATTTACAAAGCTATGGCCTTGAACCTGCAAGGAAAACCACTTCGGTGGATCTCAGACCCTAAGCTGAGCCCCCACTGGGGCTCTTACAAGGCTTGTATGAAAGAGCCAGAGTTAAGTCATGTCTGATGATCCTACTGCCTCCTGTCAGGTACAATGGATGGTGTCCTGCATCAGGGCTCATCCTTGAAGTCAGAGTGGGGGAACCACCAAAAGATGACAGGATGGAAAGAGGAAGCAGCAGCAGAGAAAGCAAAAGTTCTGTGTTGGTTGCTGCCCTCCTTGAACTCAGCATCTCTGGCTCCTGCCCAGGAAGCTGCTCCACCACTTTAGTATTGCGAAGGAGGGAGTTGGTGTGCAAATGCAAGCATTGGCTCTGAGGCCTGGAGACCCACAGTATGCCCTGGATCAAGCCAACACTGTCAGGGATTCAGGTCTGTTGCCATAAGCAGTGAGAAGGCACTGGGGCTTGGCTAGGCCTGCTTTATCCTTCATGCTTTCAGGTGAAGAAACATGAGGGGATCTAGAATGCATACACAGCCCCATTGGGCACTGCTGGCCAAAATAATCCAATCTCATGCTGCAGATCACATGCCTCCAAACAGTAGAGTCTAAGTAATTATCTGCACAAAGAAGAAATGTTAGTTTTTGCAAGACTCAATCTCTGCAGGAGCCCTGAGCTAAGGGTGTGGCTAAGCTACATTTTAAAACCTGTGGCACTGAGTCTTAGTCTTAGATCCCAGGCCTTGAGGCTGGGGTTCACACTGTCACTAAAAACAGCAGAGTAGATACTGCAGACTGTGCTGCAGATCAGGCTCTGAAACCCATCCTCCTATGTAGGCTTCACAGCCCAACCTCCGGTCTAGTCTACAATGTCATCCTTCTGTTTCTCGTGCTGTAGTGTAAGCTTGAGTCTACAGATCTGGGCTCTGAGACTCGCTGCTATTGGTTTTAAAATGTAGCGTAGATATACCCAAGCACTTTAGTGTTCTACTACATCAAGACCTCAGCACATCAGAGCTTGTCTCTCCTTCCTCCAGTTCAGAGCCATCTCTTACCTATACCGTTCTTAGATATTACTCTTGTTCACAGATATGGCCTTTAATATAATATAATATAATATAATATAATATAATATAATATAATATA
>ML685769.1:4128137-4155188 GCA_007922175.1 Pelusios castaneus | reverse complement strand
TAATATAATATAATATAATATAATATAATATAATATAATATAATATAATATAATATTGTTGGGAGACCTTGAGCTGAACACAGCCCAATGGACACCTGGCACCTCACAGAGGCCCCGCTGATTTAAGAGGTGCAGCCCTGTTAAGGAAATATGGACCAAATTCAGTTTACACTCTGGCCAAAGCATTTAAAGAAGAATGATGCCAAAATATGGGATAAAATATTTATACAAATTGATATACATCTGTCACATGTCACAAATACCGTGTCTATTTAATCCTACATTGTCCCAGTTCTTTCCCACATAGAAGACCAAAAGTGCACAATCACAGGCACACTTATTCTGTTTTGGTCAAACTAGAGGAAGATCAAAATTTGCTTTTATAACAAAACTAATATGAATAACCTTAATTATAGATAAACTTAACATCTCTCCATAATTAGATTTATGAAATTAGCTTTCCCCAATACCTTGAAAACCATGATCTTTAGAGATAAACAGCTAAGCTGAATTTTAAGAAGACTTCATCCATTTATATTTTGCAATGTAGTTAGCAGTGACTGACATTTCTGAAATCTCCTGAGAAGTATTTTCATTGCTACTATTTTCATGTCTTCAGATTGAGAGGATTATTCCCTAGATAATTTTAACCAGAAGCTGATTTCAGATAAATTTTGTTCTGGCAATAGGAAGAAAAATAATACAGTATGCCCCAACAGAGTGCATTCAGACTCCCTTGCACTCCAACTTTTCACCTGCTTTATTATAATGTGACTGTCAAAGGAAAGATTTCATTAAAAGTTAATTTTAATCTAATGAATAATAATGAATGCTGCTGCTTAGACAGTGTCTGCCAAAGTCGAGTGTCTAAAACTTTGCAATGATTGTTACTGCAAGAAAGCTAAAACCATAAACACATCAATATATTTTAATTAATTATTATTGACAATAAAAAAGATATTAGAATTTCATTTAACTGTTACTTACATTTTCATAGAGTTATGTATGAGGATTGGGATGTCAACTCTTGGATGGTACCATTACATTGAAGTCTCTAATTTCTTATTTGACATTATTCTACAGGTTTATGATTATTAGTATTCATGCAGTACCACAGTTGTACATGCTTCTTTACAGACAATTAGAATATTATCAATTCCTATCCAAGAAATTGGAGTTTTAAATTAGCCACAATACACCCAGGGATCAGTGATATGCTGCCAAGCTGTCAAGAGGTTTACCCAAAAAATTTTCAGCTCAGTTAGCAAATATATACAACATTCCCTGAGGAAGACACAGTCCCACCCACAAAATATACTTTAATTTCATAGGGTTTTTTCATACTTCCCTTTGAAGCATCTGGTATTCTGCCACTGACAGAGTGAATACTGGATGAGAAACAACACTTGTCCAACATGGTACGTCAGTTGCTTATTTTCTATAACAACTTTATATGCTCTATGCCTATTCCCTTAAAACACATGTAGTGAAATAAGATGGTACATGTTTTGAGAAGTGTTGCACGTCAAAAAAGTCAGTAGAATTCTAAAATTAAGGAATTTTTTTTTTTAAGTGGATCACAGTAAGTGCACAGAATCTTGCAAAATCAGTTACTGGGGAACAATATTATCAATTACAGTAAACTGTAATGATACTTTTTGGGCCATGAGCCTTCTAGCGACTTGATTCAGACAACAAAACTCATTTCACAGAAGTTAAACTGCCACAACATATTGACTTACAACCACTGTATTGATACGGACAGGATTTGACTCTTGCACCTCATCTTTTGACAGGATTACTACTTACCTACCTATTACCTAGAGGAAGAGTGGAAGATATCTTGATTTTAAAATAAGGTTTTTGTTACAGTCCCACATGACATTCTCATAAGCAAACTGTGGAAATGCCATCTAGATGAAATTACTATAAGATGGATGCACAACAGGTTGACAGATCATACGCAGAATACTTATCAATTTTTCACTTCAAAAAGTTGGGGGGGGGTATCTAATAGGGATCTACAGAGGTCAGCAGTGGCTCTGGTACTATTAAATATTTTTAATGGTGACTTGGATAAGATGCTTAATCAAATTTCAAATGTGCAGATGGCACCAAATTGGGAGGAGTTGCAAGCACTTTGGAGGGCAAGATTAGAATTCAAAACCTGGACAAACTGGAGAATTTGTCTGAAAATCAAAAAGATGAAATTCAGTAAAGACCAGTACAAAGTACTACACTTAGGAAGGAAAAGAAAAAACCAAAAGCATCATCCAGAGGAGAGCAACAAAAATTATTAAAAAGGTAACCTATGAGAAAGGGTTAAAAAAACTGGTCATGCTGAGTTTTGAAAAAAAGATGACTAAAGTAAGACTCGGTAACAGTCTTCAAATATGTTAAGGGCTTTTATAAAGAGAACTGTGATCAACTATACTCTATGTCCACTGAAGGTAGGACAAGTAGTAATGGCCTTAATCTGAAACAAGGGAGATTTAGAAGGTTAGAAATTAGGATAAAACACTAAACTACAAAGGTTAGCTCTGAAACAGACTGCCAAGGGATGTTGTGGAATCCCTGTCAATGGAGACTTTTACAAACAGGTTGGACAAAACACCTGTATGAGATGGTCTAGGTTTACTTGGTTCTGCCCTATCTCAGGACTTGACTTCAACATCCTGTCCAACCTTACATTTCTGTGATTCTATTACTTTTTAAACTTAATCTTTTTCATGCAGGATTCTTATAAATTACATTCACAGAAAGTGGCTAATCTAAGTATATTCCTGTGTATGAGTGGGAGGAGCACTTCAGGGAGAAACACTGACATTTTCTTTCCATTTGTGACATATAGCAGCATAAAGAGAGTTCTTGTTCTATTAGATGTCTCTGTGATCTGAAAGTCAGTGGAAATGAGATTAAGACCAAAAGAAGGGTCAATGGTACTTACATTAGTCTTAGAACTTGTTTAGATTCTTTTGAGACCATAAAGGCAGCTAATCAATCACAGAACAGCACAGAAGACAGAAAGAGACAGATGAGTCTGAGTGGGCCTTAAGGTTCCAGCCCTGCAGCAGGGGCTGAGTTGCCTCTCCCCTCCCCATGATGCTCCAGTTGCTAGGCAGAATGCAGGGACTGGCAATGACCCTTCCCCACTCCCTTCAGTTTGAGGAGCTGGTATTGGTATCTTGAGATCAGCTGATCCTAATTAGGGGGCTATAAAGGCAGCAGCACAGGAGACAGCAAACATGAGTTTGAGTGGAAGTGTGTGGTGTTCTGTTATTGCTGGGTTTTTTCCTCTTTGTGTCTCACTGACGGGAAGTGGGGGAAAGCTAAAACAGATACAGAGGCAGTAGTATTAGTCACTCAAGCAGTGGAAGAGAGACAGTGAAAATGACTGGATGTGGAAGCTGTGGGGGATGTACATGATCCTGGGGGATTACCTCAAAAGAGCTTTGTATGAAGTGCTGTCTCCTAGGGCTGATGGAAGAGAAGATTTGAGGACTGGAGATGCAGGTGGAATCTCTGGCTGAGTTTAAATGGGGGTTTGAGCAGATGGAGCCAAGAAATTAGGAGGCTGAAGGGAAAAACCAGACCTGCAGATGAAAGTAGGACCAACAAACTTTGAATGGAGAATATTGGGTGAGGAAAGTGGCCAGTGGAAGCATGTGACTGCAAGAACCCAGGGTGGGTGCAGGAAGAGATTGGGGCTCAGTAGTCGGTCAGGCTTACAGGGTAAGATCCAGGCAGAAAGGGTTTTAACTGTTCTCTGCAGAAACCCCCAGCTTATCCAAAGGAGGCAAGCACCTCTCATATGCTGGTCACATGAAGCTGCTTAAGCAATTAGCAATTAAGTACACATCTCCCTAATAGTTCCCTATTCTGCTTGCCACTCCTCACTTCCTAACCCTAGAACAGCTACCGCCCTATAAGGAGAGGTGTGTGTTAGAGTATTAAGTAAGCATATGGCCAAGAAAAGTGGACCAAAACCTAGGAAACAGGTAAAGTCGGATACTAAAGACCCCCTCCCCCCCGATAATGTACACAAGGATCCAATAGGAGTTGTATACCCCAGTCCAGGAAGGATTCATGGCCTTGTTAGGGGAAATAGGTTGTGGAGTGGGGGCTAGGTCACAACAAGCCTGGAGGGCATTTAGCCACTCTGAAAGGGACACAAGTAGTTAGGCAGAGATTCAGGAAAAGAACAAAGCATATATATATATATATATATATATATATATATGCTGTAATTTTGTAATGCTCAAGGCTCACTTTGCTGGTCACAAGGCAAAGGGGAGAAAGTGGTCTAACTGAATAAATGGCTCCTTACTTGTCCACACAGTTCTGTTTTTCATCATTCGACTCTGCAACAGAGGAAGAGATGGGCTAGTAATGGAGAAAGAGCTCAGGAACAGAGCAGAGCTGGAAAATGAAGAAGAGGCACAGCATGTAGTTACTGAAGGTGGGAGGGCAAGGAAGAATAGAAAAAGCAGCTAGTCCTATAAAAAGAACGGATGAGTCAATGGAGTTACCACCAAATAAGAGCCACAGGAGAATACAGAAGCAGTTGCAGAGGATTTCAAAAGGAGAATAGCAGAAGAGATGACTTGGAACCAGAAAGAACAGGGGATAGGCTGGAGAATTGCACCGTAACCAGGAAATGGCAAGTCTACGTGATTGGAGACTCCCTACTGAGAAGAACAAACAGGCCTGTAACCAGACCTGATCTACAGAACAGAAGCATGTGCTTTCTGGCGAGGGCTAAGATAGAGGATGTAGACCTGAGGTTGAAGATGATCCTAATGGGAGTGGGAAAGAGTCTGAGTGGCCTTCATGTGGGTATAAATGATATAGCTAGATTATCACTGGAACATATCAAAAGAGACTATGATAGGCTCGGGAAGACTCTTACAGAAACTGAGGATCAACAAAGGCATGACAGGTTTCTGATGATCAACAGATAGTTCAGGCAGTGGTGCCAGAGGGAAGACTTTGGAGGGAAGACTTTGGGATGTATGGTCACTGGGAAGCATCTATATAACTAAACCACAGTTGTATATATGCACGGCGGGACGTGGACGCAGCTCCTGCGCGCGCATATAACTGACACAGCTGTGCGCGCGCAGCAGCTGAATCCACGTCCATGCCGTGCATAAGCCTGTGGATTAGATAGCTCGCGCGTGATCAGAGGCGTCGTTGCCGTCGGGCTGGCAGGGCGCCAGCCCCGGGTAGAAAATCCTGAGCCCCGGATCTATTTTCCCCAGCAGGCACATGCGCATCCAGGCGGAACGCTGCGTTCCGCCCAGGGGCCCCAGCAAAGCCGCAGACTCCTGCTGCGGCCAGGCTGGGGAGATTCAAATCTCCCGCCCTGAGCATGCTCAGACAGAGCGTGCTCAAGGTGGAAGCGGCCTGGCCCAGAAGCGGCTCTGCCGGCCGTCGCTGCAGCTCCGAGCCTCCGGCCAGGTAAGGGGGCTGGGAGGAGGAGGAAGCGGCAGGCAGTGGGGCCGGGAAAGGGACAGAGGAGCCGGGAAAGGAGCATGGACAGAGGAGCCAGGAAAGGAACACGGGGCAGGGAGACAGAGGAGCCGGGAAAGGAGCACAAGGGAGGGGGACAGAGGAGCCGGGAAAGGAGCACGGGACAGGGGGACAGAGGAGCCGGGAAAGGGGCCCCAGGCCTGATCTGGCCATGCTGCCTGCCCGTGATGGTGGTGGCAGAGGGGCAGGATCAGGCCTAAGGGACCAGCATGCAGCGGCGGGAGCAGAGGGGCAGAATCAGGCCCGAGGGGCCGGTGTGCAGTGGGGCAGAATCAGGCCCGAGGGGCCGGCGTGCAGCGGAATAGGGGCAGGATCAGGCCCGAGGGGCCGGCGTGTGGCGGTGGCGGGAGCAGAGCGTGGCAGCCGGCAGCATGGCCTGATCCGGCTGTCCTGCTCTGCCGCCACAGGCCGGTCCCGGGCCTTTGTATCGGGGTTAAGGTAAGGGGGGAACGCGGAGACCGGGGGTGGGAATGGAGGGGTCCGGACTCGCGAGTCCATCAAGCAAGGGGTCAGGATGGGGGGCTGGGGAGGGAGTGGGCTGGAGGGCCACAGCCCCGGATCTTTTTTCTATCCAGCAACGCCCCTGCGCATTGAGAGGGTTGAAAAGTAAGAAAGAAAGAACTCAGCAGTAGGGAGCAGAATGGACATTAAGAGGAAGGATAGTATAGATATCAGTCTAATAGATAATATTGTCAGTCAAATGACTGTGCCAACTCAGGTACAGAATGTGGGCAAAGCCAAAGAACAAAAATTAATGCGAGGAGCCTGGGTACCAAAATGGAGGAGCCTAAGCTCTTGGTAGAAGAAGTGATATCATAGGGATAAACAGAAATATGGAGTAGTAATCACGCCCAGCGTACAAGTATTGAAGTGTATGTGCTGTTTAGGAAAGACATATAAAGGCACACGTGGTAGAATAGCATTATGTATCAATGATGACTTGGACTATAAAGAAATTAGAAGTGATGGAATTGATAAGATAGAGTCTGTCTGGGTAAAAAAAAAAGTCACATTAAGGAAGAAAACTAAGAGTTTCTCCTGGGATAGTGCTTGAGGTGTGCTACATACCTCCAGGACCTTATGTGGACATGGATAGAAACCTCTGTAAGGCATTTAGTGAAGTCAAAGTTGCAGGAACTATCTGAAGCCTGCATCACAAGTCAAGAGTTGTAGACCAAGCCTCTCAGACAGGTGATTAATAGAAAGCAGAAAGCCCACAAGCAGTGGAGGATGGGAGCGATCACCAAGGAAAGTTACCTCTTGGAGGTCAGAACAAGTAGAGATAAAGTGAAAAAGGCCAAAAGCCAAGGAGAGTTGGATCTTGGAAAAGGAATTAAAACCAATAGTAAAAAGTTATATAACCATATAAATAGGAAGAAAAAGAAGGAAGAAGGGGACCAATAAGCACTGAGGATGAGGCGGAGATTAAGATAAGATAGGCATGACTGAATATCTAAAGTACTTTGCCTCTCTTTTTATGACGCTAATGATAAGCTTGGGGATAGTGGTAGGTAACTAATAGGAATGAGGACATGGAGGTAGAAATTACCACACTTGAGGTAGTAGGCCAACTCAAACCACTTAATGCGGAGGTAGGCAAACTTTTTGGCCTGAGGGCCACATTAGTGTCTAGGTGAGCCAGAGAGGAATGGGGAAGGGGTGGGCAGGGAGGGACCACTGCCCTCCAGCCAGGGTGTCGCTGGGTCTACATGATGGTGGTGGTGGTGGTGGAGAACTGGAGGAGTAAGAGCAGCTGCTGTGCCCCAGCCAGGTTGTCGTCACTAGACCCAGGCAGTGGGAGACTGGTGGCAGCCACACTCCAGCCAGGCCGCTGCCGCTGGGCCCGTGTGGTGGGAGATGGGTAGTGCGCAGCGGCACATGGGGGCAGGGCCGGGAGGATATTAAAGGAACTGGCACATGAAACTGCAAGCCCATTAGCAAGGATTTTTAATGAATCTGTAAGCTCAGGGATTGAACTGTATGACTGGAGAACTGGTAATAGCTCCTATTTTTAAGAACGGGGAAAATAGTTATCTGGTTAACTACAGGACTGTTAATTTGATCTCAGTACTATGTAAGGTCTTGGAAAAAATTCTGAAAGAGAAAATAGTTAAGGACATGAAGGTTAATAGTAATTGGGACAAAATACAAAAAGCATGGCTTTACAAAAGGTAGATTATGCCTGATTTGCCTGTTTTGAGATAGGTAGATTATGCCTGTTTTGAGAAGCTAACAGATTTTTAAACAAAGGGAATGAAATGGATCTAATTTAACTTGATTTCAGTATGTCATTTGACAGGGTTCCACATGGGGAATATTAGTTAATTGGAAAAGATGGAGATTAATATGAAAATTGAAAGGTGGATGAGGAATTGGTTAAAGGGAAGACTACAACAGGTCATATTGAAAGGTGAACTGTTATGCTGAAAGGAGCTTACTAGTGAAGTTCCTCAGGGAACGGTCTTGGGACCAATCTTATTTAACTTTTTTTATTATTGACCTTGGCACAAAAATTGGGAGTGTACTAATAAAGACAGAAAGTTGGGAGGTATTGCCTATTCAGAAAAAGATCAGGATATCATACAGAAAGATCTGGATGACATTGTAAACTGCAGTAATTAGAAATAGAATGAAATTTAATAGTGGGAAGAGTAAAGTCATACACTTAGGGGCGGGGGGTTAACAAGAATCTTTGCTATAAGCTGGGAATGCATCAGTTGGAAGTGACAGAGAAGGAGAAGGACCAATGTGTATTGGTCGATCATAGGGTGACTATGAGTCGCCAATGTAACGTGGCCATGAAAAATTTTAATGCCATTCTATAATGGATCAGATGAGATATTTCCAGTAGAGATAGGGAAGTGTTGGTACCATTATACATGATGCTGGTGAGACATGTGGAATATTAAATGCAGTTCTGATCCTCCATGTTTATGGTGAATTCTAACTGGAACAGGTACAAAGAAGGGCTACTAGGATGATCTGTGGAATTGAAGACATACCTTAGGAGAGGAGACTCAGATAGCTTGGCTTGTTTAGCCTAAGCTAAAGAAGACTGAGGAGAAATATGATTGCTCTCTCTAAATACATCAGAGGAATAAATATGAAGGAGAGAGGGGAATTATTTAAGCTCAGCACCAATGTGAACACAGAAACAAATGGATATAAACTGGCCATCAGGATGTCTAGAAATTAGATGCAGCTTTCTAACCCTCAGAGGAGTAACATTCTGGAATGGCCTTCCAAGGGGAGCAATGAGGGTAAAAAGCCCCCCAAAAATGGAAAAATACCACCCCCAAAACAAAACAAAAACAAGCACACACACCCCCACTTAGCCAGCTTCAAAACTGAGCTTGATAAGTTTATGAAGGAATGGTATGATGGAAGACCTTAGTTTGGCAATTAACTGATCTTGACTACTAGTGGTAGATATGTCAATGGCTTGTGATGGGAGAGATTCTGTGGTATGACAGATAATCTTTCTTGGATATCTGGCTGATGAGTCTTGCCCACATGCTCATGGTTTAACTGATTGCAATATTTAGGATTGGGAAGCAATTTCCACCCCCAGGCAGACTGGCAGTCTTGTAGGGGGAGAGGGTGGTTCGCTTTCCTCTGTAGCAAAAGGCATCACTTACTGGTGGATACCCTGTAATTAAAGACTTTAAACCATGATTTGACAACTTTAATAACTTAGCCATTGGTTAGAGGCTTACTACAGGAGTGGGCAGGAGGTTCTGTGGCCTGAGGTCAGATTAGATGATCATATGATCATAGCATTCATGAGACCAAGATAAACCTTGGGGTTCTCGATACTGGGTAAAAACTGAGTCCACCTCACAACAATGATTTTGAAATAATTGAAGTAAAGCATACTAAACATCTTTTTAGGAGCCATGGCTTCTAGTCTCTTTAAAATATCAAGTATGGTTTAAAAAACATAGTAGAATATTATTCAGCATCGTAAAGATGCCATTACTATACAAGGGCTAGCATTTTTTTTCTTTTTACACCTACGTATTTCACCAATCAAGGTATTATTTCTGCTCTGTCTGACATCTCAACTTGAAATTTCATGTCCTGATGAGATGGTCACATCTCATTGCAGTAAATAATCAAAAGCACCCCAATACTGACTAATGGAAATACACCTCATTGGAAAAGGAACACGTTGAAAATTTTCATTTACTCTGAGCACCATACCTGTTCGCATTGCATCTTTTTGAATACTTTCATAATTATGCCAGTCTTTTCTTTTCAAGCCATCTGACCAGGTATAGAGCTGTCCATATCCGAGACCCAGTGGAAATGTCTGTAAGAAAAGGAAGAGAATGATTTATATTATTAAAGCATAGAGGAATTTATGATAAATTACATGAGTTGAGCATAACTGAAAGTTAATATAAATTAGTTTCTAAGAAGTTCAGTTTAGTTCCAGCTATTGTACAATACAACTGTAAAGGAGATTAAGTATTTTATAACACTATTTTGAGTTTGCCATTCTTGTCTGCAAGGTATTTAGCTAATGCAAGGCACATATTGAACCCTACATACAGTAAATCAAGCTTAGCTGGACCTGAAAAGTCAGCAAGAAAACTACATTTATTTCTTGACTAAATGACTAACCACACAACAGTAAAATGACTAACCACACACTAGCCACACAATAGTAAAATAGTACAACTGCTTCTTCCTTGTACTTCTCATTCCCTTTTACAATATTCCTCTTGCTATGACAAGATCTATGGAAATAATGAAAGTGAGCACAGAACACCCCCAACCACCTAAACTCAAGAATTGTCAATTTTTCCTCAGTGGGGGAGGTGGGGGGCTCAGCTCTTCTCAATCAGGTTCTTAAACAATAACTACTGGTATATACCAAAAGACCACATTCTTGGGTTCATTCCAGCCACTTTGCTCTGCTCAACTGATGCAAAAGGCCTTTAAAGCCAGTAGCTCTTGCCCCAATATAGTGGAAACAAATGGAGGGGAAAGATATGCTGTGGGTATATTGTCCTTAAATCTTCCAGCCCCCAGTTTGTTGGAAAAGGATATTTATGCTCTGGCTATTTTCAGCTGTCAGGCCAGTTCCTTGAGACTATAGGAAACTAGATATATTTTTAAAAGTTAGAAGCATTTAGAAATAGTTATGAGTTAAGAAATCATCACAGAAGACAAATTGTGCCATTGGTTACAGATATACAATTCCTATTGATTTCTCTGAGTCACACCCAAAGGGCAGAGTTTGCCTCAGAATGCATACTGAGTTAGCAGAACATTCCTAATGCATTCTGATCACCTGTGCACCAAATTCTGATCACTTTCAGTCTCCAATAGTATTTCACCCACACAGTAAAACATTTTTCACTTCAAAGGTCAGATGACAACAGAAGAAGTACCACAATAAGCAACATGTAAACTGACAGAAAAAGAATTGAGTATTTCCACCAGGCCTCGCTTGTAGACAGGTCTGATGTGGACAAGATCATCCTTGCCAATTTCCAAAGGGACTATATAAAATGTAGGCAAACAAATATGATCCTGCATTTTACCTACTGGACCATAACAAATTTCCCATCTTCTCTCTTCCTTGAATAATGGAGCTCGAATTTCTATATGATCCTTTTCGTTCCCAGGTAGAAGCCAAATTTCCACCTTCACTCCCTCAGCCTACTGGGGTTCTTGGGTTCAGCTATATCCTTCTGCCCAAAAGAATGGATAACAGATTTCATGCTCTCTAGTGTTCTATTTTCTGATCATGTTTAGGCAAGACAGCAGATTTCATTGGTAGATCACATGATATGGAAAACAGCCTCATCAATTCTCCCCTGCCACTTTGTCAAGGTTCATTGCAGGTAATGTTTGAAAACACTACTGGTAAATGAGTTCCAAAAGGGTAGCCGTGTTAGTCTAGGTCAGCCAAACAAACAAGGAGTCCTGTGGCACTTTTAAAGACTAACAAATTTACTTATCACATGAGCTTTTGTGGGAGAAAGTCCCACTTCGTCAGACACTTTCAATACATGTTAGTTAATTTTGAGCCCTGTTTCCACCCTATATTTCACCTGCCTCTAACGGTAAGAGACTGTCATCCATTAATTTCTTTTTGGAAAAGGCTCTCAAAAGTGAAATGAAAGTATCAGTAAATAAAAATAGTAGACAGTACATAAAATCCAAATCTGAGGCACTGTGTGGCACTGAAAAGGTAATTTCAAAATGCCAGTGGAGATTTTTCCAAACCCTTCATTTAAGAAAACTTGGTCAGAATTCTAGACGTGAAAATGCATAGGAGGTGGAGTATTACACATTTTTACTACTAGCTACATCATAATATGAAAACTGCCACTTACATGGAGAGTAAAAGGTGGGTCGGTTTTGTTAATTGCAGTTTCAAGCCAACAAGTTATGCAAAATGAAAAGCATATTCATATTTATGCATCTTACAAATGTTTTCAAGTGTGCATCAATGGAAATGTAAAGATCTGCTTGAAAAGCAACCCAAGGGAAGCAGCATTTGATCAGTATTTCACTAATCAATACTGTGATCATTCCAAAAAAACCTTCTATTGTACTAAGAATGATTTTTAGTCTCATGTTTAAAGTACATGAACTGCAAAAACATAGAACTCACTCCACTTGTATTAATGATGTAAACCCAGTGGTCCTGGGAACTCAGAAATGTGTAAGATCAGTGGTTTTGTAGTATAAAGACAAACATATCTAGCATGTTACTGAAGGGGGGAGAAAAGTAGGACAGCTGCATGCATTAGCTCAGTGTTATTTGATTACTTTGTTTGTGTCAAATGTGCATAAACATTCTGGCAATCAGATTCAGATCTGTCAGTCATGTTTATTTAATTTTCCTTAATTGGTTGAAGCAATATTTTTGATGATAGGAAACTAATATTCAACAAATGCAGAAAGTATCAAGTATCAGTAATTACAACTGTCTCAAGAGTACCTATTGATTTATTCAAAACTGAATTGAGAAGGGAAAGGAAGTTCTTTACCACAGAAGCAATTTCCCCACATTTTCTACCTTGATTATTTTAAATTTGAACATGACCTAATATATGTCATCGCTTAATTCTTACATTACGGGCAAATAACTTACAAATCTATCACTGGAAATGCAATCCAGTGTGTATTACTGAGGTCAGAAAAGCAATCATACTATTATCTTTTAATAAAAATGCACATCCTTAGAATCTACAGAGCTAATGGTAGTAGTATTTAAACTATTGTGAACAAAAACAAAATCCAAGAAGGTTATTTAGAATCCATAACTTCCACATATCTGTTCTCAGTTCTAAAGGAGAGTTGTGAAATTCATTGCAGATCTCCCTACTATAGCAACCCTTTGCTCCTTCACTTAAGATCTGCATTGGAACTGATTTTTGGTGAATACCAGAAATAATCTGGTGGAGAGACTTACTTTAGTATTTGTACCAAAATCATAGATCCTAGTGTTCTGGTGAGAGACTGTTTTTACATGTTAACTTAATACAGCTAAAATGTGGTTCACAACTGATACAACTAGTGAACAAGATTTCCTGATAAACTATCACTTCTGTGATTGAATATGTTCCTACTCAAGAACTAAACTCTAAGACATGCATTCTAATAATTCCATATAAGTGTTGCAGTTTACAGTTCATTAGGATTGAACTAAGAATTTGAAGACAACAGAGTCTTGTGGCACTTTTAAAGACTAACAGATTTATTAATCGCATGAGCTTTTGTGGGATTTTCTCCCACGAAAGCTCATGCGATTAATAAATCTGTTAGTCTTTAAAAGTGCCACAAGACTCTGTTGTCTTTCTACAATAGACTAACACGGCTACCCCTTTGGAATAAGAATTTGAAGTTCATTTAAAAAAAATCAACATGGTGTCTAGGTTGTACATTACTTAACAAAATTAAGTACAACTCTGTGACCACAAAATCTACTATGTGACCATACCTTCCTCTGATACCCTGCACCTGGGGCCATTCTCACTCATCTAATAAAAAGTAAATAATTATGTGGTGTGTTCTCATCAAGTGCTACAACCAACAGATAGTTTTGCTGAGGTCTCCATTTGCTTTGAGATATACTCTTGTTAATTATTTGTATTTATTTTACTTGTTAGCATTTATAATTCTAATGTAACATGGATTCTTGTAAACACAACTTAGTTTAATAGATACATTACTAAAATTCATCTAGAAAAAGGGTAAATATAAATCTAAACAATGTAAAACAAGCTGGAGATTCAGCTCATTAATTCAATACATGAGTAAATATGGTAGTCTAGTTTATATCCATCGAAAATCCTGTTCTGGATTTTTGACAGGGTATGGTAACTTTTCAAAAATATTTAAACAAGCGAGGGAAAGAAAACCCCCCTTCAAAATATATACATAGTTGATGCTGTCAGAAGAATAATTGGAATCTGTGTTTAGATCCCAAACCTACCTTCTATCAAGTTAAATACAGTTAAGAAAAAAAATACCACCATTGTGATTTTTCAAGCTTTAACTTACATATCTTCATTCATTCTAAAGGAGAATTAAATACGGTAATATTGCAAGTCATTTCCTGACAGTTGCATTCAGACAACATAATTTCTCTAATGAGACCTGTTACGGGACTAAACATAAGTAGCCCTTAGGGGGATGAGATTTAATGAAATCTGCTGTGTGTATAATTCCCCAACCCAGAGTTTTGCTTATGAGCATGGGAGTATGAAGCAGGCTTTTTGCAATTTTGTATATTTCAGAGCCAAATTCTGTAAGGAAAAAAGTAAGAAATTCTACAGTAGGGCAGATTCTGTGGCTGTGAAAACTTGAGGTGATGGACTAGACCTCTCCAAGATTTCCTTTGCCAGTAACTGAAGAAAGCCTTCTTTTCCTTTTGTTGTTTCTACATTGCCTAACAAGTTATTAAAAGTATTTTCAAATAGGGTTTCCTGGACTTGGCTTTTAAGAGGGCAGTAAAAAGCATATCCCAGTAACTGTGTTTAAGAGTGCTGAAAAGTCACTTCTAACCTCATCTCCATGAAATATTCTAAAGAGGTCAATATGGCTCCAACATGAGCTCTTTAATGGACAGTTTTTAAATTATTTTTCGGAATCCCACAAAAAACAATGAACTAGAGGATAAGTGAGACAAATGGCAATTTCTTTGAACATTCTAGTAAAACTGTAATAAATTAAATGGAAGTATCCTTGAAATCTGTCATGCTAGGCCTAAAAAGGCCAAGCTATCTTGTGAAATACTGGACCCAAATCTAACCTTCAAAAATATACTGTAGTGTTACAAATTCAAAGGGGTAGCCGTGTTAGTCTATTGTAGAAAGACAACAGAGTCCTGTGGCACTTTTAAAGACTAACAGATTTATTTATCGCATGAGCTTTCAGGGGAGAAAATCCCACTTCGTCAGATGCCTTGAAGATGGGAAAGTTACAGAATGGGAGGAAATTAAATGCAGGGGAGTGTATGACATAGGATCAGGTCAGGCTGTAACAGCAAATCAAAATAGATGTTACGATTCAAACACTGGGGAACAGCACATAGAGGAGGGTGAGGTCAAATCACTTGTTGTAATGAGAGAAAAATCCATAGTCCCTGTTTAACCCCAGGACAACTGAGTCAAATTTGCATATAAGTTCGAGTTCTGCAGTTTCTCTTTGAAGCTGTGATTTTTTATTCATCTGTTTCAACACAGCTATTAACAAGTCGTCAAGGGAATGAGCAGGGAGATTGAAGTGTTCCCCTATTGGTTTTGTAGTGTTGCAATTTCTGATGTCAGATTTGTGTCCATTTATTCTTTGGCGCAGAGACTGTCCTGTTTGTCCAATATATAAGGCAGAGGGGCATTTCTGGCACATGATGGCATAAATCACATTGGTGGATGAGCAGGTGAACGAGCCCTTGATGGAGTAGGTGGCTTGATTAGGCCCTGTGATGGTGTCATCAGTGTACATATGAGGGCAAAGTTGGCAGCGTGGTCTCTTGCAGGGATATGTTCCTGCTTTAGTGTTTCTGTTGTATGATCTGTAGTTGCTGGTAAGTATCCTTTTAAGGTTAGGGGGCTGTCTGAAAGCAAGGAGAGGTCTGTCTCCTAACACTTGAGAGAGTGAGGGATCATCTTGTAAAATAGGCTGTAGATCTTTGATGATGTGTTGAAGAGGTCTGGCTAGGGGGTTGTAGGTGGTGACCAGTGGCATTCTGTTGTTGTTTTTCATGGGCTTCTCCTGCAATAGTTGACTTCTGGGTACCCGTCTGGCTCTGTCAATTTGTTTCTTCACTTCTGCGGGTGGGTACTGTAGTTTTAAGAATGCCTGGTAGAGATCCTGAAGGTGTCTGCTCTGACCCTTTAGACAGAGACAAATGCGGTTATATCTAAGGGCTTGACTGTACACAATGGATCGTGTGGTGTGTTGAGGATGAAAGCTCGAGGGATGTAGGTAACTATACCGATCAGTAGGTCTGCGGTATAGGGAGGTCTTTATGTGCCCATCGCTAATTTGCACTGTAGTGTTCAGAAAGTGGATCTCTTGTGTGGAGTGTTCCAGGCTAAGTTTGATTGTGTTGTGGAAATTGTTGAAATCTCTATGGAAATCTTCAAGGGCATCTTTACCATGGGTGCAGATGATGAAGATGTCATCAATATAGTGTAGGCAAAGTAGAGGTGCTTTGGGAAGAGACGTGAGGAAACGTTGTTCTAAATCGGCCATAAAGATGTTGGCATATTGTGGGGCCATGCGGGTACCCATAGCAGTGCCACTGACTTGAAGGTATAAATTATCTTCAAATCTGAAATGGTTGTGGGTGAGTACAAAGTCACAGAGGTCAGCCACAAGTTTAGCTGTGTCATCATCTTGGATGTTCTTCTAATAGCTTGTAATCCATCCTTGTGTGGGATGTTAGTGTAAAGAGCCTCTACATCCATAGTGGCCAGGATGGTATTTTCTGGAAGCTTTCGTGGGAGAAAATCCCACTTCGTCAGAAAGCTCATGCGATAAATAAATCTGTTAGTCTTTAAAAGTGCCACAGGACGCTGTTGTCTTTCTACAATAGACTAACACGGCTACCCCTTTGGAATATGGTAGGGCAGTAAGAGTGGAATAGGACCAGAAGCTAAAAGCGGGAAAGAATAAGTTAAAAATTACTTAGAAAAGTTAGATGCTGTCAAGTCAGCAGGGCGTGAGGAAATGCACCCTAGAATACTCAAGGAGCTGACTCAGATGATATCTGAACCATTGGTTATTATCTTTGAAAAATCATGGAAGACTGGAGAGATACCAGAGGACTGGAAAAGAGCAAATATAGTGCCCATCTATAAAAAGGGAAATAAGGACAACCCAGGGAATTACAGACCAATCAGTTTAACCTCTGTACCAGGAAAACTAATGGAGCAAATAATTAAGGAATCAATTAGCAAACATTTAGAAGAGAATAAGGTGTTAAGTGATAGCCAGCATGAATTTGTCAAGAACAAATCATACCAAACTAACCTGATAGCTTTATATGATGGGAGGGCATAACAAGCAGGGTGCCACAGGGATAGGTTCTGGGTTCAGTTCTGTTCAATATTTTCATCAGTCTAGGGGTTCGGATGGCGGCAGGGGCAGCCCCTGCAGCCATCCGAACCCCTAGACTGAGCTAGGGGGCTGGCCTGAACAGCCGGTTCGGGCCCGCCCCCTAGCTCAGTCCAGGGGAGCCGCCAAACCTGGCAGCTCCCATAATAGTCAATTTCACTGGTCTGCTAGAGCAGTGAAATTGACATATATGTCAATTTCACTGCTCAGCCAGAGCAGTGAAATTGACATATTTGACAGCTCCAATGTCCCAGAGTGCCCTGGATTGTCACTCTGGGACATTTCCGGAGGCTGTCTACCATGCAAAAGGCGTACACATGAGCATTACTGTTCCGCAGTAATGCTTACCACTCTCGTTTGAGTGGTTTTATTGTTACGCGGCAAGAGGGTGTTGCTGCGCAACAAGAAAAATGATCGTGTGTACACAGTCAGCTTTATTGCGCGATAAGGAGCCTTATCACGCAATAAAGTGATCATGTGTACATAGCCTGAATCACTGATGAAAATATTGAACAGAACTGAACCCAGAACCTATCCCTGTGGTACCCCGCTTGTTATGCCCTTGCAGAACAACTGGGAACCATGGATAACTACTCTCTGGGAGCATTTATCCAACCCCATCTTATAGTAACTCCATCTAGATTGTACTTCCCCAGTTGGTTAATGAAAAGGTGTGATGCAAGACTGTATCAAAAGCCGTACTAAAATCTAGGTATAGCACATCTACCACATCCCCTTTATCCACAAGGCTTGTTATCCCATCATAGAAAGCTATCAGGTTAGTTTGATATGATTTGTTCTTGACAAATCCATGCTGGCTATCACTTAACACCTTATTCTCTTCTAGATGTTTGCTAATTGACTCACAATTAGATCCACATACAATTAGTGTATATAAATGTAATAAAAAATATTAAATTTAAACTCTGAACCCTGTCAATAAGTCTTGCAATAGTTTTGTATCCTGTGCGGCTAAAAAAACAAAACACAACAAAACAAAACCTTTAAACTTGTTCTAGAATCCCTTCATCTTATTTATTCAATGCTATCTCTCATTGGCTGCGTCTACACTCGTAAATTAAGTCGACTTAAGCTTGGCGTCTACACTACACTTTGCTTAAGTCGACTTAAGCAGCTTGCTCATCATAAACTGATGAGCCATTAAGGACACAATGATTGTATTCTTTATGTCCTTAATGGCTCATCAGGATACTCCCTGGGACCATTCTACCTGGAAAATTCCTAAACATTAAGGAGACAATGGTTGTACACACCCTCCCGTCTAAGGCATTCCTCCAGAGTGACACAAGTTGAAGTATGGATATAACATCAAATTCCTAACTTCTAATCAAAATAGAATTCCTAGACATAAACTATATAATCATTCCCAGCAAATTACTACCTTTCTATTGATACCAAATATGACATAGCTCCTACGGATTATAGCATTTATGAGATATCCATTGAAAATAATATCATAAATGCTTCCCTAAATCCAGACAGCATCACACACAGGGCTCTTCCCTGCCAGGGTCCCTGTCCCCGTTTGCCCCATTGCACACAGAGGGTGCCCCCGTGCCACCGTGGACCTGTCCACGGTCCCCCTAACTCCACAAAGTCGACCTAGAGTATCCAGTGTGGACGCTCTAGGTTGACTTTGTAAGTTCCCCTTTAAGTCGACTTTAATTTTAAGTGTAGACACACTAAGTCAACTTAGTTAAAGTCGACTTAAAAGTGCAAGTGTAGACATAGCCATTGAGAGATTCATAGCCACATTTCCTTCCCATTATAAACAAGAGTTTCAATAATCCAACCAAGAGTGGTAATTATATGACCAAAAACAACTGCTAAAGAAGAGTTTAAATTTCAAATACTTACAATTATTTGTTCATAAACAGTTCATAGAATAAAAAACCCGAAAAATTGAGTATGTCACAAGAAAAAGAGACAGAATGCCAATTTATTAAGTGAATTATTTGCTGGGCCCTAAGGTATACATAATAGTTCTTATTCATACTTCAGCCAAAGAGCAAGCTGAAAATAGTTAAAAAATCAGCACCCACAATTCAATCCGTTGAAATTTCTGGGCATTTGCAGTGTTGGAGTCAAACTCTTGGCTCTGCATATATATCCCTAGCTTTGGTTCCCATTCAATTCCAAAATTCAAGTGGGCTACTTTCCTATTTTAGTGCAGATATTGCTGCAATCTTGTGAGGACTGATATTCTTTTAACACTTTGTCCCAGTACAGTGAAACAATCACAGAAACCACTGATTCCACAAAATGCCACTGATCAGGATGCGGATGCTATCACAACATCAAAATTACCTTTCCACCTACTGGGGCTAAATTCTCACACAAGACCATCAAATTAAATGTCAGCACTTTTGCATGTAATTTTGAAATCTAGCTCTAAACCTACCCCTAACTCCACATACATACACCATCTGTTATGACAACAATTTGCCAATAGTGGGCACTTAAAGTGTGATTATGTACAGGATGGGAATTGTGTTTTCTGAAAGTGCTCAATGAGAGCAGCATTTATGGAAAAAGAGAAACACTAACTGGCATGCTCATGCTCTCTTTATGTTTGGGCATTGAACACTGAGGTTTAGGTTTATCCCTTCTTAAGTGTCTTTCAGTTTAATCTGACAAATGGAACCAAAAAATTATATCTGAATTGCCAGCTGACTGAGAGGGCCATCTCTTTTTCTGGGAACTATATAAACTCTATCAGAAAGAGTGTAGCAGCTATGTGTTAGATAATGGGCACTCTGCACAATGGATAATGGGCACTCTACACAACATAAGTGTTGGATTCAATAATCTGGATCCATGTATGCGTTATCTAGGCCATTACTGGATTATTTAAAGTTATGTTCATCAGTGGCTTTTTTGAAATCCCAAACAATTGCCATATAGAGCGATTTTTGTGAGTGGCCAGTAGCCTTCTGCCTAGAATGGTATTTATTTACATATTACACACACCTCTACATGCACTGCTAGTCACCAATAAGAGAGAAAAGTCATTCAAAAAAAAAAAAAAAGGCTAAATGACATCAAACTTCTTAAACACACTTAATAGGATATAAAAAGAAAAATGAAAGGTTGCCAAAACACGCAATGCTTGCGTATTTGTAGCCAATTCATGTAATGTAGAATTTCTCCCCCCTGCCCCTGATTCTGTATTATTTATTCATTATTCAATCATTCAGAGTTTAGTGTGTATTGTGTTGACATTAGAAGAAATAATCAGCCCAGAACATTAAAAAAAAAAAAAATGGGAGGGGGGAGCATTTGATTTTGATGTCTGAATGACATTTAATACAAGTCAATGACTTCTGTGCTTTTAGTTTCAGATATTATAGACATCACTGCAGCAATGTAACCTCACCAAATCCAAATAAAAACCCTCCCCAAAACAAAACCCAAAACCTTTAAAAACTATTGTCTAGGAAAAGCCAAGCTCCCGATCATTTCATTACCATGAAGTTTTCACAAACAGACACTATTATAGTCACACGGTTTTAAAGTCAAGTCAAAAGAGCAAAAGTTAAGGTTTCAGCAGCAATCTTAATTCAACTGTGCTGTTTTTTCCCCTGGTAGGGATTTCATTAAGAACTGTAATATAGTAACTTACATAATTAATGAGGAAAAACATAATAATTAAAAATGCCTCATGTGAAAAATAGGTCAGTTAGGTTAACTTTTGCATTTTCTGATTTATGGGGATATGGAAAGACTTACCATGGCAACCGCTCTATAACCTGAATGTTTACTTTCAAACAACTTACTGCCATATCAATACTATCGACCATGTTGGAAGAAGATATGCAGTTAAGGACTACTTTCAGTATATTGAATTGACAGAATGCATCACTGGCATTTTTTCTAACAAATTAACTAACTCTCTGAACTTTTGCAGACAAATCTCTCTTCTTTCCCTTAACCCACCTCTTTAGTAAACCTCAACAATACATCACCATTTTCCAACTCCCTCATTTCAGGATACTTTGTCATTACTGTTCAAGAAGATTGCCAATAATTTCAGCACACTGGAGTTTCAGGTATTTTGTAATTACCTGATCAATTTAACCAGCAATTGGAGAGCTCACTCTTACCCAAAAATGAAACACTCGGTCAGTGGAGTTTCCAGGGACCAAATTATAGTTCATGCCTGAGAGCTGATTAAAAAATACTTTTTATTTTTGGATTGAATACTAATGTTTTATGGGAATCAAAAATGTGGAATTTCATTGATTTTGACAAAAGTTTCACCAGGAAAATTTCTTGGAGACAGATTCAATATGAAGTTTGTGGTTGCATATACACTTCTTTTCTCTTGTAATTCAAATATGTCATTAATGCAACAGAGGCAATTCTGTAGACCATTCCTCCACCCTTCCTAAAACAGCTTACTTTGATTGTGGCTTGATTGAAAAATTATCAAGAAAAATATCCAAGAAGTTCATATCAATGTCTTTTTCAGGCTACAGCCAACATTCAAAATATCTGGGAGCAGAGAGGAACCTTACAGGTAGATTTGTTACCCTCCCTACTGCTACTAGTTGCAGGGATGACAGAGGAAAAAGAAAAAAAAATGAGATTCCCACCTTACCCCCCAAAAGCCTACATACTGTATAAGATCAAACTCACTATTTACCTGTGGTTTTGCTGTATTGACAACTCAAAAACTAGCCTTCTACTGACATTTTCTCCTAAAACAAGGCTATTCTTAGGTTCCTTCCAGTACCTTCTCTCTGCCTTATCCCTAGGTTTCTTTGAACAGTAGAGGATTTAACAACCTACACCTACTGCAGAGAGTCAGCTGTATCTACTCAATAGTTTTAAAAGCAATGAAATGCCCCTAAACAGGATCAATCATCAAGAACCCACTTGTGGTATAGATCCTGTTACCTTCTCTCAAGCACACAGGGAATCAGCTCTTCCTATAGGGCTACTATTTAGTAATAATTTAGCACTGAATTAGTTGTCCTTGTGTTAGTTTTTATTGGGGTGTATGTGTGAAATGAAAGTTTATATCATCCTTTTATGATAAGAAAAGGTAAGGGGGGGAGGAGAAACTCTTCTATGATACAGAGGATACAAAGGAATTCCATTATTTCAGTACCAGTTTATAGTCTAGGTGCCTATGATAAGGGAAGGAGATGGAACTGGCAGTTAGATTCCTCCTATCCCCATATCAAAGTAACCTATGCTGATAACAAACAACAAAATCACTTATCTCAGATAAATATGAGGACAACTAACCATTCTGAGTCCTTTCCTCTTTCATACAATAACAATTCTGCTGCCACCACTTGCTCCCCATCTCCTGAAACTGAGCAAGTAGCTGCCCCTCTTCCACTAAAGAAAGCCAGCAACTGAAGCAGCTTTGGTCGTCCCCCCTCCCCCCCCTCACCTGGTCAGAGTCCCTTTTTCCCTCAGTTACAGGACACTATCTTCTACGTGCTTGAAGTCACAAGCTCATCACTCTCTCTTCCTCAGTTCTTCTGCACCAGTTGGACCACTTTGGTGCTTGTACACTGAAGCTTCACTGCACTCATGCTCTAGGCAAACTCTAATTCTCTTCCTCCCTAAGTACTGAAAGAGTAGCTTGAGGGCATGCTTTGATTTAAACACTGTTCAGTGAGGACTAAAACATTGTGCTTTCCTTCTCAGATTGTGGTGTGGTGCACTGCGCAGAAAGAGCTATACTACCAACACTTCTTACCTCCCCAGTTTGCTCCAGAAGAAAGAATTTTTTTTAATTAGTAACGACTCCAGAAATACAAGATGAACTCATCAGGTCTCTACTCTGTTTTTCTTCAAGCAGATTCCCATTAACTTTACAATTTGGCACAAGGAAAGTAGCATTAGGTTGGGATAGAGAATAGAAGTAAAGGCATTTCCTAAGATTGTCTTTTTTTTTTTTTTAACCTCCACTCTGCAGATTATGTACTGTGCAATTTATAGCATTACTGCATTCATTGATTCTCAGTGAAAGTGCTTTATAAAAATCAATTCATTTAGCTCATATATGCCTATGAGAAAAGTATTATCTCCATTTTACAATTAAAAATGGAGGCACAAAAAGAATTAGTGAAGTCCAATGCCCTTTCTTTCCACTTTATATTTTCAAACAAAATATTAGCACATGCAATAGCTGTACTTTATGCAGATTACAGGATGAATTTTAAAAACAGCAAATGAATGTTCTAGTAATCTGCAAATTAAAGATCCTTAAAGTTTATTTGCATATTAGACTTTTGATTTGTCATGTCAATCTTTAAAAAGATCCAGAACAGTATTCATTGACATGATAGACTAACAGATTCTTTCATACAGATACTTTCTTTTTGTGTCCATTATCCATGGATTAAGAGCCCTTGGAATGCACTAATATTCTTGGTAGTACTGTCTATATGGTTAAGATGCTTTAGTTATCGGATAAAGGAATTTATGAACCTTTTTCTTACTCCCTCTTGTAGGGCTTCATGAGTACAGCCAATTGCATCAAAAAACATCCTGAGCTTTGACACCCTTCAATGGATATTGAAAAACATACTCCACATAATTCTGGCAATGTTTTATAGTTCCTTTAAAAATTGTAAAAAGATCTATTATCTCCTCAATGGTAAAACTATGCAATTAATCTATAATGGGGACAAATCAAGGCAGGGGCTTTAGGGGACGCAGCCCTAGGCTAAATGGGGTCCCAGGCCCCTGCGACCCAGCAAAGATCCCAATTGCACTGCAGCTCTAGAGTCCCAGGCTAGCGTCCTAACCACTGGATCAACTTTCCTCTGAAGTAATATTGAAGTTTACTGGAAGTACTATACTTGAGTGAGACCCCCACATCTGCTTCTGTCAGCTGTCTAGGCCTCCAACGCAAGTGTTACTCCTCCACTCTAAAAACAAGCCTGTCTCATGGTAAAGATAATAGAAGGGCAGAGGGTCAAGTGTCTCCCTACCAGCCTTTAGATGTATGTCAGTGGCATACCCAGGGTGTCTGGCACCTGGGGGCCAAGCCCACATTTGTGTAGGGTGAGGGCGGCATCAGACTGCTGAAGCTCTGCCCCAGCTGGGACAGGGCAGCCTCACTCCCAGTCTGGGGAGAGGAAGGGACTAGATTAGCCCTTCACCACACACTCCGGGGGAGCTGAGGGGCACTGCTGAGCACCTCCTGTGTCCCCCGCCCCCTCCAAAGGGCCCGCGTCCACTCCAGCATTTACCTTCCACTGCTCCAGCCCACCCTGGCTGAGACATGGCAGTGTCCCTACCCCCTGCCTGAGGAGGGGAAGAGACGTCATGACATGCAGGGAGCCATGTGGGGCACCTCTCTGCATCTGCTATATCCCCCAACCCTTATGAAGGGCCAGCACAGCCCTCCAACCTTGTGCCGGCTCTGACAGGGTGCAGTCTCCCTCCCCATTTGGAGCCTCCGAGCCTCCTCCTGCACCTTGTGAAGGGCCAGCCTGGTGACCCCCAAAGACTGGCACCCAGGGGCCTGTCCCCTCTCCACTCCCTCCTTGGTACACCACTGATGTATGTGTAGCACCTTTCACATGGGGCTAGAGACAAAGTGCTCATCCAACAGCAATGGCTCTTATCCTGCATGACTGGACCACCTCGTCAAGCGGGGTAAAAGGGGAGCAGCAGCCAAGCCAAACCTGAATGGAACTGAGACCTTGTGTGCCAGGTTACAATGCTTGGAGTGGTGAGCTGGTCTAACCCCAGGACAGCTGCTGTTGCTACCCAGTGAGTGCAGAGTGGACTTGCAGATAGTTATAGGCACAACACTTTAGTTAAAGGAAAGTCCACAAAGTGAATCTTCTAGCTTTGGGAAGTTTAGGATCAAACCTCTATGTTATTTAATATTTCATGACATTGCTAATAGTTTTGGTTGGTTTTTTTTTTCATTCAGTAATTAATTTTAAAGCAGAGAATAGGTGGAAGGTTAAAGGGGAATTCAGTGGAATTATTGCTATTGTGTTTATTGGCAGAAAGCTCATATCTCACAGTAGTTTTGCTTAGAACGCTTTATATGTCATTTTTTTTCTCCTCCACACTACAGCATACAAATCATTATCTACTGAAATCCTTGATGAAAATTATCAAACGTGTTTATGAAAAGTCTATGTGATCCTTATACACATGAGTATTGTTTCTGTGATGTGTAATAACTGAATATTACATTTTTCTTCACCATGCTGTGTTGCTTAACAAATTTTAAATGACAGTTTTATATAAACAGCCTTTCTCCACTCTCTTAAAGAGTTCTCATGATCAACAATACAGAACAAACAAATAACATCACATTGCCAAGTACAAGCTTTATACTGACTGGTCTACCACAGTTCACATCACTTATTTCTACTTCTGTTTAAACAGAGTACGGCAACTACTTGAATTATTTTGATGCTGTTTCCTTAATCACATTTTCCTTACACACACACACACAAATAATTTCAAATGATTAATTCCTTAAACTTTCATATCCCATATAGAGGCACGAAAATTCAAATCTAATTTGCAGTATGATTTAGGACTCAAGCACAGTAAATAAACTATTTGGCACAGTTAGTGTGCTAGGGATTGGGAAAATCTGACCATTTATTTAGGTGTCCAAATAAGGTTTAAAAATTGTCTAATCCTGGCAGGATCAAGGAAGTAAGATGGAGATAAGAAAGAAGGAGTCTGGAATTTGAGAGACCAACTGTCAATTCAATGTTCTAAAACAAACTATGCATGTGACTTTAGGCAAACTTAGACTGCCTCAATTCTGCATCCATAAAAATGGACATGAACATGCTTCACAGGGATATTATGAGGATAAATATGCAAAAGAATTGAGATGTGTGTCATTACTAGATCTATCAAAGTATTCTGTTCCCACCTTTGTATCAAACAGCAGTTTTCATTCTGTAAAGACTCTTAACATATCTGAGACGATGAGCAAAGAAAATATATTAAAATAAATAGGCAAGTTTAAATTCTATGTGTTATTAAAGCCTCTGATAAAAAGTGTCTTTATAAAGAGACCTCTTCTAAGCTAATTGGCAAATGTTAGCATGCATTCTGTTGCATTTTGCATAGGCATTTTTGCAAGTGGGAGGGAACTGGCTTAATCCTGGACCACTAAACCAACAATAGTTTTGCCATTGATCCCAGCATGACCAGGGTTGGATCCAGAGCAGTTCCAGATGTGTGTACATGTTGTGCAATTGAGGCCTTGGCGGCAGGAGGGGGGGGAGAGATGTGTTCCCCTTAATGCTAAGTGTACCTGCTAAGGGGTCCTGGAATCTGTTGGGTCCCTTTCCCACTTCTACCATGGCCACAAGCACTAGGCTTATTGGAGAGAACTTAGCAGTCCCCAGCTTTCCTGGAAGCTAAACTCATAGCCAACAGTAACTGCCAGGGAGAGAAGCATCACAACCACTGATGTCAAAGTATTTGATACCATTCAAGAGTTAAATGAGGATATTGGTGTAATAGGAATCACAGAAAATTGGCAAAATGAGAATAATCAATGGGACACAGTAATGCCAAAATACAAAATATATCAGAAGGACAGAATAAGTCAGACTGATGGAGGACTGACACTATATGTGAAAGAAAACAGTTAAAGGAATAAAAATCTTGAGTGAATCAAATTATGTCATATAATCTTTATGGATAGTAATTCCATGCTTAAATAATAAAAATATAGCAGTAGAAATATACTACCAATCACCTGACCAGAATGGTGATAGTGGCTGAAATGCTCAAAACGAGAGTCCTGTGGCACCTTAAAGACTAACCAGTTTCTTCAGGCATAAGCTTTCGTGGGCTCCAACCTCCTTTGACAGATACATGAAATGGAAACAACAGTTGAGAGGTGTATATATATATATATATATATATATATATATATATATATATATATAT
>ML685769.1:4077943-4128127 GCA_007922175.1 Pelusios castaneus | reverse complement strand
TATATATATATATATATATATATATATATATATATATATATATATATGCCCGAAGAAATATGTTAGTCTTTAAGGTGCCACCGGACTCTTGTTTTTTGTTGTATACCAGGGGTCAGCAACCTTTGCCAATCTCTGTGCCAGCCCCCCCTCCCTGACCCTCAGCTGGTGCCGAAGACCCTGTCGTGGAAAGAAGCCACCTGGACTGGCTCCTCCCGGCAGCGTGCCTGGATACCCCTATCCCCAGGGACGCCATGGAAAGAAGCTGCCTGGAGTGACTCCTTTTGGCAGCGGCACACCACAGAGAGGAGCCGCTCTGGGTGGCTTCTTTACATGGTATGCCTGGGGCATGGATGTGGCAGAGACCTCTGCACTGCAGCCGCCCCTGAAAGAAGCCACTTGGAGTGTCTTTTAGTGGCAGGAGTGGCAATTTCTGTGACGCCACAGAGGATGCTGAGTGCCGCTCCAAATGGGCTTGTGTGCCACTGTTGGCATGTGTGCCGGGGGTTGCCTACCCCTGCTCTATACAGACTAACATGGTTTCCCTTCTGGAACTTGAAATGCTCAAGATGATGAGAGGCTATACGAATAAAAAACCTCAATAATAATGGGGTATTTCAACTATTCCCACATTGACTTGGTACATGTCACCTCCAGACAGGATGCAGAGCTAAAATTTCTGAAATATCTTAAATAACTGAATACCTTATTAATGACTAATTATTTAATAGAAAAGGTATTTCTTAAGTACCTTAAATGACTGCTTCTTGGAGCAGCTAGTCCTGGAATCCACAAGAGGAGAGGCAATTCTTGATTTCGTCCTAAGTGAAGTACAAGTAGTCCAAGAAATGAATAAAATGAATTGTTGGTGATAATTAGCATAACTTAATAAATTTTTACATTCCTGGAGGAGAACAGGTTGTGTAAAAATGACACGAACACAGCCTTCTATGGTAGCACTTAATTTCAAAATGGGAAACTAAACAACATGTTAGTTAAACAGAAATTAAAAGGTAGAGGGCCAACAGTGAAATCCGTGCAAGCTGCATGGAAACTTTTTAAAGACATCATCACAGTAGAGGCTCAATTAAAAGGGCCAAAAAAGTACTACCATGGCTAAACAAAGTAAAAGAAGCAGCTGGAGGCAAAAAGCCATATTTTAAAAAGTGGATATTAAATCCTACTGAGAAAAAATAGAAAAGACCATAAACTCTGGCAAGAGAAGAGTAAAAATATAATTAGGAAGGGGAAGTACTTAAAAAATGCATCCAAACTTTTGGGGGTTTAGTTGGACCTTCTTAAGCTTGTTACTTATTACCATTGTTACAAGTTTAATTTTTTTATTGTAAATTATGTTAAGAAATAAAAAAGGTTAATCTGATATCTTGACAAGAAAACTGATCTAGAGATCAAGTATGAGGGAGAATTTGGGTTGACCATTTCCAGCATGAAACAGTCCTGTATCTTGTGTCAAAAGACCCATTCATACTTGAGAAAAGATCATGCAGAGAGAGCATTAATGTTCATATAGTGATTTGCAAATCATTGGGACTGAAACTAATTTTACCTCCCACACATATGATGATAATGGGGCATATCCATGGTATAAATTCTATTACTTAGAATTTCTAATTAAAAAGGAATGGATGAAAGAAACATTTGAAATCTGCGAGGTATAGAAATAAATGAAAAGATGATTTATATACTGTCTTGCAAAAAAAGGTAATGCAATCCATACTGTGCAAGTGTCCAGAATGGCCTGTTTGAACATAACAGCTGCGGTCCCACAAAGAGGAATACAAAGGGCTGAAACTGTTTTCATGGGATGATTAAGAATAACAGAGAACCTTATATTTTAGTGGTCTGATTCCAAGGGATCTGTTACTCCAGGTCTCCATAGATGTACTCTGATCTTCTGACTCAGAGTTTTATTTTAATTTCAGATGAGACAATCCCACTCATCGGAGTACATCCCAGTGAATTTTGCAACAGGTCTCTAACTCACTACAGAATGGAGGTCTGATTCTGCTAGGTGAGGAGAACTTAACAGTCTACAGATATTTGTATGATGTTAAAATCATTGGCCAGATCTTTGCCTGCATGCTGTACAATGCTTTGGTCAAAAAAAGTGCATCTGCCTATAAAAATGGCTTAAGTGGTTCAAAGTAGATCACTCCAATGGAAGGTGATCCTTTGCTGCCATAAACCAGTGCAGTGACTTACACTCGACATCCTTCTGGCAAAAGGAAAAGCAGAGATATCCTTATACCACACCAGTCCTTTGGCTGTTTTCAGCTTCTTGAGGCCCTCCCACCTAATCAGAAATTAGGGTAATGTTCACAGTGCAATAACATAGTATAGAGAAGATGGAATGCACAGAGTAGCACCATAATTAATGTAGGTCTACAGTGAACTATAAGCCAACTGGGAATGCTATTCTCTTACACTGTGCAATCTCACTGTAAACCAATGATCTGATCTCATACTTGGCGAAAAGGCATTATTTTGGTAAGTGCATAAGGTGGAGGCAGAAAAGGGTAATAATCAGAGGAAGGGAAAATTTACTAAGCTTTTTATTAGAAAAATCTGACATAGTAGGCTGAGCAATAGGGGAAGTGTTGGGATTTATAATCTAAGAATAGACAATTAGAAAATGTACCATCAGTAATTATCATTCCCTGGCAATAGGATGGATTAAATTACCTACTGTAATAGGTCTTCTCCATCTAACTTCCATTATGCTTCCAAAAATTTAAACCTACATTAAAATAACCTCAGATACTAACGAACCACTAGTTCACCCAACCACTCATACGTTTTATGAGCTAGAAGGAAATCTCTGAAAAGATTACCTTAAAAAAGCCTCAGTATAAAATGGACATCTAAAAAAACCTTTTCAATGGTGTAAATTATTTTAATTGCCCAAAATTATGTTATAAAACTGGAAATGTCTCTGTGCTGAAGCTTAATACCTAGCTACGGATATTTAAAATTAGATCAGACAAAGCACTAGAAAAGGGAGGTTACTCACCTTGGTGCAGTAACTGGACTTCTTTGAGATGAGGATCCCCGCGGGTGCTCCACCTGAGGTGCGCTGGTGTGCACCGAGCCACCTACGGAGATTTAAAAGTAGTGACCGTTGGAGCCGCGCACGAGACAGCTGTCTCGCGGCGTCCCTCAGCGCCTCTTTAGAACGTGCGGCTCCAACCGTCATTCCCTTCTCTACGTAAATCTGGAGGAGCACTCCGAAGTAGAGAGGGGAGGAGGGTGGGTGGTGGAGCACCCACGGGGATCCTCATCTCGAAGAAGTCCAGTTACTGCACCAAGGTGAGTAACCTCCCTTTCTCCTTCGAGAGGAGTCCCCGTGGGTGCTCCACCCGAGGTGTATGGCAAGCAGTGCCCCTAATTGGAAGGTGGGGCTTCGGAGATTTGTCCATGCATCACAAAGAGGACTGATTGACCAACTCTAGCGTCAGGACGCGTCATGGTGTCAATTGCATAATGTCTGATAAAGGTATGAGGCGAAGCCCAGGTCACTGCTTTACAAATCTCAGCGATCGGAACATTGTTCATGAAGGCTGTAGTTGTGGCCATAGCTCTCGTGGAGTGGGCCCTCACTACAGATGGTGTAGGAACACCAGCTGCCTTATAAGCCTCTTGTATACATTTAGAGATCAGTTTCGATACTCTTTGTGAAGATAGTTCTGTGCCCTTGCATCTATTAGCTATTGCTACAAATAGTCTTTGCAATTTTCTAAAAGAGCTTGCTCTGTCTATATAGAATGCCAGTGTCCGTCGGACGTCAAGGGTGTGAAGGCGTGCCTCGTCTGCGTTTGCATGTGGCTTCGGGAAGAAGACAGGTAAGTCAATGATTTGGTTTACATGGAATGATGTGGCGATCTTTGGGAGGAATCTAGGATGGAGTCTTAGGGTGACCTTGTCCTTGTGAAATACAGTGTAAGGGGGATCTGCCATTAGAGCCCCTATCTCACTTACTCTCCTTGCTGATGTAATAGCCACTAAAAACATAACCTTCATTGAGAGGTGTACGAGCGAGCAATTTGCCAGTGGTTCGAATGGTGGCCTGGTGAGAGCTTGGAGGACCAGTCGAAGGTCCCAGTTGGGAGTTGGTCCCTTAATATCGGGATATATATTCTGTATGCCTGCTAAGAATCTCTTCACTATAGGGTGTGAGAATATGGTGTCCACGCCTGTAATAGAGTGGAAGGTCGATATTGCGGCTAGATGGACTTTCAGTGAGCTGTTTGATAATTTCAATCCCTTCAGGTGCAGCAGATAGTCGAGGATTGATGGGATGGACGCTTGTGGTGAATTAATTCACCTAGATTTGCACCATTCAACAAACCTTCGCCATTTTTGGAGGTAAGTACGTCTCGTAGATTCCTTTCTACTATTCAAAAGCATTTGCAGAACTGGATCAGAGCATTCTAATTCCTCCTGGGTGAACCATGCAGGAGCCAGGCTGTTAGATGTAGTTTCTGAAGGTTCTGATGAAGCGTCCTGCCCTTGTTCTGGGAGACAAGGTCGTGTGTTATTGGAAGGCGGATTGGTGGTTGAACCGACATCTCGGTCAGTAATGTGAACCACGGACGTCTCGGCCATGCTGGAGCTATCATAATTACTTTGGCACCGTCGTTCCTTATTTTGATTAGAGTCTTTTGTATTAGTGGAATCGGTGGAAAAGCATACAGCAGGGTGTGAGACCATGATTGATGGAAAGCATCCCCTAGCGACCTGTTTCCAACTCCCGCTCTGGAGCAGAATCTCTGGCATTTGCGATTCTGGTAGGTTGCAAAGAGGTCTATCTGCGGATAGCCCCATTGATAACATAGGGTTTCCCAGACCCTCTCGTTCAGTTCCCACTCGTGGTCCATTGGGAAGGTCCTGCTGAGCGTATCTGCCACAGTGTTTCGAATGCCAGGTAGGTAAGAGGCCGAGATCAAGGTATGGGAGGCGATGCACCAATTCCATAGCTTCATCGCCTCCAGACAAAGGGAAGGTGATCTTGCTCCCCCCTGCCTGTTTATATAATACATACAAGCTATGTTGTCCATCATAATTCTTATGTGCTTGCCTCTGATCTGTTCTACGAAGCAATTGCACGCTCTTCGGACTGAATGCAACTCTAGAATGTTTATGTGCAAGTTCGTCTCTGTTGCTGACCACTTCCCCTGAGCTGTATGGCCCTGCAGAGCTGCACCCCAACCTGTTAGGGATGCATCGGTTGACATGCACATAGAAGGTGCTGTCTTTTGAAAGGGCACTCCCTTGAGGAGATTTCCACCAAGTCAGAGAGTTCTTTATGTCCTTTGGTAGTGATAGAATTTTGTGAACCGGCTGTCTGTGAGGCCTGAACAGTCTTGCAAAGCATAGTTGCAGGGGTCTCATGTGCAACCTCGCATGTTCGACTACGGCTGTTGTAGCCGTCATGTGACCTAAGAGTTTCATGCACGTGAGTGCTTCTATGGACGGGGCCATGCATACGGTATCTATCAATGCACATATGGTGGTGAATCTGTCTTCTGGAAGGAAGGCTGTTGTGCGTCTGGAGTGTATGTTTGCTCCTATGAATTCTATGGTCTGTGATGGGTTCATGACTGATTTTTGCCAATTTATGAGGAGGCCCAGCTTTTGGAATAGGTCTATTGTGAAGTGCAAGTCTCTTCCAGCCTGAAGCTCTGTTCTTGCTTTTAGAAGACAATCGTCCAGGTAAGGGAAGATCGTGATTCCTTGTCTTTGTAGAAAAGCGGCCACCACTGAGAACACTTTTGAGAATGTTCTTGGGGCTGTTAAAAGCCCGAATGGTAGGACTGTGTATTCGTAATGGGAAGTCCCGACTTTGAATCTCAAAAACCTGTGGTGTGATGGGTGTATAGATAAATGGAAATACGCATCTTGAAGGTCGAGGGATGTAAACCAATCGTTGGGTTCCAGAGTAGGGATGATTGAGGAAATGGTCGTCATTCTGAACCTTTCTTGTTTTATAAACTTGTTGAGCCTCCTGAGGTCGAGGATCGGTCTCCATCCCCCTGATTTCTTCTTTATTAAAAAGTATGGGGAGTAGAATCTCTGGCATTTGCGATTCTGGTAGGTTGCAAAGAGGTTTATCTGCGGATAGCCCCATTGATAACATAGGGTTTCCCAGACCCTCCCCATAAGAAGTATGGGGAGTAGAAGCTCCTCCCCCTGTATTCTTCTGGCACCTGTTGTATCGCACCCAGTCATAGCAGGCGTTGCACCTCCTCCTGTAATAAATGTATGTGAGGTGTGTCCCTGAAGAGGGACAGGGAATGGTGGGTATAAGTTGGACATTTTATGAAGGGGATGATATAACCAGTCCTGATGATATCTAGTACCCATCTGTCGTTTGTGATGGTCGACCAACAGGGGTAAAAAGGACTCAGACGATGTTGGAAATCTATCGTGAGCTCTGGCAGTTGTACGTGGTCTATCGATACCTCGACCAGACCTTCAAAACTGCGGTTTAGCTGGGGGGTTCTGAGACGTCCCAGAATGATTGTTGTTTTGTCTGCGTCTCTGGGTATGCTGCCTACCTCTGGGTGGATCTTGTCGCCTTAGGTTTTGTCTAAATGCATACTGGTACTGGTATCTTGTGTTATAAGGTTGGTATCTGCTCTGATGCTTCTTGCCAGTGTTGGGGTAGATACCGAAAGTTTTTAGCGTAGCCCTGTCATCCTTTGACATGCGCATTGTGTCATTCGTCTTATTGTAAAACAATTTGTTTTTATCAAAGGGGAGATCTTCAATTGTTGACTGTAGTTGGCGAGGAAGACCAGCAGAGTGCAGCCAGGCGGATCTCCTCATCACAATACCTGTCGCCATGGATCTTGCTGCTGTATCCGCTACGTCTAGTGCGGCCTCCAGAGCCGTGTGAGAGATGAGCTGACCCTCTCTTACAACAGCATGGAACTGACGTCTCGAGGATTCAGGGATAGCGTCAATGAAATCTGCCAACTTCAGGTAACTGGTATGGTTGTAGTTGGCCAGTAACGCTGTGTAATTGGCAATGCGCATCTGTAGAGATGATGAAGTGTACACCTTTTTGCCAAATAAATCGAGCTTCTTATCTTCCTTATCGTGTGGCGTTGTCTTATTGTATTGCTGCTTGTTCCTGTGATTTGCAGCTTCTATTACCAGGGAGTTTGGAGCTGGGTGTGAGAAGAGATATTCAGAATTTTTGGCTGATATATAACAACTTTCTGTCCGCTCTCCTGTTGGTTGGAGGAATTGAAGCTGAAGTCTGCCATATCAGGTCGGCTGGTTCAACTAGGGCATTGTCCATAGGCAGGGGGACCCTTGAGGTGGGTTTCATTTGCATGATGGTCAGGAGCTTGTGGTGTGAGCCACTGACCTCGTGCATTGGAATTTCCAGGGACTCCGCCACTCTCTTAAATAACTCTTGAAATTGTTTCGCCTCATCAAGCGATGCAGCAGACATGGACGGAATGATGACTTCGTCCAGTAAAGATGATGCGTCCTGACGTATTGTGAAAGCGTATTGTGATCGACAGGATCCTCATCATCATCCTGTGACTGGGATCCAGGTGAGGATGCATGCAACTTGTCTTGCCTGCTTAAAGTTGAGGTCGGTCCGTGACTCTTCTTCCTTTTATGCAGAGATTCGGACCTATGAGTCATCCAATAAGGAGGGTAGGTGTACATAGGGGCATACCATCCATGATCGAAATTGGGATATGGCATTCTGCCCTGAACAGGGTTTCTCAATCCGTGCCTATACAGAGCCTCACTCTAAGGGAGGTCTCTTGAGGCTTCTCCCTGTGGTTCTTCTTCACTGGAGTAGTTAGGGGGAGACCTGATCTGCCGGTGCCATGGTCCTATATAATGTTCTGTATACTCAGGAGACGGGGATCTTGTGTCCCTGACTGGCTCCCGATGCTTGGTCTTTTGAGAGCTCTTATTAGCTGAACCCGGTGCCGAGGCTTTTTCTTGTGGCGCTCTCCCTGGTGCTGAAACTGCCTGTGGCTGCGGGAGAGCGTTTGGCTCCATCGGCTCCAGTTGATCTTGCAGCTGCTGACTCAGAGGTGCCTGCGGCACTGAGACCTCTGTAAGGGATTCCTTCAAGGTCTGAGGGTCTTTCCGCACAGAGGAGTCCTGTGGTGCTGAACCCTGTGGTGCCTTGCTGTTCAGCAGCTTGTCAGAGGGGTTTGTTTCTGCCACAGCAGTCCCAGCTTTCTTTTTACCCTCGAGGCTGCTCTTTGTGCCTGAGGGACCAACAGCCTCTTTGGCACGGCTCCTGGAGGGAGACAGGGAGGGCTGCCTTTTCTTTTTAGCCTCTCCCTGATGAGGTGATAAATGCCTCTTTTGTCCGAGGCTCGGGGAAGCAGTGCGGCTAGTTTCTGATGGCGGTCTCAGGGACTTCTCCATGTGGAGGAGTTTTAACCTCAAGTCCCTGTCTTTCTTTGCCCTGGCACTCAGGTTTTTACAGTGGGGGCACTTCTCAGAAATGTGCCCCTCACCCAGACATCTTATACAGATGGCATGACCGTCTGAAGCCGGTATAGAGTCCCGGCACTTTTTGCACCGTTTAAAACCGGGGGAGCCCGGCATAGTCGGAGAGTGCAAGCTCCGTTTTTTTTTTTTTTTTAAACTGAAAGTTAAGGAATAAAGAGAATCCCCGTGAGGGGAGACTCTAAAAGAAGTGAGGGAAAAAGAAAGAAGAAAAGAGAAAGGGTTGTTTTTGGGTTTTTTTTTGTGAGAGAGATTTCTCCGGTGTGTGGACTCCGGCGGTAGAGAAGGGAAAGACGGTTGGAGCCGCACGTTCTAAAGAGGCGCTGAGGGACGCCACAAGACAGCTGTCTCGTGCGCGGCTCCAACGGTCACTACTTTTAAAGCTCTGTAGGTGGCTCGGCGCGCGCAGCACCCAGCACCCACAGGGACTCCTCTCAAAGGAGAACAATGGATTTATGATCTAACGGGTCTCTTCCATCTCTAAATTCTGATATTTGATTATCAGAACAGCCATGAATAGCTGAAAGAGCTGATTTTCTTTAATGTTGAGATTGTACTAAAATAATCCAGGACTGCATTAAAGCACTTCCATTTTTGGAGGAGGAAGAATAGTGAGTTAGTGGGGGCAGAGATTGAGCCGTGAATGAACTGCTTCAAATCTAAAAACTATGATCAGGCTGTAATTTTAAACCAAAAACTTTAAGACCAAACAAGTAGATAGTCTTTCCTCTGCCTTATGCCATTTAAAATTGACCTTTGCATTTTATGCTGATATTTTTCAATTATGGAAGCAATCATGTGCATTTCACTAAACAGAGCACTGTGATTAATCTAATTGCATAAACATCCAGACTGTGAATAGCATATTAAAATGGGATGAAAGAACAGCTTTGATTGAAACTCAGTGTATCAATTTATATTTCCTTGCCTCCCACACTTTTTGTGGGAATTGAAGGTTACACCTCATTGAACAGTGTAAGCTACTGTAACTCAAACGTAGCTTTAGAAATTTAACCTTCAGCTTTTGTTTGACTTTACCTCCCAGCACATAAGCACCAAACTTAGGTTTGAAGCTCTTTCAATTGCTTCATCCACAGTGTGCACAGTGCTTGCACCAAAACAATCCTTAAAAATAATTAACCAAGTGCTTGAGGCATAGGTGCTGTGAGTAAGGAAATTGAGTTTGTTGCTCAGCTTTTCTACAGATTTCTTGTGAGCTTAGACAAGTCATGCCAAAATTTTGAAATGCCCAAAGCTAACTACCTAAATCCATATTTATTAGTCTATACAAAAAGGATCTGATTTGCTGATAGCCCCTATTGGCTGAATTTCAATTGAATTTGAAACCATTGCTATTGGTAGAGTGGAGTATTTAATTTCCTCACAAGGCTGTTACATAGGTTAATTGATGCTTGCAAAGCACTTTGAGAATCTACATGCTAGTATCTAGCTATTGTTGTGATAAGAGCTTTAAAATAGATTAAACAAACTATGGTAGTATATGATTACTCAGTCAGGTTTTCAGTGCCTCCATTACCTCAGTCTCCATTCTTTCTCAGGGAAAGAAGTTTTGTACTAGGGTGTTTTCTTAATCTATTCCTTGTGAGGAGCTGGGCTGTTAAAGTTCAAGACAAGTCTAGGCAGCCTGCTGTTGGGTCTCATTCCTTGGCTGGGTTTAACATTTTCACTACTGCAGTTTTCATCCCAACAGGCTAGCCCCAACCTTCCCAAGCTTGGTCTCTCCAGGTTCTCAGCTGGAAGGAGAATCTTTGCTCTGCTTTTCCCAAGTGTCTCTGTAGAGCTGCTTCTAGAAACCCCCTGGCTCCTCTGAATCTCAGAATTATAAGGTCAGAAGGGACCAACATGATCATCTAGTCCAGGGGTCAGCAACTTGTGGCATGCACGATAATTTTGAGCAGCACAATGTGCAGCTACTGGCCCCAAGCAGGGCTGCGTGGCAGCCACTCCCCATTTCCACCCCAACCCCTCCCAACATGGGTTCAGCAGTGCCTTGGCTGGAGAAAGCAGGGCCCCTAGATGCACTCAGCATGGGGGCAGAGGAGGGGACTAGAGACTGAGAAGCCAGGTTGGTGTGCCATTTTCTCGAAACAGGAGCTGGACAGTGGCTGCTCCATCCTCCCCCCACCTACTTTTTGTTGGCTCTGGCCAGGGCACCACTGGGCCCTTGTGAGAGTGGGGCAACCACTGGGGATGTCAGTGGGAGTCAGCTCCTCAGAGGGGAGCCCAGCCGGTACTCCCTCAAGATATGCCATTGTCAAGCAGAGGGAGAGGGGGAGAACAGGAAATGGGCCCACACAGACCTCCCCACCATCGCTGCCATCACCACCAAACACCCTGGGCCCATGTGGGACATAGGAGAGGAATAGGGGAAAGACTCCTGCCCAAAAAGTTGCAACCTCTGATCTAGTTTGACTGCATGCACAGTACAGGCCACAGAACCACACCCACCGACTCCTGTAAATAACTTCTAACCTATGACTCAGTTATTAAAATCCTTAAATCATGGTTAAAAACTTCAAAGTACAGAGAATGCACCACCAAGTGAGTTGTTCCCCATGCTACAGAGGAAGTCCAAAAGAAGCCACAGAGTTTGCCAATTTGCCCTGGGGAGAAAATTCCTTCCTGACCCCAAATATGGAGATCAGGTAAACCCTGAGCATACGAGCAAGACTCACTAGCCAGATGCCCAAGAAAGAATTTTCTGCAATAACTCAGAAACCCCTCCACCAAACATGCCATTGACATATCTATCATTAGTAGTCAAAGCTCAGGCAATTGTCAAACTAGGCTGTCCCATCATAACATCTTCCATAAATTTATCAAGCTTAGTTTTGAAACCATCTTTTTCTTTTCCCCGCACAGCTCCCCTTGGAAGGCTATTCCAGAACTTCACTCCTCTCGTGGTTTGAAGCCTGCATCTAATTTCAAGTCTAAGCTTCCTGATGGCCAGTTTATATCCATTTGTTCTTGTGTCCACATTGGTGCTGAACTTAAATAATTCCTCTCTCTGGGTTAGGTCAGGCTAAACAACCCAAGCTCTTAGAGTTTCCTTTTATATGGCATGTTTTCTATTCTGCAGATCATCCTCATAGCCCTTCTCTGCCCATTTTGAATTCATCTTTGTAAAATATGGGGGGCCAGAACTGCACACAATATTCCAGAAGAGGTTTCACCAGTGTTTTGTATAAAGATACTAACACCTCCCTATCTCTCTACTGGAAATATCTTGTCTGATGCATCCTAGGACTTAGCTTTTTTCATGGCCACATAACATTGGCAGCTCATAGTCATCCTGTGATCAACCAATATCCCCAGGTCCTTCTCTTCCTCTGTCACTTCCAACTCATGCACCCCCATTTTATAGCACAACTTTTATTAGCCCCTAAGTGCATGACCTTGCACTTTCCACTATTAAATTTCATCCTGTTTCTATTACTCAGGTTTACAAGGTCATCCAGATCTTCCTGTATGATATCTCAGCCTTTCTCTGTATTAACAATGCCTCCCAACTTTGTGTGATCTGAAAAATTCATTAGCACATTCCCACTTTTTGTGCCAAAGTGATTAATAAAAATGTTAAGTATGATTGGTCCCAAGATCAATCCCTGAGGAACTCCACTAGTAATCTGCCTCCAGCCTGACAGTTCAGCTTTCAGTATGACCCCTTGTAGTCCACCCTTTAATTAGTTCCTTATCCACCTTTATTTTTTATATTAATCCCTGTCTTTTCCAATTTAACTAATAATTCCCTGTGTGGAACCATATCAAATGCCTTATTGAAATCTAGGTAAATTATATTCACTGCATTCTCTTTGACTAAAAAATCTGTTATCTTCTCAAAAAAGGAGATCAGGTTGGTCTGGCATGATCTACCTTTTCTAAAGCCCTGTTCTATTTTATCCCAGTTACCATTAATCTTGATGTCCTTAACTACATTCTCTTCCACTTTTTTTTCAAATACCTTCCATACTACTGAGGTCAAACTAATAGTCCTATAGTTACATGGATCAGCTTTCCCCCCCCTTTCTTAAAAATAGAGATTATGTTAACAATTCTTCAGCCATCCAGTACAACCCATGACTTTATAGATTCATTAAAAAACGTTGCTAATGGGCTTGCAATTTCACATGGCAATTTCTTTAATATTCTCAGATGGAGATTATTAGTAGTTTTCTTTCCTACTGTGACTTTTATCGAGACAGACTCCGAGTTAAAACATCCTCACTTTAATTTCTTTATAGTCTATCTCATCGTTGATATACAGTGCTACCTTAAAGGGCCAGCTCACCCTGCAATGGGCGTTAGCACCATTTCAAAGTGAACATTTGCCACAGAAAATTGTGTTCTCAGATACTGCTGTGTAGTAATTGTTTCAAATGCTAATGTCTTACTGGGAATCACAACAGGCAGTGAGTTATATGCCCCTATCTCTGTGCTGCTGGGACACCAGCCGCAAAGCTTCCAATGGCACTCGGCCATGTAGGGACAGAGTGCAGCAGCCCCTAGCACCCAGGGTAGCCTGAACCCCTCCCTGCCCCAACACCCTCACAGTGACTAGCGAGGAACTACTCCAGTGCTGGTTCCACTGCCAAGCAATAGGTTGGGCATTCCCTACTCCCAGCCTTGCCCCTTCCTCATACCCTTCTCTCACATGGGCCCACTGCCCTGGCCAGGAGTTGCTCCTGCCCCAAGCAACATTGGCTCCCCCATCCAAAAAATACTGAAATATTTTAAAATATTTGGGCCATTACATACCTGTATCGAATACTCTTCACTAGGCTTTCTCATTTATTACTATTTAGACTGACATGCCTACAGCTAGACCTCTTGTACTTGGTTACTTTGGAGAAGCTCTTGTAAAGAAAAGAGAACATTAGCTGAAAGAGTTTATAACACAAACAATGCCATAAAAATGTCTTGTTCCTAATATCATTCCTCCCTGGACATAGTTCTGAAATGCTGCCCCAATGCAATCAACTACTACATGATATTAAAGGATTAAATTATTTTGTGTCTTAAATGTTGATGTGATAGCAAGAGATACACAAAAGAGAGTGCTATGATCTTATAGTGGTAACTGAAATTTTCACAGTAATTCAACTTTTTGGACAACCCACCACTGTGTTACCCAGAGGTGGTAATTTTCAGCACTTTCTACCCTCCTTACTTCCTGTATGGGGTTGTTGTAGTAGAAAGTCAGAGTTTAGTTTGAGCCCTGTTTCATACAGATCTGACTCTCCCTCTCTCTCTCTGCACTGCATTACAGATGTTAGTACTATCTGTGGAACTTCCAAAGAACAGATTGTTTCATTTATGTAACATTTCAAGGTGGATGCAATAGTTAAAGGAGTATATTCATTAGTTAGGCAAAATGTACTGGGAAAGACAGGATGAGTAGGAAAAGCACGTAACAGTAGGGCTTATTTTAAAGTAAGTGGGCAGGGGCAGCTTTATCTTACATAAACCAGTTACTTTCCCTGCTTCAGACCTCTATTTTCTCTTTTACCAGATGAGTTACAATGGCTGTGCATCCACTGAATGCCATATAATATTTTACCTGTTTTACAGCTCATATGTTGCATTTAAAGTTACCATTAAAATCTGAGATGTAGTCTCTACTTTCAAAATGAGGAATACCACTGGAATCGGTAATATTCCTAAAAACGTGAATTAACATTTTAAGTGTGACAAATATAATTTGCACCTCAAGAAGTCACCAATGTCTTTGTCCCATAATTTCTGATAAAAAGAAACTGAGCATGAAAACACAGAAAATAAGGACTAATTTTGATCTGCAGCTAAAATGAACCAAGTTATGCATACCATATCACATTTATTGAAGCACTATCAGGTAATACATATATGTACCTTTTTTAGATCCAGCCCTATATATATTTGCACCCCTGTAATTTTAATGTGCAAATTTGTGAAAGGATATTGGAACATATGGCCAGGTCAACTTACTGCAAATTCAACTTTTGTCAACAAGATGTTTAATATGCCGTTGCACTAGGAAACAGAGTATGTTGATTACCTAATCACTGCCTTTTTTCCCCATACCAATTTACAAGTAATTTTTTCCCCTTTAACTGTCAGATTTAACACTCAACCACAAATCTGTAGTTCAGGCTTGGCTTTTTTATTCTCTCTTTGTTTTTCTCACTTCCACTTCCACTAACTCTGATTCTGCAGCTGAAATTATTCACTTAGTTACACCCCCACTGTTTAGTGCAATCTCACTCTTCTCCATGCTGGTATCTCAGAAACACAGGTTTACACAGGTGTAACAAATTGAGCCTGTAACTGCAATGTAGTTACAGTTCATGATGTATAATAAGGAATAGAATGCAACTCATATTCTTTGCTCCTTGGCTTGGCAGTGTTAGAAGCAGCAAAAAGTAAAAAATTTACTTTAGACACAAAGTTAAACAGCCGTGACTGAATCCACAGAGAGCACATATGTTAAGTAGGAAGCTGCCATTTTTTTCAGACACTTTTCAGAGTAGAATTATACCTTTGTAAGCTTTTTCAAATGGGACAGAGGACTTCAGACATTCAATGAACTCAATCGTTATTTATTTGTATTATCATTTACCAGAGCCCCCATTGTGCTAAGTGCTGTACAAATACAGAAGAAAAAGATAGATTAAAAGCTCTTTGAGACATGGACAAAATAGAAGAAACAATAGTTGAACACAGGCAAATTCAAAGGGAATACAAGGAAATGAGAAAGGAAATGCTTAGCACAATAGGTAGTGATACCAGCACAGCAGTGGCCTAATCATTGTCAAGGTTTTTGTAGGCATCATGGCAAGGGAGAGATTTAAGGAAGGGTTTGAAGATGGATAATGATGTAGTTTACAATAATTTATGAGCAGCTCCTCCCAAGCCTGAGGGGCAGCCTTGGAGAAAGCAGAAAGTTACTCTTTTGAATATTTAACCAATGGGCAATAAAGACTGTATCATGGATCATCCGGGGTTGGGAAGTGATATTTCAGTAGTGAGTGAGTGATGATAGGTCATGAAAGACCTTGAAAGTGAAGACAAGCAGTGTATAAAGTTAGGGGGAACCAGTGGAGAGATTCATAGAGAAGATGACCAAATGCACCCTGTATCCACATCCTACACACTATTGTAATAATTTTTGCATAAAGTACATTTTGTAAGGTACTATCTGAAAACTTGCAATTCACCAGTGAATAATGTCATGGTGAAAAGTGTGTGGCACCACTATATGTGAAGTTATAAATTCCCTCTGGATGATGTTGGTGGGCCATGTTCTAATTTACATAGAAACAATTAGAAAAAATGAGTCAAGTGGGTCTTAAAGGGATGTTTGTTTATTTCAAATTCACATATAAACCATAATTGGAGACCTCAGACAATGAAGGACTTAGACAATGAAAGGTGGAGGGACAAAGGAGATCTGCATTTCAACAAACAGGGATGAGAAACAACAGAAAAGAACTTTTCATCAACTTTTCATACTTCCTGGCTCTCTGCTGAAAAGAACTTTTACCAAGAAAAATCACTCAAGAGCTTGAATTTCAAAGGGGGAAGTGAACTATGAAAATGAGGGACAAACACCCAAAGACATTCCTTTGTCTCTCCTTAATGACAAAAGAAAGATCTTGCATCTTAGGAGAGAGGTTCTGACCAAAAAGGTCATTCAGTAAGGCTAACAGGAGCATGTGGGATAAGAACTTGTCTTTAAATAAAAACTAATTTGTTACATTTTAGCATCAGAAAGTGTTTTACCTTTATTTTCTTGTAACCTTTTCTAACTGTAATGCTTGTACTTGAATTCACTTAAAATATTTTCTTTTCCTCTTTTACTGTTTAATCAAATCCAGTTTGTTTAAGTAAAATGTTTGGGTAAATCTATTTAAGATGGTAAACTTTTAAGTGTTGTACCTTTAGAGGGACAACAGACCTCACACACACACACACACACAGAGGGTTTCTTTCTGTAAAAAAAATAAAATAAAGGTGCCGGTACTCATATTTTGATAGTCAATTTGAAAAATGCCTCTCCCCAACCCCTCTTCTTTCTGTGCCACCCCAGTTCTTCCAGCAGAGTGCTCCTTTCCCCTGCTGACCCCCACCCCCTGCGGGGCAGCAGGGGGGGCAAAGGATAGGAGCACCAGGCTCTGTTCCTCTGCTGACCCTGCCCCAGCTGGGCAGCAGGGCTGGTAGGGGACAAGAGCCCCATGCTTCTTTCACCTGCTGACCCTTCCCCTCCAGCTGGGCAGTGGGGCCAGCAAAACAGAGCAGATACACATCAGGGGGGAGGGGGAATTCAGGAGTCAATGTGTTGGATAGCCTACAAATAGTAGTGAAGGCAAGTGGGAGCCAGGGGGTAGCTGGTGTTTGCTGACAGGCTACTGGAAGCAGAGATTCTAGACCAGGACTGTGGCTGCGCACAGACCCTTGGGAAGTAAATTCCATGTTGGCAGGCTATTCATAAGCAACTTTGGGAGAGCTACAAGAGCAAGGCCTTGGGAGACACCACCTCATTGATCTGGATTTCACCAAGGAAAGTGACAAGGAGTGACGTGGTCAAAGTGATGTTAGGAGAAAGACCTATGATCTTTGCAGCAGCAGTCTTAATGGATATGAGTGAGGCAAGAGTGCATTTGTCAGGCCAGAGTAAAGGGCGTTACAGTAACTAAGATGCAAGATGATGACTATGACGACAGGAGTTTTAGTTGTCTGGATAGATAGGAAAGGCTGTATTTAGACATGTTATGCAAAAACAATCTGCAAGATTTAGACATAGCCTAAGTGTGAGGACCAAAAGGGATGTCTGAATTAAAGAGGACACCCAGATTATGTGCTTGAGTCACAGGTGGGATAATGGTGTTGTCCACAGTGATTGAGAAAGGAGGTGGGACAGGCGGAATATTTGAATAGGGGAGGAAATTAAGAGCCCTTTTAGCCACTTTGGGCTTGAGCTAATGGCTAGACATCCACAAGGAGATGTCAGAGAGGTAGACCAAGATTTATTTTGGACAGAAACAGAGGGGTCCAGATCAGAAAGAGAGATTGATGAATTGTCAGCACAGAGATAGAGGTTGAATTTGTATTTGTGGATGAGATTACCCAGCAATAAGTATAAAGGGGGAAGAGAAGGGGTCCAATGACAGAGACCCATGGAACTCACACAGAAAGCAGGAGAGGAACTGAGGAAGATCCTCTGAAGGATATGCTGATTCAGTGATTAGGGAGATACGAGGAGAACCAGGAGAGAGCAGAGTCATGGGTGTGAAAGTAGGACAGTATTTCAAGAAGAACATGGCTGTCTGTGCCAATGATGGCAAAACAGATCAAAGAGGATGAAAACTGAATACTGGTTGAATATTGAGCTTTGTCTAGGAATTATTTGGAAGAAGTTCTTCTGTATAACTATAGTTTAGACACAATGATCATAATGGTCCCTTCTAGTTTTGGATTCTATTAATTTCTCTGACAAACTTTTGCACAATGATCTGAAGCTAATTCAAATTCTTACAACTTCACGGGATTGTAAAATTGCACTGAACATTTAATAAAAAGCTCTCATGAGTTATTTTCTGTGCTGCCTCCCAGCTGCAAGTGCAACAAGAATAGTGGGTTGGGTTTTTTGGCATCTCAGATTCTTGTCTCACCACACACCTGGAACCCAAAATTACAAAACATTTTCCAGTTAAAATTCTACTCCGAGATTTGATCTATACTAACAAGTAGTGTCAATCCAGCTACATCCCTGAACAATGTAGTTAAATCAATCTTATCCCTGGCATAGGCAGTGCTAAATTGACGAAAGAACTTTCCATCAGTTTAGCTACTGTCTCTCAGCAAGGTGGATTATTTATGCTAATGGGAGAACCTCTCCCATTGGCATGGATAGTGTCTACACTGAAGCGCTGCAGCATTTCACGTAGAGACAAGTGATTAGTCATAAACAAGGAAGGCAAAGTAGGATGGTTGCACTGCTACTACACGTAGTATTCCTAAAATGTGGTAGAAGGAGAATTTTAGGCATGAAGGCTGTAAATTCAAGAGCTTTTGCCAGCACTAGTTTCACAATGAAAATCTAGTTTAAAAAGACCAGTCCTAAAAATGGGTTATAGATCGGCGTTCTTTGTCTGAATATCTATCCTCATCTCTTGAAAATAGTCAGAGGAATCTGCCAACTGGGTCTCCCTTCAGGGTTAAAAAAAGCAATCCTTATGTAAGGGCTACATATTACCAGTATTATTTATTAAAACATGTTAATGACAGGCATTGCAGCTATCTTGGGCCTCAGTTTAATCTGTAAGTACAGATCTGGAGAGAGGATTAAAAGACTTGTCAATCAAAGAAGAGATCAGCCAAGAGAACTACTTTAAAATATTTGTAAAAATCAATTCAATAGAGAATAGAAATATGAATAAAAAGCTTCTTAAGCTAGTGACATCTGCTTTGCAATAAAAAAGATGCAATTAAAATATTGTTTCTGGTATCTCTAAATAAAGAGAAGTCTGCCACTACTTTATGTGCCTGAATTCATGAAAACAGATAGCCAGGAGACAATCTGGGATTTAAAAAAAGTGCTTTCTCTTTGTTCTTTCATTCTGTAGACATCAAATTTCTAATGGCCTAAGATTACAACCAAAAGTGTCCCTTACCTGTTCAGAAACAACTTATAATACAAGAATCCACCTGCTTGAAATCCTTATTTCAAAGAGACATCATTTATTCATTGTTAATAGTCTTTACTGGGTGGAAGAATATCGCTGTTGTTTTATCTAAATCCAATAGAAATTTTAAATGAGTGTGATCTTATTCAATTCCTGCAGAAACTGGCTGCAATTTATTTTTGACATGTTAACATTTACCACATCTGTTTAAAGGATGGGATCATTAGCACAGCAAAGACTGTGTGTTTGATTAATTGCCAGGCTTCTCTTAATAATGTATACGATGAAAAGAAAGGCCCAAAATTAATCCTTGTGGAACAATCTGATGAATAAGATTTTTTTTTATGATAAAACATTTTGCTTTCTTTCAGCGAGCTATTGTTCAAGGTTCTCAGAGTATTAAGACTATCAAAGGGAATTTAGCGAACCATAATATCTAAGTTATGATCCATTATGCCAAAAATATTTTTGCACAGATCCATTGTAAACACATTTCACATCTAGAATTTATCTTGAAGATAAACAACCTCTTCATAGCAATCCTTAAAGCTGTATTCTAATGCTCCAACTTTTTAAGTGGAAAAGACCAGGTTATCTAACAAGGATTTGCTACTTAAATAACTAAATCTCCCTATTCTTTCAAGATTCCCCCTCTTTCAAAAAGATTAAATGTGCATTTGAAATTTTTCAAAAATCCATAGTAATAATAGCTAATTTCTAAGAATGACTAAGAATTTCAAACCACTGACATCTTATCTATAGCAACTTTGATTGGAAATGGTTAAAACATTGAAATAGTCCCATAATGCAAAATAAGATTATACAGTCAATATAGAGGACCAAATATACATCCAAAGCCTCACTTGTGAAATCCAGAGAATAAACTTGTGAATTGTAGGATAAAATAAGGATTAATTCTCAAGGAGATAAATAGTTAAGCATACTGTGCCATATCCTCCAGAAAGTTGCACCGAAAAATTGAAAGTACAGTAAAACTTCAGAGTCACGAACCCCTCAGGAATGGAAGTTGTTTGTGACTCTGAAATATTCATAACTCTCAACAAAATCTTAGGGTTGTTATTTTAAAAGTTTACCACTGATCATTAACGTAATACAGATTTTAAACATTTCTATGAAGAAGAAAAATGCTGCTTCCTTTTTTTAATAGTTTATTTTTAACCCAGCACTGTACTGTATTTGCCTTTTTTCCCCTCTCTGTGACTGCCTGATTGTGTACTTCTGCTTCCAAATGAGGTGTGTGGTTTACTGGTCAGTTCATAACTCTGGTATTCGTAACTCTGTGATTTGACTGTAATCCAAATATTCATTTGAATTACCCAAACAAAATTACCCAGAGAAGTCCAACTGCTCAAGTTATTTGTTAAATGCTTTATAAGGTGTATAACAAGCATGAGATGAATTGATTCTGCCCAACAGATGGAGGCCCATTTCTATTATCTTCAAGTTCCTTTTGGTGAACCTGAGTTTGCTGTGAATGGCCTAGGGACTTCTTCAGTGGTAAAGCTATGCTATTTGTTGAGGTCTGGACTCAGCACAAATTCATAAGAAAATCATCTTGCAATGGTCATAATGTTCAATTATATTAATGTACCTGAGCATACCTGTTAGTAACATTAGTAGAAAAAATATGATGCTACAAACATATTGCGCTATTTGTTAAAGAACCACCATATACATTGGCAAATATAGCATTCCATTAAACAGATGATAATGAGAAAGGAAGGGAAAATGATTAAGACAAATAATTTCTGTTCTTAGTAGGTCACATCAATAATTAAATAAATTTATTCTTTTATACAAGTTAGTAATGTTATAAAACCAGGACTATATAAAAGAGCAAAGAATGGGTATATTTTCTTACTGAAAAAATATAAGGCTATGTCTACACTTGCAAGGTAGGTTGACTTAAGGCGGCTTAAGTTGACCTAACTTAGTCCCTGTCCACACCAGGCTTTCCTTAAGTCGACTTAATTAAAGCTTTGGTCGGCCTAATAAGAACCCCCAGTTAGGTCGACCTAACCCTTAAGTGGACTCCTTAGATTGACCTAAGCACAGTGTGGACACTTAAGTCCATTTTATGAGGTTGACATAAGGGCAGTTAGGTCGACTTAACAAAGTAGACTAAGTCCCATTCAGGGAAACCACTTTGTTAAGTCAACCTAATAAGGTTGACTTAAAGTTGACCTTATTAGGTCAATTTAACAAAGTCGACCTAACTTTTTGTAGTGTAGACATAGCCTAAAAGTCCTAGCTGACTGATGCTTCCATTCACTGCAGAAAGGAGTTTGGTAGGATGACGGAATTTCTGTTTTGTCAGTTTGCGTTATGACACTATGTTTAATTACATGATCACACACAAACACCTCCTTCACTGCATAATTCTGATTTATCCCCGAGCACAGTCCATTTGGTACACTGAAAAAGGCAGGGCTCTTATGGAAAAAAAAAAGTAGATTATGTAATTAAAGTGATCATAATGCATATGCACAAGAAGATAAGGTTGCACGGACATCTTAACGTTGGAGTGCTTGGCTATAGAAATTTAACTTTCTTTTTTCATAGTGTAGGAGAAGTTGGTATTATTCACCCTGTCATGGGATCTCTAAGAGTCCATTACCATCTCTCCTCTGCAGGTGACCAGTACAGTGCTGTTTTTGCCCTATGGCTAAGGCACATTTGAGTCCCATTCCTTACAAAGCATTGAAGTCCCAAAAAATACCCGGAATACTATGAACTCAAAACCAGAGGTATCCAAGGAGAGTCTTTGGCAGGAGCTCACCTTTCTTCTCAGGGCTTGTCTTCACGCAGTCAGTCAGTACTTTCAGTCAGTCTTGCTGGCTTGGTCATCCCATCATGCGGAGCTTCATCCAGGCAGCAAGCTGCTTCAGACTTCTGGCTGAAATCGGCCTTTCCTCATGAAAGGAGAAACCAAGCGCTTCCCTCCTTCGTTGTCAGCCACACCTGAGCTGAGTCTCCTCATTTTAATACCCCTTTCCATGCTTGACATCTAATACAGCTGTAGATGAGCCAATTAAATCCAGAGGCTCTCATTAATTCTCTCCTTGCCAGGGCAGGGGTGCGAGGGCTATATGACCCAATAGAGATAGAATCATAGTCTTGGTCTACACTGTGGTGCTATTTCGGTGACAGTCAGGGGGAGATATGCAAAGTACTTAAAATACCTTGCGTATCTCCATCCAATTGCCTACTGCCTACTCACTGTGGTGTCTTTGGTAAACTGAGTTGGAGGGAAATGCCTTCCCTCTAACTAAATGCTACGCTACTTGCTGGGGTGGTCTTACTCGATCGACTTCCTGATTGGTTCAGCTGTTCAGGGAGATTGATCTGACAATGCCAAATTTGTCGCTGTCAGTGAAGACAAGCCCACTGAAAATAAGGACCTCAGAAGGTCATCTAATCCAGCCTCTGCTCAAAATAGGGCCAATCCCAACTAAATCTTCTCAGCCAGGGCTTTGTCGAGCCAGGCCTTAAAAATCTCTGAGGATGGTGATTCCACAATCTCCCTCAGTAACTCATTCCAGGCTTCACCAACCTCCTCGTGAAAATGTTTTTCCTAATATCCAACCTACACCTCCCCACTGCAACTTGAGACCTATTATCATGTAATCATCAGCCACCACTGAAAACAGCCTAGTTCTATCTTCCCTGGAATTCCCCTTCAGGCAGTTGAAAGCTGTTATCAAATCGCCCCTCATTCTTTTCTTCTGAAGAATAAAGTAGCCCAGTTCCCTTCAATCTCATCTCATAACTCATGTACTCCAGCACCCTAATCATTTTTGTTACCCTCCTCTGGACTCTCTCCAATTAGACCACATCCTTCCTTTATGAATGAAAGAAATCCCCAGCTTGTTTAAATTAGAATAAACTATTTTTTAAAAGTGAACATAATAAAGCCCTCACTTATAGTATAGAGCAGGTCTCAGAGATATAACATTAATCCATTGGTGATGTCAGAGTTTCTGTGAGAACTGATTTTTGCAGAGCAGCCAGAAAAGAAGTATGAAACACCCCAAACAATTTAAAGCATGTTTATCAACAGCAATTTTGTTTTACACTATAACGGTTAAGGAGGTGTCTTTAGTAATACCAGGAACCTATGTTAAAATGAACTTCTCTGTCAACTAGAGCAGGTTAAGGGAATAATTTGACATTAAGTTCTGAAATGATGAATTTGACCTGTATGTGTGTTGTTATTGGGGTTTTTTGTGTGTGTGTTTTTTTTTTTTTTGTTTGTTTTTGGCAGGTGGGTGGGTGAGTAGAACAAATATAATTATCCTCTCTAGTTCAGGGTATGCAGTTCCACCTTTTATTCAGTGAAGAGTCACACTTTTGTTCCTATGTGGCACTCTGCTGAAAGCAGCAGAAATGCCTTTATAAAGTACAGAATATATGCCATGCAGTCCTGGGTTAGTGGCTTTCAAATAGTAAATTATCAATAGTAAATTCAGAAAATGTTCACAGGTAAATAACGTGAGCATTTATGTTCATTATTCCAATGGATTATTTGTTTAATTTCCCTTTTAATGGGAATGATCTAATTAACAAACAGAACAAAAGGTAACAAACTAATTCTGTGGTTCTCCATTTTATACGGGCACCCATGGGGTTATCTTGTGTGGAAATGTTTTGTGCCTTTTCATTCATCTATTTGCCAAGCAGTACTCCAGTTAGACAGATGGCAATACTCAAAAGACACTAAATTATCAGAATGAAATCAAGGAATTAGAGACCTCTAATAATTTACAAACTAAGTGCTAACTGCTGATTACTCTTGTCTAGGTCATCTGGATAGCTTGTCCACCTCTGGGAAATGCAGGAGGTGGTTGGATGAGGCACATGTTCTAATGAAGTTATTTTCCTCATTTCTTTCCTTTAAAAAAACGGGGAGGGGGGGTCTTCCAGCAATGTCTGCTGGTGCCTGACAAACATTTTTCTCCTGAATTGATCCTCATTTCATAATATTCACAATGATACATGTTTTTCCATTTCTATAGTATGCTAGATTTTACAGGGGATGTGTGTATGGTTTCTGAAAATCTATGTCCAGTAGTCTGATGAACAGTTCTGGTGAAAAAGTTCTATAGTAAAGCAGAGACAGACGGAAAATAGTTTTAAGGATAATACTGTTCTCACTAAACTAAAGTTCTTTGTTCAATGCTATATCTCTGAGACCTGCCCTATACTGTCTTAATGTGAGGGCTTTTTGTGTTACTTTAAATAATAGTTTATTCCAATTTAAACAAGCTGGAGATTTCTTTTGTTCATAAATTGTTGATACTTATGGCTATGTCTACACTGGAAAGTTAGGTCAACATAAGGAGGCTGAAGTCAACCTAACTTAGGCCCTATCCACACCAGGCTTTCATTAAGTTGACTTAAGAAATTCCTTACGTCGACTTAATAAGAACCGCCGGTTAGGTCGACCTAACCCTTAAGTTGACTCCTTAGGTCAGCCTAAGCACAGTGTGGATGCATAAATCCACTTTATTAGGTCAACCTAAGGGCAGTTAGGTCTACTTACTAAGTCCCCGTTCAGGGAAAGCACTTTGTTAAGTCGACTTAATAAGGTTGACTTTAGGTTGACCTAAACTCAACCTTATTAGGTTGACTCAACAAAATCGACCTAATTTTTTTGTAGTGTAGACAGCTCAATCTAGAGTCCACTGCTTCTTCATGGTGTTTACTTTCTATCCCTCTTTCTGTGGCATATTGCTTTGTTGTCAGTCAGGACAGCTTCAGGAGTGATGCAGTCTTCTCAGTTCGGAACTCGGGAATGTGACCTCTCCTGCCAATCAGATAACACCAGGACATGCTGCTGAAATAGCAATGAGCGCATTGGGGGGGCTTATTCTATGTATCTTTTGTTTTGTGGGTTATAGTGATGATTCAGCTTCATTGTGCTGGACATGGGCGGATACCCGAGGAAGACGGAGGCCAACCACCTGTGTTACTGTAAAATAACAAAAAGTTGTGCTCAAGCTGGACATACCAGATAAGATAATGCCCCAGACCAAGGCACCCGTTGTCAGGGGCAACAGCACGAGTCCATGGGGTATATAACTAGACCTGGGACAGGGTCAAGTGGCAGTCCGTATACCAAACTCAGGAAAGCCACAGAGGAGCTACCTGGGATGGGCTGCCATTTACCCACACACACCAGTGACAGTCTATATCCCAAACTCAGGAAAGCCACAGAGGAGCTACCTGGGGCGGACTGCCAATTACCCACACACACACCACAGGGGCCTTGGTTTTAGGACTAGCCAAGCCGGGGAGCTAGCTAGTCGGGGCGTCTCGGGCCGCGGTTGTAAGCAGGAAGGCGACTTGGGCCTAACTGCTGCCCCTCGCTGGGGAACCTCAGGCCTGTCCATGCTTACACTGCAGAGCCCACCACAACAATAAACGCACCAGTTCATCCTTCTCCCGGGTAACGTGTGACCTCCGTGACTGCTGCGTTGTCTTACCACCTCTGGACACAACATGAAGATGGGGAACTTACAGAATGGGAAGAAATTAAATGCAGGGAAATGTATGACACAGGATCATACATTTCCCTACATTTAATTTCCTCCCATTCTGTAAGGTCCTCATCTTTAAAGCATCAGACATGGTGGGATTTTCTCCCACGAAAGCTCACGTGATAAATAAACTTGTTAGTCTTTAAACGTGCCACAAGACTCCTTGTTTGTTTTGCTGACCTAGATTAACATGGCTACCCCTTTAAAATGTGGTAGTTAGGCATGTGGTGCTCTGAATGCAAAGTTGGGTCAGACATATCACTGGGTACTCAGGGAAAAGTATACCAAAAATCAGCCCCTTTTCCCATGTAAAGTACCTGTGAATAATATAAGAATAGGCAAAGGATGGGCTAGTAATCAAACTCTATGTATAATAATTTTAAATACTAGTCTTTCTGCACTTAATTTCTTTGACAGATATATTTATAAAATCTTGGTACCTTTAGTTGTAGCTAATATTGACTGATTTAAAAAATTTCTAACAAGTTTTAAAAATAAAACCTCTTGTCAACCTACATAAAAGCTTTTACTATTTACTCTCATCTTAGTATTAATATTAACTAACAGATTTATTTATCGCATAAGCTTTCATGGGAGAAAATCCCACTTCGTCAGACGCTTTGAAGAAGTGGGATTTTCTCCCATAAAAGCTCATGGAATAAATAAACCTGTTAATCTCTAAAAGTGCCACAGGACTCTGTTGTTTTTCTGCAATAGACTAACACAGTTACCCCTTTGGAACTAGTTCTGCTTGAGTAGCTGATGAACCTTTGACGTTTTATAATTTAGCTGTAGTTGCAATGACCTGAATGCAATCAAATATAATAAGTTATAGCAAATGGTGACTTATGGTTATTATTAAAGCCTTTATCATACATTAGGACATGTATTTTGACCTTTAGAAGATCATAAAGAATGAATGATAATAAAACTGCAGTGCAATGGTAGACATGCTCATTTGAATACAGTCCAAACTAATCCTATTCTCTGCTGTGTCATTGTTTTACATATTCATATTTGAATTCTATGCATATATTTATCTAATTCATATAAAGTAAAGGCTATACTCTTTCATCAGTGCCCTGAAGCTTTATGTTTAAATCTATATGGTTTAAATAGTGAGCAGAGGGGCAAACAAACCATTCATGTCATTCATGTAAACTCGCAGTTAAATTGGGGAATGCTGAATCAGGTACACCAAGAGCACATGGTTTTGCACAACTAACTGTTGCATAATTACCATTCAATAAAAAATTGTGATGAAGGCACAGCCACAAAACAGACTGGGAATAAAGACTGAGATACAGATGGATGTAGACATAGCAATGTTTAGGAATGGTAGAAAATTAGAATTAAATTGGGATTTAATTTCTTGAAAAAATACACAGTTTTGATCTACACCAAAATTAAGACTTTTCAGCATTTCAGGGGAAAAAGAAACCTCAAAAATCCAAAACATTCATTCCTGAAAAGCCATTAATTTGATTCTAAGGGAACACATGGGAATGCACGGTTCAAATTCCCACTCTGCCTGATTCTGACTGGGCCTTAGAATATTTTGGGGTGTCTCATCTCTCTCTCTTTCTCTCTTTGAACAAAAATGCCATTCTGGATTTCAGAAACCAGTTATGTTTCTGCAAAAACGGTTTGGTTTGGACAGATCAACATGTCATGAAAATCATTTTATTGAAGAAACGCAGATCAGCTCTATCTGAGATGCAGATACCATAATATAATTAAATTCAGAGATCACAACTTTCTTTAAAACTATTACCTCACTGGAGTAACCATAACAAACTGCAACCCAGCAGGGTTGTTCTAGTACAATTCTAAAAGGGCTTTAATGGCCTCGGTGAACTATAAACCTGAAGTGATTGTAAAAGTCATCTCCCATTTACATCATCACCAGGCCTGCCATGGAATCCTGACTGGAAGTCAGAGCCCACTTGCTCTGGAAGTAAGTAGGAGAGATAACATAAAAGGAGTCACAAGTTGCACAAGAAATAGAAGCTAACCCCTCACCAGGCATTGCAATGCCCAGAAAGTTTACTAGTTGCAGGGATTTCATCCAGACCTTTCTAACTCACCCGATGCCCTGGGGAACTGCCATATTTGTAATACTTGTGATGTAACCCACCAAACCCAGATTTTTGGAGTTGTAGATTGATGGTGAAAAAACCTATAAAGCAGTTTATCATTTTGTCATGTGGGAAAAATCCCTTCTAGACCCCAAAATTGGTACTCAGCCTTGCCCCTGGTATTACCAGAATTCCTACAAACAGAATAAGGAGAGAAAGGGTGGGGCTGAAATAAGAAGCCTGCACTGACTACCTGGCCAAAAATACAAAGGGCATCCGCCCTCTTAACACTGTATCACCAGCACATGGAAGTCAATCACCCATCCCAACACCATCCCCAGCTCCCAAAGGTGGCAACAACAATGAGCAAAACAGATCCTAGAGCAGGAGTGGGCAATAACTTTCGCAGAGGGGGCACTCCAGAAATGTTGGTAAGTCATCATGGGTCTGAGCCGCTTCCTGCTTCTGGCCCAGGAAGTTCGGGTAGCAATAGGCTGAAAGCTGCCTGACAGTTTCAGGTAGCTTAAGCACAGTGTCAGCAGCAGAAGCAATGGACTGGGCAGGCCAGACAAAAGAATTAGGCCGGATCTGCGTATTTTGACAACCCTTGTCCTAGAGCCTGGGTCCTAGGTACAACATGTGACACCCCATTCCAGGGGTGGTTGATGCTGTGGTTGATGTGTATAATAGAGAGTATACTGGGCACTCTTACTTTTTAGGACAGCTTCTACAAGAGACAGCATAAGAAAAAAAGGAAGGGGACTAAGGGAAACATGAGAAGTAGCCCCAGAGGCTATAAAGAAAGGTGTGAGAAGGGCGAGAGAAAAGGGAAAAAGGAAAGGAGAGTAGCCACGAACAACATTGCTTCAATGCTCTGAGATTTCTCCTCTATTGCTCCAGAAATAGAATTGTTCTTCAGTCATACAAAATGTAACAGCTTTTTAATTTTATTTCATGTAATTCCAGGATTTAAGTCCTGGATCATACCATCTCTTTTGAATATGACTGATTTTTTTTTAAGTTTCCTCTTACATATATTCAAGCTTAATTTAAAATCTTTATTTTGATGTCCTAACACCGGTAGAAGTTAATCAGATCTTTGATTGCTTCAGTCTGATTGACTGATTTAAATAATCTCCAAGAAGTTTTTTAAAATAAAACCTCTTGTCAACCTGCATAAAAAGTTTTTACTATTTACTCTCATCCTAGTATTAATATCATGCACTATCAAAACTAACATGAACTTTTGGAGTATAAAATGTAAACAGGCAAAGATTCAAAGATAAATACAGTACTATTATTCTATTGAAAAAAATGACTAACAAATAGCAGTGTATTATGAGTTAATTCTATCTCGAGTTGCTGGGTTGAGTTTTCACCTCTCTGGAGATGGTGCTGTGGTTGATGTGTATAATAAAGAGTATACTGGGGACTCTTACATTTTAGAACTGCGTCTACAGGAGACAGATGTGAATAAGCCAATATAGTATAGGTTTTCATGATCAAAACGTATATGGATAATGCTTTGTGTTGCTTTAGCAAAAATATAAGTAGGATGATTGAACAAACCTTCCCCATCAACATATTATTGCTATGATAGTGCATAATCTTTATTAGAATTCTGCAGGCGCTTTGTTTCCTTTCTCTAATAGTTTCATTAAACTATTTTGAGTAAATACTTAGAATTGGAACACTCCCCCCAGGACAGGGGCTGTTTCCCTTCCCTATTATTTTGTACTAATCAAATGGCAGGGCCTTCGTGTTCCTTATTTCTCCCCTTTCAGTTCCCTTACCCCCCAAATCAATACTGTTCTGGCCTAGAATGAGCCCTCAAATTTTGGAATTGATCAAATGTGGTGCTGAAAAGTCACTGTATTACATACAGACAATTGGAGAAATGCTGTTATGTTGTGTCTAAGGACTTCACAAACTTGAGATTTGACCTTGTGAGTATAACATCAGTCTAGGTGTTATATTTAAGATAGAAGTGATAAGAATATCAATTCCAAAGCTTCAAGATATCAACTAATCTCCAAAGAACATCAAGAAGCAATCACCTCTGGTAGTATTTCAATATTTAGATACGTTGTAAGCAATTTATGCTCTCCATCAAGCATATATATTGGTCATTGTTGGAAACAGGATAAGAATTACCACTCATAGTCTAGCTTAGGTTTAAATTCTTGTAACTGGACCTTCTTAAAACTTCATCTATCAAATATCTATCAATGAATTGCATTAGCAGGATGAAATTAAGGCTGCATGAAACTGAAAAAAAAATTGCTGTGTCATAAAGCCACTAACTCCTATTGAATTTTGAAATTTAGAAGTCTTTGCAAACTTGCACTAATGTAGGAAAAAGTCTCTTATCAAATTCATGAATTTAACAAAAAAACAAACAAACACATGGTTTAAGCACTGATGAAATTGTTGATCATTCTGAACTGAAAAGCAGCATCAAAATTATAGAAAAAAACTGCTCCTTCAAAAACACACACTTAGGCTACATCTACACTACAAACTACAGGTGTGATTCCCAGCTCATGTGCATATACTTGTGTTAGGTCTCATTGAGCTAGCATGGATAGTAGTCACAATAGTATGAGCAGCATCATTGCTTAGTTGTGCAGAGAATAAACCCATCCAAATCACATATGTATGTGCTTAACATTGGGTTAGCCTTCCTGCTGCTACCTGTTACACTATTTATACTTACACTAGCTGAGCTTGGAATCAGACCCCTAGCTCATAGCATACAGGTAGTCTTTGCCACTGAGAGAATGTTTTGCCACTGACTTCAACGGGTCCAGGATTTCACGCATTTTCTTCATGATAAAATACAATCAGCATCAGAGGCGAAACCATCTTAAAGTGCGGTTTTACTATATAATGGTTCTATGTAAAAATGACACACAAATGATTACTCCTTCTGTATCTTCGGTGCCCTCTCTGCCTAATTTTATCATCATAGAAATGTTTGCTGCTTTTTAATTTTGTTTCCACTACAGAGCCAATACAGCTGAAGAAGTCAGTTGGGTTCTGTTCCTTTCTTTTTACATCAGCATGTATGTTTAAATTCCATTAGTTATGCATTGACCACCAAACTGAAAACAATGGCTTATAAATGTATTACCTTCATAAGACAATCTGAAAACAACAGGATTGCAAAGATATCACAAAGAGCAAAACTGGAACTGGAACAACTTTATTACGGAGAATGAAAAAGGAAGAAAACTAAGCTTTACTCAGAGTCCAAACTGAGTTTGCAGGGCTAGCAATTAATATATATAAAAACCTGTAAAGAGAAAATGTTTGATATAGAAATTAAGAACGAAAAGAGAACCCACTCAGATCATCTGATCAAAAACTAAAGGGTAGGAACCTGAGCAGAGACAGATGCATCCTGGAGGTGAATGCCTGGCTGCGAAGATGGTGTTACCAGGAGGGCTTTGGCTTCCTCAAACATGGGGTGCTGTTTCAGGAAGAAGGACTGCTAGGCAGAGATGGACTCTACCTGTTGAGGAAGGGGAAGAGCAGATTTGTAAGTAGACTGACTAAGTGAGGAGGGCTTTAAACTAGGTTTGAAGGGGGAAGGTAACCAAAGCCCACAGGTAAGTCAAACTGAGGGAGACCTGGGGGAAGGGATGGAACTTGAGGTGTGCTGGGACTGTAACAACAGGGATAAAAGAGAGGGTTGTCAGAACTGAGAGGGGAAATCAAATCATTCTTTTATGTGTCCTAATGAAGCCCTAATATGTGAGGTGAGTGGGGAAGGAGGACACCTGGAGAAATTGCAAGGAGGAAGATGCAACAGGAGAGATAATTGACAGGGCAAAGTAGGGCAATTGGCCCGGTATTTTAAGGGTTTGTACACAAATCTGAGGAGCCTGGGAAACAAGCAGGAAGAATTGGTAGTACTGGCACAGACAAGGAACTATGATATAATTGGAATAACAGAAACATGGTGGGATAACTTGCATGACTGGAGCACTGACTTGGATGGGTATAAATTGTTCAGGAAGGACAGGCAGGGAAGAAGAGGTGAAGGAGTAGCACTTGATGTAAAAGAGCTGTATGACTACTCGGAGCTCCACTATGAAAGTGGAAACAAGCCGGTTGAAAGTCGGTGGGTAAAGTTTAGAGGAGAGTGCAACAAGGTGGATGTCATGGTGTGGGTCTGCTACAGACCACCAGACCAGAAGGAGGAGGTGGATGAGGCATTCTATGGCCAACTAGCAGAAGTTTCCAGATTGCAGGACCTGGTTCTCATGGGTGACGTCAATTATCCTGACATCTGCTGGGAGGGCAATACAGCAGTGCACAGGCAATCCAGGAAGTTTTTGGAGAGTGTTGAGGACAACTTCCTGGTACAAATGCTGAAGGAACCAACTAGGGGCCTTGCACCTCTAGACCTGCTGCTCACAAACAGAGAAGAATTGATAAGGGAAGTAGAAGTGAATGGCAACCTGGGCAGCAGTGACCATGAGATGGTAGAATTCGGGATCTTGATCAATGGAAGGAAGGAAAGAAGCAGAACACACTCTCTGGACTTCAGAAAAGCAGATTTTGGCTCCCTTAGGGAACTGATGGGCAGGATCCCTTGCGAGGATGATCTGAAGGGGAAAGAGTTGGCGAGTTGGCTGTATTTTAAAGAACTCCTGTTAAAGGCACAGGAAGATACCACTCCAATGTGCAAAAAGAACAGCAAATGTGGAAGGTGCCCAGCGTGGCTTAGCAGAGAACTTTGCGATGAAGTGAAATATAAAAGGGAAGCTTACAAGAAGTGGAAGCTTGGACAGGTGACAAGGGAGGTGTATAAAGATATTGCTCGGGACTGCAGGGATAAAATCAGAAAGGCGAAAGGGCAATTGGAGTTGCAGCTAGCAAGGGATGTGAAGGATAACAGAAAGGGGTTCTACAAGTATATTAGTAACAAGAAGAGGATCAGGGATGGTGTGGGTCCCTTACTGAATGAGGGAGGTATCCCCGTGGTGGATGATGCGGAAAAGACTGAAGTACTCAATGCTTTTTTACTTCAGTCTTCACAGGGAGGGCCAGCTCCCATGCTACTATACTGGGTAACGCAGAATCATAGAATAATAGGGATCGAAGGGACCTAAATGAGGTCATCTAGTCCAACCCCCTGTTAAAAAGCAGGACCACTCCCACTAAATCACCCCAGCCAGGGTTTTGTCTAACCATGATTGCAGAGCCGCTGACCATTAACTTTGAAAACTCATGGCGAACGGGGGAGGTCCCGGAGGATTGGAAAAAGGCAAATATAGTACCTATCTTCAAGAAAGGGAAAAAGGAGGATCCGGGGAACTACAGACCGGTCAGCCTCACCTCAATCCCTGGAAAAATTATGGAGCACGTCCTCAAAAAATCCATCCTGAAACACTTGGAGGAAAATAGAGTGATCAGGAATGGTCAACATGGATTTATCAAGGGCAAATCATGCCTGACCAACTTGATTGCTTTCTATGATGAGATGACTGGACTTATGGATGCAGGAAGAGCCATTGACATGGTATACCTTGACTTTAGCAAGACTTTTGATACGGTTTCCCACAGCATTCTCATCGGCAAGTTAAGGAAGTATGGGTTGGACGAGTGGACCGTAAGGTGGATAGAAACCTGGCTAGATCACCGGGCTCAGCAGGTAGGAATCAATGGCTCTATGTCTAGATGGCAACCAGTAACAAGTGGAGTGCCCCAGGGGTCAGTCCTGGGGCCGGTTCTGTTCAAACATCTTCATTGATGATCTCAATGATGGGATAGACTGCGTGTTTAGTAAGTTTGCGGATGACACCAAGCTGGGGGGAATGGTAGACACTCTGGAGGGCAGAGACAGGATCCAGGGAGACAGACAAATTGGAAAACTGCGCCAAAAGAAACCTCATGAGGTTTAACAAGGACAAGTGCAAAGTCCTGCACTTAGGACGGAAAAATCCCATGCACTGCTACAGGCTGGGGACCAATCGGCTAAGTAGCAGCACTGTAGAAAAGGACCTACGGGTTATGGTGGATGGGAAGCTGGATATGAGTCAACAGTGTGCTCTTGTTGCCAAAAAGGCGAATGGCATACTGGAGTGCATCAGTAGGAGTGTTGCCAGCAGATCGAGGGATGTGATAATTCCCCTCTATTCGGCACTGGTGAGGCCACATCTGGAATACTGTCTCCGGTTTGGGGCTCCCCACTACAGAAAGGATGTGGAAAAATTAGAAAGAGTCCAGTGTAGGGCAACGAAAATGATTAGGGGGCTGGGGCACATGACTTACGAGGAAAGACTGAAGGAAGTAGGCTTATTTAGTCTACAGAAGAGAAGACTGAGGGGGGATTTGATAGCCACCTTCAACTACTTGAAGGAGCGCTCCAAAGAGGAGGGAGCTAAGCTGTTCTCGGTGGTAACAGAAGACAGAACAAGGAGCAATGGTTTCAAATTACAGCTGGGGAGGTCGAGTTTGGATATTAGGAAAAACTTTCTCACTAGGTGGGTGGTGAAGCATTGGAATGGGTTACCTAGGGAGGTGGTGGAATCTCCGCCTTTGGAGATATTTAAGGTTCGGTTTGACAAAGTCCCGGCTGGGACGATTTAGTGGGAATGGTCCTGCTTTTAGCAGGGGGTTGGACTAGATGACCTCATGAGGTCCCTTGCAGCCCTATGATTCTAAAACAAAACTTGTGATTTTTATCGCCAAGTAAAACTAACCAACAGCTTCATTTTCAAATAGTTATAGACCAGTCAGCCTAACTTCAATACCTTGAAAGTTAGAGGAACAAATTATTAAGCATCTAGGTGATAATAGAGGGATAAGCAATAGGCAACATCAATGTGTCAAGAAAAATCATGTCAAAGCAACCTCATTTCTTTCTTTGACAGATTACTGAGTTAATGGATGGGGGAAGCTGTAGATGTGACATACCTTGATTTTAGTAAGGCTTTTTACCCAGTCCCATGCGACATTCTCATAAGCAAACTAGGGATATGTTGTTTAGTTACCAGTGGTTTGCTATCAAACTGGGAGGACATATCAAGTGGGGTCATACAGTGGACTGTCCTCAGTCCAGAATTATTCAATAATGCCTTGGATAATGGAGTAGATAGTTGTTCTGCTGAAAAGGATTTAGGAGTTGCAGGGATCACGAACTGAACACAAGCCTACAATGTGATACAGATGCAAAAAAGACTAAGTCATACAGACTTGAGGTAACAGCTCTACTCTACTGAGCACTGGCAAGACCTTGGCTGGAATACTGTGTCCGGTGAGTGGCATCACACATGAAAAGATTTGTTTTTTCCTGGAATCTCCCCAGAAGTGCTGAGATGGTCTTAACCAGAATTCCATAGACCTGTGCTAAAAAAATGTGCCATCTCTTAGAAGAAATGGATTCTAATTTCCTCTATGCTTCATGTAGTGGTTGAAGTTTTTCAATCAAGAATTAAGAGTTTTGTACAAAGATTTTGCCTAATTTCTTGAATAGCAGCTTAAGATTTCAGCTCTTTGGGTTTTCCAATGTTGAGCTCTTCATTATCTAAAAGTCTCATTTAGATACCCATGGCTTCTGAACACTCTGTGCAGCCAAATACATATCAAACGATCTTGTCAGTATAACCAGAACACTGAATTCAAGTGTGATCTCTTCACAAACATCAGAGAAGAGGTTTTTGTTTTACCAGAATGCTTGAAAACTGCTACAGCATCTATTATGAACCTTCTAAAATCAGCCATTTTGGCAACACCTGTTGCATGAGACACAGCAGGTGAGCTAGGCCACACAAACAAAGAAAGCAATTCATGTTTTTCATTAGTTGTTTATCTTCTGTCAACTTTATGCAGTAAGAAACAGAATTGGAAATCAGTGTTATATCTTGTATGTGCACATTTATTTAAAATTTTATTGGCAGAAACTGCACCTGTTTGACTGTTTGTTGACTTTACAAACTCTAAATTTGCCAACGTGAGTGCAGGATTCTCCACAACAAAATCAATAATGAAAACAAAGTCACCGGGTGGGGCAGCAAAGAACTACATACATGCTGTGACAAAGTTCCTCCTCTACCTTGGTGGGTCCCATGCTTCCCTCTAGCGGTGAGTCAGAAAACTGCTTTGCTCCTGTGTGTTTTTATAGGCCACTGCCTCTTTGCTGAAGCTCTTGTCCCTTAAGTAGATGACCGGTCGGGGAGGGGGGTGGCCCAGTCACACCCTTGACTTCAGGCCCTAGCCCAGGGACCCAACAAGCCCTGGCCTCGCTCTGCTATTACAGGGAACTGGCAAGATTCTCTGGGTTACTTCCCCATGGCCCCTAGATGTCATATCCAGGCTCTGCTCAGCTAGGGTCCCTTCCTGGCCTCCTTGCAAGGGGAAGCCCTTGGTCTTTGACAGCCCCACTGGGTGTGGTAGTGCCCAATAATTAAATCTTCCCCTTCTGGAAGGGTCTGTTCCCCTCAGGCCTGAGAAAGGCCCTTTGCCCCAGAGGTTTCTCCTTTCCCCAGTCTTTGTACCTGCAGGGCTCCTTCTGACTAGTGTTCTGCTCCTTCTCCAGGTCTGTCTGCGTTTCAACCACACCTTGCCTCCGCTTACACACTCCAGTAGCTCTCCTCACTCTGGCTACACCCTTTCTCTGGGGGGAAGGCTTGTGGCTTTCAAAAGGGTGATAAGTCTCTCTTTCTGCCATGCCCAAATGAATGTCAATTACAATGTTTGCTTGTTTCTATTTTTGCCCTCTTGTTGTAGTCTTAAGTGTCATTTGTTCTCCAAATGCTCTTTAGATCAGGTCAGCCTAGCTGTAAATTTTGATGCCCATCATTTGCAAAACATTCATTCGAGTTCATCCTTTTCTCTTGTTTTTGTTTGTTTTAAAACTTTGAAATACTTCTTTGTGTTGTGAAATATATTCTGATACAGATATTTTGTTTTCTTCCCATATTAGAGTCAAATCTTTAATCTTTATCTGCTAACAATTTGAAATGTATATGTGGTAGGCGTAAAACTCATCAGTACACTCAGATACATAAACGCTTCAGAGCTTGCGTGCGTGCCTGTTTATTTTGTACTTCTTCTAGACTAATACATTGCCTTACTTCAACAGGCAGCTTTCTATTTACACACACATACTAATGCATTATCGTAATACACATATCTCAACATACCACATATTCTATTTTCCTAATAAACCAAGTTTTTTTATATATTTGAATGATAAAAAATAAGGTAAAAATCAGAAATCTCACTTCCCCCTCCCCCGGCCAAATGCTACTTTTTTTTGTAACACACAGGATTTCTCTTTGGTAAAAATCAGTTTAAACTGAAAACACAGAATAATAACTACCATGATGGGTAGTGTGTTTAGAAATGGAAAGCGGCTTTGTAGATATTAATTTGTAGAATGAGGCAAATGCAATTAAAAAAAAATATCTGGTGTATCTTGTTCTCAAAGAAGAATTATTGGCTTATTACTATTATTTTGTTACTTTGCTTAACAGTGCATGACAAAAAGTACCTAGATGTTAGAGAGTAATGGCTTCAGGATAAGGACAACATACCCTCAAACGAAATGAAAGGAAGGGTCAACATGATAATGTGCTGCAAAACCAAGTGGCTCTCCCTGAGTTTAGCCACCTATTTGCAATTCTGAATAGAAACTGTGTGGGCAAGGCTCTTTATTTCTGCACAGCGGTGGATGAATTTAAAGGATGAGTAAGGAACTACTGGCAATATATATGGAAGTAAATTAAGTTAAGGAGGACTCTAATCTTCTCTTTTATAGCTGTTAAAAGTCTTCTTTGGATGTAGATCAAGATAAAGAAGATGCTTATGAGTATCAGAAGGCAATATTCCACAGGAGACAAATTTATAGGAACAGATTTTCCCTCTTGGACCTCCAGGAAGAATATATTTCCAGTGATATAGAGATGATAAACAGACCATTCTGGATGTCTGAAGAACTTAAATGTGATTTGTAAAGTCAAACACACAGAGGTCATTTTTTTTTTCCCCTTCAGTAGTAGCAATAACTTTAGTCTCCTTATCATCAGACTGCTATAGAGAAGTAATCAATAGGGGACCACGCCAATCGAAACAAGGGGAATTAATGCTGGTAACCCCCGTTATCATTAACTGTAACTACCATGTGCATTAAAATGAGACAGATAGCTTGTGAAAATAATAGTTTTCTAATTATATGATCACATATTATGTAATGCAAAAGCACAAAAGATCAGAGTTAACTTTACAAGTGTTGGAGGCCCGGTGTAATCTGAGTTGCCTGACCACTGTCCTCCAGGCCTAGCATAGTAGCTTTCAGTGGTTTGTTTGGCTATTCTGACCCTGTAATGTGACATCTTTCTTTTGGCCTAGATGAATAGGATCACTGAGTAACCTTGTAGATGTTTCGGTTTCTGTACACCATGGCACATAAGATGAAATACAGAAGGTATGCTTGGAGCTGCACATAGATAACCGTGATGGGAACAAGTTAGCCTTGAATGTCTGGGGGTACACTTTTTCAGGGCATATTTTTGTATTTCCCCACCTATCACCAGATGTGTTTTGATGACCCCAATTATTATGGTGAGAACAGAATGTAGTCAAGGGTGAGACCCAATTTAGGTAATTAGTATATATGATAATGAGTAAATAGGTAATTAGGTGAAAGCAGCCTGTGGATGGATATAAAAATTATTATTTAGACAAAGGGGTGCACTCCATCAACACCTGATTCTGCAGGAGGTATTTTCAGCTGGATGAGACATCACTGACTCCCTGGCAAAAAGCCATTCCTGTATACAGCCTCTTGAGTGACTGTTTAGCTTTCCAAGCTTAGTGAGTATGATATATTGTAGTTAACTTTAGGCTTTGTATGTAACTAGTGTATCTGTAGAGAACCTTGCACATTAAACTTTATTGATCTGCAAATCTCATGTACCATGTCTCACTGATATTCACACTGATCACTAAGCATCCAGTATCAACCTAACGTCAGCATATCTGATTTAAGTGAAGAAAAGTGTACTGGCTTGTTTGTGGCATAGAGGGATTTTTTTTTTTTTTTAAATATTGAAAAATCTTTTTTTAAAAGCTGCTTCCATTGACAATGGATCACTCCAATGGATGCTGTTTTGTTCAAGACAACATTGCACATTGGAGGCAGAGGGACACAGGGTGATAAGAGTGCTAAGCCAATGGAGCTTACCTGATTGGCTGGAAAGTCTTAGGGGCTTTTCATGATAATCACACAAACAAATTCAGATACTTTGCAACATCAATAATTATAAACTGTTAAAGTTTCCACACTTTAGAGAATATAGATATTTCCATTGTTTTATTAAGTGTCTTTGTGCAATAATGCAAACATAAATCCACATTGCTGTCTTCAAAATCTCCCATACCATGATTACAACCTCTAAAATAGAATAAATTAAAATAAAATCATCCCCCTCTCTTTCACAAGAGATATATTAATTCATAATATATAACAATCACAGCTGAAGCAAATTACTTTTCAAAATGAAGTTCTATTTTTTTTTTTTTACTTTGTTTAGGTAATTAAAGATCCTTTATTTGTCACAAGATTTAATATTTTACTGTACTCCCTTTTGTGAGCTTCATGTTACAAATCAAGGAAAATGTTTAAGCTTATACCTCCAAAAAACTGAAATGATTTGGGTGTCAATAATAGCCTGATTATGACATAAGAATGATGCTGCGATATAGCACAATTTACATTTATATTAGCAGTTCATATCCTAAAGCAGCTTATCTTTAGCATGTTGACTTTTCAAACATCTTACTATTCAGCCACTTTCAATTATTTCAAAACTACACTGCAAAATTAAAGTACATTGTAACTGTAATGCCCTACTGCATCACATGCTACATCTGTGTGGAACTGTATTCTGGAAATTAAGTCAAGGTCACTGATTCCTATTATAATTCCCACAAGAGCTACTTTCATGTGAAAAAAGGACAGACTTACTAAGCCTTTCTGAGCCCCACATGCCCTCCACAAAAAAACTGACTGACACATATTGTAGCGATTCCTGGCCTACATCACTGGTGGAAAACAATAATAAAAACAACAAAGGAATTAATCCTTTATTTAGCTTAAGCTGAAACAGAAGCTTAGGCGCCACAAATAGACTATCATAAATGAGCATTTGCATGATAGTGATTATGTTACAGCCCTACATTATTAGTTTTAGTGGGAAGTCACAGCTTAACACAGAGTTCTCAGTCTTGAGAGCTATTCAATGAGTAAATGATACCCATCTTAAACCATTTTTTATTTTGTTTCTTATTCTGTATCTCCATATAACCAAGTATAATCAGGCAAGGCATCTAGGATCTCTGGCTAAATTTAAATCTGTCCAAATTCTGCAATATCCATAATCCTTGCTTTCATTTTTTTTGGAGTGAAAAAATGAAATAAAGGTGTGATGACCTAGGTAATATACACAAAGTTTGGGAGTTTGTGAATAGAAGGCAGGAGATTATACTAGATTAGATATTTGGGTATACATTTGATCCATCATGTTCCCCCTCATTTCTGGAAATTGACCCAGAAAGTATTGTCAAAAACAACCTTTAAAACAAAACAAAAATCCTAACACCCCCCCCCCACACACACACACTTCTAAGAATAGTGTCATCCTCTCAGAACCTCACACTGTTTATTTTCTTTGTGTATGTTTCTAGGGCTAAATGCTATATTATCATAGCATCTTTCCTGTCAAGGTGAAGTATTTTCAGTCATGTTTTGGAGGCAATAGTAGAAATTACAAAACAAATATTCTCTACCAGTATATTTTTGGATTCCATTGTATCTACCACCAATGAAAACCTCCATATTGCACACATTACACTGGTGCATGTATTACAGAAACCTGGTTGAACACTGTTGAACTGGTTCTGGCAGAGTTGATTCCACTTAGGAATTTGATATCATATTAATTGAGAAGTATTTTGTGTTTGTGGATGTGCATCCAACCTGAAATACAGGTAGTGTCCCACCACAGAACTGGAATGAAAGCAGAACACCCCGCTTGTGCAACTGAAGTTGATAGTGGTGGTTACGTACTGATCATCCCACTCTAAACTCCTTAAGTGAGCAGTTAGTACTTGGGATCGATTATCCCCCTGTATTCCCCATTTTACAGGATTATGAGAAATTTTGTAAAAAGCATGTTTTATGAGGTATCATTTGAAAACTCAATTTGCTAATCGTTATTGTGCTGGTAAAATATGCATGGAATATTTTATGTAATGTTAAGATTTTACTGTATGGTAATACTAAGATATGGTCCAATTCTGGGGAACAACAAATCAGCTTCCCAGAGACAAAAAGGCAAGCTGATGCCTCAGCCAAGTGGCAGCAAAAATCAAACGGACCTAGCCAAGTGGCCAATCTTTGGCAGGAAAGAGGGGGTGGGTGAAAAAATTCACATCTTGACGAAGAAACAGCTTGGGGTCCCTGTTCACAGATTCTCTCCTGAACCTTAGCTGGAAAAGCTTCTCAAGGAAGAGCAAGAATTATAAGAGCAGTGTAGATGCCCCCAAATTATTCCTCCCTTTCTCTTTCCCATGGCATCCACAACATCTGAAGAACAAAGGAAGCAGCATTGCACTGAGGATGGAAACCTGACTGAAAAGTTCAGCCAGTAGGACTGTTGAATTATGTTCTGAAACACCTTTGCTTTGAATTGACTCTAGTTTATTCATTGTTTTATTTTTCTTGTGACCAGTTCTAACTTTTATGCCTCATTATTTATAGTCTCTTAAATTCCATTCTTTTGTACTTAATAAACTTATTTTACTTAAAGAAGTGTTTTTAGATGGAAGACTTTGGGAAACTCCATTTAGGAAAACAGGATTTGGGCAAATCATTCTCTATTAATGAAATGATGGACTGTATATAAGCATGTATTGCTCAGGCAAGAGAGTTGGGAAGTATAAGATGTACATTTCTGAGGAAAGACTGGAACTGAGGGGTTGTTGGTCATTCTCTGTGCTGTAATTCAAAAGTGGCTGGCAAGAGCACTTGTAAAATATAATCCGAGTAATTTACATGCTGGAGGCTATGTGGGAGCAGACGAGGGGCAGATCTACACTGTGGTGGGATTTCAGTGGCAGTCAAAGAGAGATACACAAAGTGCTTACAATTCTTTGCGTATCTCCCTTTGACTGCCTACTACCCACTTACTACGGTGTCTTCAGTGCACTGAGTCAAAGGGAAATGCCCTTGACTCAGCGCTACTCTAGTTGCCGGGATGGTTTTCAGCGATTGACTTCCTGATCGGCTGAGTGGGTCTTCACAGACCTGATCAGTCAATTGGGAAGACTGATCGGATGGCAGGGAATTTGCCACTGTCAGTGAACACTAGCGTCAGGAGTGATTGCTCCCATAGCAAAGCAGTTTAAGAGGAACCCCAGATTGAAGAACTGAGGGACACAGTTGTTCATCAGTCCAGATTGTACCTCGATATGTCACAACATTCCTCAATGAAATAACACTGCTGGTATAACAGGGCTGTTACACTATGTCTGTAGTAACATCCACAAAGATACCCATTTTGCTGAGACAGCACAAAATATCAAACCAACATTTTATATACTGGCAATGTAATAATATGGTTCTTACAAACCAAAGTCCCTGTTAACACACCTTGATTCCCTGTACTTCCTTATTCATTACTAGCTGAACTAATTTCTATATAATGTGCTCATAGCGTTGGTATTTGAGCACAAATATAACAGTTCTAAGAGACCGACTACCAGAAAAATTTGCAATAAAGGACTCTAGGATCAATTCATATTACAGTTCAAAGAGGCATAAGAGAGACTTCTTTGCACTCCCCATTTAGCTAATGAGTAATCTGGAATTTTTCTCCTTTTCAGCTTTTTTCAGTATTTTTAAGGTCAAGTTTCTACTTTTTTCCAGAAAGAGATTGAGTAACTCATAAAATTCATTCTTGTGCCCATGGAGCAAAGGTTTTTAGTAGTTTTAAAACACTCATTACTGCACTAAAATTTCTTGGCAACTGTTTTAATGTCTTTTGTTAGACTGATCAGACCTTATTTGCAGTTCTGGCAATAGAGGTTGTCAATACAATGTTTTAAAATCCGGCAGCTTAAAACTTGGCAAATACAGGAAGTCAAGTTCAGGAAACCTCATAAAAAAGAATTTTGCCTATTTTTTGTTATCAGATTAATAGTGCACATTCTGCCTTCAGTCTAGATCATTTCTACTCTGAGCCTACTCTTAAAATTACAGAAAGTCATTCTAGCACATTTGATGTATTGTAAATTTATCCCGAACATCAATTTTGGTATGATATGCAGATAAGTGAATTCACTGCTGTCATGATTCCACAACATGTCTGTGCAGTATCAGATTATTCCCATAATAGGTAGACTTTATGGTCTTAACAACCATTATCTTTTGACGAAAAGCAGGCAGTGAATATTAAGTATAGGCTTTCTGAAAGCACTTAAGAGAATGGAGTTAAAAATACTCATGGTAAGAATTAGGAAAATGAATATAATCATTTATATAACTTGCTACTTTCATACTCGAACACCACATTCCTCACCAACAAAGAAAGCAACTTTCAATATTTTTTGCAATATCTTTGATAAATGTTTTCACCAAAACACATCAATTACGCATTCAGCTGGAATATGCAGAAGTAATGATGGATTGATTCAGTGCCAGTTGTGTATGTGTACTTAGTAATGATTATGATTACAGGAAAGTGTCATAATGGATTAGAAATAATAGTAAAAGAATTTTGCCACTGTCCGTTTTGGGGGTTTTTCATTATCGTAAATTATGAGCTACTGAAGCCCCTCTCCAGCTTTATACAACATAAACTACACATTTTGTAGAGTCAAAAAATGATCCGATATGGGGTCTGGTTTTATTAACAAACAAGATGTTTCCTAAAGAGTATAACATGTATTCAACCTTCTCTTTATCTGTCAGCTGCTACATTTAGGGTCCTTCCCTTGTCTGTCCCAGACCCTAGTTCCTCTATCAGTAGCCTATTCCCACCTCCCTTATATTGCTGTGCTAGAGGCCATTGGTGGCTGCCATAAGTAAGCATGTCTTTGATCCAAAGGCAAACCACAGGCCTTGTTGAAACTGATGGATGTGCTACTCACTTCCACACAGGCTAAATGAGGGAGCAATTAAATATCTTTTTGTTTAACTGAAATGATGTAAGACACTGCCCAAAGCATGGCACAGACTGAGTAGAAGCTGAGCCATGCAGCCCAGTGAGCTTTCCTGGAGATTGATTGCAAATGTAGGGATTGGGATATTAAGTTGGTTGTAACTAAGTGTTTCAGTTTCTGGAAAGGAACCAAAAAGCAAGGAGACAGGGAGAATAATCAGTGGTGTACCAAGGGTGTTTGGCACCTGGGGGCCAAGCCCACATTTGCACCCCCCTTATGACTCATGCCCCACCACAGGGCAGAAGTCCCAGTCTCACCCCTCAGCTACCTCAGGAAGGGGGGTCTGTACCTGTGGGGGCAATGAGACTGAGGAGGGAGGTGGCATGCAGCAGCTGCTGGTCCCCTGCAGCAGCCCCGCAGAACAGCCCTGACTAGGACAAGGCATTCTTACTCCATTCCCCGAGGAGAGGGCAGGGAGGATGGGCCAGCCCTTCACAATACACGGGGGGCGGAGGGTGGAGGGTGCAGAGTGGAACCTCATAAGGTTGCCAACCTGGCATTTTAGTTTTTATTGACATCAAGATCTATAGTTGAGTTTTTTTTGATGACACAGAAAACTGAAAATACAATAAAAATATGATTTTATAATATTATAATCATATTATAATGCCAGTAGCAGAGGAAAGATAGGGTTGACAGGCTGAAGAGATGGGAACGGTAGAGGGGGAAAATGAGGCTAGGTGCAGGAGAAAGTATAACGGCAGGAATGCCAGGAAGGGGAAGAGATGGTGGGCAAAGCTTTGGGGAGGAGTGGCAGGGATCCTGCCATAAGCAGGACAAGGGGCTACAGGCCCAATGCTGCATGCATCTCCCCCAGGGAGCACAGAGGGGGCCCCCTGCACATCTTTCTTGCCTGCATCCTGGTAGAGCTCAGCCAGACAGCCTGGATGCAGAAGCAGACTCTGCTGGAGGTTCTGTGACTCCTGCCATGGAGATGGGCTCAGTGGGGTGTGCAGAGGCAGGAATCTGGCTGTGCAAATGCCCCTCCCTCCCTCCACAAACCCTCCTGCATCTCCCCATGGAGAACAGCTAAAGCAATTGCTGAGCACTGGTGAATTAAGGGCAAGGCCAGAGTGTGTCTGATCACTCCTCCTACCTCTGCATCAGCCCCACAGCTCCATCTACCCTGGCTCCTGCCACCTTTCTTTCCTGCCCCATGAATCAGACTCATGTTAGCTCCTTTCCTGTACAGGGCTTGAGTGCTAGGCTGCAGTTAGATGCTGCCTCCTGGGTCCTAATGCTAGCAGTTTTCATTTCTATGTAAGCTGGGCAGCCCGGCATATGTAGAAAGGGAAGCCTTTCAGCACTAGCCCCCAGAAGGCAGCATTCAGCTGGCTCAGCCTACAGCTCTGGCATTGCTTTTCCATGAAGGGATAGCCCAGGCAGGCCAGCACCCTGTCCCTCAGCCACTTACCTGCTGCCGCTCCAGCCCAGCCATGGCTCTGATGGGGGCACTCAGCTGGCCCTTCACAACACGAAAGAGGCCCAGGAGTCTCTGTGCTTCAAAGTCTTCTGCATCTCTCCTCCTGCACCTTGTGAAGGGCTGGGCCAGCCCAGCATCCCCCTCCCACCTGTGCCTTCAGCACGTGACTGGAAACAGTGTGAGTATGTAGCTTGGGAGGAAGCCAAAAGAGAGCACTGAGAACTCACGGGCAAGGCAGGCTTGAAGACTGAGAAAGGAAACCAATGCTTTGTTTGCTCCTGTGGCGCTGTCTGGATTTAGGGAAGCATTTATATTATTTTGTATTAATATCTCATAATTGCTATAATCCATAGGAACTATGCCATGTTTGGTAGAAAGATGGTAATTTGTTGAGAATGATTATATAGTTCATGTGTAGGAATTGTATTTGTATTAGAAGTTAGGAATATGGTTGTTATATCTATATTTTAACTTGTATGAGTCTGGGGAAACTCCCCAGACTGAATGTCTACCCAGCCATTGTCCCCTTAATGGCCCATTAAGGAAGCTCCCAGGTACAATGGGCCGAGGGAGAAACCTCTTGAGCCACTAGGACTTGAACATGTGACTCAACTCCATTTTCATTGGAAAGAACTGCACACAGCATGGAGAAGGCCAGAGATGATAAAAGGCAGCAGCCCTGACTCCATCTTGTCTCAAGTCCCCAGTCTACAGCCAATGCCCATCTCTGGAACTATTCCTCTGAGACTGGACAAAGGACTGAGGCCTACCCAGGTGCTGAGTATTTACCAGAGGAACAAGCCTGAAAACTCCAGAGGAACAAGCCTGCAAACTGCTTTAGATGAACTTTAAATCATTTGTATATATGTGATTCACTTTGACCCTTTAACATCTCTCATACTTTGCTTCTTTTCATTTTATATTAAACCTTTAGTTGTAGTTGCTAAAGGATTGGCTATCAGTGTGGTATTTTGGGTAAGATCCAAACCTATATTATCCTGTGTGCAGTAGCTGGCCCTTTGGGGCCAGGAGAACCTATTTCTTTAAGGGACCGTGTGGCTAGGTGGGAGCTAGAGGAGCTGGAGTGCAATAAAGGGTTTCTATTTTGGGCAGATTTCTTGGTACCCAGTGTGGGGAACCAGAAGTCTGGTTGTGACTGATAGGGAGACTGGTTTAAGTACCACCCATCAGTGTGTGGGTAATTTGGCTCCCGGTTTTACAGCTTGCCCTGATTTTTGCACGTCCAGGAGGGTATCCCAGGAGGCCCCGGTCACAGCTCCTACTATGTTAAGGGAAAGAGAATGTGTGTACATACTTTAAATTTACAAACAAAACACTTTCTCTAATGTTAGAGTTGCTCTTATCAACTAAACCATAAACATTAGGAAATACAAATACAAACACATTTAAAAGGTTGCAATGTCGAGCATCCTGAAGTCAGAAAATTCCAGAAGGAACACTGCCGTGTAACCTTACTGAATATGAACAAGGGTGATGACTTACAATGCAGCCATTGAAATCCAGAAGTGACTTGGTCAATATCACATAGGAACTAAGTGGCAGGGACAGTCTCCAGGATAACATTCAAATTCTTAAGATCATTCTCTCTTCCTGCAGTCCTCTGCCTCATCCATTGCAAACCTTCAGCTTGTGCAACAAATGAGGCAGAAGTATTTACAAAACAACCCAGGTTATCCCCAGAACATATCTATCCTATGCACTGACAGAGGCCGGGTCCTGCAGCTAAAATAATATGGGATCATGTAATAACAAACTAGATTGCACCAAAGACATACCTGTTTCATATCATCCATTTCTCCCTCTAATGGAAACAACCTGGTTAGGTCCTAAATACTGGATAACTGCTCAGGCCACGGGGCAACAATATTCAGAATAGAGTAATGAGTCATTCTTGCCCAATATATCGGCCATAATTTGTGGCAGCTAATAACAATGGTTCAGCACGTGCTTATCAGATGGAGGTAACAGTAAAACCCTACCTTCTTGTAACACATACTTCAAAGCAAAACTATGATTCATAAGATATGACTTACAGAAGTTAAGAATCCCTATTTTAAAAACAGAAAATATTCTTTTAGCTTTGTATCCTGCAGAATATACATTTACAAAATTATAGAGATCAAGAGTGGTAGGAAATTGTAATTTTTTTTAAATTCATTTTTTGGTTTAAAAAATTTCCAAACAGTTCTACTGTTCCCTATCAATAGTTAAAATGTAAGGAATTTTACACAAGTGTTCACTAAAGATTCCCTCTCTCATCAACATTTGTAATTTCGACCAAAAGTTTGACTGAGAAATCAAAATTCAGAAAAATGTATACCTGTTCTGTGGAATTAGTTTCACGAAATGTTAGTGTCCTTTTCAAAAGATCATCTACTCATTTCATTGCTAGGACTGAACAAAACAATGGATCTCTGTACAATTTGGGGCTGGTCTACATGATGCATAAGACGGATATAAATTCTAGTGTTCACTATCAAGTTGGCTCTAATAGTCTAAGGCCTTGTATACACTGCAAAGTTATTGTGCGATAACGCTCGTTATTGCGCAATAACAGGCACAGCGTCCACACACAAATCCATGTTGTTGCGCGGTAACAGCCATCTTACCGCGCAACATGTAAACCACCAAAACGAGGGTGGTAGCGGCTACTGCGGAACAGCTATTCTGCGATAGTTCGTGTGTGTACGGTTGCTGCACAATATGAAACCTCCGGAAATGTCCCAGAATTCCAATTCCATCCCTTCTGCACTTCCTTCTGCGCTCTGTGGCTGTGACGTGACTGTACCCACCCTCCCATCATTCCCGGGAATTTTTGAATTCTTCACTCTTCCTATTTGCTTGGTGTGGAGTGCAGCTGCAGCTGTGTACTCCAAGAGCAATGGCGGCTCAGTGCAGCAAACGTGCTCCAGTCTGGACCACAGCCGAGGTGCTTGATCTCATAGGCATCTGGGGAGAGTCCGCTGTGCAGGCACAGTTATGTGGCAGCCGGCGGAATTTCGATATTTTTGGCCAGATTTCTCGGGCCATGGCAGAGAAGGGGTATGAGAGAGACACTCTTCAGTGCAGGTCGAAGGTGAAGGAGTTGCGGATTACGTACCACAGAGCCAGAGAGGCAAACTGGCGCTCCGGCTCAGTGCCGGCTACATGCCGATTTTACAAGGAGCTGGAAGCAATCCTGAGTGGGGATCCCACAACCACCCCAAAAGCTCCTGTGGACACGTCAGTACCCCCCCATGAAAAGGATACTGGAGCAGACGGTGACGAGCAATTCGTCGATGAGAACGTGAAGGTGGAAGATGACCTGGAGGGTGAAAGCGGTGCAGCCGACCTAGGGAGCCAGGAGCTGTTCTCCACACCACCTGACCCGTGCTGCCCAGATTCCTTCTCCATACTGTCTTTGGAGGCAGTAGAGGGGAGCTCTGGTAAGTTTCATCAGAAGTGGCTTCTATGCTAGCTGGATAAGCTTTGCGGGCAAATGAAGAGCGGGCAGGAAATAGGTGTTTTCAGTTTCATCCTTTCTTTTCTTTTTTGGATGGGGGGGGTCTACCCCACATTACATGAGCATTGCATCAATGCATGCTGTAATTGCCAAGAAATCCTCTCCATTGAGATCACTGAAGGTGTCCTCGATGTACTTCCACAGCCTCCTAGTTAAATTCGATGGGAGAGCAACTGTTTCCCCTCCCCCATAGAGGATACGCTCCCTCACCAGTTGCAAAGCACAGCAGCGGGAACCATGGCTGCGCACAAGCCTGCTGCATACGGTCCTGGCTGAAAACCAGTGACATGCAGGATATGCATTCTGGCTTGCAGAGGCACTCTAAGCAGCGAGATATCGGCTTCCATGGCAGTGCCGTATGTGAACTAATCACCCAAAGCACTGCAAATAGTTCACGGAGCTGTGTGTCTTGTCTCGGGAACCCGAACCTCCCTTTGCAAAAGCCCTTTCAGTCCCCGGCAATGCCCTGTTCCATGGGCACAGCGGAATGTGGCGGGAAAGCATATTACCGGCTCCTTACCCAAAGTGAGAACAATAGCACTACTTATGATGTTTCATTTTTCCTTAGAAACGACCTTTGCCGGTCGGTGGTCTGCGCCAGCTGACCGGCTGAGACAGATCAGGAGGAGGCCTCGCAGGAGCAAGGAGGATATCTTCCAGGAGCTGATGCAGTCCAACGAGGCATCAGCAAGGGAGACTAGACAATGGAGGCAGGAGTGCCGGCAGGAGCGCAAAGAAAACAATGTGAAGAGGCAGAAGCAGAAGGATGTCCTCATAAGCATCCTACAGGAGCAGACCCAACTGCTGAAGACCATGGTTGGTCTGCAGACCCAGCTGCTCCAGGCTCGCCCCTCCCTGCAGCCACAGCAACACTTTCTGTCCCCCATGCCCCATTCTCCCTCAAAGCAGTTCTTTGAAGCCCAGGGACCCTCCTGGTACAATGTTACATCCACTCCTGCACCAAGCTATGGCATTGAGAGACACACCTACACGCATCTATAGCCCCTTTTGCAGGCACTGCTTACTGTAAATATTTAATGTTTTATAATAATAAAATTGAATCACTTGAACTGTGCACAGTGTCTTTATTGATACACAATAAGATTAGTTGTTGCATGTTTAGTATTCGCTCATTCGAGCATAGTACAGTACACGCCCCCCGGCACCGTCCCTC
>ML685769.1:4041527-4077933 GCA_007922175.1 Pelusios castaneus | reverse complement strand
GTGCTTGTCTCTTGTGACCAGAACCGGCGGTGCACCATGTGCAGATGCTCTGTGAAGGAGCTCAGCAATGCAGTGCTGTTGTTCTGCATGGCAGTCACCAGCCCAGGGTCATCCGAATCCTGGTCTGATTCAGAGCTGAACACATACTGTGCCACCAGCCGAGATGTATTCATTATGCTGAAGGCGACAGTCGAGATCAGACCTGGATCCATGTTGCTGCCAAAGGACTTCCGGGAAGCAATGCGCTACTGTTGAAAATGGGCACGAGTTGCTAGTAGCAACTCTCGTGACGCAAGGGGAACAGAATGCACCATGGGAAACCAAGACTTTACCCATGGTGCTCAGCGCTACTCTCCTTCTACCCAGGATTCTTAGCGCCAAATCAGGATGGATCGTACTGTGGGATAGGTTCCCACAATTCAATTGGGTTTCTTGTGAAATCGCGAATTGCAGGGGGGGGCTCTGTTCCGTCACAAGCGGCAGAGTGTGTACACGATCCTGCGCTACAAAAACCACGTGACTTTTAAAGCGCAACGGGCTTGTTGCGCGATTATTCCTGTAGTGTGTACATGGCCTAAGTGGACCTTACTGATATACGCTGAAAGTTTCCTAGTGCACATACATCTAGTACTATTTGAAACAGGACTACATTAATGCATACGAGAGAACCTTTAGTGCGTGCCAGTAGGATCCTCATGAGCCATGACATACTACTGTGTTTTAGAATTTACACTCCTTTGCTGTGGACTAATGCACTCTGTAGACAAGTCCTTGAACTGCTGTGGGAGTACTATAGCTTTGTTGGGGAGGTGTGCTTATAACTGAGCTGGGAGAGTTGGGTGGGGAGAAGAGAGGCGGGCAATGCATGAGGGCACTGCAGCCTTCAGCATGCTACAAACTACTTTGCAGTTGCTCTATCTACAGGAGTATACAGCATGGGCTGGAGAAGTTACAGAGGTTTGGTTAGGAAGGGTTGTCATAACCACAGACAGGTATTTCATACCCTGGTTTCTAATAGAGATGGAAGAGGATTCTCCCCTTCTCCCCCTCTCCTCCGACTCTGTAGATAGGTTCTCCTGTAAAACCCATTTCCTCAGACTCTATGCTGATAAAAGTAATTGCTACTATATCAAGAGGTACTAAAGTCTGAAATTATCTGATGAAACTCTAAGCTGCAATAGTGGGGTTTTTTTTAAAAAAAGGAGTCCTGTGGCACTTTTAAAGACTAATAAATGTGTTTGTCACATGAGCTTTCGTGGGTATAATCCCACTTCGTCAGATGCTTTTCTATTTCAAGCATCTGACAAAGTGGGATTCTACCCATGAAAGCCCATGCGATAAATAAATGTGTTAGTCTTTAAAAGTGCCATAGGACTTCCTGTTTGCTTTGCAGAACTAGTCTAACACGGCTATCCCTATGAAACCTGCAGTTGCATGAATCAGTAAAATTCTTCAGAGCATCATGGGAAAAATCTAGATATGTTTTTGTCCCAGATGATCTCAACTTAATTAGTTACATTCTGAAATGCTTTCTGGGGAAGAGGGAAATCACACCCCCTATCAATAAAATTAATGTTTAAAATCACCAAAGAATAGATTTTTAAATTAAACTGATTTCACCATGAACTTATTTCTTTTAATAAAAAAACTAAACAAGCTGTTAGAAATTAAATCATTAATAGACTCCATACTGTGCTCAATTAATGTCAATATGTTGGTAAGAAGAGTTAGTGCCCTTGACAAGTTTTAGCTTCACAACTAGGGAAATAAACACTTCTATTTATACACAGATACAGGACAGGCCATGTCAGGCATCCCCAAACTGCCCTGCCAATGTACTTCTCTGAACTAGATTGACTAATGGAAAAGAAAAAGACTGATTATTTGGATCTTGTCTACTGATGCCACCAGCAAATGCTGATGGTTTTATGAGGGGAACACCATTGACTTCTGTAAACGGGACTGAGATCAAACTTATTTCATGTAGCTATTCACTGAACTATCAGAGATCAAGGTCTTTTGATTGCAAGGGTTGTCAACTAAATTTAAATTGGCATCCTAAAAGTGATAGGTTCTCTCATTACCATTCCCTTGATCCACACTGTCTCCCCAAACAAACACATGTTAAAGTAATCAGGGTTTTTTTTTATATAAAAATAAAAAACAGAACAATTGTCAAGTCCTGAGTTCAGTGATCTTTGTTTCTCCTGGAAGCTGCTGACATAAACAAACATCAATCAGAGCAAAGAGCTACATAAGATTTGATTATGCATTCAACTCTCACAAAAGAGAAAAATAAGTGAATGCTGGTTTAGGCATGTAAATAAAAGAGGAAATGATTTTTCCAGTATGGTAATTCTAAAAAATATTTCACACTGAAGTTTATGCACATATTTGGTTAATTATCTGGGATCTTAACCAGGTTTACTATATAATCTACAACCTATATCAAATAACACTGTGCCTGCTTATATGGGGTTTTTATTTTGTTTTCTTTGAAATATATTTTTGCTTTACCTCTAACAACATTTTCTCTTTTACTTGTTTGCAAAGAAGTGTGTTCATGACTCTATAGTATGTTGCTCCAGAAATGGTGCCTTGGCAGGTAAGATGCTTCTCTTCAGTCTTAAAACAGATTTTTAATTTGTAAGGAGACACATAGACTGTGTTAATTAGTTCTTTCAATTATATTTAAAGAAAGAATTTCATTTCACCTTTAGTAGCTCATTTTATTTTTAAAAATGTGGTTATTCACTGTTTTTCAAGCATATTTGCAAAGCATGAAAAGAATAGTGTCTGATAACTACAAACCCACAAATAACGTAACCTTATTACATAACCTATAGATGCAGTAATAGAAAAGTTATAGTGTAGCATAGTTTATGATCACAACAGCCCTTGTGTATATAGTTTATCAGTGTAAAGAGCCCCAGTTTTGCCTTGAGGTACAAACTGTGGCTTCACAAATCAGAGGGTTGGGGAGGTGAACTAGTTGTAGCAGTTTTCAGATATAGTGAAATGCATAAGGTACTACCAGGTAACAAAAATAGCAAACAAAATCCAGGGTGGGGGCTGAAATTGAGCAATACTGTATATTCATTCTGTTGGCAAAAACCAGGATGTGGATAGGAGAAGAAATAATCCTGTGGTGGTTCTGAGTTTTGGTAAAAGCTTCCATTCAGCCAAGATTCAATGTACAATACATGAGCCCGATAAAGCAAAGCATGAACATATACTTTGCTTAAAGCACATAAGCAACCCCATGACTTCAACAAGACTATCGAAATGCTTATAATTAATCACATTTTGATGGATGGGGACTTTATTTATTTATACATTTTTGAGAAATATATTTTTCACTTGGAATTCTCTCAATGTGCACAAACCTACACACTCACCAACGCTGTCTATTGGATGGGATGTCAGTCAGTCAGCCCATTTAATTTCTATGAAAATGTTCCCTCTCTCACTATTAGCCTAAAGAGAATGGAAACTAATAGTCACTGGAGATTCTCCTTTTGCTCAATTAAAGGATACTTCTTGTACCTAGCAGTGCATCTCCATGCTACACATGTGATTTAGATGAAGACTGTAATGACTACACATTTTATGTGCAATATACTAATTACAATATTTATTTATTTATTGCACCAAACCAGTAAAGCCAGAAATTAAAATGTAGCTAATAAAAACTTTTCCTACAAGTAAGAATCCATTTCAGAGAAAAAAGTAACAACGTCTGTTTAAAGACAAGAGTTATAAACTCTCTGAAAAGCAATGTTTGTGAGGAAAGATCTGAAAATATACCAATCTGTATCAGCCATAGGCACATATATAAATATTGTACAAATGCTCAGAAATCAATGTTAACTAGATAAAAGTAAGCCAAACAAACAAGGAGTCCTGTAGCACTTTTAGACTCAATTGAGAAATAAGATTAATGCAGGCAATTTTAGTCTATGAAAATTAGGGCTCGTCATAGGAAGAAACATGCAACTCTGCTTCCAGAATATTGCAGTACAGATTCGTCAAGTTATCACCCATGTCCTCCTAGATGAAACTTTATGAATGCTCTTATAGAGAAGAAAAACATCTCTTCCTTCACAACGGTAACAGAATTTTAATAAATATCTAGTTGTAATTGTTTTAGTTTGCACTGCAATAACCTCCCATATACTCTAACTTCTGTCCTGCATACTTAGTTTGTGGCAAGTGCTCTACATTGTAGGGAAGCCTCTGTCCAGCTAGTCACAATGAGTTTGAATGGAGCAAGAACAGGCCCATCATTGCCATAGCAACCCTAACATCTTCAGTCAGCTTTAAGATCTGTGCTATGAAAGACACTGAAGTCTCTGAAAATAGGGCATTTAGGCAGTAACAAAGCTAAATTAGATTTAAAAAAAAAAAAAAAAAAAAAAAAAGTCACTCAGCTCAACTGGATCTTGTATATTTCAGGCATTCCGAATTCAAATCCAATTTAAGATTTACACAACAACAGGATATTAACATTCATTTCCACCACTATCTGAAAATTCATGCTGCACCTATTATCCATTTGGAACAAATTCAGGTGATAAAAAGCCCGATATATATTGTAGTCAATGTTCAGCTATGCAAGAAAATACGGCAGCTTAATCCATCATCAAATCAGCCACCAAATTAGTCACATGGTGCACAATCATTTGTTTGACCACACTTTAGTTCATTATGAAATATACTTGAAACTAGACAAACAATATCAATCAGGTTATTGATAAAAATCAGGAATATAGAGCAAAAAGAAAGGGTACATATGATATTTGTTTCTGGGAAACAGTCTCATGCAAAGTTGTTAAATTCATCTTCCACAGAAGATGTGCTCCTAAGTTATAGCCTAAAGCTATCCTTAGTACACCCAAATTACATACAGTATTCCTTTTGACCTGTAAATGTCATCTGGGGCTAGATAGAACTGGTCGTCTTTTTAAGTTGTTTAACTGGCAGTAGAGGGTACTCCTTATCTCTTTGTTCTAAACACATGCATTCTGGGTGCCAAGGGTTTGGAGGTACCTCCTAGGCCTGTACAAGGTTCGAACACTCATCTTGATCCTGACAATTTTCCTGTCTACTTAAGCCAAAGCGTATTTCAGTTAATACAAGGTGTTATTGGATATTTAGTATAAGTGAACAAAATTGTAAGATGACATAGGCCAATCCAGGCCATGTAACTGATAGCATTACACGGTATCTTGTCATATTGATATTGTATACCTAACACATTAATATGTAGTGTGAATAATATATATTGATAATGGGATGTCTAAATCCAGCATATATTGGTCAACACATGCATGAAATTATAACACAAATATTAAGGTTCCTATCATTTGATGCCTTTTGCTAGCAAGACCAATGGGACTGATACATTTCACCCACTTGAGAAAGTTTCTCTTTTAGTTTTGTCTTCCCATGCCTACTGTATAGACCTACAGTACTTAAGAAGTAATCCCTATTCAGAGCAGCACTTAAACATGTGCTTCAAGCATATTAATGCCTATTGAAGTCAGTGGCACTTCAGTACACACTCTGCTACTTGCTTTGCTAAATGGGTCTCATGACACAAAGCAGAGAACCCATATTTCTCAAAATATGGAATGCTATATCCAGCCCTTCACAGTTTCCTGGCCCCACCAAACTCAATTGCAGAATCCTCATTGACTTATATGGGACACAGATTCCACCCCCACTATTATCACTCCACACTTTCAGCCACTTCACAGTGACTACTGAAAATGTTCAGGGGGTTGTTTACACACACATGCAGGTCCCTATGTTAAAAGAACATTAAAGTTGCAAAGTCAAGCATGTGAATAAGTTAGGAAATGTCAGAACCTTAATTCATTCCCTTGTGTGTATGCATTATACAATCTTTTATCTCTAGGATCATGTACTGATTTTTCTCCTCCACAAGACCCTTGCCTTCACTGCACAGGATGGAGAGTGCTCTGTAGATAAATCAGGACACTACAGTGAAGGAGGCTGTTGTCTGTAAAACACCCAAACTCATTTGTTTCAGAAGTTTTCACAAGCAACCTCACTTCCTAAATTCAGTGCTTATCATTGCAACCTTAATAGTGGTCTTCTAATATATTTTTGCATATGTAATCTCTTAGATTTGAAAATTCCATCATGTTGACACCCACATGAGACATTAGTAGACTTAAAATTCTTAGATTCACTACACACACCTCCCCCATAGAACCAAGAGTATCAGATGGCAGTAGGAGATTGTAATCCTCTACATGAACTAGCACAAAATGGAGAAAGACATTTTACTAGTGAATTTCACAGCCATTTCCTGACAGCAGAAAAATGGGTTCCATGCCAAGATATGGAGGGGAGAGTATTCTAATGGACACTTCATTTTCCCTGCCTCCACAAGTCTCTTCTGCCCTATCCCCTCCAAACTATCTTTGCCCAAGTCCCGTCTCTTCTCCACCCTTGACTCCTTGTCCCATTCTCTTTGCCTAAACATCCTTTTTTTCCCATGCCTCATTTCTCGTCCCAATCCTTAATCTCCTGCCCACCCCAATAGCTAGTTCTGTCTCTTTACCCAGCCAGTCCTAGTTCCCCACTCATGGCTATTCATGCAATCTGTCTATCCCAGCTCCCAAACCCAAGCATTCAACCCTAGGGTCCTAATCCAATTTTAATTTTCCCTGCCCCCTGCTCTTTTTCCCAATTGCCTCCATGGCTCCCTGTCCTAGTCTTTGTCCAGCCAATCACCATCTTCTCCTCACATGCCAGGGGAAGGAGCATGCTCATTCACCCTGAAGGTGGGGCACGCCGTGTCTGATCATGACTAGGAACTGAGAGAAGTTGGATTATGCTTAGTGAGGACAGAATCTTTGGAGATTTAACTACCAAAACTGAAGTCTCTAATGAGCATGTATGAACTGCAATTTTTAGTGATATATAAATTGGCCAAATTCAGATTGAAATTCATGGAAACAGAAAAAGACATTCTCACTAAATTTCATATACCTGCTCTAAAGAAGTATAGGGGGCACTAGAACTGTTCAAAGGAAAAAAATCACCAAATTAAAGAAAAAAGAAAGTATTTTATCTTATCCTTTTTTTGAAGAAGAAGCCAAACTGTTTTGTCTGAAAATCCCAGATGAATTCAGCCCAAGGCAGGCATTTGACACGAAACATTGCAAGTCATATGTGTAACGTTTGCAAAGTTATAACCAATCCGAAACAGTGTCTGACAATGGTCTGCATGGTGGCTCTAAAAGTTCCAAGTCTGTGATGAGATGATCGGCTCTTTTGATGTGGGCAAAGCGGTAGATGTGATATACCTTGACTTTAGCAAAGCTTTTCATATGGTCTTTCACAGTGTTCTTGCCAGCAAGTTAAAGTAGTAAGGGTTAAATGAATGAACCAGAGATGGGTAGAAACCTGGCTAGATCATCAGGCTCAACAGATCATGATCCATGGCTCAATGTCTAGTTAGCATCTGGTGTCAAGTGGAGTGCCCCAGAGGTTGGTCCTGGGTCTGATTTGTTCAACATCTTTATGAAAGATATGGATCATGGGGTGGATTGTACCATCTGGAAATTCATGAATAACACTACAGGTACATTGAAGGATGGGGATAGGATAGACAAATTGGAGGATTGGGCCAAAAGAAATCTGATGAGATTTAACAAAGACAAGTGCAAAATCCTGCACTTAGAATGGAGGAATCCTATGCACTGCTACAGACTAGCAACCGACTGGCTAAGCATCAGTTCTGCAAAAAAAGGACTGGGCGGGTTACAATGAACAAGAAGCTGGATATGATTCAACAGTGTCCCCTTATTGTCAAGAAGGCTAATGGCATATTGGCTGAATTAGTGGGAGCATTGTCTGCAGATCAAGGGAAGTGATTATTCCCTTCTATTCGGCACTGGTGAGGACATATTTGAATACTGTGTCTAGTTCTGGGCTCCACACTATAGAAAGGATGTGGATATGTTGGAGAGAATCCAGCAGAGGATGATTGGGGGCTACAGCACATGACTTTGGAGGTGAGACATTTTATAGCTGCCTTCAAGTACCCAAATGGGAGTTCCAAAGAGGCTGAAGCAAGGCTGTTCTCAGTGGTGGCAGATGAGAAAACAAGGAGCAGTGGTCTGAAGTTGCAGTGAGGGAGATCTAGGTTGGATATTTCACTATGAGGTTGGTGAAGCAGTGGAAAGGATTGCCTAGGGAGGGGGTAAACCATCCTTAGAGGTTTTTTAGGTCCAGCTTGACTAAGACCTGGCTGGAATAATTTAGTTGGAGTTGGTCCTGCTTTGAGCAGAGGATTGGACTAGATGACCTTTTGAGATCCATTCCAACCCTAATGTTCTATGATTCTCCTGATGACTCACACAGATATCAACATGATGGAATTACCAACCCCCCCACCAATTTAGGAAACTGCACACAGAACATTAGAAGACAACTATAAAGGTTGCAAAGTTATGTATTCTGAAGTTAGGAAGTGCCAGAATTAAGATTACTTATGGAAACTTCTGCAACAAATGACATAAGTGGGGCTTTCTGTAGGATGCCCTAATAATTTTGACTACAAAAATCTGTGATAAAAATCATACTGACAGAATCTAGGTCATGAGAGTTTATCGCAGAGATTGCTAGGTTGCTCTATTATAGTATTAATTGATAAAGCTCACAAAAGCAGTCTGTCAAAAATATTAAAAATCAGATTAGAGATTTTAAATGATTTGACACGAGAACTGTAATTATTTTTACAAAGCAGTGTACACTTAAGCCCAAGAACACTTAAGCCCAAGAAATTGCACATTGGTTCATTTAGCTATTTTTTTCAATTCCAACAGAGGAGAAGAGATAATACACAAAGCTTGTGTTTCGCTACAATTTCATATATAATTCAGATTTTGAAGTGATTTACTTGTTATGTTTTAAACTGTTGTACATCACACATCAAGATATTCAGGTGAAGATTCAGCTATATATCTAGAGGATCATGACATGATTCCATCAAAGAGAATCAGAACAATTAAGTCTTAGAGAGAAGCACTTCATTTTTAATAAAAGCGGATTGAGTGCATTCCATGTATATCTAATTCCAGTAATGTTAATGGAAGCATTGGGTGCTATTTGGCACTGGGGAGGACATATTTGAATACTGTGTCTAGTTCTGGGCTCCACACTATAGATAGGATGTGAATATGTTGGAGAGAATCCAGCAGAGGATGAATGGGGGCTACAGCACATGACTTTGGAGGTGAGACATTTTATAGCTGCCTTCAAGTACCCAAACTAATACAGAATAGACTGCAGAGAGAAAACTTGCACACAAATCTCAAAGTATTTACACTCAATAGATATACTAGCAAATTTTAGGAGAATTAATAATACCAATAATAGTTCTAACCTTCTCCAATTGAAACGATTTTGCCATTGACTTCAGAAGGAGTAGAATTAAGCCATATATCAATTCCAAAAATGAAAGAATTAATTTCAAAATGTAGCAAAGGCTGCTAATTGGCATCTCTCATATCATTCACAAAATCAAGTCACTTAAAAGCCAGGGCAGGAATAGCTGCCACCATTATTTTTATACGGCACATATAACAAACAAATATAATCTTCTAGAATATTAAGAATTGCACATTTCATCACAACAAAACAACTTCAACTTTGACCATAAATTAATATATTTATTTATCAACATGAGGTGCTTTTTTTGGAAAAGCACTTAAACTGAGGTTTCTTGAGAGGAATAGTGTGTATTTAGTTCAATAGAAAAAGAATTAGTATTGTTTTGGGAAAATTATGTTTGCATACGGACTTGTATTTGACAATTAATTTAGATATTTTTCCTATTATTTGCAGTGTGTTCATATTCTGAAATGGTTAGTTTTTGTTCAGCATTAAAGTTCATCAAACCAAAAACACCTCACAAGAACAGAACAAGATGACTCATCTGGACACTCCTCTTATTACAGACACAAAAGAGTTTCAACAGCTGAATGAACTATGCAGTCTTGATAGCTTGGATGTACCTCCTGCTGTAACATAACTTATTGATCAGTTTGTGAGCAAATTTGAAACTAGATTGAGAAGTCCTGCAGAAAACACTTTATGCAGTACTGAATGATGCAGAAATACACAATGATGTAAGAAAAAGAAAAGAATGAGGCATCCAGACTTCCATAGAAATCTTGGGCAAGGGCCCTCATTACTCACTGCATCATCTGCTCACAGTTCTGAAGACTGCAAGAGGAAATATCGCATGTATCTTCTGCAGTCCAGTTAAGCCCCTGTGACTGGACATTCCACTCACTGCTAGGATGGTAGGTGCAGCCTCCTGGTTGTTCTGGAGAATAACTCGCGAAGTTCACATCTCTGCTCATAGTTGCACATCATCTCTCCACCCATTCTCACTTCACAAGCTGCTGTTGACTCTTGGTGTCTCAGCCCTCCAGCCAAGTGACTGTACATTTTCCCTTTCCATGGGAACAAAGGATTTCAAAGTCTCTCTTCACATGAGTAGTCTCAGGCAGTCTTCCCTTTCAGCATCTTACGGTGCCACTTCCCAGCAGCAGTTAGAGAAACCCAGTCCACCCTCTTCTCTAGGTTCCAGCTCAGCTGGTAGTCAAGGTCTGTTCCCTCCTACAATTTATGCTTTTCTGCAAGACCTCTCTTACCATCTTGCATCTTACGAAGTGGGTTGCAGTCCACGAAAGCTTATGCCCGAAGAAATCTGTTAGTCTTTAAGGTGCCACAGGATGCTCATTGTTTTATGCAGACTAACACAGCTACCCCTCTGGAACTTATCATCTTGCATTCCCTCATCTCTGGAGTTTGACAGCCTCCTAACTCCCCTCTCCTAGAAAAGAAGTATGGACTTCCTGTTTCTATAGCCTCCAAACCGTTTCCCAATGAGTAACTGCAGCCCCCATTTCTACTTCCAATTTCCTGTCTTTACAGTCCTAGCCCAGCTCATTCCTCCTTAGCTGTGCTTCCTCATTCCATCAGAAGATTGCTTGGCCACATGAGTCTCCTCAGGTGTTGCTTGTTGGGTTAATAAACCCTGTTCTTAGTCTGCCTTAACACTCTCTGGGCAAAAGTGGGATGAACATCCCACCACAGACCCTTGATTCTCTTCTGGAGAGATGGGTGATGATAGGTTCTCTCAATCATACATTTTTCTGGGATTTGCCTCAAATAAAAAATGTCTGGTCACACAAAAACAGTCTAAAAAAAAAATTCAGACCAGTTCGCTAATAATCCAACCTCTTATATTCTGCTAAGTACCTTTCACAGGCTTCAGAACAACATAGAACAGCATTTATACAAAACTGTAACCGTAGCTGCCAGGGTATGTCACCATTCTGTGGCATACAAATAGAGCCTTTCACATAAGATGAGGTTAGACAAGATACGAGGAGTGCAAGACATGGAACAAATAACAGCCTGAATCTGACAAGTGTGGGAATGGCTTGAAGAAAAATGGGCCTTGGCAAGCTACTTCTCACTCACAACATCTGAAAGAATCCAAAAGACACACAATCATGAACTCAAACAAAAATATTACATAGTATCAACTCAAAATTAATCTTGGAAATATGACATAGCCACACCAAATGTGTTAAAAACTGATCCATATATAATGTGACTAAGGATATGTCTATACAGCAGTTGGGAGATTGTGATTCCCAGCTCACACAGACATACACACACATTAAAAAGAGCTGGGTTGCTGTATCAGCCCAAGCTGATTCTCAAGTGAGCTGCCCCACTACACTCTCAGTCAAACCCCTAGTATGTACTGGAATGGGTGGTCTGAGCCATTTTTCCTGTAGCCACACTGCTATTTTTCAGTGCTAGCTTGAGCAAAGCTAGTGCACTAGGAATTATACTTTCCCACCGCAGTGTAAAATCTTCTTAAATTCTGCATTCTGTACAAACTGACTTATTGTACCTAGTACTGGTTTGACTTCCTACAACTAGTGTAAAAATTATTGTTGATATTCCTGTTACTGTACTTTCTGTCTACTACATCACTTTCTTGTGAAATTGTGCGTATTCTCTGCAACTGTTCACATTATTTATCTTAGGTGTATTCTCTTTGCCCTTCCTGAATTTATCCCTTTGAATTAGAAATAAATGGCTGTACAAGAAACAATCAACACTCTCCACTCACATATAATCCTCCAAATACACCTCATTGTTTGCCAGTTGCTTCAGGAACGTGGTATTAATATCAGAGGTTAAAATACACCAGAACACGCCGGAATGCTGTTCTGGGGCTCACAAATTTGGCGGGCCAGTGTTCTGGGGCCCCGAAAAATAGACCCAGAGGGGCCATGAGGAGTCTTGGCGGGGGCCGCAGCAAGGCAGAGGCCAGCAGGGTCTCTGGCGGACCAAGCTGGCCTGCAGTCGCCTGGGAGCTGGGTGAGGACTTATTTTTTTTTTTTCAAATCTCTGACTGAGTCCCACCACTGCCCTGCCTGCCTGACTGTGAGCATTTGTTCACAGACACGTGGCTCAGAGGAGAGGCCTGGGCTGGCCAGAGGGACTCCGAGTCTGCACTGGCACCCCTGCAGCAGCTGCCTGCTACCACAGGTAAGTGGGGGGCCGGTGGGTTGGACCAGGAGGGCGGGTCGGGGAACCAGCTGGTGGGGAGCTGGAGGGTCAGGGAGCCAGCTGGCCAACAGGGAACTGGGGGGTCAGTTGGCGGGCTGCGGCAAGGTGGTGGGGGCTCTGGCGGGTCATGGCAGGCCGCACCCTGCCCAGGCAAGTCCACACACACAGAAGGGTCTGGTGAGGTTGCAGGCTGGCGGCAAGGGGCAGAGGTGGCCGGTGGGGGATCAGGGTTGGAAGGGGGTGGCCCGGAGTTACGGAGGGTGGCTGGCACAGGGCTGGGATACGGCCCAGAGAGGGAGGCTCGGGTGTGGGGTCGGAATAGGGCCAGGGGTGGCACAAGGCTGGGAAAGGGGTCCAGCATGCAGCTTAGAACTGGAAGGGTGCAGAATGAGGCTAGGATTAGGCTCCAGTGGGCAGTGCCAGGCCAGTATCAGACTGGAGAGGGAGTCGGGGGACGCCACAGGAATCATGGGGCTGGGACTGGGAAAGGGTCCTGGCTGGAGGATATTGTGGGCCGCAGGACCAGGATTGGGGCCAAGGAAGGGGGATGGACGCCTGGCATGAGGATGGGAAGGGCAGGTAGGCTTGTCCAATTTACGGCCTGCGGGCCAGAATCCAGCCCATGGGGTGCCTGGGAGCTGGGCGGGGAATTGTTTTCAAATCTCCCACCCTGATGTTCAGACACGTGTGGCTCAGGGCGGGAGGGCCTGGCCAGGAGGTACCCAGCACACACCCTGTTGCAGCTCCGGCCAGGTAAAGGGGTGGGAGGGTGGACCAGGATTGGAGGATCTGGGAGCCAGCTGGCGGGGAGCGGGAAATGGCAGGACCAGGGAGCTGGCCAATAGGGAACTGGGGGTGGGGTCAGCCTCAGGAGAGTTGGGAAACTGACCAGCCAGGAAGGGGCCTACTGCCTAGGGATGTATGAGGCTGAGGTTTGGGGAAGCACAGGGCAGTGGCTGGTGGGGTCTGGGAAGGCCGCTGGGGCTGGTGATGGTGGGGCAGTGGGGGATCACAGATGCCCCATGGGGCAGCCATGCTGGAGTGGGGCTTGGTGAGGCTGTGGAGACTGAATGGGGGTCACTGGCAAGGATGTGGGGACCTGGTGGGGGACAGTGGCAGTGGAACTCAGGGGGCCCAGTGAGACCATAAGGGCCCGATCGGAGGGCCAGGCGAGGCCCTGGGGTGGGGGGTTGATGGTAAAACCCAGGGAGCCTGCTGAGGGAGCGTTGGTGGGGTGATGCTGTGGGGACCTGCAGCCCACGAAGAGGTGGGGGGATTGGCAGTGGCAGAACCCATGTAGTGGGGGAGGTGTGCAAGGTCAGGGGTGGCAGGGGTCCCATGGCCCTGGAGCAGTCAGTTTCTGTTATAATAATGTTATTATTAATTGTTTTGAATTGTGGCAGATTGTGTGATGGTTTTGTGGTATGGACATATTGGGCCAGATTCACACCTGATTTAACTTCACTGCAAGTGTCACCCTTGAGTCATGCAACCAAGGAGTTCTGTGGCACCTTTAAAGACTAATAAATTTATTTATCCCATGAGCTTCCGTGGGAGAAAATCCCACTTTGTCAGATGCCTTGAATTATGGTATCCTTTATCTCTGACACAGTGGTTAAAGTAAGTCATTTGGTACTGCTCATCCCTTATTGGAAAATGGCTAAGGCGTATATGAGTGGAGCTCAGAAACGAAAACTTAGACAGTCAGCAGGAACAAAAGAGCAGACACTGCTTGAAAAAATACTGAGATTGTCCATCTTTTTTGTGTATAAAGCTGATTACCACCAGCCAAGGAAAAAATACCTTGATTACCACCTGCTTGAAAAAATACCGAGATTGTCTGACTTTTTTGTGTGTAAAGCTGATTACCACCAGCCAAGGAAGGAAGTACCGACAGTAAGCCTAAACTATAAAGTGCTGTGTTTGACATGTAATATACAACTTTTCTATAACAATGATTGAACAATAGACCATCGTTGAAAATGCATACATATAGCTAGATTCAAATAGAGGGTTGGGATTGAGATTGAGATATAAGTGTAGGCCATGGTTTAGCAATGAAATTAATTTACCTACCTATTATTTAATATTTAACTTACAATTTTTAAAATATCGACATATCTCACACAACCAGGTTTTTTTACATTTTACTGCTTCATTGTAGGAACAAGCACATTGCCACCAACAGTCGCCCAGGAGTCGCTAACAGAAGAGAGAAATTGACAGTATCATTGATGATCAAACAATTAAGTACACATCACCTTCTGAAGCTGATGCTGTTCCGGTAGATACCAGTACTGGTACAGAAAATGCAGCAGTTATGCCTATGTTTAAGTTTCTACATATGTGGTCATACACAGAATTTTTGTTTTTGTGTGTATATTTTTTTGAAATTAAAAAAACACTGTTGAATTCTTTGTCATAGCTACAACAATGGTGAATAACAGCATTGATGAAAACCTTGATGCTATGCACGCTACACTCAGTACACTACCAGTACTAGAGTGTTGGACCACTGAACAGTATACAAAGTTCAAGAAGATAACGATTGGTTATTTGTTGATTCTGGGAAATTAGGATGTGGTATGTGTCGTGATGTAGCTAATATGGGGCCTGCAAACATTACCTTGTCTGACGCATGGGTTGGTGGGGCTATTAGGCCCTATGGTGTGACCAAAGCTGCACAGCAAACATCTCTTCAGAAAAGAATTCATGACCACAGAACGTCTAATGCCCACAATGGAGCTGCTAAGGTTCTAGAAGACCACAAAGCACATGCACTGAAATCTGCATTACAAACTCAGGTTCAGCAACAGTATGCTGAAACATGTAAAGTTTCTTGTACTGCTTATTATATTGCGCAGAATGACAGGCCTTACTCTGACCATCCAGACCTTATTACTTTACAGCAGTTAAATGGGGTTGATATGGGTCGTGTTTTGCATACCAATGTTGTTTGTGCTGATATAATAGACCACATATCTGTGGAGATGAAGCATAGTTTGTGTTCTAGTGTCATTTCTCAGCAATATCAAATTTCTGTTTTAATTGATGAGAGTATGAGTTTAAGTAAACTTTCTTGTCTTGTAATTTACCTACACACAACTTTTGATGCAAATATTGGTCCTGTTACATTTTTTCTTGATTAGTTGAACTAGGCAGCAATGATGCTGATGGCATGATCATTAGCTTTGCTGCAGAGTTTGCCAGCACATGGGTTCATGGAGGAATTTCTCAGAGATAATTGGTTTATGTGTAGATGGAGCCTCTGCCATGTTAGGCAGTAAGGCTGGTGTTGCCACAAAATTACAGACACGATTTCCACTTCTGATAACTTGGCATTGTTTTAATCACAGGTTGGAATTGGCCGTGGCTGATGCTATCAAATGCTGCAGTGAAGTTAATCACGTTGATGTACATTGGGTTGCCGCTAGCTGCCTCACTGTATGAGCTGTCTGGCGGTCATATGCAGCCCTCCATAGCCACTTCTTGAAAAAAAATCAATTGATTTCTCCTAGAAGGGAAAGATAAAGCAAAATTTGCTGGCATGGCAAAAAAAACTGGAAAATCCAGTTTTTGTTAAAAACTTGGATCTTAGGCCTGATGCTCTGGAGGAACTTGCAGACTTGTCCTTGGCGTTGCAAAAACCTGATGTAACGTTAACTACAGCAAGTAAGTTGATAAGTCGACAAGTTCAGGTGTTTATAGCTTGTAGAAAGTGTGATTCAGAGTTCTACCAAGAGGCTTGTGAGGCAATTGCTGCAGGCTGCTTTAAAGGTGTGTGTGTAAACATGTCTGTGAATGCTGGCAAGCAAATTGAAATTTCTAAATGTCAGTTTTACCAGGGCTTAGCAGACTGTATGAATGCTAGATTGTTGCCAGACTAAGAAAAATGTCTAAGCAGTGCTCTTGAAGCACATGACCCATCACGTTTCACTACAGAGTTGTCATCCGAATTTGGTGAACGTGACATAAAATTTTTACGTTCCAAGTTTGGAATTGCATTTAATGAAGTAAAATGTGAATAACGGGAATATAGATTGTCAGGGAGCAGTCATGAAATCTGCACCGCAGAAACTTGTGAACTGTGTAAATACAATTCCTTTTAGCACAGCAGAATGTGAAAGAGGCTTCTGTGAAATGAACATAATTTGTAACCGCTTGTGGTCTAGGCTGACGGTTAGGCACATGTCACCATTCATTATGTGGACCTCCATTTGCATTGTGGGAACCTTTAAAGTATGTCAAATCATGGTTACTTTTAAACCGGAGACCAGCAACTAGCACTCAAGGTCCCTTAAGAAAGACTGGCCTTCAGGATGAAAGTGTAGCAATGAAAATGATGAAAGTGCAGCAATGAAAATAATGTGGCAGGCAACGGAAAAATATTAATTGATTTCATAAACTGTTTTGGGTGAAATTATGTATGTTGATATTAACGAGTGTTTGTGTACCTGTGTTTTACTGCAATCAATAAATGCTGTTTTGTGTTTTTGTTTGTCTTGATTGTTTCTGCTTATGCCTTGCACTGTGTTCAATCAATTACATATCACATTTTATTTAATTATCACATTGTTAATCACATTACTTATTGTGTTATGCAATGTTGGCTAGTTTGTGACAATTGCTATAGACATAAATGATATATAAAATTGTAAATATTTTTATGGAGCAATAACTGATGTGTATGGTATGGAGAAGTGGTTGCAAATGCCTAAAAAGGCCGGGGCCCAAACATGCATGAAGGGGGCCCGGACAATATGGAAAGGGGGCCCGGGGCTTAGGAGGGTTCTGGGGCCCAGCAAATTATACTTTAACCCCTGATTAATATTACCTATGATAATGAATATTAGGTATTTGTCTTGGTGGCGGTGGTGTGCACCAACTGGAATCGAGGATTCCCAATTGCCATTTTCCAAACAGGAGTTTTGTTTGCACAATAACTGGAAAGTTTATTCGTTAATGCATTTTAATTTTACTTAGTATGGAAACTTTAAAGACATTATATTGCAATAAGTGCATCAGAAACCACTGAGAGTTGTCTGTGTGAGCTGCATAATTTTACAAGCATCAGAGAAAAAATTCCTCTTTTCAGAATCATTTATGCTGGAGTCAGTAGGTCATCTTAAAAGATATGATAGAATAATTGATGCCAACTTCTAATCCTTCCCACCAAGGTTTTGCATGCAGAGGTACTGAAGAATTGCTTTATTGATGATCACCATTATATAGGTAACAGATTTTAGGAATAAACAAGAACATGCTAAGATCTGTAGCATTTTATCATTAAAATAATCTTTCACTTTTTCTTGAGCGAGAGGGCTTAAGGGTGGTAGTGAAGCCAATGAATCCGAACTCCTGCAAGAGCACTGTTGTATCCAAAGAGCTCTGAATCCTCACTGGCCTTCTTTTATCATTCTAGCGTATTCCCAAATAAGAAGTAAGTAATAGCAATCTTGGTTCTACTCTGGGAACTTCTCTTCCTGACACTACTGATGCTTGGGTGAAATTTTCTTAATTTAGATGACTTAAAAATATACTTATTGGGCATGTTCTCTTCTCTCTATAGTACATTTACATAATCTACATGCTCAAAGGCATCTCTTTGGTATATTTACATCAAAAGGAGCGTCTGCACTTTCCCAGTACTGCAAACAGATGCAAATGTTCTGCTATGAAATTATTTGAAATATTAAAGGAGGGTTTTATGTTAGAAAATGAACCCTTACAAGCAAACAAGCAGAGACTTCTTTACCTCTTACAATACTGCAGAAAGTATTCTTTTCAGTTTTATTAAGTCTAATGCATATGCCCAATCACAAAGGTTAACAAATTATTACCCTCATTGTTTGGCCTTACTAGATCTCCCAAGGCAATTCATCCATTAAAGAAAGCCAGCAGAGAGAATATTAATGATTTTACCTCTGACACAAACACAAGCTATAATAAACAGAAAAACTTCTTTGGCATAATAACAAGAAAGATTAATTAGTATTGCATTCATATAGGAGAGAGGAGAAAGCTTAGAAATTTAAGTTTCTTATTTGTTGCTTGAGTAACAAATAAAGCCAGGCCCCTGAAAGGGTCAGTTTGAGCCGGGTATGATAGAACAGAGATGGAACTCTACCTTCTTACAAGACCCAATTCTACCACTGTTCAGCTACGGACATTCTTTTTAAACTCAATGGATGTTGTGTGGGATTGACTGTAGCATCAGGCATAAAACCTCTTTCTTAACATCTTTGGCTATGTCTACACTTGCTAAAATTAGTTTGAGTTAGTTAGTTCGAACTAACTAATCTGAACTAATTTTAATTGGTTCGAATTAGCTTAATTCAAACTAGAAAAAGTTAGTTCGAACTAAGCAAGTACCATGAATGGCACTTGCTTAGTTTGAATTAGCAATCCCCGTTCATTTCAATGCCCAGTTAGTTCGAACTAAGAAATTAGTTCGAATTAACATGGCCACATTGGCTAATTCGAACTAGTTAGTTCTAATTAAAGCCTTACTTCTGAAGCCTTATTTGAACTTATTAGTTCGAATTAAGGAAGCCCTTAATTCGAACTAACTAAAGCACAGTGTAGCCATGGCTTTAATTAGTTCGAATTAAGCCTCCTTAATTCGAACTAATTTGCCAGTGTAGACATAGCCCTTGAGTGTTTAAACAGTGAATATACCTCAGTGAAATATAAGATCATATTTATCTTTTAGGCTTCCATGCACCTTCTACTATTGGAATATGCACACTAAAATATTTGTAAAGCTATAAAATGATGGCAATATAAACAGATATGGCTGAGATGGAACCCTTTTTTACATTAATGTGCTCTGAGAAATGTAATCCCTGAAGAAAGAGAATGATAGAAAATAGTTTGTACTATATACACTTTCCCTCTGTGAATTTCATGTGGAGGTTTATCTTCTGAGTTGCAGATTAGACATAATCTCATTGTGCAGAGGAATGTGTAAATGTGAGAGTTTAGCAGAATATGTGGGCTAGTGCCTGGGCAAATTTTATATATGATTTCTTAGTCACACAGGTAATTCCACAGATGTCAAGTCATTGGTGACTGCTGGTGTCCAAGGCAGTCCTTTAATTTGGGCACCTCAATATGGATTTAGGATCTTAACTTTAGGCACCCGTTTTTAGTAGTTTGGATATTTTTATATGCGTTTATATTGTGCCAAACACAATGGAATTCTAGTCCTGATAGGATTACAATAATATAAATGAGAAATGAATGCATAAGGAAAGGTTAAAAGAACTAAGTATATACACCTTACCTAGAGAAATATTAAATGAAAAAAGGATAATACTCTAGAAATATTGAAAATGAAGCCAAATTCAGGGAGGTTGTGAATTGTTTTTAGAGAAATGATTAAAAGTATGACACAGTATAAGGAAAACTGAGACTAGACATCACAAAGTATTTCCAAAAATAAGATTCATTAAAATATAGGATAGTCCTCCAGTGGATAAGGAAGTATTCTTATTAAGAGAAGTTTGAGAAAACACTTGAGAAAGTTTTGCATTAGTAGAATTATGAACTGGAAAATCAAATAGATCTTTACAAATTAAATTCTATGTTTCCCCACGCTGTCAAGTTGCATTCAGAATCAGAAGAGTGGACTGTAGCCACAGTGAAATAAAGTTGTGCTTGACTAGAACTTTTTCTCCTTTCTTCCCTCATATATAATTCCATAAAACACAGACAACCTGCCCCCTTAGATTTAATGTTATGGCTGAAAACTCAGTTTCAATTCTCTCTCTCTATGAAAGGCTTGACAGATGGTCTTTTCTTCTATCATTCGGTATGATTTGTTAAACAATACTAGATACATTTTTATACACCCTTTCCAGGCCCTCCAACAGGAATTCCAGGGCTCAGAATAGAATAGTGCTACACTGCCTCTTCTGCCCGCACCCTGCCCACAGTCCACTCTAGGTGCTCCCACTGCTCTGTCCACTCACCACCACATCTCCCTCCCCCATTGCTTGGTCTCCCTGTTTTCTTCCACATTCCTCTTTCCCCCAGGTGGTGAGCGACATAAGGGGATGCTGAGCTGGGGGCGGGGGGCAGAGTACAGAGAAGTGTTGGTTATGGGGAGGCCAAGTTGGGCAATGGAGGTGTGGAAAAAAGGAGGAGAGACCAAATGGGGAAATGAGCTACTGAGGAGGAACATATTGGCATCAGTGAGCATGCCATGGCTGAGTGCAGAGTGGGGATGCACTGTGAGTGGAGGACATGAGTGGAAGAGGTGGGACAGGGAGCTATCCTCTCCGAAAAGAAACTTTCACTCTGCCACCCATGGCCCAGGCCCCCTTAAAATTCCCAGACCCCTGGGCAATTGCCCCCTTTGCCCACCTCGCCAGCGGACCTGATCCTTTCACACAAGAAGTTACAGTATAGATAGCAAAATACTACTGTGCACGCATGAGCTACATAAATGTTAGTTCTCACAACTTTATACTTAGTCAAATGATTTGGTCTAAACTTTAGTTTTCCTTAGCTCTCAAGGAAATAGAAAAATGCCAAATTGATTTTTCTACCTTCAGCCACTGAATTACCCTGGTGAAAATTTCAGAGATGCCAACCTATACTTTAAAGATAGACATATACATTATTATAGGTACCATATAATATATTTAACACGTAGTAGAATCCTGCTAATTTGCATGAATGACTGGAGTAGCCACTGCAAGTTACTAAATTTTACAAATTACAAAACAGAGTGAACAAACAAAAAAAAATCAAGACTAATGCACTATTAACTACATAATTCATTTCACAAGTGTCATTTAGATGGAATTATTTAAAAATATACTTATTGCAAATGATTATTATTATTATGGAAATATTTTTTCATTGGTTCATGCATAAATGATAAAATAAACATTTATCAAGGTTTACCAATAAAAATCTAATCCTTCCATGCCTATTTATGCTTTAGGACAGAAATTTTCTGTTAAAACCACAAAAATTCCCAAGGTAAAAATTGTGTAAATTGTTTTCTAAAAATATAATAATAGTATGTTTAGGGTTGTTTTCCCATCTAGGTCGGTAACAGGAAAGTTAAGAAAAAACAAATGTACCATTGAGGAAAGCACTAATGGGTTAAGTTGTCAATAGATGGTTTAGCTATCATATATGGCTTATGTATAACTGACAATCAATGAAATGGCTGATCTTGTGTTCTTGATATAATTGAAAAGTAACTGATAATTGTCTTTTTCCATATATGTTATTGCTTTAATAGTAATTGTTAATCACAAGGTATGCTTTTGGTTCAAATAAAAGTTTTAATTAATACACCTAAGTGTTTCAACCCAAGTTGATTAATGGAGTTTACAGTAGCCAATGGGAATTATTTGTGTATACTGCAGGTGTAGTCAATATGTTGGATACACCTACACTAAATGGTGGAGGCAGGACTTGGGCTTGCTTGGTAAAAGCATGTTTGTGATAGGATGATGTGTGGATTACTTTGAGGTGCATGATGGAGCTGTGCTTATGATATGAGGAGAGCTATGTTTTGCACTGTCTGATGTGTGTGAGGAAAAGGAAGAAGTGAATGTGTATTGTCAGTACAGAATTCAATGCAAAATTGTGTAGATTATGTGGGTAGCATTTCCAATGGCATTTACTACAAAGGTTATTATTAGCAATGAAGTGGAACATGAGAGAATTCCAATGCTTTATTAATAGTAAAGTGTAGGTTGAGATGGTATCCTGGAAACATGAGGGAGCTGTAAAGTCTGTAAAGTGGTTTGTAAATTGCATACGTGAAGTATTCTTTCTGGAGAGTTAGCTAAGTGTGTGAGTGTATGTCAGGATTTGGAACCTACCGAATCTTAAAGTGTTAGTGTACTTTGGAAGCATTAGGATATGTCTACACTGCTGCAGCAGCAGGGATTGATGCAGTGGCACCAAGTGAGAGTGTCAGTCAACCAGAGGATGTCTTCTATCAATGCAGTGCCACAAAGCTGCCGCAACATGTCAATGTAAGTACATTGATGGGAGATATGCAAGCTATGTTGTGTAGCTTGCATATCTCCCATCAATGGTCACCGCCATTGTAGACCACTCCTAAGATGGGAGCCTGTGGGTGACAATGAAATTTATAAAAGGAGGTGAAGAGCTTCCACATTTTGTCCCTATGGTGTTGGCAGAGTAAAAAGTTTATATACTGATGGGGCCTATTGGAGTCCTACTGAAAGATGGTAAAGTCAAGGTTCCACAGGCAATCTTAACTGTGCATTACTTGGTTTTTAGAAGTTTGAGAATTATTTGACATAGCATTGTGCGTGAGGATGACATTCCACTACACAATCCTAACTCTGCATTACTGTAGGTTTTAGCTATTGTGTTTCTTAGTTTGTTGAACAGGAAAAAATGTTATTGGCAGGAGTTACCTGTCATTTAGGCAGTTTTACATACAATGTCCTGCAATTTGCACAAAGAGCCAAATCAGCCTGTAGTCAGCATCCCATATCATATTGTACTCCTTAATGTCTTGCAAAATTCTGCAACCTCATGATCCAGGAATTACCCAGAACCCACATGCTGGCAACCTTGGCAGCACACAATTCTCCATCAGTGGGTCAAGATTCCAAACATCTGCACTGTGCATCTTTAGAAACACCACATTAACCTGCCCCTCGATCAGGAAGTAACCACTTTCTCCCCTTCTATCTCTCTCCCCCCGCCCCGCCCCCAGCTAGAAAAAAATCCAATTTTCCTCAAACACTCAATCTAAGGCTTGTCTGCCATCTGTCCTTATTGCCCAATGCTCCGTAACTGTACAGCCTCTGCTCTTCCTCCATCTTCTCCCCGCCACCATAGAGTTCTCTTTCTCTGGCTCCTCCCCAACTCATATAACAAAATTTTGGTTAGACTGGCTGCTGATTATACTGGTGTGTTCACATTAAACCTCCTCCTAAGGGATAAATGAAAACGTTTAACTGAGAACTGTTGCTGCTTGCCACAAATTAACAAGTCTTTACTGTACAGGTGTACAAAGGTTTAAACTAGAAACACTGGAGATGTGTTCACTAGGGACAATAGCATCTGCATATTCCCTTGAACTACTCAGGCTGTTTAGAAATCCTCTTGCAATTTTTTTTCTTTATTAGTGCATGTAAAGGAATGAACATGTTCTTAAATACCACTCACAATCTGGGTCCCCGTAACAGGCTCCTTTTTCCACTCTTTTGGACCATAATGGGCTGGATGCTTCCAAGATTATAAGCACCACTGTGTTACGTAACTGGGTCTCCTCCACCAGATCACAACTACAATCTTGTGCAGCAACATAAAATTGGAAGTAAACTTTCCCAGTAGTCCACTCTCTGTGACAGAGAGGGCAAGATCTCATCATCTAGAGATCCCTTGTCCTAGCCCCTGCCAGCCTTTTCAAGTCTCCACTAGACCTTTCCCCACCATGATGAAGCACACTTGATTGGACAGTCTCTATAGCCACCACCAACTATAATTCCTAAATATCTAATGGCTATATTGTTTTGTTATGCCCTGTGTTTTTCAGGTTATGAACAATGCCTTTCTAATATTCATTTCCCTGATACTTTCATTAAATAGTGTACTGTAGCTTCTTTCCCCTTTCTTTATCAAAGTCCTTACCCATAAAAAGTGAACAATTATTTCTTCTACCTTACAGTGCATATACCATCTCTGTGTTTGTTTATTCAAAAATACTTTTGTTTAAACCACAGTGCCCAGTTAATACTCTAAATAAAATCACTTCAATTTTTCCTATCTGGGCCCTGAAGTAGTTCATTATTAAGATTAAGATTCTGTCAAGGGTATTTTTAGTGAAAGTCAGGGACAGGTCACGGGCAATAAACAAAAATTCACAGAAGCCATGACCTGTCCCTGACTTTTATTAAAAACATCCCGGAGGAGGAAGAGGAGGGAAAACAGAACTACCAAGGATAACAGCTGTTCGAGCCCTACCCTAGAAATCATGGAGATCCAGGAAAGTCATGACTAAATCATATCCTTAGCCTTAATCCTTAACCCTAGCATACAATCCCCTTAAATATTTCTGTGCTAGGCTTTTAAACTCCTGTTTAGTGTTAAGGTATTTCTATCCCAGTCCTTCCATTTCTTATAGCACATTTAGCTGCTGTGTCTGCCATTTCATTCCTTGTTATCCCAATAGGCACAGGACTCAGGGCTTGTCTTTATGTACAACCTCCAGTGGCACAGCTGCACTGGTGCAGATCAGCTGCCGCAGCACTACAGTAAAGACGCTACTATGCTGACGGAAGAGCTTCTCCTGCTGGCATAGTCACTCCATGGGAGGCAGTAACTATGTCTGCAGGAGAAGCACAGTGGGTCTGGTGGATGTAACTGCGTCACTCAGGGGTATGGATTTTTCACACCTCAGAGTAACGTAGTTATACTGTAGGTCTGTAGCATGCACCAGCCCTGAGAAAGGTCAATCTTTAAACAGCTGACGCAATGCAACTTTAGCTATAGTGGTGCTGGTGTACCATCTTTATAGTGAGTACTTGCTTCAACTATTAGCAGAGTTTGAACATAGGACCTTTAGTAGTAGACTGTTTCCTCTAATGCGGACTAGCCCTGGGGTAAAAACTGTCCTAAGGAGGGCTGCCATGTACCTTTTTTTAAAGCAATGTTTGGCTTTCCAAAATTAAAAAGAAAAGTATTCTTAGTTTTACTGAAAAACACAGCATTCCTAACTTTACAGCACTGAACAGAACAGACCATCTTGTAAATGCAGAATTTGCCATCATCCTAATATGCCCACTCGGCTATCTTTTGTGCCTTACTATATTGACATTTATTTCAAAGCAGTTTGGCGAGAATCCAAGGAGTTTCCAGATGCTGTTTCCCAGAGACACTCACAGATTGTCTCATGATAGCAGACTGCAGATCAAGATTAAAAAATGATTCATCATAAACCAATTTAGGTGCTCCATTTGATTTTTATTTTATTTAACATGTGTACACTTCTACAGGGATTTTTTCACAGTTGGATTCCTTGGCTATTATATATTCTGTCTAAATTACAGCCAAAATATTTGACCCCATCCTAGACTCTAACATTAGTAGCTGCTAGTGTATTTGAATCTAGATTTCACCATGCCAGCATCTGAAGTGTGAAGAGCTGCTGCCTACATATTCTGTTGAAAAGTGCCAATGAGCACATAGGGGATATGACACTGAACACATGTCCAGGATTGTCACAAGCCAAAATGAAGATAATTAATCTCAATTCCCTCCCGAAACATAACAGTTTGAAGGGAATAAAGAACATTATCATATGATCAATGGACTGGAGTTTTCAATTGGACAATTTCTGAACTCCAGCTGTAATGCTGTGAAAATGCTGAGAAGGAATGTTGAATAAAAATAATAATCTGTATTTCTAACACACTGTCCTTCCATGAATCTACAGATATAAAAGAGCAAAATCTTACAAAGGCTGTGTAGGGTAGAAGAGCATCTTCCCCATTTTACATGCCTATATATTCAACCATCATATGGAACTGAGCAGAAATATATTAAATACTAAATTTTCTCTCTTAAATCAAGGATACATCTCAAGATCCAATTATTAACACAGCTCTCCTGAGGCAATAAAAACATTCTAGGTTGGACTCTAAAACTATCTGAGCACTACTGAAGGGAAACAAGTTATCTCAGGGAGCAGTATGACTTTTACAAGAAGTCTGGGCTAGCTCCGGCTTCAGGTCCTGAGGTCAGATATTACATAAGGGGTTAGGACTCCCTTTAGTGGTGAAGGATCAGGCTGCCCTGTTGTTGGATTTCACCAGTCTTCCTTTATGAGTGCTGAGAACAGAGGGTAGGAATAAATTCTGCCAGTGCAGGATTGAAATAAAGGAGGGCATATAAACTGTCCCCCTTTACACAAGATACAGCGCTATGTGAAGGTAGCCAGCGTGTGGTGTTGAACCTTCCTGAAATATGTGGGTAAAATATGTGGGTAAAAAGTCACTCAATTTTCTTTTTTAAATGTTGTAATCTTTTGCTCTATGATGTTTTTGGATTGGACATCTTTGAAGAAAGTCTGAGACAGCCTATGAAGCTTGGTGTATTTGCTCTCTACTTCGATAGCTTGAAATAAAAAAATCCCTTACTCCAGGGAGGGTAACTTTCTATTCACAAATTCAAGGGATGTCTGTTTTTTTGTTGTTGGGCCTGTTATACCCTGCCTTGCAGAAAACATACTGCATATAATATGGTATTGCTTCTGGTATTATTCAACATTTCTATTCTCAGAACACAATCTACATAATTAGCAAATAGCATGACTTTTGCATCTAGCACCCCAGGAGGGTAGAGATATTGTACTCTTGCCATCATTTCACATGCCAACTTCTAAAACACTGAAGTGATAATAACATACTTTCAATTTAATAATGGTAATAGGTGTGCTGAATTCCCTGTGCAGTAAAATCAAACGAAACAAAGGAATGCTATGAATTTATTAAGACAAGTGAAGCCTCACATTTAACTTAAATGTCAAGTAAATTTTTTGAAAATTTTAATACTTCAAGACAGTCACAATAGCTATTCTGTCACCCAGAGTAATTGCAAGACAAAAGGGTTACATAGCAAACTTCTTATAAAACAATCCATAGAGAATTCAAAAAATGATTGTGCACTGAAGTTATAGCTTCCCCCCTCTCTCTGCATTGTTGAGCACACACTTATAAGCAAGTCTTAAACCTTAATTCCAAGATACAAGAAAAGCTGGCCTCGATAGTTACCCAAAACCAAATCATGCTGGTTCTTCTCAGTTTTTGCTTCCAAAACACACCTCTTCCTCGCTATTGCCATTGCTACAATCTTTCTCCAAGCCTTTGTGATGTCATGCATTAACTACTGAAGCCTCTTGTATCTTAGCCTATTTTTCAGGTCTCTGTTATCCAAGATGTCACTGTAAAATTATCTTCCTCTATTGCTGCCATTACCCTTCTGGCATCTCCCCACTGGCTTACATTCCTATTGCTCTTCCTCTCACAAACTATTTGCCTTCACCTACTAGATCCTCTGCCCTGCTGAATCTACTCCTGCCAACATCTCTACACATGTCCCTTACTGACATCCTTCTACCAACTCAAGTCACCTTGACCATTATAGTTTTATGTCTTCTTGGAACCACTAGACTTCCTTTTCCTTTGCATATAGTTATTTCACTCATGAACTCTCCTCATAAACCATTTCCTGTTCCACCACTAATATTTTCTTGAGCGCTTCCTATTGCTTTGTCTGTACTGTCAGTAAAAACAAACAAAAATACACTTCTATTAGAAGAATAAAATAAATAACAGCTCAGATGATTTATACATTCTGTCAACTCTTCTCAACACATTGACTATTTCCAAGTTACTTGTATTAGTACTTCCAAAAATGTCATATTTTATAATCCAAACTGAAGATTCACTGGCAATGAAATGTCCTCTTTGAACATTATGTCATCTCAGAGATACTGTAGTTAATACTAAATCATGTCCGTTACATGGGAGGAGTAGCATAATCAGTGCTTTCTTTGTAAAAAAAAAAAAAAAAAAAAAAAAATGCCAGTACTGTGACACTGTCCATATTTAGGGGACCATTTATGATACTATTTCACATTAATATTGCATAATTGAAATAATCCATAGGAATTATGCCGTGTTTCATACCAATAGAAAAGTTGTAATTTGCTGGGAATGATTTTATGCTTTATGTGTAGAAATTCCATCTGTATTAGAAGTTAGGAATATGTCTGTTATATCTATATTTCAATCTGTGTAATCCTGGGAAACTCTCCAGTCCGGATGTTTACGGCCATTGTCTCCTTAATGGCCAGTTAAGGAAGCTCCCAGGTACAATGGGCCCAGGGAGAAACCTGCTGAGCCACGAGGACTTAACCATGTGACTCAACTCTATTTTGATTTGCAAAGGCTCCACGTAGTATGGGGAAAGCCAGAGGTGATAAAAGGCAGCTGCCCCAACTCCATCTGGCCTTCAGCCTCCAGTCTACAGCCATCTCTGTAACTATTCATCTACAACTGGACAAAGGACTGAGGCCCACCCAAGTGCTGAGTGCCCACAAGAGAAACTGATTGTGCCCCAAAACTGCTTTTTATGGACTCTAAATCATTTGTATGTATGTGATTCACTTTGACTCTAACATCTTTCATATTTTGTTTCTTTTTATATTAAACCTTTAGTTGTAGTTACTAAAGGATTGGTGGGAAGATCCAAACCTATATTGTTCTGTGTAATGTGGCTGGCCCTTTGGGGTCAGAAGAACCTATTTCTTTAAGGGACTGTGCAGCTAGATGGGAGCCAGAGAAGCTGGAGTGCAATAAAGGGAGCTGTTTCTATTTTGGCACGCTTTGTGGTGACCTGTGTGGGGACTGATAGGGAGCCTGGTTTAAGTACCACCCATCAGTGTTTGAGAAGTTTGACTCTTGGTTTTGCAGCTTGCCCTGATTTTTGCACATTCAGGAGGTTATCCCAGGAGGCCCCGAGTACTCAGCCCGATCTGGCCCTGACCCTGGCCCTGGCCAGGAACCTGCGGCTGCTGGATTCAAAGCTAAAGACCTGTGGCTGGCAGCAACAGGAGTCAGGACTGCCTCGCTGTGAAAAAAAAGGTGCCAGTACTCTGTACCAGTGCGTACTATCACAAAAAAAACACCGAGCATAATAATACTAGAATGGATATAGAGGAGAGGCTATACATCTTATTTTTGAATGTGAGACTGTGTCTATCCTTGGCAAGTAAAAGTTCTTCATTATGCTGGGGGAAAATATTATGATAAACATTTCAGTTCTGTGGATTTTATTGTAACTGTAGATGCTTTGTTAAAACTCTGAACTAATGCAAACTCCTGGAAAAGCCAAGGCTTTAGCACCTTCATCTAACCAGAGGTGTCAAACTCATCTGCAATGGTGGGCCAGATTTGACTTACATTCCATAAATCAAAATATTAGGGTACTCTCGCGGCTGTGTATGTGAAACTGCGCTTTGAGAGACCACTCTCTCTCTCTCTCTCTCTCTCTCTCTGTTAAGGAGAGAGTGTGGTCTCATGAAGTGCAGTTGCAGTTGTGATGGACCAACACCTGATACTCTCGCTGCATAATTGAGCGCTGGGTATGTAAGACCACCCACCCTCTTTCTCTCTGTTAGGGAGAGAGCCTGGTCCCACAGAGGACAGTCATGGGGCGGATGGAAGAGATTCACGGGATGCATCCAGCCTGCAGGCCGCATGTTTGACATCCCTGATCTTATCCTTTTGTGCCTCTGCTTTGCAAATATGTTTCAACAGACTCCTGGTAGCCTTCATGCATTAAGAGGTACACGTCTTTGTCTATGGATTGGCTTTCGGCAGTTTTTATTTACTGCCCACTAATAAATTAGAAAATTTTACTGATATTGATCACATTAAACTTGTAAATTAGAATACCTTTTTGGGAATCTGAGCTCAGCAACTATCAATCTAATTGTTAATGAATAGAAAACTTTCAATTTACAGTTTGAGCTGAGTAAGAGTTCATACATTTTAATTTTTTGCTAACAAATATTCATACTTACAATATTATTAAGAGTTGCAATTTTGGTAACCCAATTGTTCTCACACACCAAAAATGCATGGACAATTATAAGTTGCAATGCTGGCACTTTTAAAATGGATCACAAGCTACACAAAATTCCCAATCTATGAAACTCAATAGACCCACTTTTGAAATTGCTTTTGTATTATTGATCACTACAACCTGAGTTAGAAATCTGCTACTGCATGGCAAAATGACAGATCTGTTCTTCAATCTACATCACTATCATGGCTGTACAAATGTTTTAGAACCAATTTAAGGGCATATGTGATTTACTAATTCAGGATAATATAAATTACATTAAACTGTTTTCTCGAGGTCAAATGATGCCACCTGCAACTCACACTAAGTAGTATTTACTCCACTGATACCAGTGAGACCAACTTGAGTAAACTACTACTGTGTTTGAGTGATAGTGGTATAATTTGGCTGTAAGTGAGCAAAGTAAAATAGCATACATATTGGTGTCAAGTTCCAGAGGGGTAGCTGTGTTACTCTGTAGAGAGCAGAAATAACAAGAGTCCTGTGGTCCTTAAAGACTAACAAAGTTCTGACAAAGTGGGTTGGAGCCCATGAAATCTTATGCCCAAAGCAGTTGTTAGTCTTTAAGATGCCACAGGACTCTTGTTGTTTTTGCATACATATTGGGTTTCAATAACTTGACACATTACGTGGTTTACATTAAAATGCAATAATAAAAGCTTAAAAAAGAAAGAAAATATATTTAAGACATATAAAGGCAAAGATCTGTTGCATTATGTTTTATTTGTTTCTGGTAATACCCACAAAGTGCTAAGTGCTGTACAAGGACAAAAAAATATGGTCCCTGCCCAGAAGAGTTTCATTTTAAAATGACGAAACAGAGTGGGGAATAGGGATAATTGGGAAGGTGCAGCATACAAATAAAACAGTCAGCTAGGAATCCTGACTATACAATATTACAACATAAATTATGTTTGTTTTTCCTCTCTCTTTTAATTTGGAAAATAAATAGATCAGAAGCTTGCATGCTAATTCATCCATCAATGGCATAACAACTTTATCCTCTGTAAAACGAAGAAATAATGCAAATTAGTTTGGCAACTTAGTCTCTGTGCACACATTCACATGGTTTTTCAACTGAGACATTCAATCTTATGCCACATTCAGCAGAAAAATATTACATGCTGTGCTTTTGTACACAGCCGATTCAAAAAAAATCAGAAATATTCCGTTTTGCTAGGCTGTTGAATTATTGCTTTAACATCCCGATATAAGTTTAGTTTGCAAAGAATATGATGAATAATTGAATATTTGTACTTCCCGATACTGCTTTCAGTGATTCATGTCCAGTGAGGATATTATAGCTACAGAAATGAAATGCCCTTATGATTCAGTTAATATTCTTACACTATCTCCACACGAGGTTAAAATCTCTTTGCATCTCTATAGTGCTAACTAGTAAAATATGTCACTGATTGCTAGGGAGAACACAAGTGATACTCTTGAACAGCTTCAAGGGCTCACTCACCAAGAGGAAGAGCTGCTGAAGAGTGCTAATTAAATAACTTGAAACAGGTGGTAACACCTCCATGCATCTAAATGTAGTCAAATCGACACTGAAGCTGAATAAAAGAGTATACAGCCAGAAGGCAACACGGATTCAATGTCAAATGTCAAGGGGGAGTGAAAGTAGTGGTTCTAATTTAAGAACAAAGCTTTTTAAGTAGGCAGATAATTATTGCTTCTTGGGACAACTCATTGATTATTTTTCTGTAAAAGAACTGAATCTGCAGGCTTTGGGTTACTGGAACAATCACTTTAACTTGACTATCTACTTTTTTTCTGCTAACATCCACCAACTACAATATATATTTTTATTTATATAAAAGTATTGGGATGAGGATCCACTAGAGAAAGAGAGGTAGCTCTTCAGCTGATGTAAATTGTCAAAGCTCCACTGTAGCTATAACAATAATTTACATTCACTGAGTACCTATCCCAAAATGTCTAGAGTACAATAAGCACATTAGGGTACTTGGGTGAAAGAGGGTGAACAAGAAAGAGAAAAAATTAATATTACAGTTGGATAGATCAAATAACTGCAGTGTTGTAGTAGCTGAATATGAAGCGCATCATAGAAGAGAATTGCTGTTTACAGCCTAAGTTCAGAAAAGCTCTTCAGCATATGTTTAAAGCCACCCACATTCAAGAAGGATGCTTCAAGCACACACTTCACAGTACACATTAGCTTTTGTCCCATTGATTTCAATATGGGATATTCAGGTGTTTCGTACCTTTCCCAAATTTGAAATTTTTCCTGATTTGGAGCCTTTAAGGAGATACATCTCATCAGTTTTGAGAAGAGACTACTGAATATTTTTGTGTTGAAGAGAAGGCCTACCTACCTTGATTCCAAAGGCCATAAAATGCTGGTGTGATTATGGACAGAATTATTAGTCTTTATATTATGGTAACGTAGTGCCTAAATGTGCAATAGAAAGGTAGCCCCTGCCCTGAATCTAAAGATAATGAGAAGAATCATTGAATGATAAAGAATATTGGCTCAAGGATTACAAACAAAGATTAGTTGTTACCAGTGCTCTGTTAAATAGGAAAAAGACATAGTTTGGGTTTAGTATAATTTAATATCTTTACAAGTCTCCAAAAACTAGGAAAAAAAGTAATGCTTTAAATATTTGCTGAAGGTGTGAAGTTAGAAGCTCACTTAAATGTGGTTTTATCAAGATACATTAAGTGGACATTCATTTGGAGAGGAAACAATCTCATGGGCAAGTATAAAAACATCAACGAAATCATAGCAAGTATAAAAAAGTGACATTATAGTGACCATAATATAATACAATTTAACATTCTTGCGGGGGTTGGAGTGGAAAAACACCAAAGCAGTCCATTATGGGACCATTTAATTTCAGAAAGCAGAACTACACAAAAATGAGGAAGTTACTTAAACAGAAAGAGAGGGTTACTCAGCTGACGCAGTAACTGAGATTCTTCAAGATGTGTGTTCCTATGGGTGCTCCACCTTAGGTGTTGGCGTGTCCCTGCATTGTTGATTGGAGATTTTGCTAGCTGTGCTCATCTGGGTCACACATGCAGCATGGTTGTCTCGGAGCACCATTAGCACCCTTTTTGACACATGAGCAACCCGACCTCCTCAGTTCCTTCTCTACCATGAAGTCCTAGTATATAATCGGAGTAAATGAGAGGAAGATGGGGGACACACAGGGACACATATCTTGAAGAACCTGAGTTACTGCACAACGTGAGTAACCCTCTCTTCTTCTCTGAGTAGCGTCCCTGTGGGTGTACTACCTTAGGTGACTTCCAAGCCCCTAGTTGGTAGGCTATATTGACAAGAGAATAGAGAGATTGACCATGGCATCTGTACACAATGCTTGATCAATTGCAAAGTGTTTGACAAAAGTATGGGGAGATGGCCATTAACGGTCTTGCTGATTTCAGTAATTGATATGTTCTTTTAAAAGGCTGTAGAAGTGGATAGATCACTCGTAAATGTGTTCTGATCTATTGTGGTGATTGAATACCTGATTGTTCATCTCATGTATAGATAAATCTTGAGTTCCAATTTGATAGCCTTTGTGCTGATATGGCTGTATCTTCCATCAATCCTCAGTGGATATAAGGAGTTTGGAAATGGATCTGAATTCTTTTGTTCTGCCAAGATAAAATGCCAAGGCACCCTGGACATCTAGAGTGTGGAAAAGTACATTTTGGGCATTTGAGTGTGGTTTTAGATGGACAATAGGCAAGTGGATAGGTTGATTCAAGTGGTATGATGATATGGGGATAAATTTAAATTGGGGATAAGTTTTGGGTGGGGCCTCAAGGTGAGCTTATCTTTATGAAAAATTGTGTAAAGTGGGTTTGCCATCAAAGCTTCTAGCTCACCCACAAGTCTTGCGGATGTTATTGCAACCAGGAATGCTACCTTCCTGGATGTGTGTGTAAGGGAACAGGTCACTAATAGCTCAAATGGAATCTTGGCAATCATTCTTTGGATAAGATTAAGGTGGTGTAGGGAGTTGTATTTCTGGGTATAGATTTTGTATACCAGTCCTAAAACGCTTGAATATGTGAAAACTGTGTTATTACTCATAAGGTTGTGGAATGTTGTGATGGAAGCTAGGTGTACCTTTAAAGAATTACTTGTCAGACTTGTTTCTTTTAAGTTGAGAAAATAATCAAGAATGGTTGTAATAGGTTCAGATGCTGGAGAGATTTTGGTCTGTTGGCACCAGGATGGTTTTCTGCTGTGTAATAGCACGTGTTTTACTGGTTCTGATCATTGCAGCTCCTCTTGTTGGAATGTATGAGGAGCAAGGTAGTCAAGTGTAGTCTGTGGGGATCTGGGTGAACAATATGTCCACTGTTCTGGGACAGATGGCCTTTTTGGGTGGCAAATTGGTGTTTGGGCAAACATCTGCTCTGAAATGTTGGGGAGGTTGTGCAGGCCCTCGATCAAAGTTAGGGCTTAGAAGGAGAGACCTGGGATATTGAAGGCTGTTGGTTGGGTTGCCTGCAGTGTTGTTGATATTGTCTACTGTGGGGTGGGTCTTACTTTCTGTTTTGTTGGCAGTATTGATATTAATATTGATACCTAGAGTTGTAAGCTTGGTATCTAAATAATCTCCTTGTTCTGGCAGGCATATATATGACAAATGTGCGCAGAGTGGCATGGGAACCCTTGGAAGCATGCATGATCTGATCAGTTTTCTCTGCAAAAAGCTTCTTATCAAAGGGGTGATCATCAATTGTTGCCTGAAGTGACTTGGGAAGATCAGCTGAGTGTAATCATGAGAATCTTTGGATCATGACTACTGCCAGGCAATTGTTTGTGCTGTGGTGTCCATTACATCATGGGTGTCTTGGAGTACCATTCCGGATATTAAGTCTCCTTGCTGTATGATCACCTGAAATTGTTATCTCTTGTTCTCAGGTACATCTTCAATAAAATTGACTAATTTAGTGGAATTGTTAGGCTCATAATTAGCTATAATGCTGCATAATTCCCCACTCTTAATTGTAGGCTGATCTGAAAGAGGAGGTAAACAGTGAGATGGCAAAATTTGCAGCTGATACAAAACTGCTCAAGATAAGTAAGTCCAAAATAGACTATGATGAATTACAAAGGGAGCTCACAAAACTGGGTTACTGGGAGACAAAATAGCAGATGAAATTCAATGTTGATAAATGGAAAGTAATGCTTATTGGAAAACATAATCCCAACTATACATATAACATGTTGGCTCTAAATTAGCTGTTACAACTCAAAAAAGATCTTGACATCATTGTGGATAGTGCTCTGAAAACATCCACTCAGTACGTAGCAGCAGTCAAAAAAGCTAACAAAATTTGGGAATCATTAGGAAAGGGATAGAAAAAAACAGAAAATATTGGATTGCCTCTTTATAAATCCAAGGTATGTCTCCATCTTGAATACCGAGTGCACATCTGGTCACCCCATCCCCAAAAAGATATAGTGGAATTGGAGAAAGTACCAGAAAGGGCAACAAAAATGATTAGGGGTATGGAACAGCTTTGTTCTAAGGCGAGATTAATAAAACTGTGACTTGGAAAAGAGATGACTGAGGGGGATATGATAGAGATCTATAAAATCACATCTCAAGTAGAGGAAGTAAATAAGGAAATGAAAAGTAAATAAGGAAATTGCTGGTGCTCCAGCTGTTTAGGGAAGCCCCCAGGCCTCACTAAACAGCTGGAGCACCGCGTGAGCAATTGCCGGCGCTCCAGCTGTTCAGCCAGGAGGGAGCGCGGGGCTCCCTCCTAGCCAGGACTGAGTGGTCCTGGCCGAAGGGAGCCCAGCGCTCCCTCCTAACCTGACCGAGCGGTCGAGGTCAGGATGGAGCGCGGGAGACCCACACTCCAGCTGCCGAGCTGGAGCACGGGTCTCCTGCTCTCCCTCCTGGTAGGGACCGCAGGGTACCGGCTAGGAGGGAGAGTGGGGCTCCCTTCTCCCCGAGACCCGCGCTCCAGCAGCCAAGTAGCCGGCAGCTGGAGCGCAGGTCCTGGGGAGAAGGAAGCACGGGGCTTCCTTCTTTCCAGGACCACTCCGGTCTCGGGGAGAAGGAAGCCCCACGGTCCCTTCTCCCTGGGATCCCCGCTC
>ML685769.1:3960638-4041427 GCA_007922175.1 Pelusios castaneus | reverse complement strand
TCAGCAGCCGGCAGCTGGAGCGCGGGTCTCCCGCTCTTCCTCCTGGCAGGGACCACTTGGGTCCTGGGGAAGTTCTCCCCAGGACCCGAGCGGTCCTAGCTTGAAGGGTTCCCTTCCGCCCGGGACCTGAGAAGTCCAGGGCAAAAGGAAGCTCCATGCTCCTTTCTTCCCCGGACCGCTCAGGGGTTTGCTGCCCCGAGGAGAGCCAGCCCCATGTGGGGCTGGCTCTCCCTGGACCGAACTAGTCAACTTAGAGAATCTAGTGTAGACTCTCTAAGTCGAGTTAGTAAGACCCACTTTAAGTCGACTTAGGAGTCCTGTGTGGACTCTCTAAGTCGATTTAATAAGGTCGACTTAAAGTCGACTTATTAAAGTTGACCTAAATTCGCCAGTGTAGACATAACCTTAAATGTCTCTTGCCTTTGTTTGTCAGAAGCTAGGAATGGCTGACAGGGGATGGATCACTGGAGGATTACCTTTCTGTTTCCTCTGAAGCACCACTGTCAGAAAACAGGATACTGGGCTAGATGGACCATTGGTCTGACCTACTATGGCCTGTCTTATGTTTAATATCGATTAGGGGACTGTATAAATCAGTGATCTTAGAGGAATTGGAGGCAGCACATTGAACATGAAATGAAATACAATGCTACCACTGAAAGGCAGTGCTATGGCATGCTGGAGAGATCAAAAAGAGTTGTTACATCCAGCACCAGGGATATAATTACTTCTCTGTGCAGAGTGCTGGTGAAGCAATAGAAAGAATTGTGTGTGTGGTTAATATACACTAGAGAAAAAAACAAATAAAACCAGTGAAACAGCATGGTAATTCTTTATAGATAGCTGAGAGGAATTAATAAAATGGAAAGGGTTTCAGTAGTTACTGAAGGTACAATATGCAATGGCCTAAAATTAAGAAAATAAAAATGCAGACTAAATAATGAGATGCATTTTTAGTGAAGTGAATTAATAGCATAACCTGCCAAGGCAGAGCCGGGGGATCCTCATCCTGGGTACTGTTCAAGGCAAGAGCTTGACAAGGGATGGAGGTAATAAGAGAGAGAGGGCTGTAGAAATCTATAAATAACTCAAGTGTTGGGACAGACAATCTGATCAACAAGCATGTTACTAACCATGTAATCTATTAATGTAAGTATTGAATTGGACAGCATGTTTCAATTTACAATAAAGGGCGCTCCAAAGATACGTTCAGCTGGCAAAAAATGTTAGAAAGAACTGACACTGAAAATAAAAATAGGGTTGGTGATACAGGGTGAGATCCTGCTCCCACTGAATCCAAAAGGAATTTGTAACCTCTGACTTCAATAACACAACAAAATGATAGGGCAGTAAATGGAAAACAGAGTGTAATGCAAATAAATGTGAAATCAGTCTAATTACCATGAATCAAATGGCCAAGTACTTTTCATATATTACAAGTAGGTAAGGTAGTTATTGTACATGTATTAATATGAGAGCTTGCATCAATACTTTTCAAATATAATTACAGTAAGATGCAGAGGCAAGTATGTGGCCATGTATGAAGGATGAGTAATGCAGAGATTAGAGTGCTGACCTGGAACTGGATATACCTGAGATAAATTCCCTTCTCTGACAAAGACCTGTGTAATCTTGGGCAAGTCATTTAGACTCTCTGGGCAAGGTCCGCAAAAGGAATTTAGGGTTCTCCCTCCCTTTAGGCATCACAGATCTCCTCAAACCACCATCTGGCTGCTAGGCACCTGAGGTTTTGCCGGCAGGCATGCACGAAGCCACACAAGTCAATGGTGCCGGTGTGTTTGTAGAAGTGTGTGTGTGTCAGGCAACATGTAATTGTGGCTAGTGGGTGAGGCACAAATAAAAGATTCTGGGGGGAGACATGGGACATGTGACCACCCCGCACATTGCCTCTGCTTCCATTCCCTGATTCACCTCTGCAGGCATTCTGCAAGCAGATAGCAATGCCTGGACTGCAGCAGCAGGGAAGGAGAAGCAGCCCCATGGTGCATGGGGGAGGAGCTCAACTGGCTTACCTGCAGTTAGCCACCCTGTTCTTACTCCCTCCCCAAGCTGCAAGGACACATGGAGAGTGCAACTGCCTGGGAGAACATGGCCTCCTCACTGTTGGGCATTGTGGCCAGAGGCACCCTGTGAAATCTGGAGGGATACATAATCCTGCATGTCCCCTCCCACATCACCTATACCACAGCCAAAGTGGATTCCTTGGCCCCTTCTCCCCTACCCATGCACTCCCTTTGTGACTCTAGCCCCATGAACACATCCACCTCCTGCTTCTCCCAGGAACTTGGTGCAAATGGTCACCTATCTCTGGTGGCTGCACTTAGCTCACCGGGAACTAGCTGTGTAGCCTGGCCTCCTCCTCTTCCCCCCAGCTGCCACTAGCACCTGTAACACCATGATCAGCTTCCCTGCTGCTAAGTGCAGCCTCTGCCAGTGACATTGACGTGGCTATGTCTGCCTCCATATTTCCTCTGCTGTTGGAGCTTCTGTGCATTCTTGGGCAGTGAGTTAGCGCGATGGGTGGTCCATTCACTGCTCAGCAGTGCTTTCCTGCAGTTTATATGGAGAATTGCTTTGCCACCTGGTCTGATATCCTTTCCTTGGTTCCTCAGCACATCATTCTCCTCAGTTACTCTATGGCCTCTCATGCACCAGGAGTAGCAGCACTGCTTTTTCATAGCTTAGAGCTCCAGCTAAGTCACATTAAAGTTCTCCCCCCTTCCATGGTATCACAAGCCCTGTGAGGCAAAATATCTTAGGCATTCCACTCCCCTCAGCCAGGTTTGTGCCACTTCACCAAGGACTGGTAGGGGAACATCAGCCCATCCCCTGTACTGGGTTCCAAGTTCAGAGACCCTCAAACCCAGCACTTCTGACCTTTAGGACCTTACTGCTCCTTTCCTGGACTGCTTCCTATTCTGTCCTTGAAGCTTCTGCTCTTGCCCCTTATTTCAGGGAGTGTAATTGCAGGTTTTCTCCCCTCTCCTCCCAACTTCCTCTCTTTATGGATTCTGCCCATCTCCTCTGCCCAGCTGGACTTCATCTGTGATTAGGTTCTAATGCTCTCTAGGTTTCTTCCAGTTGCAGCCTAAGGTTAATTGCCCCAATTTACCCCTTCACACCTTCACACAGGTGGGGATAATACATTTGATCTAGATGGGATAAAATGAATTAAATGAATTTCTCACTATTAATATACAAGTTCAAATATTGCAATATTTCATGACTCTTAAACCAAAACCATTAAATCTTACAGTAATAAGAACTTTGTGATCAAATTCTGAACTTAGCCAAGAACCTCATTTTATATAAAAGCGCTATAAAAGGAACCAAAAAACTGGAGTGTATGATTTTTATTTTTATTTTTTTGTACTGGGCACAACAAATCTGTTTAAAAAAAAACCACACAGAAAACAAACAAAAAAACCAGTCAAAACCGCAATCTTAGAGAGAGGGGAATGTGCTAACATTCAAAGCAACATACCACCCAAGCAACTTCAGCACTCTCCCTTCTGTACTTTACAGATTTACAAATAGCCACAAAGATACAGGTTTGAATCACGTACATTCACTACAAGTCAGTTTGCCAGTCAAGACAAGGATCTGAGTGGAGTTATAAAACACAAAAGGTCTCATGATTGTACTTAGAGGCCAAGAATCACAATGAATCTGCACTTCCCAGTTTTAGAAAGGAGATTTTAGAATTTGGTCCATCTAGAATTTTTCCTGCATACAATATTAATGGAATCTTTTATCACTAATCACAGCTCTTTCATACACTATTTGAACATCAATACCCTGTTAATCCCTTTTGAAAACCAAATATCAGAGTTTGAAAATGGAAATATTTTGGATGCAGAGTTCCTAGATGCATAGCAGGTGTTCACAGCACCCAGTATTGTGTATGTACAATTCAAGTACAGACTTGTAGCTTGAAAAGTAAGTTCATCTCAGAGAAGTCTAAGATCTACATCCATCACTTTGTCCAAGTGTCTTGCTAACTGACTCCTTGAATTTCTGACATTTTTGCATCTTCCTCACAGAAATTAGAAACATGCATTTTGTCTTGTAACAAGTGATAACTATGAGTTTAAACATATAGGGCCTCATTCTTTTCTCATTTAGATCAACCATACCACTTTGTTAATTCTAGATGGGCTTATAACATGCTGAGTGCTCTCAGCTCCCTATAACTCCTTTACAAAATCCAGCCCTTAGAAGGCACATCATTTCCATATTTTGTCACCCTCTGAAGAGGAGCAATGCTACTTTGAAAGCATCAGTTTTGTGTATATACTGTGTAAAATTATTTGCTTTCCTGTTATTATCAAGAAAAAAAAACTGCTTTGAGTCAATATAGATATCACTATGTTCAACTCATATAACTTCCTTTTGAGGCATAGAGTAGCAGATTTTTTTTTTCATTATCTTAGTACCAGAACAAATGTTCTTATTATTTTCTCACCCCATTGTAACTATTGCCTGGCATACATTATCTCTACTTAACAGGATTTTTAATATGATATGATTTCAGAAGTCTATTCTAATAAATAACTGTACTACACAATTATCCTACAATAATTACATATAACAAACCTTGTCAGTAATATTTAAGGCTGCTAAATGCCTGGGGATAAAAAGGCCACACAAATTTAAAGAAAACGAAACAAAAAAACATAGTTAATCCAATGGTAAATTGAAGAATGTCCCTACAGCAGACAGCTTCAAAATAAGTAAGGAAAAAAGGCCTAGATACAAATGCTGATATTAAGTCATCAATGTTGTAATATAGGCTATATTATCATTCCAAGTTCTTCACAAAATCATCAGAGAGAATCTCTTCACTATTCATTTTAATGAACAGAAACACCTTATATTAACATAATCAGAGCACAAACCATTTTAATTGTCTCTAGACAAATTTGGCTTAGTCCAAGAAACAGATAAAGCAATAAGTTCTGCCTTCTAGCCTGTTACTTTTATTTCAGTCTTTCTAAAAAGAAAAAGTAATCATTTGATAAGCTCATTCCCTCTCTTACTCATACTTGTTATATAATTCTCTGTCATTGAAACTGACATAGAATCTAGTTATAGGTGAGGAAATACTTGATCTGGAAGAATTATATATATATGGATAACTAGAAAATCCAGAAATATATTACTAAGGATTAAAAAAAGAAATGTCTGAAAGGGGTATAAACCTTTATGCTATAGAACATAGGCCAGCCTGTAAAGGATGAGTGTCTGAAAGAAATTTCCCTAATAAATTATTCTGTTACTGCCAACAGTGCGAATCTGTCCCTGGCTACTGTAAGGGTATGTTTACACTGATGGTGGCAAAATTGCAGCTATCAGATCAATTTTTCCAGAACAACTGAGCAATCAGTTAAGACATGCTCAGTTGATCCAGAAATCGACTTAATAAAATCACCCTTTAAGTGGCATATGGGAACACATGTCCCATTGGTGCAGTGCAGCGAAGACGGCATACTAAAGGGGAGTTAGGAAGTCGATGGTAGTTATGCAAGCTACTCTGCATACCTTGCCCAACTCCCATCGACTGCCGCTGAATGTTGCCAGCAGTCTAGACCAGCCCTTAGAAAGAGTGGACCTCATAGACTCCTGGTTCCTATACTTCAAGTGAGGCTTTATTTCATTTCCTGAATACAACTAGTATCTTGAGAACCGTGCAAAATATACCTACTGAATTAAAAAAGGTAGATGTTAGGTCAGAAATATTTTCCCATTCAGATGGGTCAGGAAATATCACTACACTAATTCAAAGGTCTGAATGCCAGGAGCAACCATAGTTATCATCTAGTACTATATACTAAAGTTTCACCATTTTTTAAATATAATTTTTAGAAATCTTGATCTTCTCATGTATCAGGAATTAACCTTCAGTCATTTACCTCGAATAGGTTTTGAACTGCTTTGTTCAAATTCCAGTTCTCTATACATGTTCTGTGAGTTTTCAAAATTCTTTACAATTACTTCTCCCTCATTTTCCTTGAAAAAAAAAAAAAAGATTGGTGTCTAATTTAGGATCAAACACATCCAACTGTGCTTCTAATCCCTAAATTGCAAGAACTATGGTTCCAAAGAAATGTTCTCAGTAACAGCAGCAATAGACTTAATTCAGAAGCTTTGTTGGATAGTCAAACAGCTCTGTGGCAGAACCCTGAATCTGAATATAAGAGAATATGTCACTGAAATTTTCTATAGGTCTTTATGGATTCCTCTGCAATATTTTGCCTCTTTGTTTCCTTATGGAGAATGTTTAAATGTAATACTATGATGGGGAAATACATCCTCAGTATAGCACTCTATAAGTTAATTAAGGGAAAACATTTAGGTAATGCCTAAGTTCGGCTGTTTCTGAGGAAGCCGCACGATGTTGACAGTCAATAAGTAGGCCCACAAGTAATGAAAGGATGATAAGAATTGTGGACTTTACAAAATACCCCAATCCTCCTAAGGTGATCTTAAATATGATGGTAAATCGATCCCTGATAGACTTCTGGGAGGGAGATTAGCACAATTCATCAAGAGAGTTTTAAACTAGAGAGCTGGGGGAGATGGTTGAGAGATGCCTGAATAATCTCCACGCCTGATATTAGTGTTGAGAAGGAGGAAAATGAAATAAGAAAGGACACAGAAATAAGGAGCGGCATGAGGGTTACGAGAAGGAGGAGTAGTGTAAATACCAGTCTAGTGAGTAATATTGTCTGTGGAATGACTGTGCCGAATCAGGCAAAGAACGTGAGTGAGGCCAAGCAGCACAAACTAAAATGTTTATATACTAACGCGAGAAGCCTGGGTAACAAAATGGAGGAGCTGGAGCTACTGGTAGAGGAAGTGAGACCAGATATTATAGGGATAACTGAAACATGGTGGAATAGTAGTCATGACTGGTGTACTGGTATTGAAGGCTATGTGCTCTTTAGGAAAGATAGATATAAAGGCAAAGGTGGGGGAGTGGCATTGTATGTCAATGAGGAGATAGACTGCAGGGAAATTCAAAGTCATGGAATTAACAAGACAGAATCAATGTGGGTAAAAATCATGTTAGGGAAAAAAGCTACTAAAGTTTCTCCCGGAATGGTGCTTGGAGTGTGTTACAGGCCACTGGGATCTGATCTAGACATGGATAGGGACCTCTTTAAGGCCTTTAAGGAAGTTAATACTACTGGGAACTGTATAACTATGGAAGACTTTAACTTCCCAGATATAGACTGGAGGACGTGTGCTGGTAGTAATAAGAAGGCCCAGTTTTTCCTGGATGTGATAGCTGATGAATTCCTTCTCCAAATGGTTACCGAACCCCCATAAGAGGGGATGCCATCTTAGATTTAGTACTGGTGAGTAGTGAGGACCTCATAGATGAACTGGTTGTAGGGGACAACTTAGGTTCAAGTGACCATGAGCTAATTCAGTTCAAACTAATTGGAAGGATAAACAAAAATAAATCAGCGACCAGGATCTTTGACTTTAAAAAGGCTAACTTTAGAAAATTAAGGGAATTAGTTGGGGAAGTGGACTGGATAGAAGAACTCAGGAATGTAAATGTAGAAGAGGCTTGGAATCACTTCAAATCAAAGTTGCATGAACTATCTGAAGCCTGCATTCTGAGGAAAGGGAAAAAATTCATAGGCAAGAGCTGTGGACCAAGCTGGATGTGTAAGCATCTCAGAAAGGCGATTAGGAGGAAGCACAGAGCCTACAAGGAGTGGAAAAGGGGAGAGATCAGCAAGGAAAGCTACCTTTTGGAGGTCAGAACATGTAGAGAGAGAGTGAGAAAGGCAAAAAGTCAAGATGAGCTGAACCTTGCGAAGGGAATTAAAACCAATAGTAAAAGGTTCTTTAGACATATAAATAGGAAAAAAAACAAAGAAAGAAGAAGTGGAAACACTAAAAACTGAGGACGGGGTGGAGGTCAAAGATAATCTAGGTATGGCTCAATGTCTAAATAAGTACTTTGCATCCATTTTCAATGAGAGTGAAGTTGAGCTGGGGGATACAGGTAGGGAAGCTAATGGGAATGAGATCATGAATGTGGAAATTACCATACCTGAGGTAGAAGCCAAACTTGAGCTGCTGGATGTGACTAAATCAGGGGGCCTAGACAATCTCCATCCGAGGATACTAAAGAAACTGGCTCATGAAATTGCTAGCCCTTTAATGAGGATTTTTAATGAATCTGTAAACTCGAGGATTGTACCGTATGACTGGAGAATCGCTAATGTAGTTCCTATTTTCAAGAAAGGGAATAAAAATGATACGGGTAACTACCGGCCTGTTAGTTTGACCTCGGTAGTATGCAAGGTCTTGGAGAAAATTTTGAAGGAGAAAGTACTTAAGGCTATAGAGGATAACGGTAACTGTGATAAAATACAACATGGCTTTACTAAAGGGAGATCATGCCAGACCAACTTGATCTCCTTTTTTGAAAGGATAACAGATTTTTTTATCTTCAAAGCTATCTTCAAAGCATCTGACAAAGTGGGATTTTCTCCCACGAAAGCTCATGCGATTAATAAATCTGTTAGTCTTTAAAAGTGCCACAAGACTCTGTTAGATTTTTTTAGATAAAGGGTATGCGGTAGACCTAATTTAATTAGATTTCACCAAGGCATTTGATATAGTTCCACATAGGGAGTTATTAGTTAAGTTACAGAAGATGGGGATTAATATGAACATAGTAAGGTGGATAAGGAACTGGTTAAAAGGGAGACTACAGCGGGTCATACTGAAGGGTGAACTGTCAAGCTGGACGGAGGTTACCAGTGGAGTCCTTCAGGGATCTGTCTTGGGACCGATCTTGTTCAACCTTTTTGTTACTGACCTTGGCACAAAAAGAGGGAATGTGCTAATAAAGTTTGCGAATGAGACCAAGTTGGGAGGTATTGCCGATACGGAGAAGGATCGGGATACCATACAGAATGATCTGGATGACCTTGTAAACTGGAGTATCAGGAATAGTATGAAATTTAATAATGGGAAGTGCAAGGTCATGTATTTAGGAACAAACAACAAGCATTTTTCCTATAAGTTGGGGACGCATCAGTTGGAATGGACTGAGGAGGAGAAGGATCTGGGAGTAGTGGTTGACCATAGAATGACTATGAGCCACCAATGTGATGTGGCCGTGAAAAAAGCTAATGCGGTTCTAGGATGTATCAGGAGAGGTATTTCAAGTAGAGACAGCGAGGTGTTAGTGCCGCTGTACAAGGCACTGGTGAGACCCCATCTGGAATATTGTGTGCAGTTCTGGTCCCCGATGTTTAAAAAAGATAAATTCAAATTGGAACAGGTGCAGAGAAGGGCTACAAGGATGGTCTGTGGAGTGGAAAACCTGCCTTATGAGTGGAGACTCAAGAAGCTTGGCTTGTTTAGCTTAACCAAAAGAAGGCTGAGGGGGCATATGATTGCTCTCTATAAATACACCAGAGGGATTAACATCAGGGAGGGAGAGGAATTATTTGAGTACAGCACCAATGTGGACACCAGAACAAATGGTTATAAACTGTCCATCAAGAAATTTAGGCTTGAAATTAGATGCAGGTTTCTAACCATTAGAGGTGTAAAGTTCTGGAATAACCTTCTGAGGGGAGTTGTGGGGGCAAAAACCATAACTGCTTTCAAATCTGAGCTTGATAAATTTATGGAGGGGATGGTATGATTAGCCTTTTTTGGAAATTGACTGATATTTGGCGACATGTGGTGGATTTACAAGTGGCCTAAGAGGGGAGAGTACATGGGGTGGGTTCTGAGTTATTACAGAGAATTGTTTCTTGGGTAACTGGCTTTGAGACTTGCCCACGTGCTCAGGATTTAAATGATGGCCATATTTGGGGTCGGGAAGGAATTTTCCCCCAGGGCTGATTGGCCTGGGCTCTGGGGGGTTTTCGCCTTCCTCTGTAGCACAGGGAATGGTTCACCTACCAGTGAATTCTCTGTATCTTAAAGTCCTTAAATCGTGATTTAAGGAGGTAAATAACTCAGTCATAGGTTGGTGGCCTATTGCTGGAGTGGGTGGATGAGGTCTTGATGCCTGCATTTTGCAGGAGGTCAGACTAGATGATCGTACTGGTCCCTTCTGACCTTAAAGTCTATGAGTCTATGAGCAGCAGAAAGAGCAATGGGGAGGGAAAGTAGCTAATCCTTTCTCTCTGATGTCAACTTCAAAGCTTAAGACAATCTTGGGACATTGAAAGGGGCCTCAGCATCTCTGGTGTCTTAGAAGTCCTTCTCACAATACCACTTATTTAGGAAGGGATGTTTCTCTTGCTCCTGCGGAACACCAGAAGCTGAGGAAACAACGTTTTTTTTTTCCCCATTCCCCCCTCAGTGATGTCACTTCTTGCAGAAGTGCAGAGAATGAGGGAAGAGGGTCCCTTTGATTTCTGGTCAGTACTAGACTCTACTTAGCAATCTTCTTTGCAGTATCTTATTTTTCAATGCTAATACAAGATTTGGAACTAGGCCTGCAATGGCATCTTCCCAGGAAAGTGAGGGCTATAACTGATTTGCACAGGGTTTAAATACAAGCCATTAAAATGAAATGTACACAGCCACGATACTTGATTGAACTTGTATCCGTCTTAATAGATCAATAGAAATTGCTTCTCGTTGAAATTCACGAGTAATAAAAATCTGCAGATCAGCTTTCTTCTCATTTTTCATTTACAAGCAGAGGTTTAGGAAGTCCCATAGCTTGAGATCACCAAAAATTTGGGATACCTTAAAGAAGGAACCACTTTACTTGGTTTTGCATCCTTCAGCTTTGCTTCCCATTTGAACTTAAAAACTCAAAATGAAACTGCACAAGCCCAGGTGAGCTTCTGATTAAATAGATTTGACCCATCTGGATATCCTTACCTCCCAGAGAATTTCTTTTCAGGACAGTCTCAGGCATGCACCAGATAACAGAATGCACAGAAAGATATAGTAGTCACCATTAAGACTACATAAACAAACAAAACTTGCCAATAACAGTATTGTCAACCCCACTATTGTCTACAAAAAGAATCAAGAGTCAGGCTCCAAAATTCATGAGATTGGGTTAAAAATTATGAGGCTCTGTTTTTTAAAAAACATGTTGGATTATTTTTATTTGCATTCTGGGTTTTGTGCCTTATAGGTTCATGTTCTTAAGTTTTTCTTCAAGATGACTAGAAAATTACACCTTTCCATAAATGAAACCTGGGATTCTCACATCAAAATTTTTCAGAAGCTTCAGGAACACCATAAATATCACAATGTTTTGATATAATTGCAAGAGGTAACAATATTGCAATAGTTGGCAAATAAGAGAGCCAAAGAGTAGGAGATATCTATGGAAATTGTGATATAACAGCTGGCAAATTATGTCTTTTGGACAGTTTCTCCTATGGATTAGCACACACTTTAATTTCCATGCACGAATGCCTCTTTGTAAAAAAACAAAAACAAAACCAACTTCCCTCCCCCATGTATTTCCATATTTTCAGAGAAAGAGGGACTAACTCACACAGCAATATAAGAGTAGAACAGAGATATATTTTTGTGGGTATACTAGATGCTTCCTTAGGGAATAAAATTTGTCCTTTTGATCATCTTGCTCAATAATGTTTAAAAGTTCATAACATATAATTTACTATAACCACTTTTATTAGTGGTGCCTAGTGCTCTATAAACATCAGAAAGTTTAATTTATTGTCCCAAAGTCTGAAATACTTTCATTTACTTAAAGTCATTGGGCTCAGTATAGGTACAGGTAGATACAATTTAATTATTTATGATATACAAGAGGTCACATTAGATGATAGAATGGTTCCTTCTGGTTTTAATCTCTATGAATAACTTTGATTTTAAATGAGCATTTAGAGATATTAATATAAAATCAACATACTCTCACTGGGCTCTTTGATAATTGCTTGGAGTACAACAAAAAGAATAATTACTGGAGAATCAACTCTATTTTGAACTTCTTTACTTTCCCCATATCCACCACATTTCTGTGTGATTATTTTAAAAAATGAGTGGTACTTAATTGTGAGTACTTCAAGTTTTAATTAGAGATTTTCTGCCCATTAAGTCCAGTATAATCAGCATTCAAGCCAATGAAAGCTCAAAGACTTGGTCAAGAGCTGAGTACCTGATCTCTAAATCAAGATATGTGGATAAGGAAGGTTGTGATAATTGAGCCTACAAATTTATACCAACTTCTAGATTAATTGTAAAAATTATATGAAAGTTCAAAAAGTATTTGTTACAATAACAATTGTTGATGGAAAGTATGTCAAGTTTGTTTTTTTTTAAATGAATGTTATGAACAAATGCCAGTGGACTAAGCATATAAGTGAAGTTAATGCAAACAAAAAACCACACTTTACAGAATGTAAGCTAATATAATTCAAGAACTATGGTGAAATCATGCTTTATAAAATCAGAAAATGTGGAGCTGGCTATTTATGAGCCAAAATTGGTGTGTCGTTCTGACCTGCTGTACCCCTATGTACACCCTTATAGCATGATTTATGTATCATTCATAATCACACTTACAGTGTAATTGTGTATTGTCTAATGCAACGTATTGTCATTTAAAGTGTTTTGGAAATGCTCATGACACGCTGAACATTGGACCTGGTAGATGGTTTAATTATTCTGCTTACTTCTTGTGGGACAAAAGATGTGGGTAGACATGAATTCTTGATAGTCCCCTTTGCATTAATTAATTCAATTATATTTGTATAATCAATTAATTCAGTCACACATTAATTAAATTAACTGCAATTGAAACAAGCTTCTGTGAATTTATACCTTTCGATACTTAAAAAGGTTTAATGTCACAAACGTACAACTCCCCCTCTGAAATTTTTGCAGTAGGTTATTTACCTGATCATTACATTATGATTCTGACCCTGTAACAGGTGAATGGACTCCGGAAGTCATTGGTTGCATTTAAAGATTATACCAGCGGTTATGTTGAGATCAAGATTAGGTTTGGGTGTAGTGGAGAGTTCAAAGTCTGAAGTCATATCAAGGTTGGGTTTTGAATTCAGTGGTACTGTATCTACATTTCATTAGATCTTCTTAGGAAAATGGAGGAAAAACTCAAAAATGATCTCAAAAGAATTCCATCATTCTAAATATTGACTATTTTAAAAATTTTAGCTCTTCCTGTGAGAATTAAGCCATTTTGAACTTTAGCTTGATAAGAATGTCACTTCATGTCCTCACCTACATCCTATCAAGAAAGGAGGCCCCTTCTTTTCTAGATCTGAGACACAACACAAACTATGGAGGCATGATTGATCCTCTATTACAGAAAGTGATGGGGTTATATAATTGGGTGCTGCCCTTGAGCACACTCCTCTGGGTTCCCTCAGTCTGCAGAAGAGAAGACTGAGGGGGGATTTGATAGCAACCTTCAACTACTTGAATGGGTGCTCCAAAGAGTAGGGAGCTAGGCTGTTCTCAGTAGAAACAGAGGACAGAACAAGAAGCAATGGTTTCAAGTTGCGGCTGGGGAGGTCGAGATTGTAGATTAGGAAAAACTTTCTTAGTAGGAGGGTGATGAAGTATTGGAATGGGCAACCTACGGAGGTGGTGGAATCTCAATTTCTGGAAACATTTAAAGCCCGGTTGGATAAAACCCTGACTGAGATGATTTAGTGGGAGTGGTCCTTCTTTTAGCAGGAGGTTGGATTAGATGACCCCATGAGATCCCTTCCAACCCTAAAATTCTATGATTCTATGGTCCAAAGCAAATACCCCCCTCTATGGGATCTGGTTCATCATCTTTTTCTACAGAGCGTTACTTTGTTCTGTGGTTGCTCACGTTTGTGCCCATTGTGGGTCCATATAAGATGCTTGGTGGGTTTTCTTGACCCTAGGAGCCCTTATCAGCACTCACTATGTCCTAAGACAGGACACTCTTGCTTTCTTACTGTAGCTAGGTTGTAATTCCAACACTCCCTCTCCTTACCACAAGTGTCTCCAGTTCTCCTCCTTGGAATTGGAGCTATACTTTAGTTTAGGCCTCAGAGAGATTCATCCCTTTTCCTCAATTAGTTATCAAACACAGAAGGTTCAGGTAGAATTTCTGTTCTGATGGAGCTCCCTTCCCTGAGCTCATGCCAGTTCTTTGGGTGAGTGGGAAGCCTTGCCCTGCACACTGTGCAAGTCTTCTGGTGCTCAGCCAGTGAGATTTTCCATCCCAAACACCACTTATTTCTGGGACAGCTTTATCTCTACCAATATCTTCTAGGTCTTTGTAAATCAGAACTTTCAAAATCTTAAAGGGACACACCAAGTCACAGGCTATGGATTTGTCACTGTGAATGCATCATTGCCTTTAAAGAGGCAGGCTACCTTATCACAGGTCAGAATGTGAGAGCTTAGTATATGTTCTCAATTTGTCCCTTCTTAAGTTGTAATAACATGAATATGTTATAGAATGCATATAATAAAAATCAATATAACTAAAAAGATCAACTAAATAATCTTTTCTTAGAACTAAACAACCCTTAAATAAATGTTTTCCAGGATAAAATAACTTTTAATGAGCATTATGTATATAACTATTAGACCCAGACCAAAATAAAATTCTTATTCTTTTCATTAGTCTTGCAATATTCAATCCAATGGCGTGTCTTATTCAATTGCATTCCCACTGTAAAAAAAATAGGATGGAGACATCTGCAAATTCTTATTTTATTTTGTTTCATTCAACTATTCTCTTTTAAATTTTGAGTCAATCTCAAAACATCATATATTGCAAAGTCATTCATGTGCTAAATAAGTATGCATCTTTGACATAAATCATAGTTGCAAATAAAGAATGTAACAGGTGAGAAAACAGAAGCTTAAAAGCCCTGATGCCTGAAAAGATGTCCGTTTGGGATGTTAGAGAAAAACAGTAAAGCAAAAAACACCTTTCTGAATTACAGTTGAACCAAAAAGAAACATTACAAAAGTTGAGTAGATTACAAAGTTAGCAGCCCCTTGAAAACACCCTCTCTCAGGCTGCGTCTATACCTGTAAATTAAGTCGACTTAATCTTGCTTAAGTCGACTTAATTTACCCTGCGTCTACACTACAGTTTCCTTAAGTTGACTTAAGTAGCTTGCTTGTCAATTTAAGGAAAATTAAGTCGACTTTATTAAACCTCCTTTCTAGTAGACCTAAGGCTTAAGTCGACTCCCTAGAGTCGACTTAAGCCAGTGTAGCCATGGGGTAGCCCTAAGTCGACTTAGGGCTACACCAATGCCCTCCCTGCCAGGGGGACACAGGGGGGCCTGGCATGCCCCCCACAGGGCAGGGCAGAGTCTTCCCACCCTGCCCCTATGCCCTGCCAGGGTCCCTGTCCCCCTTTGCCCCATTGTACCTAGGTACAATGGGGCAAAGGCTGAGCCCCCTGGAATTGGGCAAGGGGTGCCCCCCCTGCCCCTGTGGACCTGTCCTAGGTCCCCATAAGCCCCACAAAGTTGACCTAGGCATCCAGTGTGGACACTCTAGGTTGACTTTTTAAGTTCCCCTTTAAGTCGACTTTATTTTTAAGTGGAGATACGCTAAGTCGACTCAGTTAAAGTCGACTTAAATTACCCAGTGTAGTCATAGCCTCAGTGTCTGAAAAGTTGGCAGTAGCAGTTCACTGCTGCTCTGTATTAATTGTTTTTCAAGGGTTTGCTAAGCAGACAGAAATATGAAATCCTGACCGGGATAGAAGAAGCTCAAAAGAGGTTCAAACAACCAGTCTGAAATTTGACAGTTATGTGCATTATATTTATTTTATACATGAAGATTTTATCCAAGTTTCCAGCCAATAGAGAACAGATTCTGTAACACCCACAGGCAACCATCACACCCATCTCCTCCAGCAACAAAGATATTAAAGACAAATTACTCTCCTTCATCCTAACTCTTTTCTGCTTTTTGCTCTTTCCCTCTGTCCCCTTAGAAGCATATTTTTGAGAAAGATTTGATGGGTGCTGGAATACAGTGAAATTCAAATTTCTGGCATGGTTATCATAGCATTATTATGCTAAAGCAGAACTCTAGGCATCCCATCTTGTCCCAAGCCTGCTACTGACTGCGTGTGACCCAAGACAACTGATTTATTCATTTATAACATAAATCTCATGATATTCAAAAGCACATCGCATTGTAAGGTGCTTAACTAAAGCACTTTGAAAACCCTAGAGTGCTAGCTCTTTGGGGCAACAACCACCTCCTACAATGTGTTTGAACAGCACCCAGTGCAACGTGGCTCTGTCTGATTGGAGCCTCAGACTGCTACCATACTACAAATAAATATAAACAAACTATTATATAGGTAAGCACAGATCTTATACATCTGTTTTCTTTGTGTACAAATATTTCCTATAGTCTTTTTTTTCCCGTAATCATTTCTTTCAAAAGTAAATCAAGTACAGTTTAAAAAGTGATCTGACATCATCTGCCTTAAAACTGATCCTGAGCCCTGAGAAGTAAAAAAATAATTTTGGTCTAGACTGTGATCATATTGAGTAGCACCTTATTTCTCAAGTTGACTGCTTGACTTCAGTGGGACTATTTGTGATATATGATACTATTTAATGTGAATAAGTATACTACAATCCATCCCTTAAAAAAGGGAGAGAAAGGTAGATGAGGCACAACTTTATAATATAACAAATTAATCAGAGGTTGCAAGGACCTCACAATTCCTCTGGGCAGCATGCCACTGAAATTAATGAAAAATGAGATTAAAAACTGGAGTAATGCTGGTCAGAAAATGGGATATTTCCCACTGAAGATTTTGACTTGGTAAAAATTGAAACCCAAAATAATTCTGCTGAAATCTGAAATACAATTGAATTCTGTTTATCCACTACCCAACTCACCATATTAACATAACCACCATCATACACAGGAATAGGGGAAGTTCAGATTGGAGTGACGGTGCTCCAACTGTCAGATCCCTGGGCATCAAGGCTCCAGTTGAAGCCAGCTAATCCGGTGGGGGTCTATTGTATTTAATTCCTGATAGCCTGAGACCCCCACCCATGGGCTGACAGCTTCTATAAGTAACAGATAGGAAGCTCTTTCCCATTCTCTTGATTATCTGAATTTTTGATGATTTGATCTGGCTTCAGTCCCAATTTAATCAAATAAATGGGGCTCCACTGCATTTAATTACAGAACAGTAATAATCCTGCAAACGCACACAAGATGATCTATACAAGTCTCATTGAATGAACAGGACTGTATGCATGTAAAGTTAAATGATGAAATAGTTGCAAGATTGAGCCCTAAAGGACATCAGAAATTTTCAGAGTAAGCATGGATAAAAATACTAAATTTTAGAAAATAAAAATTGTGACAACAACTAACCATTAGTGTAGCCTCTTATACCGTTTCTATAGCTAAGTTTTAAAACAAGTAAGTCATTTGATTTATATAAGCAAATGAGCATTCATAGTATCCACCATGAACTCATTATTCATACTGCATATATTGTCAGAGACATGACATTGTTATGAATGAAATTGCTGCAGTGGTTCTACTGGAACAATTCGGTCATTGATTTAGCAGAAGTTTTGGCTGGATATTCCAGCTGTCTTGAGTTTCAAATAGCACACAATAGAAGAATCTTGACATACTACCAGCCATGAAAGTTTATTAAAAAAAAAAAAAAAAAAAAAAGGAAATGGAAGGAACACATTTTTATTTCTAATTTTTTTTCCCACTGGATCCTGTATTTTCTTTTTAAACATATTTTAGCTAACAAAAATTGAAATGTTTAAAAAGTAACCTTTTATAGACTCTATAGTGCAATATTGTGGTTTTGAAATAGCCAAGCTAATTACATGTGAGAAATATATCTTACATATTAAAAGTAGAAACTTTTACATGCAAAATGGTGATAGGAAACTTCAGTTACCTAAACACCTGTTGTAAAATAACACGATAGGGCACAAATCCTCCAACAAGTTCTTGGAATGTATTTTTTATTTCAGAAGGTGGAGAAAGTTACTAGGGAACAGGTTGCTCTAGATTTGATTGGGACAATTAGAGAGAAACAGGTAGAAAATTTGGAAGTGGATGGCAGCTTGGGGAAAGTGACCATAAAATGGTAGCGGTCATAATTCTAAGGAATGCTATGTGGGAAACAGCACAATAATGATAAGAGATTTCAAGAAGGCAGACTTTAGCAAACTTAGGGAGCAGATAGGTAACATCTCATGGGAAGCAAATTTAAGGGGAAAAACAATTCAAAAGAGTTGACGGTTTTTCAGAGAGACAATATTAATGGCACAAGAGCAAACTATTGCACTGTGTAGGAAAGAGAGGACGTATGACCAGAGACCACCTGGCTTAACCCAGAGATCTTCAATGATCTGAAACTCAAAAGAGTAAGGTAGGTCAAGTTGCAAAGGATGAATATAAATAAATAACAAGTATGTAGGGACAAAATTAGAAAGATCAAGGAACAAAATGGGATTAAACTAGCTAGAAACATAAAGGGGAACAAGAAAACATTTTACAAATACATTAGAAGCAAGTAGTATGCTCCAGAAAGTGAAATACAATAAGGGTACCACAGCCATATGGAGGCACTGCCAGTTTGACTTTTCTTTACAAGTAAAGGGTCTGCAACAGAGGTATGGACAGAGGATTCCCACCTATGCATCCTCATCACTGGGATACTCAGGATCTCCTTTACTATGAACATCAGGCACCTTGGCACATGAGAGTATTGCTTGCTCCTAAATAATAAGGGGAGGGGAAGGGGTACATAGGTAATAATACTTTGCACATGGACAGCAACTTTCAGACAAATTTCTAAGCCTGCTCATGTGAAACAGCTAAAAAGAGTAAATAGAAATCTCTTCACCCACCACCACTGAAATGCTGCTATTTTTTGGAATGGAGCTGTTTAAAAGCACATGGCAACACAAGTTCAGACAAAGTGAAAAATACTGTGTCCAATCAAAATTATAGGGGAAGTTTTATAAGCAGAATAGACATTGCCCAGCCTAACTGTGGCCAGGGACCATGTTTAATGACAATTTTCTAAACGGTGCTCCAGGAATTGATTTTTCTCTTTATTTTTCATAGGCAACACGGTCTGGGCTGTTGCAATATGTATAATTTAAACAGTGCTCTCCTCACTAGCGGAGATGCAGCTTTGATGGGTACAAAAGCAAAGGAGACACGTTCCAGGAATTAGGGGGTTAAACCTCAGGTGGAAACAGCAGAGATGGTGTTTCATGCACCAGCCTCTGTTTTCCTTTGCCCCTCCCCAACCTTGCATTCAACATATGGGGCTGTTTCTTCTCTATTCCTTCTTCCCTGCCTCTTTCCTTACCTATGCTGCAGAGCATAGGCTAGGGAGTGGCACATGCTGCATATAGGTACAGAGTTTGGAGCTTGTCCCAACGGTTGCTGCCACTGGGAAGAGGGAATATTATGGAGGTCAGGCGATAGGCCCTCATTTGGTGCCAGGCAGCATAAAGGGGGTTGCTATTGTTTGGTGCCTAGGTAGCCCCACCCACACCACTCTAAATACAGATCCAGGATCTCTGGTGATGGAAGGGACTAGGCTGATAGCCAGTTTTGGGGGTTGGAAACAATTTTCCCACATGGTAAAATTGGAAGACTGCCGTGCTGGGGTTTTTTCACCTTCCACTCGGCATCCAGGAGAGTTAAATTACGCACACTGCAAATCTGGTTGGTTCTATTATAACTGGTGGTGTAGAAAAGACTTGATTGAGCTCCCTGTAACCCAGTGGGCTTCCTGGACACTTGTGATGAGCATTGCAATGCCTAATGAAGGGACGTACCTCTATGATTTGGGCAGCTTGTGGCTTCCCTCATCTTCTTTCTCTTACCTGTGGCATGGAGGAGGGGTGTAGCTTGGGACTCTGGCTTTCAATCAAGGTTCTTTGGCAAGCCTCAGGGTGTAAAGTAAAGAGGGTTGGGTCTTCCCACTCACTCTCAAGTTCATAGCCCACCCAGGCCATTGGTACCACTTGAAATACGCATTGGAACAACCTTGCTGGGTAATTTGGAAATGTAACCCCAAGGCAAAGTGTTAGTTTTAAAGAAAGTGGCTGCCTCCTCATTTAACCAAATGAAGCTTTTTGTGTCTCATTGTTTCCACATCCACACCGATAAATATATCCTGCCATTTTTCTTCCCAAATTTTGCTTTTAACTAACTCGTATCACATTATACAATCAAGTTGCCATGTAAACAGCCTTGAGAGTGTCCTAAGCAAGTTATAAAGTGTCACTAAAGAGGGAATGATGTTTAACACAAACAGAAGCTTCTTCCCACTGCATTTGAGCCTCAGTAAAGAAGGTGATCTAACATCTTCCATCAAGAAAGAGAGTCAGCCACAGAGAGCCATCTTCTAGCCTCAGTTCTGATTTCCTTCCATGTTTGTTCACACCCCTTCCTAGCAGAGCTATGATGGGATAGGGTCTATGCTTTAACTCAGCCCTGCTTATGCTGATTTCTGATGGCAATAGTACTAATACACAAATTATTTATATCTTTGAACTTAATGCACTGACTAAACTCTGACATGTTTTGTTTTAATTTGGTAATGCATAAAATATTTGAAGGTCAGACAGAAAAACATATTGTGCATAATTCTTTTCATCAAGAGGTTTCAAAGTATGTAAAAATCTACTGCTGCTATTTCCTACAATACAAATATTCACTAACTTTTTTATATCTCACCTCTTATTAGCAATCTCTTTTCCTGTCTGTTGAGACTGGTATTGGAAAAAAAAGAAAAAGCAAATGAACACAAATAAATGACAAAATGATTACTTACAATTCACTCTTATCAGATCGGTAACTTGTTTTGATGGCATTTCCTCCATAACCTAGTCATCATCTCTAATATTTCTCTAACCAGAGTTTTCTTATTCCCAGGTAAAGGGGGCAGAAAAGAAGCTGGGCAAAATTCAACGAATGCATCATTTTGACATATTTGTTGTTTAGCCACTGGTGTGCAGTCTGCTATTTCTGATATAATAAATATTTACTGTATTTCAAATTTAATGAGTGCTCTAGGCTACATCAGTTGTTGATTATACTTCTGTTGTATATATATATCCATTCTGGGAGAACACCACAAGTTGTCTGTTTAAACTAATAGAAAGCAAAGCTGAATGGAAAAAAGAGTCAGGTGCAGTGGCCTCAATGAACATCTTCCAGAGATCAATAGAGAGCTGCAGAGAATGCAGCCATACAGAAGTGGCAGCTGATGGGTCAGTCAATTACAGAACAGGAGGAGGCGGAGGAAGACAAGAACCATTTTTAGATAGATAGACTCTGTGTAATGATGTCTGGGAAGCATTTGATTCTCTTTGGACACTGGTTACAATCAGATTCTGATTATAAACTTGATCCTGAATATAGCAGGCATTTTACCTGATTATGAGTTGCCTGTTCTGGCCCTAAAATGATAGCTTCTGCTGATACAAGAAGACAAAGAAGTACAGACTTCCAGAGTCATAAATAGTTTGGATGTATTCCTATATAGCTTCCCACAACCAACCAAACAAACAAAAACGTAACAATTGTTCATTTGGAATTAAGATTTCTCAAGTTCAAATCCAACCAAAATCATCTCTAAAAATCTAGATCTGTTAAATTCTTCTTCCTTCTTTCCATTCTACAAAAGTAATTTAAAAAACCCCTTTCCTTGCATTCATCTGTATTTACCCACTAAACACAATGCCTGTAGCACCATCATCACGCCCCAAAGAAAGGTGCAACCTTAACTCTCATCCAACAACCAGCCATCAGTCCCCAAACCATTCCACTTTAAAGCACATTTCCTAAACACAAAAAAGTGACTCTTCTCTATATGCTTCTATGTAGATATTCCATCTTAAATATTCATTATTTCCTATTATTCCACTCCTCCTCCACATTAACACAGTTCTAATGCAACAAAAAATGACACTGAAGAAATAAAGAATGACAGAGATGATGCACTTTATAATAAGAGCACCATCTTTTCCCCCAAATCTTCACTTTCCACTTTCAGGAAAAAAAAAACCAACAAACAACAGGGACTATTTGCTTAATTTTGCGGGTCAAGAGGTAGCAGCAGCTACCCGATGTGAGCCATCTGAGAAAATGGTGGTGACAGTGGGTAATCACACTTTGTCACTGGGATTATCCTCGGGTGTGGCTGGCAAGGCCACAGAGTGGCCGTGGCATGGGGAGAACACCTGGCAGCAGTGGGGGGGCGCGGCTGCTACTACAGGAGGTGGACAGCAGTTGCCGGGAGCAGCACACTGCCTGGAGACAGAAGCAGCTGTGCAAATGTGGATCTGGACCAGCTTTGTTCCCCTCTCTGCCAGGCCCACAGCAACCTGCCCCCACCTCCACTCCCCCTCCTAAGGCAGTGGTTCTTAAATTGGGGGGCATGCCCCCAAAGGGGCACACCATGGATCATGGGGGGCATCATGGGAGGAGTTGGGAGGACATGGGGGTGCCCAAACTTATGATGAGGGATCTGTCTCCCCCTGTGGGGTGAGGATCACTGGGATGAGAGTGGGGACAGATGGCGATGGGGACCCCAGTGCCTCACCATGCGCAGGACCAGGCAGGTGTTGAGAGTGGGGGACCCTTAAGACAGTGGTTCTCAAACATATTTGATCATGTTCCCCATCAAGTCCATAGTCGTTTATGCTGCCGTTCTCCAGCTGAAGGCAGAACCACCACCAGCTGAAATGTAGAAGTAAGGACTGCAATACCTTAACACCCACCATTCCTTTTCTGCTGCTGCTGGCAGAAGTGTGGCCTTCAGAGCAGACCCCACTCTCTGGCTACCCAGTTCTGAATGTGTACAGAAATTGTTTTCCCCTAAAGTTTGTCATAACCCCAGCCCACCCCCAAAATACATTCAGTACACATACAACCCTGTGTGAGAAACTCTGGTATGCAAAAATGTTGAGAGTTATTCACATAGATATGCATTATCTTCTCTGTGTCACTTAGAGATTGAACAAACACACACGCAAACCCTCTATGTCCCTGGCAAAGCCCCTATCCATCTTCTTAACCACCATGCAGATTATGGATTGCTCCTACATCCTCCTTTCAATGGCCCTGTGTTCCTCCATGCTCACCCACAACCAGTTCTCAGCATGATTCTCTATGCTCATCACTGTCCCTCACCTACCAACCACATTCAGATTTTAAACAACAAAATGTATCAAGATTTAAACACTGGGTAGAAATGGAGATGCTGAATGACGGGGCTATACGGTTGTAAGCAGGGCTGTGTAAAGAAGAGATTAAAACATGGTGTCAGTGCATTAGGAGGCACTGGGAGGATTGAAGGGGAGGGGGAAATTTGCAGAAGGACTATGCAAGGAGTTGGAGACCACTTTGAGAGGCACACAGGGGTGGTTTGTTCGGTGTGTGGGAATAGAACAGTTGTGTGGACCTGTAGGCAAGGCACTGAGTGAAAGTGGGAGTTAAGTTACCAATGTCTTTGGTATGAGAGATCGGAGCCAAGCAAACATTTAGTTTGCTATCCCATTTTTTCCAATGTGGTACAAGACGGTCGTAGCAGACCAAAGAATGTGGCTTATCATCTATCCCGATTCTATAAGCCCATATGTAGTTTTAAATGAAATGTGGATATTTATAATTATTCTGCCTGGAAATTAAATAACATACAATAAAATAACTTTTATTAATGTAAATAAAGAGAGGAGAATGTTTAATTTAATTAAGTGATTATTCATAATTAACAGAGTATTTGATAAAATGTGATTATTTTCAAGAGGATACATACATATTAATACTATTAAATTTATATTCATATTTAGGCTGCTGCATCAAATTAAACAGCCACAGATAATGCATATGTAACCCATATGCCTGAAAAGGCTATCTCTGAGAGACCTGCTGAGGGTGGGTTACTGTTGTTGGGCAGATTAGCGACCCACAACTGGAAACTTCCAGTAGCAGGGAGTGGTAGCAATTTGAGCATGCTCCACAGTGTACCCTGCTGGTGTGATGTGATGTTCTCAGTCAGATGACTGGAGAGCAGCAGCCTGAGCAGACAGCAGGCAGGAGCTGCCTTGGAAGGAGACCATGTGCTCAGTGTTCTGGAGAGGAGCTGAGCCAGGAGTGAACAAGATGTTTTCTCCATGTGAAGGAGTCATTTGCACCAGACCTTGCAGACATGCATATGGGACTGAGGGCTGGTTGCAGAGGAGAAGAGAAAGCCTGCATGTAATGCTACAGAGGATCCCAGCAAAGAAAGAAGAGGACAGCGATTTCTTGCCACTCAAGCTTCCACACTGGAACAGAGACTGTAGCTGAGAGTTGGGTGAACTCCACACAGACTTTGGGACTCTTGGGTATCTTTCATGCAAGGATTGTTCTTGGTTAATTGTAGTTTGTTTTCTTAGGATAAGGTTCATTTAGTTAGTAGTTAATAAAGTTCATTGTTATGTTTGTTTTTAGTAGTATTTTAATGTGTGAGTGTAGCTCTGAGCAAGCTTCGCCGTGAGTCCTGTACAGACTGGATCCTGGGTCTCCAGCTGCTTTCCCCACAGGGATTGGGATTGATTTCTGTGGGGCACTGGAGAAGGGCAATTTAATTAATTTTAGCCCACCTGAAGGTTACACATACATTGGAACTGAATAAAGATTTCAGAATTCCTTTGCTGCTATAGATTTTGGACAAACAGATATAAGCGGTTGTTGCCTCCAACACTGTTCAACTGCTCCCAAACCAATGACATAGCTCCCAAATGTATTAAAATAATAAGCTTCTGTTCTGTAACTTTGGAAACAGGGAGTAGCCCAACTCTGAAGGACCAAAATCTCAGCATCTCAACAGCATTCATCTTAGTTACTAACATTTCCTAAGTCATTTTTATGAACCAAAGGAAATCATGTTGACCCCATCAAATGTTGCATTAAAAACAATATCACACCTGTATGATTAAATATTTAAATAAAACTTTCATGAACCAGACATAATTCTTTTTTACCCCAATTTGCTTCTTTACATCTCTTTCCCTCCACTGCTTAGGCCTCCATCCTGAAAATGGTTAAACGCATTCTCTTAACTGGACATCAGAAGTATTCTTGTTGACTTCAAGGGGACTATTTACATGCATAACATTAAGCACATTTGTAACCCTATGCAGAATCAGGGCGTAATTAGATAACATTTTTATTATACTGTATTTTAGGATACAGTTCATATGAAAGATGCTATAGAAAATGAAGTTACAGTACCTTATAATTGTTTTTAATTTAGACAGTCCAGAACATTTAGCAATGGATGAGCTGAGATGTTCCATCAAGAAAGAGGGCATGGTGTGGGAGGAAAGCAGAATATTTGGTTTTGTTTCAATCAATTAATTGTGGGGTAGAGTTACTAGGATGTGTGCAGTTACTTTGGCCTGAAGTTGTTAACTGTTTTTCACTCACTCTGTAGGTGTGTGGTCTTTATATATAACAAATACAATTTACTGAAGAATGTTGAATTTATTCCTCATATTTGTCTTTCCATCTGCTTGTAAACACTTCGTACTAAGATAGTTTAGGTAACTTGCATATAGTATTCATATCTTTATGAAAAGATACCAAAGCTTGTTTTTCCTTAAAATCCTGCATCATATACAAAATATATATTATTACAATTGATACAGTAAAGGAATGGTTGAATTTTCTTATATGGTAATGTCAGAAAATTTTCTGGGTTCTGTCAGTTGAAGGCATGATACTAATACCAAATCAATTTAGCTCTTCTTAATACTTCTAAAAGGAGATGTGCCTTAGTCACAAATGCTGTGCAGAAACTGATGAATTCCGGACTGATAAAAACATTAAGTTTGGTACCAAAGTGAATTTTTTTCAAATCAGTGTACTAGCAGTATTACTCTCCGATCTGAAATAGCTGCACTTAAATGAAATTGACATCAGAAGGCTAGAGGCAGTACAGATGACAGGTGTAAAGTGGACTGATTTTTAAGACAAATGAAAAAGTCCAAAGGAGAGTAGGATGTGAAATCAGGACACAGATTGATTATAAGGAAAAAGGGTTATCAGAGTGAGGCTACTGCACAAAGGGGGGAAACACACACACACACCACAGATAATAGGATGCAAAAGAAAATATTATAACAACAAAACCAAGATCAGGCCACCCCAGAGGCTGGCTACTAATTAGAACCCAAAATACCATATACATAGGGTGACCATACATCCCAATTTGGGCAAGGCAAGTCCCCTTTTTAAGGCTTATACTGAACATCTTGAATTATTAATTATTATTATTTGGCAAACTAAGGATTTTTCCTGTTTGGTCTTGCCAGCCAACAGTTGACAAATGCCTATTTTTGTTTTAAAAAAAAAGTGGGGCATGGAGGAACATTTGGTGGGTAGCAGGGCAAGTGCCAATCCCAACTCCATGCAGTGGGACTCAGGCAGCTCAAGCCAAACCTGGAGGGTAGGCAGGACTTGAGTATGTAACTTGGGCCATGTCTACACTTGTAAATTTAGCTCTACTTTAGCTAAGTCGACTTAACTAAGTCGACTTTAAGTCAACTTAGTTAAGTCGATTTAGTGCATCTACACCTAAATTTAAAGTCGACTTTGGGGGGAACTTACAAAGTCGACCTAGAGCACCCACACTGGATGCCTAGGTCGACTTCTAGGGGCTGGAGGACCTAGGGCAGGTCCACGGAGGCGAGAGTGAAAGGAGGCAGTGAAAGGGGGGTGGGTGCAATGGGTACAATGGGGCAAAGGTGGACAGGGACCCTGGCAGGGCATAGGGGCAGGGTGGGCAAGCCAGGCGCCCCCTGTGCCCCTCCCCCAGCAGGGAGGGCAGTGGTGGAGTCCTGGGAGTAGCCCTAAGTTGACTTAGGGCTACTCCAGGTCTACACTGGCTTAAGTTGACTTGAAAAAGTCGACTTAAGCCTTAGGTCGAATTAAAATGAGGTTTTATAAAGTCGACTTAATTTTCATTAAGTCAACTTTATTTTCCTTAAGTCGACTTAAGCAACTTGCTTAAGTCGACTTAAGGAAACTGTAGTGTAGACCAGGGTAAATTAAGTTGACTTAAGCAAGCTTAAATCGACTTAATTTACAAGTATAGACTCAGCTTTGGGAACTTGTGTCAAATTCATGAGGTGGGAAAGCTCCATCTCTGCATGGGGTGGGAGGTGGCTTTGGGAAATATGGTTACCCCACCCAGGAACATGACCAGACTGGGTTTAATGGAGGAACAAATCACATACAGGAATACATGGTGACACTGTAACAATCCCCAAGTCTGTAATGATGTTTTGCATCAGGGAAAAAAACCCGAGGAATGCTTTCTGGGTCAAATTCATCTTTGTGCAGAAGATCAGTGTAGGATTATGTGGCTGTGAAGTCCTAGCTAAATCCTGAAAATAGAGCTTAAGTGGTGCATGGGCTTGTACTGCTCTTCTGCCCATGGGTGAATTTTACCTTCTATGAATGAGTCCTAAGTGTGCTTAATAGTGATGGCAGCATATGGTAAGAAAAGCAAAGCTTCTTCTTTGAGCAGAGGACTCTGTAACAAGAGTGATCTACATTTAAATTTGACTTTCAGAGTTTTGCTTCTGCAAGTCAAAACTCACTGAATTAGTGGTCAGGATTTTGTCACTAAAATAGTCTCCCTTTTGTATGGGTAGATGAACACGTTTGGGTCTGGTTTCTAAATACAATTCAACTTGATTCTCAATTTTTTTCCTGCTCCCTGGGGACATCATTCCATTCTGAAGAAGAAATACATGATAAATGTAAGTAAATGCATGACACGATAGAATAAATCATAAATGATAATAATGAGCATTTGAATAACACTGTCTTCAATGTGTTTACAAATATTGATCCTTATAATAACTTTTTGAGTTAGGTAAGTATGTATTTCAAAGACGGGGTCACTGAGGCAGAGAGGTGAAGTGAATTATACTTGATTAAAGTGGTAATCAGAAACAAATTTAGAACTTGGAATTTCCCTGGTATTGCTGGTATTCGGACCAGCTCTCTCACACTTCACAGACATGACGACTTGAGACATGCTGCTGCATTTTCCAAGCTCAAATTCACAAAAAGTTCAGGCTAGATAGGTAGCAGGTTCAGGTCCCAAAACCATTTCCCAAAAACATCATGTAGTTTCTAATAACCTCCAGAGCTTCTAACATTTGAGAGATATCTGACAAATTTGCCTGCTGTCTCCATGGAATATAAAGAGCTACAATACACAATGCAGTTACCTCGTCTTCCAATTTTTATTCTCATCTCCATTCAGCATTAATAATCTCATCAGTAATAAGATTTCATGGGAGGGGGAAAAGGGCCAAAAATCACCACTGGCAAAGACTGAGCTCTACTGGATGATTTTTCCCCATGAGAAGTTAAGAACTTCATCTATCTACCAGCATGATTAATGACTTATTATTGTTATAATATGCAAGGTCACTAAATTTAAACAAATTGCCTGGGGATATTTGTTTTTGTTTTAGATATAACCTGAAAAAGGTATTGTGGATTAAATGCATCTGTCTGATCTGGTAAAATCTCCCATTTTTTTATTTTGTCAGATAGGTCTGTTGTTAACTCTTTACCAACAGAATTGGGGCAAGTATTTTAAGATTGAAACCCCAGCAATTTAAAATAAGGTCAGAGTGGCCAGATATTCAGAACATAGAATGTCCTGATCTTATTTTAGCTGGCTGTAAGTGAAAACCTGAAACTGCCTGCTTTTGTGTGCTAAACTGTATTATCAAAAGAAGTCTTAAAATGCTAAAATGCTAATGAATCCTATTTCCTCAGTCTTCAGCAAGTTTATAATGATTATTCTACTGAGAGATGTTGAGGCCTGAAAGGATATAATTTACTCTTGGAAGTTTATTTCAATCCAAGGAATTTACTTTTCTGAGCAATTGCTCTAGAAGTGCAAGTGCCTATGTGCACGTTTTGAGATTTTAATTTTATTTTAGAAAAAGATCAAATTGCTGCAGATTATCTCCATAAAAAGAGCCCCCTCCCCCCCCACACTTGTAACTAGCAATACTAATACTATATAAACTGGAATCCACTTATAGTGAATTGAAGTTGACTGAAAATTCAGAGCATATGAATGGATTTACATTCCTTCTGTAGCACTACAGACTGCTGGGTTTCACATTAAATGTTAAATATGGTAGTTAGTGTGAGTGGTATGTTTGGTATGTGCAATCTATACTGTATGCTCTGTGTGGAATCTGTCATGGCACCGGTTGTACATAGGATCCAACATTCCCCACTGAAATTCTTCCAGTTCTTATTTTCACAACTGACTTGTAATTTGCTAATATCCAGGCAGAATCTGCTACTCACTCCTCAGATTCAATGCTATCAACACTCTTAGCTGTCTTTGAGACACCACGGCCTCCTGAGAAAAATCCAATCCACTGGTGAACTTCCAGAAAACACCATCCTGGCCCCTATGGACATCGAAGCTCTTTACACCAACATCCCCCACAAAGACGGACCATCCCAGATGATGCCAAAGCACACCTCGTGCCTTTACTTTTTATTCACTCACAACCATTTCAGATCTGAAGATAATTTATACCTTCAAGTCAGTGGCGGGTACCTGCATGGCCCCACAATATGGCAACATTTTTATGGCCGACTTAGAACAACTCTTCCTCCGCTCTCGGCCCCAACTACCACTCCTCTATTTATGCTACACTGATGACATCTTCATCATCTGGACCCACGTAAGGATGCCCTTGAAGATTGCCACAGAGATTTCAACAGTTTCCACTCCACAATCAAACTTAGCCTGGAACACTCCATGCAGGAGATCCACTTTCTGGACACTACAGTGCAAATTAGTGATGGACTCTGTAGCAGTGTTGTGGCACTGCTACAGGGCAAGAAAGGGTTAACTGGGCCTGAGAGGGAACAGCAGCCAATCAAGAGGGAGGGCTGCTGGGCCAGTCAGGGGCCAGGATCCCCATATAAGAGAGAACTGCAGAGGCAGCTTAGTCAGTTTGGCCTGGCCAGCCCAGGGAGGAGGTTCTCTGGCTGGCTGAGGGAGCCAGCACCCTGGGCGATGTCTACACTAGAAAAGTTAAGTCGACTTAATAAGGTCGATTTAGGTGCTAATCCCCATCCACACTGGCTTTAAGTCGACTTAATGAGTCGACTTAAGGCTTAAGTTGACCTAAAACAAGGTGTTGTTAAGTTGACTTGAGCTTTCCTTAAGTCGACTTAAGGAAATGCTTAACTCGACTTAATAAAAGCCCAGTGTGGACGTGGCTTTGTTTAGGTCAACTTAAGCCTCCTTAAGTCGACCTAAGTTGCCAGTGTAGACGCACCTCTGGAGAGTTCACAGTGTGGCCACTAAGAGACCAGATCCAGGAAGACAGCTAGAAGGGCAGAGGCTCCACAGCAGCGGTCTAGAGGCAAGGAAGCGTGGAGAAACAGCAGCTGGGACTCCGAGACAGCAAGCCAGAGCCAGAAGTAGCCGTGGCTGGAGCAGTGATCTGAGGCAAGGGTGCCAAAGGGACAGCGGCTGGACTCCAGAGCGGTGAAGAGTGGAGTGAGACTAGGTCTGTGGCGAAAGTGGTCCAGGAAACTGTTGGACTTTTGAGAGACTGGAGGAAGGCGGAAGGCCTTAGTGGAGGCTCTTAGGGTCCTTGGGCCGGGGCCTGGAGAAGAGGGTGGGCCCAGTTCCTTCCCCACTCCCCCAGCATGCTGGAAGTGGCACGGGTGCCAGAAGACACAGGCTTATAGGCCACAGACTGTTTTAACAGTGGCCAACAGGTCTCTCCACCCATTGCTGGAGTGGCCAGGACAAGGGGGAGAAGATCCGGACTGTGCCCCGGAAGGGGTGGTCTAGCAGGTTTAGCCAAGGGGTTAAGACCCTCCAACAGGACTCAGAGCCAGAGTCTGGCATGGAGAAACAGAGCACGGGGAACCAACAGGGGAACCACTTGAGCCTACGGCCCCAGCAATACCACCAGGAGGTGCTCTGCTGGTGAGTCACGTGCGAGAGACTGGTACAGACACAAACACCACCCTATACTGAAAATCTACTGATCGCTATAGTTACCTACATCCCTCAAGCTTTCATCCAAGACACATCACATCATCCATTGTCTACAGCCAAGCCTAAGATATAACCGCATTTGCTCCAATCCCTCAGACACCTTCAGTATCTCTATCAAGCATTCTTATAACCACAATACCCACCTACACAAGTGAAGAAACAGATTGACAGAGCCAGATGGGTACCCAGAAGTCAACTATTACAGGAGAAGCCCAAGAAAGAAAACAACAGAACACCATTGGTCGCCACCTACAACCGCCAAGTCAGACCTCTTCAACACATCATCAAAGATCTACAACCTATTCTACAAGATGATCCCTCACTCTCTCAAGCCTTGGGAGACAGACCTCTCCTTGTTTACAGACAGCCCCCTAACCCTAACCCACCCCCCAACCTTAAAAGATACTCACCAAATACAGACTAAACAACAGAAACATTAAAGCAGGCACATAGCCCTGCAACAAACCATGTTGCCACCTTTACCCACATATCTGCACAAAAGACACCATCACAAGACCTAATCAAGACAGCACTCCATCAAGAGCCCATTCACCAATGTGATTTATACCATCATGTGCCAGAAATACCCCTCTGCCTTATACGTTGGACAAACAGAACAGTCTCTGCACAAAAGAATAAATGGACACAAGTCTGGCATCAGAAATCACAATGTTCAAAAAACAATAGGGGAACACTTCCATCTCCTGCGTACTCCATTGAGGACTTGTTAATAGCTGTGCTGAAACAGATGAATAACAAATCACAGGTTCAAAGAAAACTGCAGAACTTGAATTTATATGTAAATTTGACTGAGTTACTTTAGGGTTAAACAGGGACTACAGATTTTTTTTCTCATTACAACAGGTGATTTGACCTCACCTTCCTCTATATGTTTGAATCTCAACAATGGCTCTGATTTGCTGTTACAGCCTGACCTGATCCTATGACTTACATTTCCCTGCATTCAGTAAACTCCCCATCTTCAAAGCATCTGATGAAGTGGGATTTTCTCCCATGAAAGCTGATGCAATAAATAAATTTGTTAGTCTTTAAAAGTGCCACAGGATTCCTTGTTTGTTTTATATTAACATACGTAGTCCCACTGACTTCTTACATTAATGTCAAGGGGACTACTCAGGTAAATAAAACTCCATATATGCATACGTTTTTATAAGATTGGTCCTATGGTTTAAATACTTTTTAATCCTTTTATTTTTATTTTAAAGTGTAGGGGAGAGGTGAAATAATCTGTAGTTTACTCAGTGAACATTGTAAATAATTTACTGACTGACATCTGAAGCAAGGTAGTTTTTACTGACATAACTGGCAAATGGAAGCCAGATTTACTGTACAGGATTACAATAAATTTGACTTCAGCCCTGGGCAAATCATGGTAAGGATTACTATCATGTCAAAGAATTTCTCCAATATGGCTCTACTTGCATAATGGCATGTCACAAGAGAATATTATATTCTTTATTGATCTGTTCCTCATTCAAGGACCTGATTAGCTATGAAATACCAATCTGGCATATTACTGAAAAATACTGATGATTCCATTTGGAACATAAGTCTACATACACACACACGCACACGCACACACACGCGCCAAAGTCTTTTCATTTGAAAATCAAACTTTCCTCTCCAAGAAATTTTAGAAGAGGAAAAAATATGTAAGGGTAGAATGAGATGACAGTATTATTATTTACAAAGCACTACAGAGTGCACAATACCTTATACTAAAAATGTGTCTATTTTTCACTCAGAGGTATATAACATTACTATTATTACTATCCCTTTGACCTTCCCTATACTTATTACAGAAAATATATACTAATATACATTATATATTACAAATATTTAAGTTGACTAAACAATAGTGAGTTTTTAAATACCAGCAATGCAGAGGAGAAACGGGGGGTAGGGTGAGTGGGGGAGAGAAGAGAGGGACCAGATCTTCAGGTGGTGTTAGTTGCTTTAGTGTCATTGAAATCAATAGATATATGAGAATTTACATCAGCAGAGTATCTATCCTATAGTGTCTTGCTGGAATATTTTACAATCTAAAACCTCGGATGCCAATATTTGTGCACGTGTGTAATTTTATGAATAGTCCTCCTGTAGTCAATGAAAGTGTCCATTTGAATAAACTTACTCATCAATATTACAGGGTCATGGTATAAATCTGATTACTAAATGGAAACAACAAGCCAAGTAAAAAGAGAACTTATGTACAAAAATAAGAAATTATGGATGCTTTATGTATGAATCTTAATAGTTACCTTAAAAAAATGGCTGTACTATTTCTAAAGCTGTTTATGATCTCTTCAAAAACTTAATATTCTTCTTAAAAAGCACTCAATTCTCAAATTGAAAAATGCCCATTTATGAAGGATTTATGAAGGATTTATAGGAAAGTTTTAAGTGAGTAAAACATAAGTTACAGCTATTATTCTGACAGAAACAACAAGAAGCTCAGTGTCATAAATGTGGAGGGACTCACACAGGGATTGAATTACTGGTTACAGGGGTACATGATTGACTAATAGCACAAAGTCCGCTGTATAAATGGACTTGACAGAATTCAATAGTTATCTTTTAATAGTTTCTATAGAAATCAGTGTTTATTCTTATGAGGTTTTTTATTATCGATTTAAAGTTTCACAGGTACACAAAATTATGGGTTTTAAGTTTATCATCAATATAAATTTTCACAGTTTGAGAAACTATGGGGGAAATTAGAAAATTATTTAATGACAGATTCACAAAGTTAAAGGTTTATAACACAGAGCTTCAATATCACTTATCAAAATAAACAAAATAAATATCTGTAAACCATTCTAATAAGTTCTCAAACCATATTTTTCTTACTTTGCCTCTCCGTAAATTTTATCAGCATCACTAGAAGTTTATTCATCAGTGTTTGTGTGGGTATGATGAAACCATTATTTACCAACATTTATTGACAAAAATTTAATCTGTCCAACCCTATTTACAGAGTGTGGGCCAGATTGTGCCTGACCCATGTGCAGATATTTAATTTGAGAAGCGAGTTCAAAAGGACTTCCCTTTCTGTGCCCCTTTTGCTCAGCACAGTGCAGTTATGATGATCAAAGATTGCAAGGATTATGGCCCCAATTCAATAGTCCATCCTTATTAATTGAATTTAATATTGAGCACATGCATAATTCTCATTAAATATGCACTGAAGTGCTTTGCTGAATAGAGATGGGTTCAAGCACATGATTAAATGTGTTCCTGAATTCATGCACAGGATTCTAGCTTCCACAGTAGCACACTCCAGAAAGTGGATCAGAACAGTGGCTCTCAGCCTTTCCAGATTACTGAACCCCTTCCAGGAGTCTGATTTGTCTTGCATACCCCCAAGTTTCACCTCACTTAAAAACTCCTTGTTATGAAAGTACCTTTGAGGTGCCAGCCTCAGAGGGACTGGTATCAGCATCTAGAAAACCTGTGTGGTTACTGTCCCATAGAACCTCCACAATGTTTCTGAGCTCCACAAATGAGAATGATTGAATGGATGGTGAGTAGAAAGTTCCCTTTCTCTGACCATCACAGAATGCAAATTACATGCTAGCTATTTTGGGCTGCCAAGTTGAAGAATCAGGTTCCATAGCTTTTCCCAGCTCAGAAGACTACATATAGTACCTGTTGAACTGGACTTATTGCCTGATGATAGTTGAAGGATTTTTGTGGGTTTACAATTAAGAAAGAAGAAGTGCACAAATCTCAGGTAAAAATACTACTGTTTAGTAGGATATTCACATGATAGTTTCTTTTTATTCTTTAGAGCATGAAGCATATTAGCTCCCAAGCTGATTTTCTCTGTGCAATATGAAAGTCAATCTTCTATCATAAAGCTCACGGTATTACTGTTGTAATTTAAATACTAGAATATGTATAGCTAAAAAGATCAGAGGAGCCTTGTGTAATAGCCAAATATTTCTGTTGCATATAAAAATATTTTTATAAAAGAGAGATAATGCATGTTTCAAAGAGACTGGGAGTGTAATTATGTTTGTGTATGTAACTGTGTGGCAGAAATGAAGTCAGATTCCTTCCTGATAAAGCCATTTTTGTAGTTGACAACTGTCAAAAACAAGAAACCCATGAATATTGAAGTGCTATTCACTGGCACATTTGGCATTTTGAAGCCAGGCAAATAGAACTCATGAAATATGAAAGGAGTGCTTCATGTCACTTTGTAGAAAATGTTGCCATTAAGATGATGTATGGGGAAGTTCACACCTTCACCTTCTGGGAGAGCTAAACAGTATTTTCAATCAGCTGTAGTACTTTGCTTCGAAAGCATTACTGTTGGCCTATATTCCTTTTCTCCTACCTGCAGCATCTCTATGAAACTAGAGCTACAATCAAGGCTTTAAATGTCTGTTAATACAGGCATGAGGTGCGTATTTGTCAGAAATAAGTGCATTTTTACTTCTAAGATAATGACCCTTCCTGCTAAGAGCAGCTTTCTAAACCAGGTGTTTTCATACTTACTAATAGCCACCATGTGGTAGTCAGTTATTTCTAAAGCCAGTTTTGCCTCCTCAACTTTTGATTCAAAACCTTATCTGAATACAGAAATAAGAGGATGTTTTTCTTAATCTAGACAAGTTCAGAATCAATTTTCTCTGTCCCTTTTCTTGTTACTAAAGATAATGGACTGGTTTATCAACAGATGACAGATTTAGCTTATTAAGGAAGTGCAGTAGTTGCTCTACATATTTATTAGGATGAGCCTCAGTTTTTCACTTAATGAAGAGATTTCAGTTTTTTGTTTCATCTGAGGGATACAGTGTGTTATCCCCAAATTCATAGCACATAATCTGGAACTGGGCAGTGGCATAAAGATGAATTTTCTGCAGATCAGATTTTCAACTAAATTTGTTATCTAGTTTGAGTTCAATCTAATTTTAAAATGTAATCTAAGTTTTTCAACATCTGACCTTCCATTTGTAGCTTTTATGCTAACAAATGGCTGTTTTGTTTAAATCATTCACATTTTTAGTACAGTTAAAACTTGTAAGCACTCCTCAAATGTATATTTAAAGAAATTAAGCTGTTCTTAAGCAAAATAGTAATTGTTTTCTTTCCCATTGTGTTTACAGTTTTGCCTTATTCACAATGGCCACCATTTTCCATAACTTAATGGTATGGCGGTGTCTCATTTTCTTGAAGTGTAACACGAAACATTATAAATAAGGAGTCTTGTGGCACTTTTAAAGACTATCAAATTTATTTATGGCATGAGCTTTTGTGAGAAAAAAAAATCAGTAAATTTGTTAGTCTTTAAAAGTGCACAGGACACCTCATTTGTTTTGTTGAATTGTCTGATATGGCTACTCCTTTGGAACAAAACATGATGAATTCATACCTACCCCACACACATATCAGTTAATTAAACCATTAAAATATATGCTATGTCACTGACCAGGCAGCAACTCAGAAATGCAAACCTTCACAATTTCTTTACAGTCCATATATATATTCAGAAAATAAGATCAGGTAACTCTCTCACATCGAAACAAGAATAAAATTCACTAATAGATCCAACTTGCAATACCTCAGCCTAATTTAAGCATTTTTCACCCTTTTTATTTTTAATTGTGAGACTATACTAGAGGTTTGGTCTCAAGATAGAAGCACCTGATTTACTTCCTTTGTCCTTGCGTTTTTTACATAGCGCCACCATGTCCCCCTTTCTTCATCTCTTCTCCAAACAGAAGATGCCACCTTTTTTTGACTCTTCTCAAACACAGTCTCTCTCTCTCTTTCTCTAAGTAAGTCATCTTTTTTAAAAATAAGATGATCAAAATTTGATGGGGGTACACTACTGATTTATGTAATGACATATAAAATAGTCACTATTTGGTCTTCTTTTTGACACATCTTACCATTTTGTTTGCTTTCTTAGGTGGTGGTGTGACTTACATGTTTTGCATTGTACATTCCACAAAGGTACGAAAATCTTTTTTTCTTGGATGTTTCCTGATTTGGAACCCTCTCTCTGGCTTTGTATCCAGAATTCTTCTTTTCCTCCCCTCTATTTAATTGTGAACTCATCACGAGTAGGATTCAGAGACTGCATATAATATTAAAGCTTAATATGCTGTATAACTAATACACACATTTGAAGCCATTATCACCTTTTTTGCAAGGACTGAATTGTCTCATTTCAGTTCTTCATTCTAGATTTGAACAAGTGATGTCCTTGACTTATGTCTGAGAATTAAAAGGTGAGCATGGTTGTGATAACACTTAAATCATGGTTATATTGTAATCTGTGTGAGTTTGTCCATAAATGGGTTTAATGTTGTATCTGCCAAGCCTTAATTTGGTTTCTAGTTAAAATAATTCTACAAGTTTTTTATCCAATCTATGCCACAATATGTTTGAAAAGAACAGGGATTAAGATTTCAATTTGCTTGGAAAGAAAGAAATGAATTTCATCTTCACACTGAGGTACAGAAACTGGAAACTTCACAAGTTAGCCAAATACTAGAGAGTGAAGATTAGAGACATGGTGGGGGAGGGGTGAGATCATATGTTTTATTGGACCAACTTCTTTTGGTGAGAGAGACAAGCTTTCATGACACCCAGTACAATTCTTAAGATCTGGGAAAGTATTCAGATTGGTACTGCTAAATGCAAGGTGGAATAGACTGTTTACCTAAGTAGTTAAAATGTATTTCAAGGGACCACTGAAAGTGAAGTCACCTGTTAAAACCCCTTCAGTCTTAAAGAGAAAAGGAAGGCGGGGGAAGCCAATTGGGAAAGGGGAGGATGTTACTGGATTACAAATTATTGTAATAAGCCATACATCCAATGTCTCTATTCACTCCATGATTTTAGTGTCTGTCTAGCAAAGCTATGAATTGAATCTCCCAGGCTCATCTTTAGAAGATGTTGTGCAGGTTTCCTTTGAGGATGAGGACTGATAGGTCAAATATAGAGTGACTGCATTGTGAAAGGTGTTCACAGGTGTTAGAATGATATTTCTCTTTTAATCATTTTCTTGGGTATTTGACAGTGTAGGGATTATCTGGTTCTCCCACATAGTAGTCATTGGGGTATGTAGTGAACTGGATGAGGTGCACCATATTGTGACAGATGTGTGGGAGCCAGGGGTCTTGAACGGTGTGTTGTGGAGGGGTGGGGGTATTGATCATTGCAACAGTAGAGCTATGGCTTCAGGTTTTGCATCTGTTGTTCTGGCAAGGTCTGGTGCAGCTTTGAGCTGGTGAGTAACTTGCTTCTGATGATGATGTTGGAGAGTTGGTTGAAGGCCAACTAGGGGGTTCAGGAAAGATTTATTTTAAGATAAATATGGATTATAGTTGTTTGATGATTCCCCATATGGGGTCTAGCCTGGAGTAGCAGGTGACAACTAGGTGTATGCAGCCAGAGGGAGTTTTATCTTATATTGAAACAATTGCTCCTCCTAAATCTGAGGTTCAACTAATGAGTATAGCCTCTTCTTCAACATCCTGAGATAGGCTTTGCCTGGGAGATTGAGAAATGTGATCCCTGTATAGTTGGAACACTCCCTCTGGTCTTCTTTCTTAAAGGTCAGGACCACTGTGCCAGTTTGCCAATCCTGAGATACTGCACCTGCCTTTGATATGACATTGAAAAGGCACGTTAACCACAACATCCCAACTTTTTCCAGTTTCAGGGGGGTTTCAGGCACTGCCATCTGAAAGGAGGGCATGTCTACAGGTTTGAGGAGTTCCTCAAAGTGCTCCTTCCATCTCTCAATGATCTTCTCAGTCACGGTCAGCGCTTCATCACCCATGCTGAGAACAGCATGGGCAATGTCCTGCTGGCGCCCTCCTAAGATGACCAATGGTTTGCTAGAACATCTTACATACAGTATCCTGAGTATATAGTACCTATAATATCCTTATACATGGAGGCATCATATATTCTCCTTAGACCAACAGGCCATTCCTGCCTTGTGCTGTGAAAGTGAGATGGAGAAGGAAAATGGCATCGAGAGCCCCTTTATCTCAAGCTCAGCAGCAGCAGCGTACAGATTCTAAAACGATTTAATATCAATGAGTGTACTCCCACTGACTTCAAAGGGCTTTGGATCAGGCCCTAGTGCTCTAGTAATTGCTAAGGGGATTGCTGCTACCTTATGAATTGGCATATGACTGCAATAACATGGTGTGGTTTGCTGTTTGCTGCAATCTCTGTTACAGGGTAGTTAATGGTGCACACTATTCTTTATGGAGCAGAACTAAATTAGACCCCACCAAGTCACTTATCTCCTGGCTGCCCTCATCACAATAAATGGCCAACTATGCAATTTCATTGGGCCCTGTTCCAAACATCCCTACTATCAAAAAAGAATAATACCCTACACTATTTTCAGACATATATTAGACATGACATGTTTTAATCAAACTTTAATTGGAAGCCAATCTTGTTTGGTAGCCACATATTTATTAGGATAGTTTAGGAGACAGCACTCCCTTTACAGGAATTTGTCCTTGAAGATGCAGGTCACAGCCACTCTTTTCCATCAATATCTATTTGCTATGTAAACTATACTCATTTGTGTATAGCTCTCCCCGCAACCCTCCACACAACGGCCTTCTGTCAGAGCACTCTGAAGTCAGTAGGAGTTCTTACATTGACTTCGATAGGCTGTGGATCAGGTTCATTAGAAGTACTGTGGTATGAGAGAAGTTCTATACAACTCCAACCAATAGCAATAAAAGATAGTCAAACCAATCACCATACTGAAAATACAGCACTCCTATAGGACTATTCCTTTTTCACTCTGTTTTGAAATCTACTAAACTATTTTTGGTTTTTGTGCTTTCGGAAGTAGTGCTATCTTATTTTTATCTTGGTATAAAAACTCCTTTTTGGTTCTCAGACTTCATGCTCTCAGCACAGTGTGTTAACTACAAATCAATACACCATTTTGGCAATGGGAATTTAATTAAGATAAACGGCTGCTAAATATTTCCTTCTTTATCTAACTGATACCCCTTTGAGGGTTTGTAATGCCTTCCTTCAAGTTTCTGTAAATAGCAGAAATTCAAGAGCAGAGACCTGCTTAGATATGCAGTGAGATGTCAGCTGATGTTACTTTGCATGAATCAGGATAATTGACTCCAAAGATGTCCTTGTGAACAAAGACAGACACTAATATTTAGCAGCTGGTTTATTACATCCTTATTGCTTGAACACTATATGATTTTGAGCTGACATGCTAAAAGCACAAAAGTTACAGACCTACAGTAAATGCAGATGAAAAAATTCTCCATCTGTAGTCTGTACAAAATGATTCCTACCCTTTTGGTAATATAAAATGATCTTTAATAAATCCTTCTCTTCTTCCTGTATATTTTAATAATTTACGTTAAAAAGACAACAATAGCTGCTGCAGCAACAGTCTATTATGATTAATGACAGAAGCAATGGCCTTTGTGTAACAATGCTGTACTGGTACTGGAGTTTTCAAGGTCATTATTTCTTTCTGAAAAGTTGAACTCAAGTTAAATATTTATAAAAAACAACCTGGTTTTATGTAGAGTACGGTATTTGTTGTCTCAGACTGAGTGTTACAAGAGATCTCCCAGGAAGCTTTAGATTAATAAAATTCACATGCATCTTCAAAGCAGAATGCAATTCAAAGGTTTTGTTTTTTCCCTCCAATAAGTGTTGGACGAATGAACTAAGACATGGAAGTTTTAAGGAAGCCTCTCTCCATTATACCATTTTTCACTGCACTAATGTTATCTTCAAAAGCCAGAAGCTACATTAAACTACCATTTTGGTATATTGTTACAAGACTATATGCTAATCAGCTGTGTTAGTCTAATGCAGCAAAACAAACAAGGAGTCCTGTGGCACTTTTAAAGACTAAAAAAATTATTTATTGCATGAGCTTTCGTGGATGGAATTACCCAAAAGCTCATGCGATAAATACATTTGTTAGTCTTTAAAAAGTGCCACAGGACTCCTTGTTTGTCTTATTTCCTAGTTTAGCTTTAACAAAAGCCACTGACAACCTTTAGAACACAAGCTGTCATACTGGATCAAATTATGGCCCATCTTACCCAGTATCCTGTCTCCAAAAGAGGTACATATAGTGTATAGAATAAGACAATTATGGAGTGATCCACTTGTCTTCCACTGCCAGCTTCTAGTAGTCACCCCGAGAATGGTATTATGGCTAATAGTCACTGTCAGACCTATCTTCCAGGAATATGTCTATTTATTTTTTTAACCCAGTTATACTTGTCCATCACAACATCCCATGGCAATCAGTTCCATAGGTTAGTTGTGTAAAAAAGTACTTCCTGTTGTTTGTATTAAACCTTCCACCTATTAATTTCATCAGGTGATCCTTTATTTTTGTGTTATGTGAAAGGGGTAAACAACATTTCTCTATTCACTTTTTCTACACCATTTATGATTTTATAGACCTCTATCACATTTCCCCTTAGCTGTCTGTTTCTAAGATGAGTTGCCCTAATCTTCTTTAGTTTTCCTTCTAATGTTGATCATCTTCTCTGAACCTTTTCCAGTTCCACTATGTCATTATGTGTGAGATAAGGCAACCAGAACTGAACACACTTATACAAGATGGGGCAAACCAGGAACTTATAGAACGGCATTCTGATATTTTCTGTCTTGTTTCATCTCTCTTTCCTAATAGTTCCCAACATACCATTATAGCTCTTTTGACTACTGCTGTATGTTGAGGGGAAGTTTTCAAAGATTCCAAAATCTGTTTCTTGGGTGATAGCTAATTTTGAATCTACCGTTGTGTATTTCTATTCAGGATTATTTTTCCAAAGGACATTACTTTGCACTTATGAATAAAGAATTTCATCTGCTATTTTATTTTGTCAGATCCCTCTGTAATTCATTCCCATCAGATCTGGACTTAATTATCACCTGCTAACTTTGCCACTTTACTATTGAGCCCCTTTTCTAGATCATTGAAGAATATGTTGAACAGCACAGGTCCCAGTACAGAGTCTTGGGGGACATGGTTGTTAACCTATCTCCATTGTGAAAATGGACCTTTTATTCATTTTTTCCATTTCTGTCAAGCAATTTCTGATTCACGAACTTCCCTCTTGTCCTATGGCTACTTAGTTTCCTTAAGAAGCCTTTGACAAGGCCCTTCAGCAAAGACTTATGAAAATACAAGTACATTTTATTAACTGGATCACCCTTCTCCATATGTTGACTCCACCGAAGAATTCTAATAGATAGGTGAGCATAATTTCCATTTACAAAAGCCATGTTGACACTTCCTCAAACATATCATATTCATTTATCAGTCTGATATGTCTGGTTTTTTTACTATAGTTTCAACCAACTTGTCTGATACTGTAGTTTGACTCATCAGCCTGTAAATTGCATGGATCTCCTCTGGAGCCCTTTTTATAAGTAAAAGGGTGTACATTAGCTACCCTCTAGACATCTGGCTCTGAGAGTGATATCTATGATAGTAATAGGGTAATATTTAATATTTCAGTTATTCAAATTTTGGGGTAAATAGCTTTTAGTTCTGGTGACATTTTACATTTAGTTTATCAATTTGTTCTAAAACTTCATTTAATAACATCAATTTGGGACCGTATTTTCTCTCTTTCCTCCTCCCACGGTAGCTCTGATTTGGGTATCTCCCCATATCCTCTGCAATGAAGACCGGTGCAAATAATTAACAACTTCTGTTCAATGGCCATGCCTTTCTGCAATGCTCCTGTATTGTGTAATGGTCCTACTGCCTATTTGGCAGGCTTCCTGCCTGTGACGGACTAAAGAGAATTTACTGTTAGTTTTTACATCTTTAGAAAATTACTTCTCATATTCTTTCAGCTGAACTTATTGCACTTTTACTGGCCAGAATTTCTGTCTCTCTTCATTTTCCTCATTAGGATTTCACTTCCACATTTAAAAGGATGCCTTTTTGCTTTTAGCAGCCTCTATTACTCTGCTGATTAACCATGGTTGCATTTTTTTGGTCCTCCTCCCATATTTTTGATTTGGCATATACATTTAGTCTGGGCATCTATTATGGTGCTTTTAAGGCTTCAAGGCTTAAGCCCCTCAAGGTGCTTTTAAGTAGTCTCCATTCCACCAGCAGGAATTTCATTCGTGTCACTGTTCTTTTTAAGTTCCTTCCAACTTGCATCCTCATTTCTGAAAAGTTCCCCTTTTTGAAGTTAAAAGTTATTGTGGTAGTTGATGTTTTTTATTTCCCTCCCACAAAAGGATACTTCATTTAACTATATTACAATCACTGTTACCAACCAGGTTAGCTAGTTATCTCTTGGATCAGATACTGCACACCAATTTGACCAGTTAGTCAAAAATTGCCTTTCCTCTTATGCATCTATAGCTATTCACCTTGCCTGGCCCTCCGATTTGCCCCTTAGCTTCCACTCTCCTGATGACCAGACCTTTGCCCCTTAGGATGTCCAAACATCTCCAGGAACAGTCAGCAAGGGCAACTCATGCTTAACCAACCTGATTGCCTGCCATAATGAGTCGAATGGCTCTGTGGATGTGATATATCTTGATTTTAGCAAAGCTTTTGATACAGTCTCCCACAGCATTCTTGCCAGGAAGTTAAAGAAATAGGGGTTATATGAATGGATTATAAGATGAATAGAAAGCTGGCTAGATCGTTGGACTCAACAGTGATGATCAACAATTTGATGTCTAATTGGAAGCCAGTGCCCCAGCGGTTTGTCCTGGGGCTGGTTTTGTTCAACATCTTCATTAATGATCTGCAGGATGGTGTTGATTGTACCCTTCCTAAGTTTGCGGATGGCACTAAGCTAGAGAAAGTGGTAGATATGCTGTGGAGTAGAAATAGGATTCAGAGTGACATAGACAAATTGGAGGCTTAATCCAAAGGAAATTGGATGAGGGTCAAGGACAAATGTAGAACCTTGCACTTAGGAAAAATCCCATGGACTTCTTACAGACTGGGGACTGACTGGCTAATCAGCAGTTCTGCAGAAAAGGACCTGGAGGTTACAGTGGACAAGAATCTGGATATGAGTTGACAGTATGCTCTTGTTGCCAAGAAAGCTAAAGCCATATTGGGAGGCATTAGTAGGAGCATTGCCTGCGGGTCAAAGGAAGTGATTATTCCCCTCTATTTGGCACTGGCCATATCTGGAATCTTGTGTGAAGATTTAGGTCTCCCACTACAGAAAGATGTGGGACAAATTGGAGAGTCTGATGTTAGAAGAAAACAGGGAGTCCCAGAGGTGGATTGGGTTGAACATTACCCTTTATTGCCTGCTCGTTTCACCTCAACGCCACGAGTGAACAAGTGGTGGTGGCGGGGGAGGAGGGAATACAATTCTTTTATGGTTCAAAATATGTAAAAGCTTACATTCATGACAACTCCCCAAAGACCCCTTTTTTCCATTACATTATCATCTAAAGGAAGATAACACATTTTAACTAGAATTTCATTTACAGGAGAGCTAGGCCTGCCCATCGTTCCCTTTCACCATAGTAACCTGTGGCTCAGGCCAGACCATTTGTCCAGCATTAATTTTACTCTCATCCATTCCCTCACTTTCAAAGAAGAGCCCAGGTATCACTCCTTCCAGCGCACTGGCCAGTGGTGCATTAGTCCAGGAGGCCCTGGCTCCAGTTGGGCCAATGATCACACTATGGGGAGAAAGGTAGGTTTGCTAGCTGGACAGAAGGGCTGACGTCACAGGTATGGTTTTGGGGGAGAGGCTAAAGCATGAAACATTTCATAAATATAATTAGCAGAACAACTAATATGCCCACAGAATGAGTAATACAAGCGAAGAGCAAATGAGAGTCTGTTAAGCCTGTTCGAAGGGCACAGGCTACATAAGTCCAAGCACAATCAGCAGGCAATTCAATTGCCAGTTGGAAGGCATTTGTTCTTCGGAGGGCCTGGGCTGCCAGAATTTTTGTTCTGCACTGCTCAGTCTAGAGTTATCTTAACAGCATGCCAAGGAGTTCCAGTTTATCCAAGAAGATTCTGGTACACAACTGGCCCAGTTCATTGGAATTGTCCCATCATATTATGTTGTCAAATGGGTAGTATATGGATTTGATAGGTTGCAGAGTAAAGTTCCCCAGCACAGCACAATGAAAATGATTACGACGCTGAGGCACATAACCTGTGAGGAGAGGCTGAGGAAACTAGACTTGTTTAATTGACAGAAGAGAAGAATGAGGAGGGCATTTGATAGGAGCCTTTAACTATCTGAAAAGAGGATTCAGAGAGGGTGGAGGTAGGCTGTTCTCAAGGGTGGCAGATGACAGAACTAGGAGTAATGGTTTCAAGTTGCAATGGGGAAGATCTAGTTTGGATATTAGGAAATCATTTTTCTCTAGGAGGATGGTGAATCTCTGGAACGGGTTACCTTATGAGGTGGTGGATACCTATCCTTAGAGGTTTTCAAGGCCTGCTTGATAAAGCCCTGGCAGGGATGATTAAGCTATGGTTGGTCCTTCTTTGAACAGTGGGTTGAACTAGATGATCTCCTGAGGTCCCTTCTAAACCCAATCTTCTATTATTCTAAGATGTGACTATGAAAATAATGCATTAGTGGAGGTTCACCAGTCTTGCCTAACAGAAGTACGTATGTTTTCATGGACACTTACAATAGTAAAAAGTTAAACAATTCTATTCTGAAAAGCTATGAAAAAGCAGTAACTTCTTATGCCACCGACCTTATTCTCTTTGGGTGCATCTACACTTGTAAATTAAGTCAATTTAAGCTTGCTTAATTCAACTTAATTTACTCTGCATCTACACTACACTTTCCTTAAGTCGACTTAAGCAGCTGGTTAAGTGGACTCAAGGAAAAATTAAGTCAACTTTGTAAAACCTCATTTTAAGTCAACCTTCTGCTTAAGTCAACTTTAGAAAGTCGACTTAAGCCAGTGTAGACATGGAGTAGCCCTAAGTCGACTTAGGGGCCTCCAGGGCTCCCCCCACTGCCCTCCCCTGCCCACTCTGCCCCAATGCCCTGACCCTTTGCCCCATTGTACCAAGGTACAATGAGGCAAAGGCTGAGCCCCCTGGCATTTGGCAAGGGGTGCCCCCCCTGCCACCGTGGACCTGTCCCAGGTCCACCTAGCCCCTAGAAGTCGACCTAGGCATCCAGTGTGGACACTCTAGGTCGATTTTGTAGGGTCCCCTCAAAGTTGACTTAAAACTTGGCTAAGTCGACTTAAATTAACAAGTGTAGACATAGCCTTTGAGTATATTCAGTCAAATCTGCTTCCTCTGCAACAAACATCAACTGTTACTGCATTTTACTCTGTCACAGGTCCAGCTGAGTGTCTATTCCAGATCATTTTATTAACAGAGCTGTTAAGTTCCAGTTGAAGATTTTTTAATATTGTTGATGCCTTTCCCAGAAAGGACCTAACTTGATTTTCAGTTTCTAAAAGGGTTTTCAGGGCTTGAAGTTTAAAAGCAAGAGGTTGCTTTTGAAATGAGCAGATTTCAATATGGAGATATTTAGAAACAATATATATATGGAATCTAATGTTGCTATTTTTCAGGAAACTACACTTTAACCAAGTCCGAAGTTTACTTGAACAAGTTACACAAAAAAGTTGTGCAGAGAAATTATGATGAAATTTCAAGCACCTCAAAACTCTAATAGGATTATGAGATTAAAAACTACTAAATTTGATTTTGTACCTCTGTGATAAAATGAGATTAAAAATGGAACTATTACCAAGTTATTGGAATATAGCTTTTAGAGCAATTAAATACGGGGGGGAGGGGAATGAGTAGACCAGATCCTTGGTATAAATCAACCAAACTCATTTGAAGTATACCTATTTACACCTGCTGATGATCTGATCCAATACATTGTCTAGTAAACCTCCTTCCAATGCAGAATTTGATCAGAGTTTTTGCCCCGAACATTTTACAATCAGGACATATACATTAATCTCAAAGAGCTGCACATGATTGTGTTGTGCAATATAAAAGTTTCAGTGTGAGATTAAGATGGTATGGCAATTGGTGCATGCTCAGCACTATGGGGCCTGGACTTCTTGCCCTGCTCACCAGCTGAGGCAAGGATCTCCCCCTTCTAGACCCCCAAATAGGATTAGGCTCTCTACCCTGCAGGGCACTGGGCCCAGGGCTCTAAGGCATGTCTCAGCAAGCTTGCCCAGACTGTCTGTACCTTTTAGGCACTACCAGCAACAGCTACAGATCAGCTCTGTCTGGCTCAGCTCTACTTCTCTCTGCTATATTCTCCTCTGCTCCCAACACAAACTCTGCTCCTAACTCCACCTCCAAATACCACGCCCAAACTCCTCACTCCCTGCCTGCAGCAGAGGCTTTTTTTATCTGGTGTGGCCAATTACCCTAACTGGCCTCAGGGAGACTGATTTAACCTGGAATAACACTAGCTAAATTAACTCAGGCAACAAGGATTTACTAATCCTGGGGCTAATATACGCACCTTCCACCACTCTTTTATAACCATCAGGTCTGACCCTGTCACAAACATCATTCATGATGAGACAAACCCTTCCAGACTTTGAGGTAGTGTCATTTTGGAAGAAAAGGAGGAAGTAATCTGTGACAAGCTGTTTAGAAAGAGAAACCAGTAATATGACATCTTTAGAAGATGCTCAGAGTTGGATTATAAGCAGTATCAATAAAATGGGTCAATGGGCAAAGAGAAAGTGAACATGATAAATGAAATTTAATTACAGAGTGTATGTTTTATTATATTCACACACCTAATTAAATATCCCAAAATTATACCTAAATTAAGGCAGCTGGCCAATTTTTAAAAACAGGTGAAATAAAGTACATTTGCAAATGGCAAGTGGTTAAACAATTATCCAATCTGGATGTGTTAATGTTTCATTGAAAATACACTCTTAAAAAAATTGGCCCTGTAAATGGATTTCCCATCTCAGATTAATGTAATCAGTCAAAACTAGCCATCATCAGGACTGGGCTGACCATTTTGGGGGTGGGGGTGGTGCGTGAGCATTTGTGTGTGTGTGTATATATATATATATATATATATATATATAAACAAACTGCAGCATAAAAAAGCTAAGTTACAAATGCTAAATTTGCTTTTACATACTGATGACTCGAGAGAAACAACTCCCTGCCCAATTCAATAATGCTTCAAAAAAAATTAGGAAATGTTTAATGTGGCCTTTGATTATTAAGATCTCACTTATGTATCAATTACACTTTTAGCACTTGGGATTAAAGCAAAATTTCAGTCTTAATGAATACCTGTCAGACAAAGTATTTCTCAAAGTATTCATTTTTCAGTACTACTCCTTGCAGATAGCAGTTGGTGCTTTTATTACAATATAAAACATCTCAGGCTGGTGTTGTAATAAAAATTTGAAAAGTTCCCACTGCTCCCCTTGTAGGCAAGGGGAGTTGTAAAAATGCTGTTTTGTAAACTGCATACTTTCTATTTAATAAAACAAGCTTTGTATGAAGTGACTGAAAGGGCCAGAGAGTTTACTTTGCATCCAGCACTGCCTGAAAAGGAAAAAGAGCCATGCATCCAAAATTCTAGTCTGCATAGATGCAAAAAATAAAATAAAATAAAATAACATAAAATCCTAGCCTGCACATGGATTGAAGAATCAAGCTCCACGCTTGTCATACTAAACATTTTTCTCTCCTGTTTTTTTGGGAGTGGGGCTGGGGTACTATCTTTATTGTGATTCCTTTCAGGCCTCTTCCAAAGGCCTCTCATACTGGCAATTGTGTGATATTTAGTTGTGTAGGAAACAGCTTAATCTTGCTTAAATCGACTTAATTTACTTTGCGTCCACACTGCACTTTCCTTAAGTCGACTTAAGCAAGCTGCTTAAGTCAACTTAAGGAAAATTAAGTCGACTTTGTTAAACCTCGTTTTAAGTCGACTTTTGGCTCTAAGTCGACTTAGGGCTCTCCAGGACTCCCCCACTGCCCTCCCTGCCAGGGTAGCTGGCACAGGGAGAGCCTGGCATGCCCCCACACAGGTCAGGGCAGAGCCCTGCCCACCCTGCCCCTATGCCCTACCAGTGTCCCTGTCTCCCTTTGCCCCATTGTACTCAGGTACAATGGGGCAAAGGCTGAGCCTCCTGGCACTTGGCAAGGGGCACCCCCCTGCCACTGTGGACTTGTCCAAGGTCCCCCTAGCCCCTACAAGTCGACCTAGGCGTCGACTTTGTAGGGTCCCCCCAAAGTTGACTTAAAATTTAGGTGGGGACATGCTAAGTCGACTTAACAAAGTCGACTTAGCTAAGTCGACCTAAATTAACAAGTGTAGACATAGCCGGGAAGTGTAAGTCATAGGATCAGGTTTTACACTTACACTTCCCTGCATTTATTTTGCTTCCGTTCTGTAAGTTCTCCATCTGCAAGTGGGATTTTCTCCCACAAAAGCTTATGAGATAAATAAACGTGCTAGTCTTTAAAAGTGCCATCAGACTCCTTGTTTGTTTTCCTGAACTAGACTAACACAGCTACCCCTTTGGAACTTTCCCTTGAAGTCATCCAAAGTTGTATATCTGCATTTGAAGGCAGATTTTTATCCTATTTTAGCAGCTAGCACAAACCTATCATTATAAATGTATTATTTCTGTTAGACAGCTAATTTAGGATGCACTTTCATGTAAGTTTATATTTTCGTGATGATATTCCCTATCTCATGAAGCAGTACAGGTGTAATTGAGGGTATATATATCTGCAGTCATTTTCTTATGCATTCTTAAAATAAGAAAATTGTGAACAGAGATAGGATGTAAAAATAGATTTTATCCAGAGGAATAAATTTTTTGAGAGTTCAAATCTCCATTTAAACTCCCTTTTAAAGTGCCCAGAATGTTACAGTCTATTTATTAAAATTCATCCTGTCTTTCACCAAGTGAATCACTTGCAAATCACTAGATTCATTTCCAGCTGTTGTATTTGTGCAGTCAATTGAAAAATGTGTTTCTATCAAAGACAGACATTTGAACCAAAGTGCAATGTGCTCAAATGTATAGCTTTTTAAGTAATTGAAAAATCCACTTCAGGTTATAGCACAATTCATAATGGTATCTCTCCCCTCAACTTACTGCCACCGTTTGCAAACTTGACCACACAGTTTCTCCTCCTGTATCTGAAACTTTCCTTAGTGTCACTTTCACAACATGATCCATGAACCAGTCTGACTGCACATCTGCAGAAATCCTTCACCTCAGACACTGTAGTGTAGACAGTCTACCTTTCTCTACATTCCAGCATTCTTGCCTCCAGTATTTTCCCATTTGGAGAAGCAAAAATACATTACCCCATAAGTAAACTCTTCACCTGCCTAGTCAATGTATGAGTTTCTAGTTCAAAAAAAATCCACCTTGGTGTAGGTGTAGGTGTGTTTTAAAGTTGGACTTCATCTCTCATTATCTTTGTGATTTAAAACATCCTGGACCATGTTACTCTACATTCTGATCATCAATCAATTTCTTCTCTCTCTTCCTTTACACAAGTCTCACCACAGCTGGTGCTAGAACTTTCACTGAAACTCTTTACAAACTGAATGGACTTCCTGTATCTCTTTTCCTCGCCAGAAGTCCATCATACTCTATGAGGCAGATCCTCAAAGTGGTGTCAATTGTCAGAGCTCTGACCATTTATAATTGCTGAGAAGGACCTGTCCTAAAATCTCAGCATAAAGAAAAACACTTATTTTCCCTTCCCTTGCCTCTGAATTTCTCTTTTGTCAGTCAGCACCCAGTACATCTAAACTACCATTTTCTGTGACAATCATTATGGCTAATCAATAAAACATGTTAGTTAGGGGTCGTTTTGCAAAGGAAGTCATATATATGTTTCACTGTCAAGACTGTTAAGCGTGTTTTGCTATTTTTACCTTCCCACGATCCCTGGCACTGATTTAAGAACTATTCTTGACTCAAAGTAATTACAAAATGATCAAATTTCAACTCCCAAAAGAAGAAAAGGGAACGCCAGAATAAAAAGTAACTCCTCTTGTTAAATACCACTTGCATGCCATCTCTGGTTCTGCTAATGAAACTTGTACTCAGGTGATTTGCTCAAATTAAACACATTGTCTTCAGTCAGAAACCCACAAACTGTCAATTAATCTATTGTATTATCTGTTGGCAAATGTGAGAACCAAAGCCAATTCTGATATCTACAGATTATAAATTTATTACTTTGTCTGACATGTCCATTTTGAGGGGAAAAATAAAAAGGAACTAAATAGAAAAAATGTAGAGTGAGTTGTGGGGCTTTTTCACGTATTTGTTTATTTTAAGAACTGCTTGTTCAAGGATTCGTTGCTTGTATTGTTCAGTTCTCTAGTATATTTTGGAATCTAGTTCCTATGAAAGATGATATACAAAGTTATATAAAGTTGTACCATTTAATACAGTCATTTTGTTAGATGGTTTTTTTTTTTAAATTTCGCTTTCTTAGATTACCTCATGAGATATACATCTATCCTCAGTTGGTGTAAACTGTCATAGCTCCATTACCATTGCTCCACTAACTCCATTCAAGTTATGAACAATTTATTCCCAGCTGAGGATCTTCTAGTTTCCTGTCAATCTTATTACTATAGCATACTTCAGTACAGTTTAAAAATATAATTTTCATAAGAGCCACTCATGAAAAAATAAGTGTTTCAGAAATCGGTTTATAGATAAAGAATTATTTATACTATTATACTGGACTTTTATTTTTACTGTATTACTGTCTAAGTGGAGTGCTTAATTTTGATTACTATAATTTTCAAGGAACTAGTATATCATTTCTCTAGAGAAAATTAAAATATCCAAAGTAAATATTATCTTGAAACTTCAGTCAGAAGAGGGACTATATAAATATTGGCACTTTTTTGTTCCACAGACATGTTCCATCTTTGTTTTTTATATCAATGTTGTTTACTTCATTGGTCAACAAAATAAAACAAAACCAAAATGAACCCCTCTCCCACCCCCACAAAAATATCTAGTTTCCTTTTACTTTGTGAGTAATACACTGATGGAAGAGTAGCTAAATTCTATTCTGGTTCACACATCACCAAACTTAGCCAAGTTCTAGCCTTTGTGCACCTACAGTCAGTCTCTTGGGGAAAAAAAAGTATCAGGGAAACCTTAATTAGTTCCTTGATGATCATCTCCCTTTCTTGTGCCAAAGGGATCTTTGCATAGGAGAGAATCTGATCCAATGTCTTCATATAATTTCTGACATAACAAAATTTAAAAAACTCAGATAAATATAATTTATTAAACTACAATAAAAGAATAGCCCATTCAATGCTCTGGGCACCTCGACAATGCTTGACAACTACATTAACAAACATATCCATCAATTACCTCAAACCAAACTAGCAACATAAACACAAGCAATCTCAACTGGCCGTCCCACACAATCCCAACACTTACCCTTCTCACCACCCATTTCCACATGTGCAAGAGAGAAGAGATAGGCATTAGAGTGTAACTGAAGGGCTTTATAGGCCTGAGCAGGGAGGGCGTTCAAAGCCCACTGCCCAAAAGGAAAGCATCCAGCCAGGTGCCCCATCTCTTATTCCAATTTGGTTTCAGCTCAGGAGCGTCCAGGTGAGTTTCATAAAGAGTTTCTGAATAAGCATTTAATCTGCATTTTTATAAATTCCAGAGGGACTTGGAATGGTTTTCTCATTACAAAAAGTAACTGTCCCCGTTTACAAATCAAATGTTGTGAATAGGCCTCATCCACCCTACCTGAATTGACTTTGTTATCACTTGCCCTCCCCATTGTATTGATTCTTACCCCTGCAAGTGTATATATATACCCCTTAACTGTAGTTTCCACTTCATGCATCTGACGAAGGGGGTTGCAGCCCACAAAAGCTTATGCCTGAAGAAATTTGTTAATCTTTAAGGTGCCACAGGACTTTCGTTGTAATCGGCATTTGTGTATGACCTACTTCTATAATTTGTATTGCAAGTGTCACCTTCATAAGTTTAGAAGTAGACTCACCAGTTTGTTCAGCTGAATAAACTAAAGATGCTTATGTAAAAAAATAAAATAAAAATAAAAACACACAAAAAAATCATCAATTAGAATAGTCATGAAATGAAGATAAGAGCTTTTTTCCTCCCATGGCTGAATGAAATAAACATGAATCTGGATAGTGAAAGGTTAACAAAATCCTTATAGAAAACAATAATAGAATTGATTAATATTTTTTCACTTTTGCTGGCCTGTACATTTTTGATGTGCTTTCACCTGGTAGTAAATCCAAAGTCTTGCTTTTTTTATTCCCGCAGATGATCAATCTAACCAGTTTCTGAGGGGGAATCCTGTAACCCTTGTTCTTTCTGCACATCCATCAGGCAGGCAAAACAAAAGGTAAATTTGGCAAACACTGCCTGCTCAAGGTAAGCATTAATCTTAATCACTGGCTGTAATTAGGAACAAGATGTATGAACAGACACAAAGCAATAAATAACTTTAAACCAGAAAGGTGATAAGATAAAACTCAGAGACAGAAATTGGTATGGTATTCCTTTTTCTAGTAGTGTCTCAGTGGCTAAGATTAATTGTGCTAGATTATTTAAATTTTTGGATACCAACCACTGTGAATCTGCTCAGGATTTTATGGACTCTAGGACTGTTCTGCCTGTGTTTTGACACAACTCACGTATCAGTCACTCTCGATCTTGGAGGCCCATTTTATTGCTTTGGCAGCATTCAGGAAATAAGTGTGACTGCAACCCTCAGCTGAGGATTCCCCAGCAGCATGTCCAGCCCCTGCACTATCCCACCCCCTTGTATATAGTGACACTAGCTACATTCTCCTGGCACATAGTTTTGGGGGGATTGTTGCCAGTTACCAAATGCTCCATTCTCCACTGATTCACTTTGCAGAAACTGACCCTGTGACTTGGTTTCTGGAGTAAAGAAAAGAGGGATTGAAATTGTACCTTCAGGAGTTATTGACCATGACCTCTCCTGTCCTATGTTCCGAAGGATGATGACACACATTATTTCTCTTCCAATACAGTCATTGTAGCAGAATTACTCACCCAGCATCTAACAGACACTGGGGAAGGTGAGGGTTAGCTGACTGAATATAATGCTAGGAAAACATAAGATCATGCTTACAGGGTGGAAAAAATAATCAAAAAGGAAAAGAAGTTGAGGAAGTTATACAGCACCTCTGCTTGGTGGGATATCTCTGCAATTTGTTTCGCCGGTTGCTTCTGGAAACTCCAGGATAAGTTGTTGTCAAAAAAAAAAATCCTTATTTGAGTTTGATAAGAAATTATATATGCCTTATTCACATATAGGTTGGATTAATGTAATGTATTCTACATCAAACAGCTTCATCAAATAATCTAAAAATTTAAGCTAATGTACAATGAAGAGGCCTTTCATGAGGAAGCAGATTACTCTTATACTTAATAATTTGCATTTAACTTCCACTCAGTTTCTAAGTCAAAGTTAATATGAGGTTCTGTCTATTTCATATGTTTCCTCTGTCACTATTTGATACCAGAGTAGTTGTGATTGTCTGTTGTGTTCCTTGTTTAAATTGTGGGGACTGGTAGTGGGAGGTGGTGAATGCTTGGTTTTGAAATTGTTCCTGTATTGCTCTACCAGAACCTGAATCTGGTGACCTTCAGGGGATGCTTCAAGACTCACCTGTTTTCAAAGTTATTTCATGAAGGGGGTTTTGACTGGGAGCTGTGGGGGGGAGGAGGGGAGTTATGATGGTGTCTGTATTAGCTGCCATGTTGATATGCAGGAATATTTGTAAGGCAGTAATCAATAATCACATCATTGGTTTTACACTGCTTGTATTGGAGAAGCTTTCACAACAGTTAGCTGGGATTCATTAACGTCAGATAACTTGATTAAGATACAACTTGACCTTTGGGCATCAGTGGTTATTTCTCTAAAGCCAAAAAAGGTAGATTATAAAACTCAATGCAAGTCAGAACTGTTGTCCCGATCTTGATGGCTCTCAGGGATTGTTCAATTGCTTTGTAAAAGTACCGTATCCTAGCATATAGGAGAAAGATGTCTGGATACAATTTTGTGAAATCATTTCATAGCCTGACTGAAGAAAGTCTTATTGGGGCCAGGTGATCTTTCCCATAATCATAATCAGATCACTTGTTATGCTTTCATATAAGATACTTTGTCTTCCAAGAGGCTGGATGTGATTATGGTTGTGGATGGAAAGGAGAAACATTATATATGAGGTTAAAAGGAGAAAAAGTAGCCTAGAATAAAAAAAGAAAAAAACTCGAGGATTAAATTAAACTGGCTATTAGTTTCCTTGAGAAGGCATAAACTTCCTTATAAACTGTTTACAGGATTGATGAGTTAAGAGAATGTCAGATGACTGAAAACGGGCAACAGTCTCCAACTATCATGGCCAGTTTGGTGGATTTATAAGACCTTTTAGGAAGTGCATTAAAAACGTACAAAGAGCTCTATTAAACATATCTATCTTTTATCTGCACATTAAAGAGCAGTCCATTGGATAGATCGGTGGCATACATATATGAATCATTACCATGACCATTAAAAACAAATGATTTTTATTTATTTGATTATTGAATGTAATCTTGTCAGTCTGCTTACTTCATTATAAATAAATCCACTGGGAATACTGATATGTTCTTCATGCTTACATAGCCCAGTCTTCTAAACAGATTTTACCATGTGGCTTTGAAACATTATTACTATTTATTATTATGGTTAACATATGTAACAAGAAAATATATTTTCTGCCAAATCTCCACCAACAAGCTTTTGGTAAGATGAATGCTTTCCTAAAGAAATGTATAAAAAATAACAGAAAAAATATACTACTGCTTCTGAACTGTTGTTGCATCACAGATATACAAGTTTCCAAGGGAATCTGACATTTTTAGTTGCTGTAACCAAGATCATCTCTGAGGAAATTCAATCCCTTGAACGTAAAATCCTAGAGCCTTGGGAAAGAGCAACTGTGTGAGAAGTAGAGCTAAAAAGCAGGTTATGAAGTCCCAGGATTTGTTTTTATTCCTTATATTTTCACCCATAGAACCTCAAAAGAAATGTCATGCCTATAATGAGGCCAGCAGGAAAAATCTGATCTAATGTGATCCTGAGGAAAGTAGTACCAAATAGTTATGAAATAGATAAGTAGTTTTGGGCTGCTGAGAATATGGAGAACTAATGGATTATTGTCCAGAGTTTTAAAGATATCCACTGTTGCTTTACTCAGTGTTGCAAGACTCAAGACCCAGATTTTTAAATGCATTTAGGTATGGCAAGATGTAACGGCTTAAAGGTATTCAGCGTTGCAAGGTATAAGTGACTTAGCAAATCCTATATGCCTAAGCCACTTTTGAAAATGGGACTTGGCTGTCTAAATAACATATGCCTTGCAACACGAAGTAAAGAAATACCTAAAGACCTTTAAAAATCTGGGATTACAGCCTTTGGAGAAGACTGAATGTGAAAAACTGAAAGCTGGAAAGAAAGAGAGCATGTACTTGCATCCTGTATCATCATTTTGCTTGAAAGAGAATGAAAAAAAAAGCTCTTAGTGAAAAACAAAATGGTCTTGCTAGAGTATCATGGGAACAGAGAAATCTAGGAGTATATCACAGGATTTACTGAAGGACGGAAACATGATACACTCAGGGAATTTGCTAGGGCCAACGAAACCTAGGAAGAAAATAAGTTTCTTCCTGATCTGAGAGCTAATAAAAAAAAATAATACTCCAAGACCTGTTGTGATCCTGGAGAGTCTGACAGGGTCATTAGGAGGACAGCTGGCAGGGCTCACAAAAATAAGTTAGAATGATAATGAAAAACCTGCTGAAGTCACAAGATCAAGCCAAAAAAGCATGCAGAGAATTTGTGTAGGGCATGAAACCAACAATGCCCAAACCAAAAATCCTTATACTTTTTTTTCAGAAAAACCAGTATAGCTAACCCAACAATTATGTCTAAGGGGAAAAATGTAAATTGATCAAGTTTTCTATTCTTGACAAAGGATTTAACCAAATAATGCTTCTGAGTTGAAGTCCTAGATTAATTAAGATTAATTTAATGCTTCTTCCTTTCTCCTTCCATTTCCCTTATTTGTGTGAGAAATCTGGTGAGATAATTAGGAAGAACAAATGAAAAACTGGTTCATACAAACTGTTAGTCAAAAAATGTGTTGGGTTGATGAGTTATCCTGATGACATTAAGTGCTACATGTTTGTTTTGTTAAACTAAATAGCATCAGAAAAAGCTATAAATTTAAGGATGAAATGTTACACTTTACTTATTTAGATTAGGACAGCAAAGATCAGGACAGCAAATTGCTAAAGTAATATGTAGGCAAAGCTATATCTGAGACAGCATCTTTTTCTGCTTTTCTTTCTTTTAGGTGTGTTCATTTTTTCTGAACATGAAGGGCTGGAAGGCAACTTCATGTGGATCAGAAAGAATCAATCAAGAGGAATGTCAGTGGCCATGATTTCTTCCTTTCTGTCTCAGTGATCCAAATTACTGGTGGTCTAAAGCAGGAAGGGAGGACTTCAGAACCTGGATGCCTATTCTCTATCTTAGTGGTTTTCAACTGATGTGCCGCAGCACACTGGTGTTCCATGAGAACTGTCCAAGTGTGCCATGAAATTTTGTACAAAGGTAATCAAAATCAATGTAAAACGAACATTGTTTCATCTTAAACAATATTATATCCAACCAAAATTACAACTCATGAAACTTGTGAAAATTACTCATCATCAAATTAAAAGTGAGGTATCGGTCTTTCGAGTCTAAACCATAAGCATTCTAAATGCAAGTGACCAAAGAGCAAATTTGAGATATGTATTCTTTTTCTAGTGAATCTGAAACTTTAATGCATTTGATCCTTCTTTAGCTTGTTGTATGCACTATGTTGCAAACCTCCCTAGTAAGACCATAACCATAGTAAATGTAAGTAAATGTGATGTTTATGAGCAATCAGTTCAGCTGAAAAAAGTGGGTGTACCATGGAACTGTTTGTCTCATTGAAGTGCACCATGTTACTGAAAAGGTTGGGAACCACTGTTCTATCTGGCAGCTAATATGTACTATTAGGAGCATGTAAAAAGACGTCTAAAGATTTACCACGTTCAGTTGTTTAACGGGGGGAAAAATCAATTTACTTGAAGGCATATTACCCTAAAACAAAGTGTTTAAAAGTGGCAAAATCTGCTGACCGCTGGAATTGAATGGATGTAAATGAAGATAGTATTTGGCCTCATTTTTAACATCTTTCTAAGTAAGAAGATTATTTTAAGAGAACACAACTAAAACATACAATACCATGCCACTGCTGCACTGCACACACAGAGAACCTTTTTCTGCTGTACACTTGGCGTTAGGCTTCCAATTGTAATCAACTTTTAGAGCTTAAAAATAAATATAACACAGATATTAGCAATTCAGTTCTAGCTTAACATTAAAGACCATGCTCACAAGTTATCTGAAGCAAAGGCTCAGATTTATTTTTCACTTCCAAGAACTGTCTTTACTAATATCTACACTGTAGGAGAAATTCCAGAAACTATATTAAGAGTCTTCCAAGAAAGTTCACAAAGACAGGCTGCTTAACCATTGTTATTTTGAAATAATAAGACATATATAGGCTTTTCCAAGGGGGAAGAGATTTCAGTAGAGGCAGGATTATGGAAATAACAGTTTAACTGCTACTTTTATATTTAATTTCCTTAAGATAGCTTTCTTTCTATTTTTATAAACATCCATGATCCCAAAAGTCCTTCATTAAGATAATGGACAGGGGCTTGCTATCTGTCATGCTGAGGGAAGCCAGTAGTGCAGTACTAAAAGCTGCTACTGCCAGCTGTGGTGAAACATTTACAGAAAAGCCACAATCTACACTTTAGTGTGCTTTAAAATAACTCAGAAATAACATAAGTAAAGCATAATGTGCTTTTATCACAGTAATAATATCACAAGGCATAATTATGGTGCTCCTTGTTTAAAATTGAAATGCAGTAACAAAAAGCTGTGAAAACTGAAAAAGACAAAGCAAGCCCGCTAAACATGTTTGTAACGCAGATGGATGAAGAGCCTACATTTCATAGTGCTGTAACACTTTTTTTCATGGGCAGAACTCCATTTTTTTCAATAGAGTTATTCTAGAGTTACATCTCCAGAAGAGAGATCAGAATCAGGAATGCTATCTTTGCAGGCTAATGCTAGAGATGGGCCCAACCCAAAATCTTGGGTTTTAACATACCTAAATTTCAAATAATGCTTCCAATCTCTGAACCCATTGTCATAAATTTATCATTTTGCAGAACAGCTGTAATCAGCAACACCCATACTCTAGATTGGAGCCATTTTACGGCCAGTACCTTTGTAATATCCATGATAATACAACGACTCTGGCCACATGACCAGAGAGCAGAGCTCTGAGCCTCTCTTGTAACTCTAGCTACTAAGGAATAGAATGTATGACCTGCACCAAAAAGTACCACATAGGATGATCCAGTTCACCACTCATACCTAATAAAAAATAGTTTTAATAGTTCAGACTTTGAATACTATTTTTATTCCAGAATGAAGGAGTCAGTAAAACTCCATTGGTTTCAGACAAGTTCCAACAAGGAGAAACCTTTAGCATGAAGGTGCAATTGTAAACCAATACCAGTTTACCTACTCTACTTGTGCTGCCTCTGAGTTTTACCTTCTACTATTCACAAGTTATGAACAGAGCTATTAAAGGAGGACAATAGTGTTACCCATGATATATATTGAACTAAAAGAGGTTTTCAGAATGTCATAGTAAAGAAAGAAAAATGACAAACTCGTTACCAACATGGATGCTACTCCCCAACCCCCTTAAAGGGGAACATTAACCAGCAGTGCTAGCTAGTGCCAAAGTACAGCATGTTGTTTTCCTCTCAAGAATTCCTTTTTCTCACTGTAGATCCATTCTGTGACCATCTGTCCTTTTAGGAACATAGCCTTCTTGCTGGGCTATACATTCAAGCCCACACCTTTTCAAGTACACAAAGGGTGCAATGATATGGAAGTCTAGAACTCAGCAAGGGTTTCAGGGCTTTTCCCTTGGGTCAAGGTAGGATCTTGCAGCTTTAGGGTCTTCCCAGCTTCCCCATGGAGGAAAAGACCTCTGTCATCCCCTGATTAGGGGAGCCTGGACCCACTCCCTCTATTCGCTTCTAGTAAGAACTGTGCCTTGCGGTGCTTTGCAGCTGCCTCCATGGATCATTTCCTACCAGTGTTTCCCCCTTCCTGCAGGGTAAAATAAAGAATCAAACACAAAATTAAAGTTTCTAACCTTCAAAAAGTCAACAGTCTGTCTTTTACAGGCTTGGACATGTCAGCATTTCCAAGTCTCAGGCAGCAAGAGATCCTGAGACACTCCTTCCCAAGAGCACAGGTCTGCTTCCTTCCACTGCCTGCCTTCCTCTGAACTGCTCTTCTTCCCTTTTATAGCTCTGCCGGTTTTGCAGAGCTGCTTCTTAACCCCTCCTTCACCAGTGTGGGGTTCATAGACCCCACCACACCTAAATCTATCCTAAAATAGTATGGGTATTTCAGAGCCATTAAAGGCATAATGCAAATATCTACCACAAAATATCCTGCTATAAATTTATACTAGTTCCTGAACAAAAAGGTACTGTGCAAGGTAGACTACACACATTCATACACAATTAAAAAAAATATTTACTACTTTAGCACCATTAAGATATATTTGTGTCTATACAATGGCCACATTAATAAAGAGATATTTTACAAAATATAGAGCTCTTAGCTCATTAGTTAGTAACAGTCATTAAATGGTTAATAGCGAGAAATTAAAATGAGGGGAAATTACTGTACACCCAAATTAAAATTTGATTTTTTAAAAGTTAGTAGTTTAGCTATTGTACCTTCGTATATATCAGAGGGGTCTAGAATAGGTATTGAACTATGAATAGATGATTGGGAGAAAAATAGATGTATGCCAAGCTCAAGGCAAATTCTGTTGCGTCAGCTTATACACCTTTACACAGCAGCATCCAAAGCCCTGAAGAAGCTACCTACCTATTAGCTACCTAATCCCACAGCAGCTGAGGCTAGTATAACTGTCTGATGATGCACATCATGATAATTCAACCTCAAGATATATTATTCCATAGATGGATACAAATAACCACTGTTCCAGTTCTGTACTGACTTTTTCATTTCTAAAACATAAGGATTGCTAATTGTTCTTGTAAATAAGCTAGTTAAGCAACCTGAAGAGGTATTCGTAAATTTAAAGAGCATAAATTAAATCAGTATTAATAAAACTAAAATAAGGATGCCTTGGAGCACAAGAGAGAAGAATGAGAATTTTGCAGTAGCGAACTAGAGTGAAATTGAAGACTTATTCAATTTACAGCTGAATAAGCCTGTGGTGCTGTAAAGCAGCCCTAAATTATCACATTATCACATCAGTAGTTTGAATATTACCGTACCACGGGCTTCTGAATAATTGGACAGCAGTAGAATTGTGTTAACTGGTTGCCTAACAGCAACAGTTCAAGTTACATGAAGACTGAAGTAGGCAATGTAAAGCTCAAGAAGGGGAACCATCAAAAGGATTGCTACACATGAAGCATGGGAAGAATGAAGAGTGAATTTTTACCTTACAACTCTTTCACAATAAACCTCATTTTGACTTCTTGATTTTTTTTCAAATTATCTAAAATATTTATTTCTTTTTGCCAAGGAAATACCGCCAAGATGAAAGAAATATTCACAAAGCCATTTCCCAGCCATATAGCACCAGAGGTTACTAAGAGTGTGAATTTTTAACTCTTCCCTATTTATATCATTTATTTACTTTTTGTTTGGTTTTTTCATTCAGCCTGGAAAGTCAATGTAGGTTGAGTTGCTATGATAATGGAGAGAGTAGACCTACAAGAATATGAACTGAACCAAGGTTCCTGGGATTGCTGTGAAGCTGCCTGAATCTTTGCTTATTATTATTTTGTTTATTTTTATGTTGATATTGGGTTTGGTTTTGTTTTAAAGTAGCTTGTTGCACTTCAAACAAGTCACAGCAGAGGGCACCAGACCTCCATCTTTAGAGCACCAGGCATTCAACCACAGGACACTTCATGTCTCTCCTCTGTTGAGGAGCCAGCTTGGATCTATGCTGCATGACAGGTGTGCTAAAAATCTCAGGTCTGTTGGCAGGGAGAGACGAGAGTCATTCCTAATTGTTGCAAGGAACATGCCACAACAGGAGGTTGAGGTGGAAAACCTGGAGGAAATATGCACCAGCTTCTGGCTCTCCATAGAAAAAGAGGAAAGACTATCTCCTTGTGGAAAGCTGAAGAGATAGCTAGTTGGGTGGGATATGTCACTATGGACAAAAATTTCACTCCTCTAGCCCAAAGTAACTTTCAGCAAAAGGGAAAAGCTTGTCTCTGTGGGAGACTCAATTTTCTCAAGGGCTAGTCTAATATAGCAGAACAAACTGCCCCACGAAATAAGTACCATCACAAATCATATCACTTTCCACTGCAAGTGCGAAGTGCATTTTCCTTGACCTTTCCAAAATAAATACAAAGTAAAAGGTATATTTTAACCATAAAGTCCTAAAATCTTATGAAAATTACTTCCTGGGCATTCCACTGCACATGCTTTTCTCCCAGGGGAGACAATGAGTGAACTAACAAAACCAAAGAAATGTTAGTCGCATTGGTTAACGCATTATAGGAAGGCACTCAAATTCTACCAGTATAAGCCTGGTATAAGAAACTGAATAAAATAGAGTGCGTGGTGTTCATTGGGTAAGTGGTAGGGTTAGTACTATTCTGAGAATGCCTGTTTGGGTTATGCAGGGTGTTCAGATGTGTTACAGGTAGCAAGGGATGGTACATGTGGGACTGACTGAGAGTGAATGGTGGTATTTTTGCTTCTGTGAATTTGTTGGGATTAACTAAGTGAGTTGATGAATAAGTGGGGTGTTGGCATGGATATTTAGAGGGTTAACAGGCAGTGAATGAAGTGTTGTGCATAGGGGAGAATAGGGCTTTACCCAGCTCTGTTCTATAGAATTTTCTTTAGTGACTGGAAAAGCTATACTACCCGTCTCAATAAAATCTGCTGGTAAGCTCATCTGCCTGGAGCGCTGTTCCTGCCTCAGTCTCTGCATGTGCAAGCAAGTAGTATGGCAAATTAAAATATAAAAAATAAGGAGACTAAATTATTGAGCTAAATTATGTATAAATATAAGAATGTAAAACATACTAGTTGAAGAAAATGTCAAAATCATGGTGATGGGAACAGGAAACCTTGGAGATGGAAAATTACAATGGGGACGCAGGGAAATCGTGAAAAAAAATACGTGGTGTTTGGGGAAGAGAAGGTCTTTTCAAAGACTAACTCAGGCTCTAGCTCCTGAGCACAATCCTGCACTGGTTGGTCAGTTTCACTTTCTGCTTCTCAAATACTATTGAGCATTGTATCTTCAGCATGTGACAACAATGCCCTTCTGTTATATATATTGGCCAAACTGGATTGTCTCTGTGCAAAAGAATAAATGGACACAAATCAGACATCAAGAACGGTAGCACTCAAAAACCAGTAGGGGAACATTTCAATCTGCCCAGACATTCTGTAAAAAAGTAATAGTTACAGTACTTGGGCAAAAAAAAAAACCCTTCAAAAACAGATTACAATGTGAAACTACAGAGCTGAAATTCATATGCAAACCAGACACCTTCACACTGGGTTCAAATAGGGATCTGGAACAGTTAATTCAATACAAAAGGTGATTTCCCCTCTATTACCCTTCTCAGGTCTTGCTTATAGCTCTTGCTTCACTCTTCCACAGTTTGAATCAAAACAGCTTGTTTACTGGGTCTGTTTGAATTCAACTTGTGGCCCACTCTTGTCTGTTGTATATGTAGCCCCTCCTGCCTACTGGCCCAACATGAGGGTGTTCAAGATAGGGGAAGTCTGCCCTTCTGGCCTTTTACACAGGTTAGGGAAACTAGGCCTGAAGCGCCTCTGTGTGCTCTGCGTTGCGTTTGTGGGTCTGTCTACTCAGACCAGGCCCACTCAGATCGGTCACCAGGAACAGGGTTTTATTCTGGAAGAGACATAACAGTAGCATTACAATCCATCAGCCTCCTCCCTGCTTGTCTGCCACATGCTTCCAGCTTCAGTCTGTCCAGACACTCCCTCATGGGGAGGGTAGGAGATGCTTCCTGCCGCAGTTTGTAGTCCACAACTTGTCGTTCTCACTGCTGCTGTGGAAACACTCTGGACCTTGGGCTACATATATATACAGCTAACATGCCACATTTTCCATTTCATGCATCTGATGAAGTGAGATTGTGCCCACAAAAGCATATGCAAGAAATACATTTCTTTTGCCACAGGACTCCCTTTTTTGTTTTGTATCTTCAACAGTGCAGAAAAATAGCTTTAAAACCTTCCCCCCAGGCATAAACACTTCTGTGTTTGTTTTGTGATAACCTTTCTGTTCAGATTAGGCTTTGTAAAGCTGCACTATTATTTCCACTATGAATAAATAAATATTTTTTTTCTGTAGTTACTATACAGTGAGTTAGTCTTTCTGGTTAAAAACTGTCTGAAAACACAAAGTCAAATGTAGTTCTTGCCTTTCCAAAACTATTTTTACTCTGAGAATATTAGTCTCAGTTATCAGAAATATTTTAAATATCCAAGGCTACTGTCTTTTTCTCTTTCCAACTTACACTCTCTCAATAATTGTTGATCCACATTTTCTCATCATGATTTAAAGATCCAAGACCAGATCAACACTTTGCTGTGTCTTCACATAAAAGCTATAGGGAACCAAAAAAAAAAAAAAAAAAGGTACTGACCAACAAAATTTCAGTGTCCTTTGGATTAACACTGAGGCCAAGGAACAGGGATTTATTCCCTAGTATCTAAGATTGAAAGTAACCTTCCTTAGTGTAGTTATAACCCTGACAGAGCTACTGTCCTTTTTCATTCTCTGAGAACTAATTTAGATTCTGTAGCTCACAGCCTTTTAACAGTGTTAATGCATCCTAATACACCCTGATTTCTCTGCACAGTTCTTCTCAAAACAGAAGAATTAGGAAGTTGTATCATATTAGTAGTGTGCTTATCAAAGGGTCCTTATATTAAAGAACCTGAAAAATTTACAGGTCAAAGTTCCAAAGTGAGCTTTTCCTCAAAGACATCCATTTCTTAGAATGCAAACTTGAAGGTTTCAGTGTAACTACTCCTGGGTTTTATTCACTGTTAGTCACATTAATAATGCCTTAGATATATCTCATTTAAAAAAAATATGCTATGCTGCAGGAAACGGGCTGATTGGTTTACAACTTGTTCTGCAAGGCGCTTACTGCCCTTATCCCTTATGGATTTCAATGGGCACTCGGTAACTTGTAGAATTGGGCCCAGATTGCACCTGAATCTGCCAAAGATCTTTCTGGGTCCATACACCCATTTCATTTTTACACAAGTGGTCATAAATGATGCAAGATGTTCACTACTGGAGTAAAAATAAGGTGAAGAAATAACTTTGGAAAGCAGGTACTTTTGTCAGCATAGCAGAATTCTGAATTGAGCTATTGTAGGTTTATTCCAACATCTTCTGTTTAAATTGAAATAGCATAACTTTAATTGTCAGCCAATTCATGGTCTTCCATTAGGTAGCTATTTGTATTAAGAATAGTAATGAGGATTTGCTTTTAGAGGCAGTGGCATCTTATCGAAAAAAACTATAGCAGGAAAAGGAAAAGTTGCATACAAAAAAGCTTATGTAAGGAGAGGTACGCTCTCTCATAATTGTGGGTTAGTCACAGTTTTCAACTGCTTAAAAAGATGCACTTACTTTCATGTAGAATAATGGATTTGTATTGATGTTTTTCCCCCACCAACAGCAATGAAGCAATGAACCAGCATAAGAATGCTATTTTTTCTTAATTTTGCCATATCCTTCTGTGCACATTTATGGAATGATTGCTGTGTCCATTCATCAATCTCAAAGTGCAAAAACACAAAAACAACAAAACCCATTTGTGGGGAAAGAAAACAAGGATTTTGTACAGATGCAAAATTCAGTGCACAAGTAATCAGATTCACTGAGAATTCAAGAATTCTCTAAGAAGAATCATGTTCCTTTCGAGAAATTTAGGCTTGGCATACAGTACATGGTTAGGCTGATGCAAGAGAGCTTTTGTCAACCTTGCTGTGGAAGTGTCTTCACTTAAATTTGGCTCCCACTGACGCAAGTGCCCCACTATGACAACTTAATAATGACACCTCCCCAGGCAGACTCACCTCCTTCTGGATCCCATAGACAATTCTGTATTGGGACCTTCCTATACCCCCTCAGCATGCCAAGTGGCATCAGTGGTCAAGTGCACCACTTTTACCACGTCACCTGGGAGGCATTAAAGAAAATAACTTCATATGAACAACACCTAGCTTTTAGAGTCAATGGGGGTTGCCCTAGTCTTCAGGGTGGCAAGGCCTACTGGCCAGAGTCAATAGGTCAGCCCTTGTGTGAAGGGCTGTGTGGACTAATAGGCAGAGTCAATAGAGCAGCCCATGTCTGCAGGACTGTGTAGTCTAAACGCAGACCAAGGCAGGCCACCAACTAAGGGCATATGGAAGCCGGTGTAAGGCATCTGGGCCCTCCCTATTCCACTGGGTCCTAACCTAGGGCACTGGTGATGGCAGAGGGTTCAACCACTGGGTCAGTGGGGATCCAGCCAAAACATGCTAACCATCATAGAATAAAGGCTGCTTCCTACCCTGATTCTCCTTCCTACCGTAGGCTCCTCTGGCTCCTTCAGAAAACAGCACCTGACAACTTCAGGCTCTGCTGTGCCATCTGAGTCTCCTGTCATCTGGTGTTCTAGCAGCTCCCATTCTGGAGTCTCCACTACAGTAGCCTCTGTGGTGTCCAGCCCTCAAAGAGATGAGTGCTCCCTTTTCTGCTAGTACTCTTATAGCATGCCCAGTAAAGGTGAGGAGACATGGTTTCTTCAGCTCGCAATGTGCAGTTAACCCTTTCCTGTCCAGTATGAGGTGAGTGTACTCGATCTCACAGCCCTTACCTCGGCTACTGAGATTCATCAGATAGATGCTCCAACTCCACTCTCGAAACCATCAGAAACCCTTCTTCCTTTGCATCACAGATATTACACAGGACCTGACAAGCAGCCATGACCAAGTGAATATTTTTCTCACTAAGGTTCAATCTTATAAGTAAACAATGTCAGTGACTCTTCGAATGACAAAAGATACATTCAATAGTTATTCTGCACCATCTGATCCTATGGTTGGCTTTGTCAAGGTGGCCAGTGTATGGCTTCATAAGTCAGATCCCACAGACAAAGACAAATGCTTTCAGGATCTCTATCAAGCATTCTTAAAACTACAATACCCACCTGGGGAGTTAAAAAAAAGATTGACAGAAGCAGGCGGGTACCCAGAAGCCTCCTCCTACAGGATAAGCCCAACATGGAAAACACCAGGAAACCATTGATTATTATCTACAGCTCCCAAGTCAAACCCCAGGTCATCAAGGATATACAACCTATTCAAGATGTTCTCTCATTTTCTCAGACCCTGGAAGGTAGGCCACTCCTTGCTTACAGACAGCCCCCCGGCCTTAAGCAAATATACTAAAGAGGTGGGGGGAAAGGATGGTAAACAGAGTATACAGACCACACCAAAAATCCCTTAGTCTGTGTATCAACAAGCACCTTTCCTGCATCCCACCTTTTCTGGATAACCAACACAATCCTCAGAAATGCTAATTGATTAAGATGCTGTAATAAAAATACCATTTTGTCACATAAAAAGAGCCATTATGTACATTTAAATAATTCAGAAGCATACTAAAGGAGCTTTTCTTCCACTTTTTTAACAAGAGTATCGTGAAAAAAAATATATATGCAAACGCAGATGAAGTGCTCCATTTGCGTGGGAAATGAAGTAGGACAATCATTCCGTTGTTTACCAAATTAGTTTCAAAGCATTGTTTTATCCCTTATAACTGGAAAAGTTATCTGTCTAGGTTGACCGTAGAGAATGTAGGTGTGGGAGGGGATAAGATGATGTCTTAGATGTCTTAATGTCTAATAATGTATTAGACCAAATTCGGTTGGTAGGAGAGACAACCTTTTCAGCCACAAAGAGCCCTTCTTCAGGTCTAGGAAAGGTACCTCCAGCCTCAGGGGAAAATGGATAGTGGAACAGATAGTTTAGAATAAGTTGGATTTTCTCCCATCAAAACTCATGTGATAAATTTGTTAGTCTTTGAAAGTGCCACTGGACTCCTTGTTTGTTTAGCATAAGTAGTTAGCACATATTGGAAGGGACCTTTCAAGATAGAATGGCCTTTTAACACATCTGCAGCCATAGGACATAAAGAGGGGGCTAGTGGGTTACAGATTGCTGTAAAAAGCAATAAACTCAGTGTCTCTGTTCAGACTATGGTTTTTAGTGTCTACCAGAGCTATGAATTTCAGCTCCCAGGCTCATCTTTTGAAAAGATTGTGCAGATTCCCTTTGAAGATGAGAACTGATAGGTCAGATATAGAGTAGAGTAATCACTTTGTGAAAATGTTCACCCACAGATGAAAGGATGTTTTTCTGGTGTGAGTTCATTCAAGAGCAGATTGATTGTCTGGGTTCAGAAGGGCTCTGTGTGGCTCTAAAGCTTGTTTCTCTCACCAACAAAAGTTTGGTCCAATAAAAGATATGACCTCACCCACGTTTTCTAATATCCTGGGGCCTACACAGTCACAGCTTACTGCACAGGCTGAATATACTCAGAACAGAGAAAATTATAGTGACAGTAGAATTCCCTTTAAAAGCCATGAGGTTTCCAAGATATAAAATAAATGTACATAATCATGACTACATGGAATCCTTTATAAACTAACATCTAAGGCTATGTCTACACTTGCAAGTTAGTTCGAATTAAGGAAGCTTAATTCGAACTAATTTAAGCCTTGGCCACACTAGGCTTTCATTAGTTTGAATTAAGGGCTTCCTTAATTCGAACTAATGAATTTGAATGCTTAGTTTGAATTAATGGTTAATTCGAACATGTTAGTTCAAACTAATCCAGTGTGGTCTTGTTAGTTCAAACTAATCAGCAGATTGATCTTCCTGCTATTGACTAATTCGAACTAAGCAAGTGCCCTGCATGGCCATGGCTAGTTCGAACTAGCATTCTAGTGGGGCCATGCTAGTTCAAATTAAGTTAATTCGAACTAACTAAAATTAGTTTGAATTAGTTAGTTCGAATTCAAAGTGAACATGTCAAAATTTTTACAATGGTATTTGTGATGTAAGGTCTGCGGTCTGTGGCTAAGAACCAACCTACACTTAAAGTCTTGCTGTATTACATCTGCATAGTGAAAGCAGCAACTCTTTCCTCCCCTGCCCCCTGATACACACATATACAATCTTCATGTGGGTGCAATTATGTTGGTATAAAAGTTCTTTTACTAGAATATTCATTTTTGTTCAGAAAATAAAATAAATTATACCGATGTAACTGCCCTAGGACTTTGTCACTAACATTACATTATCAGAAAGAAAAATTGCACCCCAGCCAACATATTTATGCTAGGAAATCTTTTTAAATGTAAATCAAATGATATTTTACAATAAGGGATCATGTGTAAGAGGGCTGTCTGTAGGAGAAAAAATATTATGCCTGTTTGAGAGACCTGGATAAACTGGATACAGCCAGGTCAGATTATAAGTTAAATGCTGTAGTTGGGCCAGGAGGTTAATCATTTCAAAGGTGTCTATTTAATATTGCTAATTGGCCTTCTTTCCTACATTTATAATCTCCTAGAGGGTGGGGAAATGCAAATGATTATCAATTCCTATAATGTGTGTTTTTCTTCAGAAAAGTATTTGCTAAAATGGGAGCCTGTCCATGATATTGCCTCGTTCTGTGCCCATTGAAATGAATGGTATAGGATCACACCCTAGTGAACTGCAAGGTGCCTTGGATTGAAAGACTTCATGAAGAGGAGGAAATCCGTATCAGGAACAGTTCTAGATACTGCAGCAGAGGCTAACGATTTCACAGGGTCAGAGAGACTTGATTTCAAGAAAAGTAAAATTTTCTTGTCCTCCAGAACTAAGCTTAGGGGAAATGTCCTCACTGGGCTTTGCAGAGTATTCAACTGCAATACAGAAGTTCCCAATATGGCATCTGGGGGATAAGGGTGTTAGCTGGGAGCCCGTCTCCTGAGTGGCTAGAGGGCACAATATGATTGCCTGGGACTGATAACATTCAGGAGACTGGGGTGAGCTGACCCAGAAATGGGTGTCCATCTAGTAAAACAGGGTAAGTCAGGGTCCAGGCGTGGGTGATCAAGGTGGCACAACAGCACATCAGACAAGATTGCAGGAGGGGAACGTCACAAATGGTAATTAAAGCATTGTCTCTTTCCCACTTGTAACTGCCACTACCTATCATCAGCACATACAAATTATTCAAAGTACTGAGTGGCAGTGAAAGTAATGACTGAATGAAAAAATCTGTAGAACGGCCAAAGTTAGATCATAGACAAAAGTTAGGAGTCAGTGATATAGTCGCCACCATCATAAGTCTGTTCTCACAACTAAGCACCATTGCTGGGGGAAGACAATTCTGATCTATGCAAAGAACAGCATTTTTTGTATTGGACAAAGAGATTAGGAAAAGCTGGAAAATAAAGACCAGAGGGAACTACCACTACTACTACTACTGCCAGGTTTTGAAGAGAGCGGGTGTTAAGGCTGACAAACTAGTACAGTAGCAATTACTCCTGAGAAAAGGGAAAAGCATAACGGTCATCTAACTGAGAACAAGTGCTAAAAGCAGGCTTCTGTTATGGGAGGAAGAGTTCCCCATAATGAGCTGCTGAAATTTTACTTGATCAATTTCCGTAAAGAGGGAAATGAAGAAAGAACACTTAACACTTCAGGAAGAAGAGCATGATCCTGCAACGCTAAAGTCAATGGAAATTTTACCTTTCACTTCAGTATGGCCAGGGTCAAGCAATTAGTGGCTCAATGGAGACTGCAGAGAGCAGTAACAATAATGGAGATTGCCGTGGTGCTGTTTTTAGCACACAGACAACTAGCAGCAGCAACACAAGACACAGAACCGGTTTAATTCATGTGTAAATTGGCTGAAGAAATATAACCAAGGTTCCAGCACTCGGATTCCTGTACCTTTAAAAAAAAAAGTGTATAAAACTGGATTCCCCAGTAATACAGAAAAGACCTATCCATGCAACCATTGGCCGAGAGCACATAATTGTAATGCTTATTCTGCTTGCAGAGATGCTTGCTCTATCAAAGCATTATTTATTTTAACTTAAAGAACATTTCCTCTGATCTCACTGCTGAAATGAAAATAACATCACTTGGATAGTGCTGCCTGCACGATGAAAGCACAAGCTATAGTCATTTAAATAGCACTTATTATGATCTATCTCTTGAAAACAACACCGGTTCCCTCTTCAATGATTTAACTACACGTTAAATGAAATACACCATTCCTACTCCAGTAATCAAATAATTATATCCACATTTTATTTAATTTGTATAAATAAAATCATACACAAAAATATTTTATTGTAGCCATTTCTCCACTGTTCCTTAAATAGGAGTTGTTGAATATCTATTTATTTGCATTGTACAAATAAAAATAACTTTCCCCCCCACTTTATTATTTTAAAAATCAACTAAGGCCTTCATCCTGCACTCATCCCTGCGTGGGTGCAGGTGTCTAACTTGGTGGCCAGTGCAGCACTATCACCTATAGAACTGCAGAATCAAACAAGCAGAAACTGGTGGATGCTGCTGAACTCTGAAGTGACTGACTGATTTAGAAGAGAGTAACTGCCCTAGGAACAAGTTCCAGAGAGGTAGCCATATTAGTCTAGGGAAGCCAAACAAACAAGGAGTTCTGTGGCACTTTTAAAGGCTAACACATTTATTTATTCAAAGCATCTGACAAAGTGGGATTTTCTCCCACGAAAGCTCATGCGATAAATAAATTCAATAGTCTTTAAAAGTGTCACAGGACTCCTTGTTTGCCCTGGGAACAGTAGGATTCTGGAAGGTTAGAGGCATCCCTTCATGGCAGTTATGAGACCAGAAGCTTCCTAATAGTCAGCACCAGGAACAGCAGCCCACCACATCATCAGAGCAGGAGGGACAAGTAAGAAATTGCAAGAAGCCTTTTTTCAGGGTTTCATTTCATGAGCAATTCGTACACATAGGTCAGTACATTAACCAATCAACAGGCTGTGGTATAGTTCAACTTTTCATTTGTCAGTTTACATGGTCTAAATTGTTTGGTTTTCAGTGTACAGCCCCCACTTAGATCAGTCACGTTAGAACTGGCATAAAAGATATTGCTAGAAAGCTAAATTTGCTTGTTTGTGAACCCAGTGCAGTTTTTATGTTGAATTAAGAATATTCTGTTGATTGTTTAGTTGAAAGTTAGTCTTAATTCATTAACAAAGAGGCTACTTCTTTTTTCCCCCCAGAATCATCACGTTTATCTAAGGTCTCACCTATACTACAAAAATAAGTCAATCTAACATCAGTTAACATACACCCACTGCAATAATTACTGCAGTGACTAACATCCACACTATCCTCCATGGGTTGGTAGAGTGCATCCTCACCTGGGGGAGGGAAAGGGGGGGCAGTGTACAGAGCTGAGAGCCTGATCTCTTAGCTCCTAGCCAGGAGTCACACTCCCTATCCCCACCAGGACCCAGCCCTGGCTTCTCCTCTCCCCATTCCTCATTGAGAGCCAGGAAAAGCCACTCAGGCTTCCTCCTTCCCCATTCCCAGGATGAAGCTGCTCCCTTCCAACTGCTCCTTGCCAAGAGTAGATAGAGATGCGCCTGGACTTCTTGTCCTGCTTGCAGCCAGGAATGGTTCTTCTTGCTTTGCTCACAGCTGGGAAAGGAATCTAAACACCAGGGCTTCTTGCCCCATTTGCAGCCGAGAGCAGGGTCCAGATACCAGGGCTTCTCACCCTTTTTGCAGCCACTCAGCTCTCAGTGGGGCTTTCTTGTCATTTTTAACTGACATGAATGACAGCTGCACAGCTGAAGTAACGTAGGCAGTGTCTACACTGATACTGCATCACACTAACTAAGCCGACATGACCTCTACATCTACACTTCTCATCAAGGTGTCCACCTGTTGGACAAAAAACAGGGCAATTTTGTCAGCTAGTGGGGATGATTGCAGTGTGTACCCCCGTGTCGAGAAAAGATGACAAAACAGTCTAGTGTAAACAAAGCATAAGTGAATACTTAACACAGCAGTGTGACTTAAAATTGGATTCTGCAGATGGGAACTGAGTATGAGTAATTTTGCTTTTAAATTGCTGTTTGGGTTAGCCAAGTTTTTCTTTGAATTTTTAAGAATGGATTTGCATTTATATAAAACTGAAAATGAGTCATCATTCTTTCTCAATTTCTTTGACACTTCACACCCCCTCCACTCCTACTGAAGACACTAAACATTTACCAGGGTCATTCAAAAAGTTGTCAAGAAAACTTCTAAATTATATCTGTGAGCTCCCCTTCTTCCATCTCACAACAAACAAATGCTTACATAGTCATAGCTACAACAAAGAGCAGCAATTAACTTTGCCTCTGATAATCAGTAAATGGCAAAACAAACAAGGAGTCCTGTGGCACTTTTAAAGACTATCAAATGTATTTATCATTCATTCATGCCACAAAAGGCTAGCTAATAACTTTTAAGCCATATACTGAGCTGTCCCAGCTTACTAGGAACTCCCAAGAGATTCTTCCTCAGATAGGCACAAGGAGTCAGAGAATGTCTTCGGAGTGCTGCTCTAGCCATTTGGATAGAGAAGATTGTTCCCTTTGAGGAGCTGGCTCCACTCTGCCTTAATGGAAGGGAGAGCAAGACTATGGTCCAGCCTTGCCCATTCTCACTCCCTTTCTGGCATTTTTTCCTGGAGTTCACTGTGGGAAAAAGTAGTCCCTAAACTTCCCAGGACATGGGGTCTGCCATTTTAAGTAATCTTTGCATAGCTGTGCAAAGGGGTTAGAAGCTCTTTGTCCATCAGTTGGTCTTTGCATAGCTGTAGAAGAGCTGTTCATGATCAATCCTGAAATATATTCTGTCTCCTTAATCACAGAATCATAAAAGTGGAGGACCAGAAGGGACCCACCGGCACTGGCCTCTGAGATCTCCCTGATGCAATTTAAGAAGGCAGTAAGCTTGTCCCTGGTACCAAAAAGGTTGAGGAACACTAATTTGTAAGCCATCTTCCCACTCTGAGGCAAGGCCAAGTATACCTAAGACCATGTTCCAATGAGCATGTAGCAAAATCCACTACTGAGACAAATACTGAAACATTTAACTTGTCCTACTTACATTACTGATACGCTGCCTGATGTAATGTCAATGCACAGTGGGAATACTGGATCCAGGAAGCTTAAATAGTCCATAGGCAGTGTTAAACTAAGCGATAAAATACAGCAATATATGTTGACGCTGGCATTTGTGGAAACAAAGCTAGTGTTCCATTTTCTCTGTTCAAACCTCCTTTCTTATTTAAGGCATCTAAAATTGCTGAGTATCATCTGCACACTCACTGAACACTGCACTGTTTGAAAAAAAAAAAAAAAAAAAAAGAAAAGAAAAAGACCAACCCTAAACTTCTGACAGACTGCTGAAACATGAGAAGAATGGAAAGGATGTGAAAATTTAGAACAAGTCACCCAACGGCCATAACTCTCAGCTACACCAGGCTGCAAATTATAGCAACAGAATTGCCGCTGTTTCCAAATGTGTCAGCCTTCAGCAAGGTCTTTAGTGCTGCAAACTTACATTACCATTTCTAAAATACAAGTGCTGATGACATACACATTTTTAGTAGTAAAAAGAGTGATCTACTTTGGAGTTACAGTGTGACTACTGACATTTAGCAGTACTGATGCATCAGCCAAGCTACAACTCTGATAAAAAGGCTCATTGTTCTTAATGTTCTTGAGGGAATATGAAAGCAGATAAAAGATGACCGAAATTAGAAGGGGTTGAGAGGTGTCTGCTGGGTGTTTTCAGATCATTGGCTCAATAGCATGAAAACAATTTGTAAAAGACATTCCTTGGTTATTGCTTCTTACCGACAAGAGCACACAATTTCCTGTGTGTGTGTAAAAATGTATATTGTGTTATACTCTATCTGATTGGTTTTTCATGTTTAACTGGAAGTCTCAATACCTGCTGAGTTTACAAGTAAAAATAGATTCCCCACTCTGCCCAACAGCCAATGTTGCAAACTTATCCTGGGCTCAGAAAATCAAGATGGGTTATTTTCATCCTGTCTATTATCAACAAAAACATAGGTTTTATAATCCCAGTGGCACCTGTATGAAGACACTGGGACAACATCGACGTAACTGATTAGGTCGTGACCATTCTGTTGATGATGGACAAGATGGAATAGAATCCAGCTTATTCAGTCAAAACCTGGGTTAAATGTGTAGATATAATGTGAATTGCAGATATGACACTGAATACCCAAAAAGAGTCACTCTCTTGAGTATGTTGATATCGTTCATAAATGGTCATTCTTTGAAGTAAGGCCACATTTTAAGAATGACTCAAACCCACTGATATCAACGACAGTCTTTGTATTGATTTCCGTGGGCTTTTCATGAAGCCCTTTTTTCTTTTTATGGAGTGTGCTAGGGCAAAACTGAGTGGCACTGATAAAAAAACCTAACTGTACATTATTCATTTTACATGACACAGCTACTTAAGATATGCCACCTTGAGCTCTGCACATTCCCCCTCATTAAGCTCATTAAACATCACTTGGAGCTGACACAGTCACATTGTGGGGAAATGAACAGCACATATGGTGTTGTTTTATGCCTGGTAGCATAGATACCAGAAAATAGCAAATTCAGCCACATGTTGTAGTCAAAGTTTTATATCTCTGAGACCAATTTTTGCTGGATTTTTTTGCCTTCCTTCAAAACTTCTCAAGACCCTTATATTTTTTTAATCACAAAGACATTAACCAAAAGAATTCATTGTTCCTGGGACATGACACACGTTGTAGATGAAATACTCAAACTAACTACTCAATACTAACATTTATTAGACATTTTGAAAGGCTTGATGCTATCAGAATTTGGAATCCTCTAAAACTTGTTTGGTACATGAAGCTGAGAAGTCTGTTACTGAAAGAAAAACATCATAAAACTTACATTTTGAGTGTAGCAGATTCTGCTTCTCTGCAATGTTTGCCTAAGGAAATTTCTGTTTGTGAAATAGTCATGAAATATGATATATGGCCACTCTTACCTTGCAATAAATTCTTTTTAAATGGAAAGCAATATAAAATTCCATTTGTGGTTTTCATGCGACTTGAACTTTTAAGGCACAATGATTAAAGCTTACATTTTGTGGAGCCCTGGTCTGCAACAGAGATTAAAAGTTTAGTTTACAAAAGTATTTAATGACAGGGAATGATCAGTTTATACTGTCATGTCTATTTAGAACTGCCTTCACCATTTAAATTGTACTCTAAATTTTTGTCCTTACCTACCTACCAATTCTCTCTTAAGCCCCATGAATTTATAGACTGTGCACTATTTCAGTAAAAACAAATATCCAAGATATGTGATCACATAGTATTATCTGACTATGTATTTGAAGACCCATTTTAGGTGGAGAGACAGACTTAGATCTTACTTCACTTTACAATGAACGACTAAGGGCAGGTTACACTGACAGCAGCAAATTCGCTGCCATCAGATCGATCTTCTGATCGACTGATTGGGTCTGTGAAGACCCGTTCAGCTGATCAGGAAGCCAATCTTGTAAGACCACCCACACAGAAGGAATAGTGCTGAGTCAAAGAGAAGGCATTTCCCTCTGATTCAGCACACTGAAGACACCAGAATAAGTAGGTGGTAGGCAATCGGAGGGAGATATGCAATTTAAGTTCTTTTAAGTATTTAAGTACTTTTAAATACTTTGTGTATCTCCCTTCAGTTGCTGCTGAAATCACGCTGCGTTATAGACCGCGGAAGGCAGCACAAAAAGAAACTGAGGGCAGACAAGAAAGACTGAGATATTGAGAGAGCCTGAAGCAGCAGCTGAAAATGTCTGACTCTGAAATAAACCTGAGAAGATGTTTTTGGGTTAATATTTTAGGCTGAAAAAGGCTCTTCAAGCCCACCAACAGAAGTTTCAGGTCCAAGGACAGGACAGTCAATGGCCCCCCAAGAAAGGAATGGCTGAGGACTGAGTGGGCTTCCATTTATTCATTATATATCATGCAAGTTCCCAGGTGATATCTATTATTCAGCTTCCTTGGGAGTCCAAGGGACCTGGGGAGATTACTGATGAACCTGTGAAGCTCAGTAGCCAATATCACTTATTCAGTCTGCTCAGGAACCTGCATGGCATGTAATAAATAAGCTTGGCTCAGGGGAAGGGCAGAGAGCATGAGTGGTGGCAGAAAGAAGCAGGGGAAGGAGGAGATGTGGAGGAGAGAAAAATAGATATCTATCTTCCCATCTGCTTTTAAATCACTGGGCCCCTCCGTAATTACTCCCCGGCTGCGTCTACACTGGTAAATTAAGTCGACTTAAGCTTGGCTTAAGTCGACTTAATTTGCCCTGTGTCCACACTACACTTTGCTTAAGTCGACTTAAGCAGCTTGCTTAACTCGACTTAAGGAAAATAAAGTCTACTTAATGAAAATTAAGTCGACTTTATTAAACCAACTTTCTACTCGACCTAAGGCTTAATCGACTTTTTAAAGTCAAATTAAGCCAGTGTAGCCCTGGGGTAGCCCTAAATCGACTTACGGCTACCCCAGGACTACACCACTGCCCTCCCTGCCGGGGGGGCACAGGGAGAGCCTGGCATGCCCCCCAAAGGGCAAGGCATGTGGGCACGGTGTGACACTGTCTGGATTTAGGGAAGCATTTATGATATTATTTTCTATGGATATCTCATAAATGCTATAATCCATAGGAACTATGTCATGTTTGGTATCAACAGAAAGGTAGTAATTTGCTGGGAATGATTATATAGTTTATGTCTAGGAATTCTATTTTGATTAGAAGTTAGGAATTCGATGTTATATCCATAGTTTAACTTGTGTCATTCTGGACGAATTCCTTAGACGGGAGGGTGTGAACAACCATTGTCTCCTTAATGTTAAGGAATCTGCCAGGTGATATGGTCCCAGGGAGTAAACTGATGAGCCACTAAGGACACAATGGTTGTATTCCTTATGTCCTTAATGGCTCATCAGGCTACTTCCTGGGACCATTCTACCTGGAAAATTCCTAAACATTGAGGAGACAATGGTTGTTCACATTCTCCTGTCTAAGGCATTGCTCCAGAATGACACAAGTTAAAGTATGGATATAACATCAAATTCCTAACTTCTAATTGAAATAGAATTCCTAGACATAAACTATATAATCATTCCCAGCAAATTACTACCTTTCTGTTGATACCAAACATGACATAGTTCCTATGGATTATAGCATTTATGAGATATCCATAGAAATATCATAAATATGATAATATCATAAATGCTTCCCTAAATCCAGACAGCATCACACACAGGCCTCTGCCCTGCCAGGGTCCCTGTCCCTCTTTGCCCCATTGCACACAGGGGGTACCCCTCCCCTGCCACCATGTACCTGCCCAAGGTCCCTCTAGCCCCACAAAGTCAATTTAGAGCGTCCAGTCTGGACGCTCTAGGTCAACTTTGTAAGTTCCCCTTTAAGTCGACTTTAATTTTAAGTGTAGACACACTAAGGCAACTTAACTAAGTTGACTTTAAGTTGACTTAGTTAAGTCAACTTAGTTAAAGTTGACTTAAAAGTGCAAGTGTAGACACAGCCCCCTTGCCTCCCCTGTCAACAGGTCTGAGGCTTTTGCTGCTATGAGTTAAAGAAGCTCTTTCTTGCTATTTGATTTCTTCTGTATTCAGAGATGCAACACTTTGTACATGTTTTTCATGGGTAAACAAAACTGGCTAATAGACACTATTGACCTTTTCTATATGCACTTACCTAATTTTTTTTAAAACCACTTCTACTTTTGGCCTTCACAATATCCCAAGCAATGAGTTCCACAAATTGACTCTTGTGTTGTCTGAAGAAGTGCTTTCTTTTGATTGTTTTAAACCAGGTGCCTATGAGTTTCACTGTGTGACCTGCAGAATCTTGTATTATGGGAAGGGGCATATAACGCTTCCTTATTCACTTTCTCCACACCATTTATGATTTTGTAGGCCACTAGCATATACCCACTTAGTTTTTTGTAAGATGAACCACAGAATGGGAAGGAACCTCATTAGGTCTTCTAGTTCAATTCCCTACACTCAACGCATGACCAAGCATTATCTAGAGTATCCCTGACAGTTGTCTGTCTAACCTGCTATTAGAAATCTCCATTGATGGAGACTCAACAATTTATAGGCAATTTATTCAGATGTTTTACTGTCCTGACAGTTAATAAGTTTCTCCTAATAGCCAATGTAAATTGTCCTTGCTTCAGTTTAAGCCCATTTCCTCTTGTTCTATCCTCAGAGGTTAAGAAGAACCATTTTTCTCCCTCCTCCTTGTAACAACTTTTTATGTACTTGAAAACTGTTATGTCCCCCTTCAGCCTGCTCTTCTCTATACTAAACAAACCCATTTTTTTCAACTTTCCCTGACAGGTCATGTTTTCTAGACTTTCAACATTTTTATTGCTCTTCGCTAATTTGTTCACATCTTTCCTGAAATGTGGCATCCAGAACTGGACAAAACACTCCAGCTGAAACATAGTCAGCATGGAGTAGAGTAGAAGAATTACTTCTCATGTCTTGCTTATAACACTCCTGCTAATATATCCCAGAACAAGATTTTGTTATTATTCCACCAACAACCGTTCAATACCAAGATTTAGTAGACATTTTGAAAGGGTTGACCTTTGTTACATAAAACATCACCCAAAATAAATAAAATAAATAAATAAATAAATAAATAATCATTATTCTGAGTCCTCTAAATCTTGTGTAATACATGAAGTTGAAAAGTCTCATACTGGCCTACATCCTTCAGGGGATTAGACTAACTCATCTTACTTGTTAATTCTGTCCTTAAAAAAAAAAAAAAAAAAACCCTATGAATCTATTAATTAACTCCCCTTGTGCTGCGGCAGCAACTACGGAAAAATTCCTGAAAAGTAAGGGGAAGAGAGAAGGCAATGGCCGTACTGATGGGTCTTCCTTCGAAACCTATCTTAAAATGAGATGACCTGTGAAATGTTGGAAATTGAGAGTTCTAGGTTGTGTTCTTAGTTTACCAACATCCACTTGAGTCTGAGGATACTGAACTTATCATGTGATGGCTGGGTTTTAATATCTGTAACCCTGACCCACTTCAGCTGATTGGACCCAGTAATAAATTTCAGTGCTCTTATCAGCACTGTTCCATGCCACATTTTTATCACAGGTACATTAACAATGTATGAAAAAGAAAGAAAGAAAGAAAGAAAGAAAGAAAGAAAGAAAGAAAGAAA